>OU015587.1:3750000-5000000 GCA_907165245.1 Habrosyne pyritoides | reverse complement strand
AAACTAAAATTGTGGCATCGACTTATGAATCAATTATGCAATCTCCATATTCTTTGTAATTAAATAGTAGAGCTCGAGTAGTAGAGCTCTTAGTGCAGAGTTCGTCCGGGGAAGTACTAACACCTTACCCATTTCTGCCGTGAAGCAGTAGTGCAATTGTGTTACTGTGTTTCAGTTAGAAAGGTAAGGGGGCCGGTGAAATTACAGGCACATGAGACTTATAAACTTCACGTCTGAGGGTCGACAACGCATTGGCGATGCCCTTAGTGTTGCAAATATCCATAGGCGGCGGTAATCACTTACCATCAGGTGGACCGTTCGCTTGTTTGTCGGCTCATGTGGTATAAAAAATAATAATAATAATTGTACCAACTGAGTTAAAGAAAATTGCTTGTATTCTATTTAGGGGAAACTAGGACTTAATTTGGAGTTCCCAATCACTTGCGGGTCTAAAATCCGAAGTTTTTGAAAAAAATCTACTTTTATCATTATCCATCAATAATCCCAATTGGCCGTTAAACAAATTGAGAGAAAAAAAATTTTGGCTTGATTTAGCCATGATCCAAAATCGAACTAATCAGCCAGTGCATTTTTCTGTAATCTACAAAAAGCAAAAGAAAAATAAGAAAAAAGAAATACAATTTTTTCTGACAAAATACAGGTGAAATTATAAATCCCCATAATTTAATATAGTTATCATCATTAATAAATTAAACACAAAGTTTACTTACATTTGTTATCTTCAGACGTTCTAAATTAACGTCGACATATGAACAAAATCTCTGATATCAAAACGTTAACGTCACGCGCCAAGACGGTGCTATTATTTGAAACGAACCGCACGCAACTATATTTATCTACACTACTTACCTATTTATCATAAATCACTTTTCATCGCGATTCCGGTGGGCAATAGCTTGTTAACTTGCGACCGGCGCGCAATCATTGTGTAAGTTGGATCGTTTGGCAAGCGTTACGTGACTGGAGCCATGTGCTCATCAATTCATCAAATCCTTTTGCTTCTAAAATTAATCATCTGTGAATACAGCGTTAGACCGATTCTTAGACATCTCGTGGCTAACAAATGACCTAAATGGATATTAAACGGTTTTCTTTTTTAAGTAATGTGAGTAGAGATAGTATCCGTCCTTGTTATGTTGGTAGCGCGTTTATTTACTAAACCATTGGCTAATGTGGCAGATTTTGATTTCGTACATTTTTGTTATTCTTTTTAGTAGATATAATTAGTGTTCTTGGTAAAAACCGTTCAAATTGACAAAATAAAAATAAAGGCGTAATATAATTACTGCATACACACGTATTTAAAAATAATGAGGTAAATAGAACATTTATCTTTCACTAAACGCTGTTATAAAGTATTATTGTACAAACATATTATGAGATTAATTATCGTAAACTCATTCGTAACATTGCTCCGAGGCAAAACTCGTCGCCGCAATTCTTGTTTGTCTCACATCCATCTTCCGATTAACAGCCTTCCAATATAACACAGAAACCTTTCATGTGCAGCAATTAACATTTAAAACAATAATCGTCACTGTCGTCGAATGGAATCATTAGAAAAAATTACATAATAGTGCTGTCATCACAAAACATTACCTTTATGCGGTCGCGGTTTTCTTACGGTTTATTTGATAATTCGCTTAATACTTATTGCGTGTGAGTTGTACTTGAACGCAGCTTTAGACACCACACTTTGGGTATGTCACATATGTCACGCAATTGTAATTTGACGGCGTTAAATGAAACGAATCTTAAAATACCTATACAATATAGCAGTTGACAACAGGGGTTCTATTCTTATTCAACGAAAAACGAAGTTTCGGTCGAAATTTCGTGCGTGTCCTATCCTACCACGGTTACATTTGTTCCGTAACTTTGGACCTACGAAAATTTTTTGACGTTTAGATTCTTCTAATCCTACTCTAATTCATGAATGAAAATTTGAATTTGACAGATGATTGTTCGAAATTGTAACCTCAAATTGATGAGAGTCACATGACATACAGTGTTCATTTCGAAAATTCTCTATTGGAGCCGAAGATAATGTGTGTGCCCGAAAAAGATTTACAGTAGGGTCATATGCGAAATTTTGTTAATTTGCGAAGTTTAGTTTCGAAGAAAGAGAGTAGACCCCTATCCTTTTTATTTTCCCAACCCATATGATCCCACTGCACAGTAAAAAAATAGATTTAAAAGGTTTTATTTACAGTTACGGGTAGTTTGTTTAGGTCATGGCTTGCAGGCTGAATTAAAACTGCTACTTAACCTACAACATGAAATTGAACAAATTAGTTCAGTTCCAATGACAATGTACAAAATAAACTAAATAAAAATAAATTTACTATAAATTTATTGTCAAGCTTATAGATGCATTTCTTTACACTTTCCAATTATATCACATAGATACTGCAAACTTTACCCAAATCAATGATTACAATGTCATTGTGCTGGCGTAAATCATTCTTCAATAAAATATTTTGCCAACAATCTTGTCGCGATGCCAACATTGTCTCGAACTAAACGGAAGCTAGATAGCAACAGTATTAAATTACTTTATTGGGTTTGGTTAGGTCAAAGAAGTCAAAGCGGCAATCGAAATGGATAATTACTGTATGACCAAAAAACCATGAAGACTTTTAGATAACTATAAAACTGTGTGAATCTTTTGACACATGAATGACCTCTGATGTCTCGGCGTCAGTTGTCCAAAATTTCTTTATAAAACTTTAAAACATTAAAAATTCGTTTGAATTAACACTGTGTTTGTTTGTATATGAGTATGTAGGACGTCGCATTGTCGATTTGTAGAGGCCACGCGGTTATCGTGCAACCGATAACCCTGTTGAGGAGGCCGGGTCTTGCCCGGACCGCAGCCCCCTTCAAGATTTACGGGTATCTTTCCACCATATTAATTAATATGTTAAAAATATGATTGATTTCTGGACCTTTTAACTCTATTTATGACTGAGCTTACTATAGTATACGGATGATATTTCGTTAATATATCTGTTGCTTGCATAGAGACGGTCTTACACACCAAAGTTTTAAAAAATATGTCAGTCGAATATAAATCAAACTGGTAACAAATAAATTTTTTGCCAATCACAAATGTGACCAATAGTCAGACCTATCATGTAGAATACTTATAAAAATACTATATCTAGTACCAATATGATACAATACCATAAACAAAAGGTACAAGGAACATATTTGTGTTATTACAGGCATACATAACAAACTTAATTAATTATTAAATAAATTATGTATGTGGTTCTTAATATTGTGTTTAATATATTACGACACGTAACAATCAATTCGTTTAATTAAATGCGTAGTAAATTTTGATAAGAGTTTCTACAATAAAAATCTAGAGCGCAAAAATATCGTGATAAAATTTATTAACCTTTTGTTCCTATGCTATCTTTATTTCGTGACCAAATAATGTACTGGACCTGTCATGAGACACCCATATCTCATATCGATACGTGTGGTTAAGTGCTAAGTAGTGTCTTTATCTGATACCAATTTAAATTAGTTTTTAACACCCGACGCAAAAACGAGGGGGTGTTATAAGTTTGTAGTACCTGTGTGTGTGTCTGTTGCATCATACCTCCCAAAGGCTGAACCTATTTTGATTTTGTTTTTCTTGTTTGGAAGTTGAATTACTAGGGAGTGTTCTTAGCTGTGTTTAATGAAAATCAGTCCAAGATGGCCGCCGTCACAAAATGGCGGAATATATATTTCTGAACAACTCCCTCGATATTTATTTTAAGTTCCTGCTCACGAATTGACGAAGAGGAAGAGGATTTCTGCATAACATAGGAACTTAATAATTACAAATGTATTTATTAAAACGATGAAGTAATTAAACATAATTTAAATTTTGGTTTCGATTTCTAAATGAATCATTGCTTGTATGATAATTACTGTATGAAGCAAATAGCTTATAATAGTCAAACAAGATTATATTAAGCTTCCGCTAGGAATTACACTTGTGTGATCGGAATACAGATAAATAATCTATCGATACCATTTGAGATAGAAACGGCGACACAAGAAATTAAGACATTATAAAATATCAACTGGTGTTGCAGGAAAAGTGACCGAACTAGTCTTGTCAATCAAACACATGTGTAAGTATGTGTGGAGCACTGAAGAAAGTTTAGTTCGATTTGTGGAGAAACTCGTTCCATTTCGTGGCGTTTGTAACTCAAGATTGACTCTTGAGTTACAAATGCCAAAGGATTTAGAAAAGGGCTTTAGTTGGAAAGTTCATCCAAGCGATGCAATGACATTGTCAATATATAAAGAGCTGAACTGTCCATAGGTATAGTAAGAGAGATTTTAACCTGGGGTTCGATTCTGTAAAGAAAATGACACTAACTCAAGGATGTTATGGCGCGGCTTCCGTGCTCTGTCCCTTTCGCTTACTACGCTAATACTACTAATCACGTGAGAGATAAGCTCTCCGAGGCCTCTGTGAAGCGGCTCGCCGACGAAGTTTGTATTAGCTGAATAAGGGGGCTGGTATTGTTGGATATTTTATTAATAACAGTAAAGGTTGGAACTTTTAATCAATTACTGAAGTATGTAATCAATTAATGACTAAGGACACCTGCTCTACCTTGTAAATGGCATAACGATATAAACCAATCAAAAACAACATATTTTCCTTAACTTAAAACGCCAAAAGTATTAAAACATTGGTAAGCGATCAAATTAAAATTATCTAGGGCTCACTTTAGGTTCAGATATGTCATTTAAGCAACAACTGGGACCATTTCGCAATGGCCCTTACAAAAACAGGCCCAAACAGCCAGGTGGCGCGGTCCTGCGTATGCAATACGCATATGGCGACATAACGGTATATCAAATTATATCCTTTTGTTAATTCTCTTGGAACTCGAATAATAAAATAGGTCAACAGAAAATAAAACAAAGACACGGTTACTATTCAACAACTACAGAATACAGTCTCATTACGACAGCCTTTAGTGAAGATGTGTCCAGACCAACGTGAAATCTAAAATGAAACTAGAAGATAATTTGAAACCGGAAATATTTGAGCTGAGCTAAAGTATAATATTGCAAATAACCACTTAACTTTTTCTGTCTATTTTCTATCCGCTCATAAATTACATAACGAACTGAACTCTTTCAATAATACAATGTAAACGTGACACAAGCGTGACAAAGCGGTGAGTTGTACGAGAGCATCTGATAACATCGTCCCCAGTAAGTAGGACGGTTTATATCAGACTTCTGACTGAGACGGGGACAATCGGAGACGCAACGTATCGGTGCCACTCATTATGAGACTAAAAATAGGCAAAATTATATAGGGTTAAAAAAACCTCATCGGGACAAGGAGTAATTTTTATTTGTAATTTATTATCATACAAACAGAATTTGAGTAATACTTTTATCTATATCTATACTAATATTATAAAGAGGAATGATTTGTGTGTAAGTATGTTTGTTACTTTTTCACCCCAAAACTACTAAACGGATATGAATGAAACTTGGCACATAGATAGAGCATATCCTGGAATAACATATAGGCTACTTTTTATCCCGGGATAATGTGATATCCCTTGGGAACGCGGGAATTTAGGAAATATATCGTGTTGCTTTACTACAATAAGAGAAGAAAGCCAGGAGTATTTTCATACATTTTATAATGTTGAAAAAGTAAATTAAAATACCTACTTGAACATCTTAGTTTTGGTATTGAAATTGTGCTGAGTTTTTACTATCAAATTCTATGAATAAATAAAATCCCAATACGATCACGACTTTGAAGATACATAAGAAATGAATTAGGTACATTATTAAAGTAAGTACCTAGTTCTAGTTCCTGGTACAATCTCTGACATCAAATAAAGATGTAGAGGCGTGTTTAATACATATTTATAAAGGTTAGTTAAGACCCGACGTATCAGGTATCATGTAGGAAGTATCAACGAGAACTCACACTTAATATATTGCATACGTTTTGAGAAATAGTTTGAAACAAAGCATCAGGAAATGTAGATCTCCCAAGAAAGATACTAATGAAAGCAAATTACGATGAAAGGGGAATAGCTCCTCACCATTATACAATGTATTGAAAATACTCAGTCAATGGAACAAACTAACTAAACTTATTGAAATAAAACTAACTAAAATAACTGAATTAAACTTTCCATTACAGAATAAAAATTGGACAATATGGACACATATTTTTCTACTACTGTAAATGTCGCTATAATTTTACCCGGAATTGATTTACCAAGGCATCTCCTTGCTTATCACTTGTCAAAAATTGTAATCGAAATCCTACGCTTACTATTTCAACACTACCTATATAACATTGCATAGGAAGAGGAAGTGATTTCGTATCCGATGTTGGCTTATATAAAAGATTCATGAAATCCATAGAATTGTTTCTATATTGCGGCAAAAATGTTAGAAACAGTAAATGTAAATTTAATACCACGTGACATCACGATGATTCAACACGATTTGTCAAGGATATTCTCTGATAGATGCATTTGATTTGCATTAGGAACAAAAACTATATTTTTTCTAATAGTAACCTCTTGAAAAGGGCAAGCGATTCTCAGATATTGACTAACCAAAAAAACCTGAAGTGTACCGAAATGTCAGGGTCAAAGGCACTAAGGCACCATCCAATTGTTGTTTAGTCAGAGGGAAGTTGCGGTATTAAATATGAACCAAAAGTAACCGACTGTTGCGTCGTTGTTTGACATTGAAAAATGTGTTATAGAGAAAACGTGATTAGTCTAATTTTCTATGAAGAATCGACATCAATTTAGGAGTTATAATTATCAATTTTGCAAAGTAAGCAGTTCTGAATAAATATAAGTGTTATATAGGATAATAGATACATTAAAATCTTCACAAATTCCAACATTCCCTCAGCTCAGCTCTATAGCTCAGCGTACCACAGTTTTTTAAATTACAGGCACATGAGACTTAACAACGTCACGTCTCAGGGCCGACAATGCATTGGCGATGCCCCTAGTGTTGCAAATGCCCATACATCATGTCCATGTCCATGCTGCGGTGACCTCTTACCGACGTGGACCGTCTGCTTGTATGTCGGCCCAAGTGGTATAAAAAATATATGATATTTTAAATGGAAAAGTGAGTTGTTTGTTGACATTTCGCACTAGCCACATGGCTGCTCTTGTCTATACCGTATTCGGAGAGGGTCATCGAACATTGTATCCCGCCAGAACGCACATAAAACCGCGAGGCGGACGCTAGTTAATGTACAGCACATAAGTAGGTATCTCTTGAATTAAAAATCAAGAAGCCTGACCGGAAAGTAATCATCTATAGGTACATATAATAAGTCTGTAGAAAAGTAATATCTGTGATTGCTAAATTATTGGAAAAGAATAAGTGAAGGGGACTAATTGAGCGAAACAAAAGACATTTAAAATTTATTTTTGTCTGTCTGTATGTTGGCTTGTTGCTCAAGATATACGAGATGGATTTCGATGAAATTAGGTGTACAAGTAAATTATGACCCTGTTCATTATTTAGGGTACTGTAGGTATGGTACAATTATCCAACTACGATAGCGCTAAAAAAGTCTCCTATTTTTTTCAATTGCCACAAAATAGTAACAATTAGGAAATATTGCACTAAGACGCGGGACACACTAGTATGAAATAAATGTAACTGTTTGACAAGGCCAACTATCATGAAAGTGCCATTAACAATAAGAGGAAGGAAGCATCCGATGATGAAATAGTTAAATTATCTACGTAACGACTCACGAGCAAATTTTCGATATAGAGGAAGGCCTCATCACCATCATCATCAAATTATTAGAACTTACGTATAAGTTACCTAATAATTGCAGCATTTTGCAATACCTCAGTTAGCAAATTGCATGGTATCGCCACGCACAGGTTCACCACACTTTGAGTTTCCACAGATGCATAAGCACTCAACCAATAGAAATTATAGTGTTTTCCACCTCATGATGGCTTGTATATTTTTAGCGTTACTGTCTCTGATTGATGGATATAACTGCAGAAGGTACGCCCGTGTATGAATATTCGATATTAATCGGATTCGACAAAGTTCGTAGTCAACATAAACAAAATAAAGTGTGTTAAAGACAAGGTATCCTCAAAGTGTGGTCAACCTAAACTAGGTGTTAAAAAAAACTACTTTAAATTAATCACGAGGTTGTTAATGAGCCTCATTCGTTATTATTTAGCAAATTTATGGCTGCTCTTGTCGACTGTCATAGAGCCATTAGCTTTGTCGCCGAGCTGCAGTCGTGACGAACTCAACCTTCGTGCTTCAAACAGGCTAAACAAATTAGAATACAATGGACTGTAATAGACCTAACAAATAATTAATATGTATATTATGCTATAAGAATTTTGTACCTGCATTTATAAGTCGAAAAGAATTTAATCGATCAACAATGACAGTACCTTGCTACGATGTTGATACATCGTGTGAAGCAGAATCGGCTTTATGAAACGAGACACTTATTAATTACTAGCTGTCCCCCGCGGTTTCACCCGCGTTCCCGAGGGATGTGACATGTTCCCGGCACAAAAAGTATCATATGTTACTTCTAATACCTCCAAGAATATATGTACAAAGTTTCATGATGATCGGCTAATTAGTTTTCACGTGAAAGCGTAACAAACAAACTTACATTCACATTTATAATATTAGTAGGGATAATATTATTGATGTCCCCGCGGTTTTACCCGCGTCCAGGAGGGATATCACATTTTCCCGGGATAAAAAGTAACCTATCTGTTATTCCAGGATATGCTCTATCTATGTGCCAAGTTTCATCCATATCCGATTAGTAGTTTTGCGTAAAAGAGTAACAAAGATACTTACATACAAATCTTTCCTCTTTATTATTTTAGTATAGATGTATAGATAAGTAAAACTATATATATTGACCCACGGTTTCACTTGCGTTACAATGCACCTCCCTATTCCGGAATTTGAACCTTATTCACTCGAAAATAGAGTAGCTTTCTATCAGTGAATGAATAATTGTAAGCGAATGAGTAGATTCGAATATTATCTCCCACATTCAAACTGATAAACATAAGAAACTTATAATATCACTATAGGTAGGTGTAGTATACAAAATTGTATATAACTTACACAAATAGTACATAATATGAAAGTATATAAAACAAAAGCGATTTGATAGTTTCCATCGTATTCAAAACGTAATCATGGTATATCATAACCATAATACACCTGTCGGAAGAACACAAGATGCATATCGAACGAGATGGGCTACCGGCAGTAAGTACACTTAATAGTCAGTTAGAGATCAGCGCGCAGTCGTGATCAATAAACCGGTTGCCGGATAACGTATGAAGTGCTCTCATAACAACCACGCTTCACCAACCAAAGTGCACCATAATAAATAATTTAGTTAGACGTTTTAACAACGTCCTGACGGAACCGAACACCACGCTCTGGCGGATCCATCATATTTACTCGTTTACAAATACCGAATCGAGTTTTTATACGCCGTCATGTTGTATACAGTGCCTTTACTATGAGTTTTTAACGTACATACTCGCTAGCGACGGCGTAAAACATTTCTTTGGCAAATGTTTACAGTGTCACTAGCGGTCACCTAAAGAACTAAAATCGATAGTACGAGTCGATAGGTAAAAAGCCTATCGAAATGTAAACACTAGCGAGTAAAGTTTTTTAACCTTTGCTATAGAAATTCGGTACCATGAGTCACAAATTTGACAGTTGCTATCGAAAAATACTGTATCGATAGTAGTTTACTCGCCATTGACTAATGTCAGTTTCGATAGCAACTCATGGTAGAGGTACAGCACGCTCATTAAACATTATAATATTATTACCCGCCGTATAAATAGTGATGTATAAAAAAACATATGCAATAACTAAACCTTCACCTGCGCCGGTAGCCGTGACATCGAACCCGTTTGGATGAACATAGCATGTCCAGCATCGAGCGACTCGAACTTAAACATCAAGGTGAAATAAATACCATTATAAATGTGCCGCATAATCACATAAATCCGATTAAACAAGAAATAATAAGGACAGATAGTTTTCCCAGCAATCATCTCGACGTTTGTTACAAAAATGTGGGAAAATAACAACAATAGTTGTTATTGCGAGCGTCACGTCGATATCTGTCAATATTAGAGACAGCTGAAGTAGTTACTGACCCCAAATTAATAAGTGGAATATCTAGAGTTGTCTGAGGTATGAAAGGTTGGCCGCATTAGGGTAATTACCCATGAAGGTAATCACAGGACATGATAGGAGCAAGGAACAATAGAGAGCGCGAAAAGCCTTGATTTAGCCTAATGAGTAGGTGTCATGCCAAGAATGTCACAGGTGCACGACATGCCCATAAAATACACTCAAGATAGTTTTAAATTCTTTTCAACCGATGTCCAAGAAAGGAGGAGGTTCTCAATTAGACTGGTTTTTTTTCAAGAAGTTTATTAACAAAAGCAAGAAATGAGTTTAGTTTGTTGTTTTAATTAATCGTTTAGGAATTTTGTTGAGTGTTTTTACAAAATGTTCGGGGTACGTTAATACGGAGTATTTTAATATAAATAAACAAAGACAAACTAGTTAAATGCCATTTTGTCTTCTATTTGTGAATGTTTTAAGGAGCTGTTAACAATAAAAACAAAATTTGGAAACATTTGATTTTTCTTAACATGCAAATAAATATATGCTTAGTGATTATGAGCAAAGTTGGATCCGAGTGCAAACACACAGATATAAATCCGAGAACCCCAGATTTCTGCAAGACTGCAAAACGAATAATAAATCGTGTTGCGTATACGATTGTTGTACTCAACAATTTTGTCATTGTTATGCTAATAGTATTGGCCTCTAGTCTTGTCCGTTGGTCAGTCACACATTTCAGTTGAACTTATTGCAACACTGCATTGCTATTTATGATATCCCAACAAAATTCACTTGACAATTTCTATAAATAAACTTTACACGTACGAAATATAAACGCGATCACGAAAATGCACGTGTTACTGTTGACTTATGTACTGCAAAGCAATTTATACAATCAAATTAACATATAAACTGCCCTATTGTTTATCTCAAGTTTACATACACATAAAATTATGAGGTTAACCAGGACAGGTGTTTATCTACAATAATGTAATGTGTTATTGTATTGTTGGAATAAACAGGGTATTAGCGACAGATGTAATCGAACAGTGATGGCTTAAGATCAACGAGTGACAACTTCGCTGTAAGGAAACTAGAGTACCCTTATTAAAGGTTTGACTGTTAAATTCAATAATAAGATTCATGCGTCTTATAATTTAGGACAATTATAACTATTAGGTATTCAAGACCGTATTCATTAGTCAAGTATTAGGATGTCAAAGTTCAAGCACAGATTGCTCAAGTAGTGTATTGTTTAGTTAGAGTATCGTATCAAACTCGATCAGAAAAACTACATCACAAAAAGTATTTAATGTGGGGTTTAGAAATTAACCATCCGAAATCAATTATGACCTTCTTTTATAAATTAACAAAGTCTTTTCCGACATAAAATAGTTCACGCTTTTACCGCCATAATTCTCCTCTTTCGAACACCTTCCGTTTGTCCCTTCACTCTTAAGATGTTCGGATACACACCCAACACGTATTTAAGTTAATTCAAAAATAAGTATATTACATGCCCTGCATTTTTATGTCCGAATGCCTCCAGCTGGTCACGCGCTCACACCAACATTTCGAGAACCACAGTGTAAACGCAAACGACGAAAAGGCTGTGAGAGTCTATCGATATTGGCACTTATTTTGATAGTGAATGTATCCGGTACAGCTTGGTAAGTAATCCGTGTCAGTGGTTCAATGCGAACGACAAGACGATGCGATGCGTCTGCGCCGCGTCCCTCACGTCACCTCAGACAGCTTGTGAATCTTGTAATGTTGACCATGGGTTTATTATTTGTGGGAACCACGCTAATCAACACGCAAAATAAATACAGTACCCTTGTCCATCTTTAAGTTAAGCACATCTCACTAATTCACTTCCACAGTGCAAAGTTCTAGGGACGTAAATCTCCCCCTCTTTTGTTATTTCTTCATGACTAAATCATAAATATCACAAATCATTGTACAAATATTATATTTCGGTAACTTCCCTAACCGTATTTATTCGAACTGGAAATTTTAACTCACATTAACGAATATAAATAAATATTCAATAAACTCTACTTCAACGCATTTTGCATAAGTGCTATAGTAAATCAAAAGAATAAATATAAATCTTACCTTGAATACAATTTTGTCCTTCTCCATTGTCGAATATCTCTTTTACACGCAGCAAAACTGTGAAAATAAGTAATTAATATTTATTTATTTTTATTCCATTCAAAATAATCAAAGGCAATGTAAATTTTAAAAATACTAACATCATAGCTAAATATAGACAGTATTGCACGGGCAATATCAGATTTAAACAGTGTAAATAATAAATATTGAGACACCTATTCTGTATAAAATTCGCGATTTGCATTAAAAAGGTTTTTAATTGTAAATTAATGATTTCGTTAACTATTTATCCAAATAAATTAATTTAATTTAAATATTACGCACAAAAAACTAATATAATCATCTAAGCTAATAATTTAATTATAATCGATGACAAACATCTTTTAGCAATCGCTGAACGAGCACATGATATTTTTTAAACTGATTTCGATAAAAAATTATAATGTTTGCAACATAATATTTCGACAATGAATATATAATTTGTAGCACCATTTAGTTTTATTAATAGCTACTTATTAGCAAGACACTACAACTTCTTGGTTACTAATAGATCAATTCATTAGGAGCTTCTTCATAGATTACCTACAACGAACATTATAATTGACATCTTCAATCGTTGTCATTATTTTGAATATTCACATCCACATTGCGAAGTTCTGAGAAAGTAACCCTCTCTCGTCTGTTGTTATCTCTTCACGACTAAATGGCAGAAACGATCTTGATAAAATTCTGCATAGGAGATATAGGACTTTTGAGAGACTATAAAACTCTGAAGCTGTTCATCAATAAACATAACTATTGATAAAAAGGATGATACTTTCAAAAAGATTAAAAATTCAAAACCAGATTCAAAATCTATTCAGTTTAGGCCAGCGGAGGGCACTTATGACAGTCGAATTTAAAGTTACGGTAGCTACCAACACTAAAGGATGAACAACTGAGGTGTATTCCAGCTGCAGTTTTTGGAACCCAATACAACCGCTTAAATTCAAACCAAGCATAGCTTGTACCTTTGTTTTATATGGAAACGAAACGAGACCACAGATTAAGTGCTATAAAGCGAAGCTACTATCAACATTTCCCTGAACGTGTTCTAGAAAAAGATTCTCAGGGTCTTCAACATATTTATAATGATACTTGTAATGCAAATGGGTGTAGTTCATGTTTCTCCGTCTATGAAATATCAGCAGAGATAGAGCTGCGTTTCTAGATGTCTAGAATCGATAAAAAGTACGTGTCCCGAATAAGTTACATTTTCTAAACACAGGTATGCTAGGATGGTGCGAGCTTTACTTACACATGTTGAAACATGTTATATAATATCACGGAGATGTACGAGTGATTTTATTTCCTGACGAAATAAAGGCTATGTTGTCACGTACCCATGCCTTCTCTCATTACAAAATGCATCATTTTGCAGACACTATAGCTGGTAATCATTTATTAACTAAATTATAGAAATTACGTTCAATGGGGACTGTGAGCCTTTTACTATGGCATTATCTAGGTAAATAAATGATCTTAAAATACTCTCAAAGTATTGAAAAATATTTTGTGACCGTCACAAACAATTTTGTTGATAAAATTAACAAAACAAAATGTTGACTTATATGTATATTTATTTGCATAAATTAATTTAAAGATACCAAAGTCCAATTACTTCAATAATAAACAAGATGATAAAATTGTTACGTTTCGAATTTTAGTTACGTAGGTAGTAATCTGTGATTTTAATGAAGCATACGTAAGTACGTATACCTAACCAATAAATTTATTTATTTATGTTCAGGTACCTATAGGGTTTTTTATTCTTAATAACAAAACGGTTCTATATTAATACAGATGAATATGATGATTTCACACAATAAGATCACAGCATCACTGTTTAACACGATACTTGACATTCAATAGTATTATTTGAATTTCCTAAACATTTGATATTTTTTGATCAAGAATGTTGTGTATACGGACGTACCTACATATTACACATAAGTGTAATGTATGAATATGGTTTCTAAACTCCCTTAATTAACATGCAAAAGTTGCAAATAACCCGTGAGACTTGTACTTGGTATACAAGTCATTTTACTGAGAAATTACCTGCATAAGTAAATTGGTAGTCCGTTAAACACTTGCATAACTTTATGACTTGCTCTACATAAATTACCACTTTTACACTTTCCACCCTAAAGTTGTGTAGATCTTCATCTCATGGTGGTTAACGCTCTGACTACCAAACCTAAGGTCGCGGGTTCGATTCCCATCCAGGATAAACATTTGTGTGCATGAACATGTCTGTTTGTTCTGTGTCTGGGTGTAAATATCTATATAAGTATGTATTTAAAAAAAAAGTATGTATGTAAAAGAATGTCCCACGATATTTATCTTTATTAGGTCTGGAGTCAAACTTGTGGACATCACTATGTGTATTATGTTTTTCAGGTTATAATATGTCAGGCCTCTTTGCATTGTAGGCAAAGTTAAGTCCGGCTCGATGGACCATGTTTAAATTACTATAGCGCCTTATCGAGAGATAAAAGGCTATTTGTTAGAAGCGAAATTTTGGACAGTATTAAGTTATGCGACGTTTTACATGGGCCTACAGGCTGTTTCTATATGTATACCAAAGTAATAAGGATTTACGTATAAAAATCAATTTTCCACATAATTTTTTTTGCAGTACTTTTAATATTACGATTTTTTCTTCAAACTTTAAATCTTCAAATGCCTCTCCTGTAAAGTTTATAAAATGTCACTTCAAACGAATAGCCTTATACCCTTCGATATTATATTAATAACATTAAAGTACCTACCTATCCAGTAAAAAGAAAAAAAGGGTGCATTCGATACAGTGATTTTATTGGAAGAGATAAATTGAGAAAGATAGGATGGATTCCTCGCTCATACTTAGTTAATGTTATATAGAGCTATCGCACAGAGAAAGTTGATTGCACATATTCTTCCTGTACGCATCAAGCGAAGTAGGTATCTAAGTACGTTACAAATTGTACAATCTCCACCTATGCAATGCATAGTTACTTATCTGCCAAGTAATTTTTTAATTTATTTGTAAGCTTTTTATTTAACAAGGCTATATTCCGAAGCTTCAATATTTAAGGAAGGTTGATTTTCCATTGTGGTGTAGTTTGATCTGAGAATCGAATTTATATATCGCGCACATCTATCAAACACGATCGTGACCGAGAATAAAATTGTATTCAAAACTATTAGCGGCGCTTTTTATTCGTAGGTATTTTAATTGCGGATCTGAATACCCACCTAAGTAGCTACAATAGATTTACCTACTATCATGTACCAACAAACAAGTTCTAGAAATATAAAGAACTCCTTGGTGTTTATTATGTAGATAAGTAGGTAGGTAGGTACTTACTTGAATGACTTACCTAACAAAAAGTCGCAAGTTAGGCTTCATTATGCACATTATGATGGCTTACGCATAAAAATACAAAGCCTTGAGAGTCTAATGTAATAAATAATTTACGTCACATTCTTTATATTTTACTTGAGGCATTGATGGATTTATCTCTCCTTGAACTGTGAATGCGTTATTTAAAAAATGTGAAATAAATGAACCCAAAAACATCTTGAATACTGAGTTGGTACAGTGTAGGTATAAGTTTCTTCGTGTTGCCGTGTTTGATTTAAATAAAACAAGCTACCATCTCACAGTTTCACCCGCGTTTCGACACCGAACGATGGTACGGAAGTAATACCTACCTAGCCATATGACAATTGACAATCAATAAAGTAGGTATTAGCAACGTAAAACTATACTATTGCAATACAAGATTAAGACAACGTAGTAAAAACCACGATTTAATTACAAATAAGGTAATCGCTACCAATGAGTTACCGTCGCGCCTTAATGCCTGCAACTTCTTTCAAGTAGTGCACTCCAATGAAATATGCCTTCAGGCTTACTAAATAAAATAATTACACCGACTGCAGCACACCTATTAAATAAAGAAGTAGATCTACCATGTACCTATAGAAATTTGCGTATTGCACAATATTTATTCATGGTCTTCTTAACTGTATCTAGTCTATTGTAAAGGCTAAATAGGTACCTACGAACATTTTTTATTCAATTTCGTAGCGCATTTAAATCATTAGACGTAGATTCGAGATCGAGATAGAGTATACATTGTGGCTATTCAATATCGGTCGAATGAGTCTTTGTCCAGTAAGTCAGCATTACGTAAATAAATCGATGTTACGGGTATCTACTTGTGCAAGAGATGTGCCTACGGTCAAACGGGTCTGTAGCACGGAGTTAGTAACATTATGTGGACTCGCATATCCCAGAAATGTTTTAAAGTTACTTAATTAAACGAAACATATATGTCTACTCTGGTTCGTATACATCTTATGTAGGTATTTATTAATAACGCCCATTTCTTTTAAAATTGTGATACATCTAAATTTAAAATTAGTAAATAGATTAGTGCAGATTCTTATGGTTTTTTTTTTGTGTATCACGTTTCATTAATTTTCCTATAAATTGACAGCGAGCTGGCCGACCTCAGCCAACTGTAACTACATGTTAAGGTATATAGGAGCTAAACTCATCATGGGAAGGCGTGATTTATTTCGCAACTGCAGGTAAAAACCAGCAGTAAAAAAATAGTTTCACCAAGGTGCGTGATATCTTTTTCCGGAAACAACAACGGATAACCGATTTCTAAGCGGAAAGAGTATTAAATTCAACTAGTTATCAGTAAAATGGTACGTTACCTACTTATTTGAGGAGGGTCATAGATCAAACTATATAACTAGCCCTGAAACTGATCTTCGTTGATAAAAATACGGTTTTAGGGACAAAAATCTATCAAGGTCTGATAATATGGAAAACTCAGAAGAGATATTCAGTAATGCCTTACAATTTTAAAAATAAACTTAGAGTTGAAGATCCGAATAGCCCTGGGAAATAAAATCAGTTGGTAATATCTGAAACATCGCACCTATTTGAAAAATTCAGTCGCTATTTGAAAGGTAGGTACAATATTCTGAATGGACATAGGTTATTTTATAATTCCGGGGTATATTAGATAGTAAAAAAAGTTAGGTACTTGTAGATGTCTGTTAAAAGTCTATCTAGGGAACAGTTAACTACCTATTGAACTTGTGAATATATTTATTTCAAGAGTTTTAATATCCGTGCAATATTTAAAATAATTATTTTTGTGAATAAAATTGAAATACTAAATACGATAAACATATTTTACAAAATCACTTTGATGTACACAAATGAAGATTAATGACCAGATTTAAGTAGATATAATCTATTAGATACTAGGAATAATTGCATCACTTTGCTTGACTTAATCGCATATTGTCGCTAATGCACGTGCAATTTAACATTTCGAGTTTTCCTACTTTTACGACTATAACTGCATATATTCAATTAATATTTTTCGAAAACTCAAGGATTAAACTAGATAGGTATTTATTGTTTATTCAGTATTCTTACCTAACGAATTAATGCAAAAATAAACACATACACCACCTTATAAAAATAAGGGTAATACAATATCTGATTGATCTAACATTACTTATCAATTAGATAATAATTATTGTATATTACCTACAATAGCTTCAGACCAAAACGTTGGTAGTATTAAAAACCTATTGGAAAAGATAGATACTTACTTAAAAGAAAACTATGAACTGTGAATTCATAAAATATCAAGTACGAATCACAACACTGTTTTATCGAAAATCTAGTTAAACTTCAGCGCAATCAAAAGTAAAGAACGTATTGTTTATTTACGCGGTTGTCATGGTAACGCATGAACATTCAATATGGCGGCCGGTGCGCGCGCGCCACTGTGAACGAAAGCAGACTGGCTGCGCATGCGTCCGCGTCGGCTGTCGCGCCAACCACCACCGCTGCCAGTTCTTCAGAAAGCGAGAGGAAGAGCCCAGACTCCAAGCGAGTTTTTATTGTGCGAGGACAAATAGGTACGCATGTTTCCATTAATCGGAAATGCATCTGTAGGTATTATAGTACGGCCTTGCGGTTCATCAAATTGTTCGTATGTTAAATAAAAAATAAATTATGTCATGAATATTTAATACAATAAACATCAAAAATATGTTTTTCTTTTATAACATTTAAACAACAATTTCCATAATCCAATTTCCAACTAACACAACAAATAAAATAAATCTTATAAGACTAAATCCTATCTAACACTAACAATAAGATCCATTTCATACAAAAAAGTCCCCGTTATGGACTGGTGTTGCGAAATAAAAGGGCGTGTCGTTAATGAAATGGTATGGGGTTAATTAGTTAAAAGAAGTCTACACAATTATTACGATACAAAGTTACGGTAGGTAATACATGCTACATAAAATGTTTGATAAGTAACATTATATGGGTAAATTAATTCTGTTACAAAATTAAAATTTAATTAAAACAAATGATATGATGTATTCTTGTGGCGTTTGGCACAATGGTGCTCATCGCGTGTTCCAAGACCCATAGCGTAATATTGCACCATTTTGATAACACGTAAATTATTACGCTACAAGACTATGGAAATTATAAATACAACACTAAACTAAAAAAAACATATATGTAACGTGTAATAAAGCAGGCTGAAATTAATCACAAGAAAATAACAAAAAAAACAATCAAATAGGCATAGAATATTAGTAGGCACAGGATTCTATCGAGTTAATTAAAAGCAAGATAAAACAGGCGTATAAAAATATCTTATATAGAGTATTTACATTACGATAATTACTATCTCGGAGTCGACCTGACTTACGACAGGAGATAAATTTACAGCAAACTGATAGTAAAACTATTAATAGATTTTCCATTTCCATCATAATGATACTTAAAACTAAAACAGATACCTACACATATTACCTAAATTAAACCTAGATGTAGACAACTTATACCGTATTTACAACTTGATCGAAACATTTCGCAACAAACTGTTCTTTGTCGTCTAGCTTTCTGACGTCATTGCTCAAGTGACGCGTCAACATTGCATCTTGCAACGCGTTCAGGGCCTCTGAGGTAAACCTCTTTCCTTTGAGGTGTGTGATGACGGACGCTTCACCGTGGAATCCGGACTCTACTAACCCCGGTGGGATATTGAGTGTTACGTCATTAATCAGGCCTTTTTCGACGGTCATGTTGATGACCAGCTCTTGTGTGGCTGAGTAGATCTTGGACGGTGCGAGAAGTTCTGCGGGAACCGGGAAGGTGCGGCTGACGGTGAAGACAGGCGTCTTGCCGAAACACCAGTCCCAATCTTGAAGCTCGCTTCTTATTTCTGCTAGACCTGTAACAAAATAATAAGTTAAACATTGAGATAAGTAAATAGTTAATACTCTCAAATTATTGCATATGATTGTAAAGGAATACTAGAACAGATATCATGTAGACTTACCAGGGAACCAGTCGTCTGTAGGATTGACGAACTGGAAGCCTCTTTGCTTTGAGATCAGATTCTGGCCGCCATCTTCTAAATGCAGGGCTGGTGTGCGTAGAAACTCGTAGCCGACTGCGGTCTGCAGGCTGTCCACGGTGACCCGGTTGTCGAGCTCGGCCAAGTTAGCCACCGCCGAGCGCGTCGACGCCGTCGCGTTAGTCTGTATGCCATGCTAAATAGAATTAAAGATGCCCTTAACTTATGGTACTGGAGGAAGAGGTAAGGTTAGGATTAGTAGTTAAAGAGGTTAGTATGAAAACATAAAGTCAATGTTAGCATGATGTTAGTGAACGATATAACTAGCAAACTATTCTACAGTTGAAGTACATCACAATTGGATTGCGCTTTTGGCCAGCACGATCGGTAACAATGAATCATATAAAACAAAACAATGGAATGCAACAACATGCGTGACCTAAGACATCGATGAATATGTAAAAATTCACTACAGTGGGCCTCTACAGTGACAATAGTCTATAATAATAATATATTTGATCAATGCAAGCATTTGCATTTAGGAAAAATACAGTAGGTTTTTGTCAACAAGTGCAACTATGTACCTACTCAGTAAAATGAATGAATAGGAAAAAGAAATAAAGAAGATCCAATTGTATTTGGAATTGGTACTGACCTCACGTTTAGCCAGGGCTTTGCTGAGATCTGCCTTGTTGGCATTGACTAGAAGTGTGCAGTGATGGTAGCCTGTCAGGCGTCCAAGCTTGGCAGCTGTTCCAGATATCTAATTTGTTATTAAGGAAATATAACTCAATATTCAAAGCTTAGCATTACATAATAACATGTGTAAGAAAACAAAGAAGACATTATATTAAATTAATTCTAGTGTTAACTGTTGTAAAATTCCGATGAGTACATTCTTATTTACTTATAGAGATATATCGATACTTTCCGATTGTCATAAAATAGCTTAAACCGGATTCATCCGAATTCCCGAGACGAAAGCCCTCTATGTCCTATTTTATTCCATTCCATTAAAAAACCTATTTGTATCGCCGAGAAATATTCAGCAGGTTTAGTCGTGAGCCCAGATTTAACTACTTGATTTAACAGACTTATATTCATGAAAATTGAGACAGTTATAAATTTTACAGATCAGATAACAGCTAGTAAAACATGACCCAAAATAATGATTACTATAAGATATACTGAAAGTTTTGCTGCAACTACCCTAAGATAGGCAACCTTCTATGGTAATGAATAGATCATTATTACTGTTAAAACTTGTCCCATAATTTATTAATAGAAAAACAGGTGATTGAACTTATTATGTCAACAAAAACCATGCATAATAATAATTATTGGTCACCTAATCACATACCTACTGATAATATAAAGAAAAGTTTATTGACTGAAGTAGGTTATACCTCAACTTGAAAAGGATACCTTGTATTTATCTCGAACAATGATGTCTTGACGCTCATTAATGGTTGATTTGATGCCGAATCCTCTGAAGAGTGCCCTCTTGATTAATTCTAGGTTATATTTCCTGTCATATCTTTCACGAGGAGTGAAGAAAGTAATATTCAGGTTGCCACGGTCATGATACACAGTACCACCACCACTATTGCGTCGAGCCAGTGCTATTTCCCTCTCAGCCAAAAGAGGAACATTCGCTTCTAACCATGGGTTCTGATGTCTCCCAATTACAACGCAGGGCTCATTACGCCACACCATCATGACATGATGCTTTGTGAAGTCCATGTTACGGTACATCCAGTCCTCCAGAGCAAGATTTGTGTAAATGTCTGTAGATTGTGACATGAACACTGATTTTGTGACCTCCCCCTCTGCAGGTATTTCACGTTCCTTTTTGGCTGACACATTGTTGGCTCCAGTAGCCAAGGTGCGTGCACTGCTTCTTCTTGTGAGGCCAATTACAAGGCAAGCACTGCTTGTGGCGATTTTCTTCATCATAGCTTGAGCCATCTTCAAGTAATATAGTATAATTAGATAAATTTAATTGAAAAACGGATACTTTTTTGTATGAACTTTGACACAGCAGTTCTTTTAAGCGTAAATTTCTTAAATTAAAAGTCTATGTTTAAGTTTTATAACTAATGAGTTTAAATTGTTCTTTTCTTATGCCCTAATGCATAGAACCACAAGCGTCAGTGTCAGCCGCAGAGAGGGAGATCAGATATTCGTGAAGAGCAATGGTTTGATGCAGCCACTTCCAGGTTTGGTGCAGGGTATTAATTCGAAAACGAATTCCCAAACAGTCTCGGCAGTCACTTGGCATTCCTCCTCTTGGATGCAGGATGGGTAAAAAAATCACTTTAAAATTAAAGCACTAAACCAGAAATAACTTTAACAGAAATGATACTAGTTTGCAAACAATAAGCAAATGTTATACCACTGGAAACTACTACAGAACTAGAGAACGGTGTGAGCTCGCCTCGGTATCTGATGAATTAAATACACTGCAAGCTCATTTTATTCGTATTAACTGATAACGAACTAGGAGGTCGAGCGAGGGCATACGAAGTTCACTTCAAACAAGCAAACAAATAACATGATAAGGAGCACGAAGAAGCCACGCGCTACGGACCTTATCATTCTTTATGTAGATTATAAAGTAAAATAATGTTTCAAAACTACGAGAGATAGGGCTATACCCATTTAGTGTCAAATTTTAACATACCTACCATTATTTTATACGAGCGCTAATAAAGTTGTAAGGTACTATGTGATACAAGTTTAGTCAAAAATATTTACATGTATTTCTTTTTTATAAATAAATGATCAATTCACAAAATTTAAGTACCTACATCGTAAAAACAGATGTCAAGAGTCAATAAATTTTGAGCAAGATTCGTGAAATCGGAAAGAAATCAGATTCTGTGAACTAAGAAGTGACAGTCACGTGACAGTCTACAAAACAAGTTTTGACAAACAGAGAACTGACAAGTGACAACTCAAGAACAATGCTGCCAGATACAATGTTAATCCTGTTTTTAGAACCAATATACAACCCTTTGATCATTCAAGACTTTAAAGCATAGGGTCAGTTATATGCTACACATCTTTTTTACTATCACAAGGCATGCCTTTGACCACATTCTCACCATGGTAAGAAATGAGGTGGCCCATGGTGAAAATCAAACAAAGCTGAGAAGACAAATGGCTCTCAAGTGCAGCTATTTCACGACTGACTAGTTCATTATATTGAAGACAAAAAAGTATGGAAATAGCTACTCTCTGCACAGTGCACCTCTAATTTTCTTGTTTAAGTTGTAAGTACCTAATTATTGTTATTTTCTATTTTGTAGTCTTGTTATTTCTTTTTTTTGTTTTGTTTTTGAATGTTACCTATATTAAGTATTTTGTAATTGTTAAATATGAAATAATGTAAAATTGATAATATAAAATAGCCAAAAAGTCAGAATAGATAAAATTTATATAAAAAAATATTTAATAAAAAATAAAAAAGAATTTAACCTTGCTGAGTTTCTTACCGGTTCTTCTCAGTTTCAGACCGGTTGTAGCTTCAGTAACTTTAAATTTGACCTTCATAAGTGCCTTCCGAGGGCCTAAACTGAATAAATGGTTTTAATTTTTGTTTTTTTTTTTAACTAATCTTCAAAACGCGATGATGTTTTCCTTCAGTGAAATATTTATTCAAATAGACCTTCACAGGCACTTATGAATGGTCAGACTCTAACACCGGTTCGGAAGGTTGCTTTTACTGAGAAGAGCCGGTAATAAACTCAGCAATTACTCTTTTCAAAATAAGATTCTGTACATAAAGATGTGTCCTGCTGAAGCGCCCAAGCATTGTCATCATTAAAATAATCATTTGTGTTGTAGAAAGCCTTTTGTACTAAAACAGTCTTAATTCTTTCCTTAAATTATTGTAAAGGCAAATTTAAAATTTCAGTAGGGATTTTATTATAGATGCGTGCACTAAGTCCTAAAAATGAGCCTTGCACTTTTTGCAGTCTATATGCAGAAGCGACAAGTTTATCCTTATTTCTAGTATTGATGGAGTGCATATAACTCTTTTTGATATAAAGACTAATATTTTGATGTACAAATATTATGTTTGAATAAATATACTACGATGCAACTGTGAGGACATCAAAGGAAGCTCGAGAACTCAAATTATAAATTGCTCGAACTGCTCTTTTTTGCAATATAAAAATTGTTTCTATATCAGCAGCTTTACCCCAAAGCAAAATGCCGTAGGTCATTATGCCGTAGGACACTATGAAAGTAGCTAAAATAAACTAATCTAGCCGGATATATATCTGTATTCTGCCTGATTTTTCTAACTGCGTAAGCAACTGAAATAAATTTTCCCGCAAGACATGATATTTGTGTCCCCCATTCAAGTTTTGAGTCTAAAGTAATTCCTAAGAAAACTGTAGACTCAACAAGGCTAAGAGCTTTATCGTCTAACATTAAACTACAGCATAGTTTTTTAACATTGAGTACTGCAAATATAATACATTTAGTTTTTCTTGCATTTAAAACAAGGTTATTAACAGTAAACCAATTTAATACCTGGGTTAATGCACCGTTTACATCGTCATAATTGTATTTCAGTCTATCAACACCAAAAATCAGTAAACAGTACAATTCCACAGGTATTTCTTACGTAAAATGGAAGGTCATTAATGTATACTAAAAATAGAAAAGGCCCAAGAATAGAGCCCTGGGGTACACCCATATGTGTGCATATGGGAGAACCAGATGATTTAACTCCATTCACTTTGAGTTCTCTCACTAAGGTACGATTTCATCAAATTAAGTGCTGCACCCTTAACTCCATAGTAGTCTAATTTACGCGTATATGTCTGATGGTCAACACAATCTTTAGATAAATCACAGAACACTCCAATAACATTCTGTGACTTTTCTCAAGCGTTGAAAATTTGTTTTAAAAGTGCTACCCCGGCATCAATTGTGGAACTCCCTTTAGTAAAACCGTACTGCTCACTATGTAAAAGTTTATTTAAATTAAAGTGAGCAAGTAGTTGCGTTAAAATAATATTTAGATTGGATGGAATGGATTTGATGGAACTACAAATTCAATATTAGTAATCGAAACGTTAAAATAGCAAACCTAAGTTTTAAATATTACTTATTTTTGGAATAAAGTTCCATAACGAGGTTTACAGGTAGTACGATTTAGCAGAAATCATCACGTAACGATATGCCGTATGTGTGAGTACATTGAGTCTACTACAAGCAAAAGAACGCAGCCAGGTGCGCAACTCTCTCTCCCTGACCCTGTCTCTTTTTACACGCTTTATATTAGCTTCACCTGTATGTATGTATGTATGTAACCGACCCCTTTTAGCTCGATTTTGTCCTACTTTGAACGATCAGATTTAATTCAAACTTTGCACACCTGTCAAAGATCGATGACAATGCAATAATCCGATCAAAGCATCCGATTATCCTAAATAGATTCGCCCGGATTAATTAATTTCTTTCCGCATCCTTTGCATGCGAGTAAGAGAGATAGAGCTAGTGCGCGAACTGCGCGTGCGTGCAGTTCCAGACTAACTCTTTCGGGCACTCAAAATGCTTTTATTAAAAAATGAAAAATAAGTAATAGTTTAAAAAAACTAGAAAACACGCTTTATATAGAAAACCAAACTAAAAAACAGAAAATAAATTTTAATAAATATTAATTAAGTTTTTAGCATTTAAGCACTTTTTTTTAAATAAAAGATTTTTTCTTATTCAAACTATTAATAACTTATATTTATTATTTTTATTTACATTATTCTGAATTAATATTTATTAAAATTTATTTTCTGTTTTTTAGTTTGGTTTTCTATATAAAGCGTGTTTTCTAGTTTTTTTAAACTATTATTTATTATCACGTAACCTCAACCCTTTTACTATTATTTTTTTTTACAAATATTTATATAATGACCAGACGGTCCACCTGATGGTAAGTAGTCACCGCTGCCAATGGACATTTGCAACACTATGGACATCGCCAACGTGCTCATGTGCCTGTAATTTCACGGGCTATGAAGTATCAGTCTTATTAAGAAAAAAAACTATGATCATTTCCAGAACGACGAGGTATATGGTTTCGTATGCATTGAAGTAAAATAATGAAAAATACATATATGGCTTCGTTTGCATTATTATGAAAAATGTAATATATAATTAAACTATATGAACATCTTTAAAGGAGTTTCTTTTGTCATTTTAACATTAATAAGTCTGAAGTTTGTGACTTTTATTGAATGTAAGAAAATTCAAAGAAAAGAAAGTAACTTGAATACATGCGAGGACATATTTGTCAGGAATCCATACGAAGCCAAATATAAGCAAATAAACATAGGCAAGAAAATTCACAAACAGAATAATAAAATATTTTATTTTTTTATTTACCGTTTTATATATTTTTTTCGACCAAACTTGAACTGATTTTATCGTACTTATGGAGTGTAGAAGTAAAGGAGGATCATCTTGTATGGGGGATTAGTTGAAAAAGTGTCCCCTTGTAAACAGCAAATTAGGTTTCGAATTCTCACCGAAATAGCGCTAGTGTAGCAAGTGGAAATGATATGAACAGAGTGAAGTGTGCTGGTTTGGTTTCCGGTAATTCTTTAAAACCATTTCCTATTTACAATTAATTGGGGTACTTAAAATCACTGTATAATTTTATTCCATACTCATATTTGTCTATATAATATTATAATAATTATAAAAATGCGCTGTAACAAAACGGAAATGTTTCTTTCTTTTTTATTAATTTTCTATCCTACTCTAATAATTTGTGGCGCTCTATTTGAAATTCTTCCACTTGCTACAGCAGCGCCACCTTAATTTGTTCTCTTTAAGGGACACTTTTTAGTACACTGAGATTGTCCTCCTTTACTTCTACACTCCATAATCGCACTATACCGATGGAACCACAGGCTGGGACACTGGACTTATATTGAAATTATTTTGACAGTTTACTTTTATTGTACCTGCACACAAAATATAGACCGTTTCACAAAGATATGGATAAGTAATATGTGTTTCAATTAATTCTAATAAATATATTTATCTAAACTTCAAAAAAATAAGCTTTTGCCACCATACATGACTTAACATGCGGTAAAAGGTTAATTAAAATAAAAGATCTCGTCAGCTTCTATTTAGGATCATTTCGCGATTAACTACCGGCAACACTGGTTCCAACCAAACGTCTGATTATTTTTGATCTGACAGATTATACGAGCCAAAACACGACCGAGCTGAAAAACACCTTTTATCTGAATTTAGTCAGACTTTTGGTCATTACAAGAATTCATAGAGACATTGAGTTACAAAATTAACAAAAATGGCTTTCCGTACTAGTGCTGTTGTTTACAGTAAGCAGACACAATATTTATCTGATGTCTTAAAATTTTAAATGTTCTTTCCTGTTATGTAACCTGTATGTGATTAAATTTTCCAGGTAATTTGAAGAGATGGGCCTACAATATGTCTGGATTTAACAAATATGGTATGTACATATACTTAATAGAATGTGCCCCACCCTGTTTAGTCGTCAAATAATTTATGCCATTGGGATTAAGCACCTTTAAGCTCCTTCCATGACCAGCACCATTATTCTGAAAATTTCCATTTACTTCGTTCCTAGATTGGGAGGAAGGAATTGACTGCTTATGATTTTGGAAATCACTGCACTTGTATCACCAAATTATATTAATACATAATTTTTATTTAGGTCTTCTTCGTGATGATTGCTTGTATGAAACACCAGATGTCACTGAAGCTCTACGCCGTATTCCTGACCATGTTGTTGATGAACGTAACTACCGCATCATCCGTGCAGTCCAGCTATCTCTTCAGAAAACTATTCTTCCCAAAGAGGAGTGGACTAAGTATGAGGAGGATAAACTATACCTCTCACCAGTTGTTGAACAAGTAAAGAAGGAGAGATTAGAGAAAGAGGCCTGGGAAAAGAACTATTAAATTATTTGCAATAGAATGGACTTGGGAGATTAATTTAATTAAAATAAATTTAGCTTGATAACATCTAAACAGTGTTTCATTGATGAAAATGATGACATTTTCTTTATTTATTATGTTCAGGAATATATATATATATAATAATATCAAGGAACTATCTACTATGGATGCTAGATATCTGCTATACAACATAATTCTTTTCAAATATATTTACATCCAGGCGCAGACACCATTTGACAGGCCAGTTGGCTTGGTGGTTAGCGACCTGACTGCCGAGTGGCAGGTTGCGATTATCACCCAGGACAAACATCTATATAAGTATGTATTTACAAAAAAGTAAGTTATATTTGTAATATATCAGTTATCTGGTTTCCTCAATACAAGCTCTGCTTAGTTTGGGATCAGATGGCTGTCAGTAAAGAATGTCCCAGGATATTTATTTTTATATATAGATAAATGTTAATGCACACAAATGTCTTTCTTCATCTCTTCATATAATAAAGTATTGTTAGTTACAACATTTATAACTCATGAACAGTCGCACAGATTTAAATGATCTTCAATTAGTATGATTTATCTCCATGCAGAATAGTAATGTTACATAGTTAACATCATTCATTATCAGTGCTAGAAAGACACAGACTAGACAGAAACTGGAATCACAGAAGTTAAATCACTAAAACATATATTGTTTATTATATATGTAAGTACACTAACCAGCTCATGAATTATTTGTATAAATTATAAATAAATTAATATTTAAGTCCATAGGTAGTGTGGATTTATTAACTTAAACATTAATGCTTGTATTCATCAAAATGTTATTTTAGTTGGTCTATGGTTTACTATTTAATGAACTAGCCCTCCAACCCTAATCTACTGTTTTCCCAAGATTAAATCAAAATAATAGTTAAAAAAACTAGAAAACACGCTTTATATAGAAAACCAAACTAAGAAACAGAAAATAAATTTTAACAAATATTAATTAAGAATAATGTAAAAAAATGTAATAAATATAAGTTATTAATAGTTTGAATAAGAAAAAATGTTTTAGTAAAAAAAGCGTGGGATGCATGGTGTCAATAGTTATAAATATTTAATTGACAAATATAAGAAGGATTATCATTTCGATAAAAGCACCCCGCTTTTTTTAAAATAAAAGATTTTTTCTTATTCACATAGGTGTGCAAAGTTTGAATTAAATCTGATCGTTCAAAGTAGGACAAAATCGAGCTCAAAGGGGTCGGTTACATACATACATACAGGTGAAGCTAATATAAAGCGTGTAATAATTGTGTAAATCCAGATCATATTCTACATAATTCTTTTATTTTTTATCCGAATCTTTTATGCAAGATTGCAGTGAGTTTGTTTAGAGGGATATGGGGACAAGTGGAAAATTATAAAAACCAAAATATTAATAAACATTTTATTGAATCTACAATATGTATAAAAGAGAAAATACTTATTATTAGGCAATATAAGATAGAAATATGTTATTTAATATGGCAAAAGAATGATCTACGGCCTCTCAAAAATCGGGGCAGTTTTTTTATGAAACAGTAGGTAAGCCATGGTCCCATTAAAATAAAAATAATAAGGATTTTCGTGAATATTCCTAATAATAATAATAATTTATAACAATAGGCACAATTTTGTTTATACAAGATATCAAGTATCATTCTGATATGGAATCTTGAAATGTAGCAAGAACGAAAAAATTCATAATTTTTTTTATATTCAGGACATTGTTCAATTGAGCATGATGTTTGAAGATTACCTTTTCTTAATGTTCTTTGACTGAAAGAATATATATGTAGCATAACGAAATAGGCAGTTCCTTTTTGGTCAAAGAAATAATATGATCTTTGGTAAGACATAGTTCGCTTTAATCCAAGGTCCAGGTAAAAATCATTGATTCATTTAAATTCATTAAAAAGGAGTAAAAGACATATTCAATTAAATAATCTGGATATGTTGATGTCCGGAATAAATATATTTTAAACAACAAAAATACGTAGGTGTTTTAAATGCAAAGCAAAAGGCCCATTCTTATAAAACATACTAAATTAAAGAGCGGCGGTCACATGCAAATCCTGTCAAGTTTTTACAATATTAGATTGCTTAGAAAATCAATTACGTGTGTAAAATTTATGTCAATACAAATTGAATATATAAAATAATACACATGAAAGGTTTAATAGTTTTTATAATAATAATTTCCGTATAATTTCGGATATCATAAAATGACGTAATTTTAATAAAATTGGTAAATATTAAAAAAATAGAAATCACAGGATTATGTTAAGTTGCAATAAAGCACTACCACCCAACAAAGAGAGACAAAACAATTGATCACAACCACCGGTAGGTATATTTTTGAGAAAAACGATTACAAAAATATAATTGAACTGATGATTATGTGATGCGCATTATGATATGTTTTAAATTTATATAGAAAATGCAAATCAAATAACAAGAGATTCACTTCAAAAAGGTATAAATAAAAAAACTACGACGCTACATAAATATTGTTCATCCTATCCGTAGTTTTGAGGATTCGCACAACTTTAGTTCTTTTTACTATTGAACTCGCTTGGCGCGGACTGGTGAATCGATCAATAAAGATCGATAGTGATCGATCTATAAAGAATAGATAATTCGATACTTTCGCCGCGATAGGCGTCGCGTGTGGAGGACATAACACAGCTGGTTAAACCAGGTTGGGGTTCCATCCTTTTGTTGTTGATATTCCGTTTATCCGCACAAAGCGTTTTGCTTCCTCTTTCATTATGCGGACAGCAAAGGAGTGGAACTCATTGCCGGCGTCAATTTTTCCCGATTCATACAATCTCGGAGTCTTTAAGGCAAGAGTGAATAGGCATTACTTGAGTTCGCGTGTACCATCCTCGACTGCATCGTCACTTTCCATCACGTGAGATCTAGTCAAATGCGCTCAAGTTTTTATATATATAAAAAAAAAAACAGTAAATTAAAAAAAATACAGGAATTTGTAAGTGTTGTCGATTCATGACACTCATTGCTCAAGCGACAAGATTCAATATAATTTTAAGATTGATACCTCTTCATATATTATTCGTACATAATCTAGATGTATAATTCTACATATTCCACTAAAGTTGTGCGAATTAGTTATATTTGCAAGAAACAAATGCTTTATAAAATAACATGAGCAAAATCATAAATGTGTCAAACAATATCCATAACATACAAATTAGAAAACAATATTGGAGTTATTATTTATGTTATAATATAAATAGCTATATTAATAAACACTAACATTAGTTAATTCATATTTCCACCTATCTACAATTCGTTTAACCTATTTATTACATTGATATCTTAACCATTATAGTTTTTTTTTTATAATTTCATTACTTATAAATAAATTTTATCTCATTCGAATTGTGTCAACACTTTTAGTATTATTTTAAGATTGGAATTGGACGAAACGGATATTTGGTTTGAGTATTTCTAATATGGTTAGGTATAAAGATTTTTCAAAGAGACAATGCAACATTAGACATAAGAAATATATACCTACATAATTTATTGTACATACTGTGATCTATCATCCATAAATACACAAAGAAATCCAAGATTCTGTTTATAAAAAACGAGATACTTTTTTCCGAGATAATTTTTATAAATTTTTTACCACGACTAGACTATATATAATCCGGATTATTTTCAATGTTATTAACTACTACTTATAAGGAAGTGTCTTTTGATCGTGCGATTGTATATAATAATTTTTGAGATCAATGATCAATTTAATTTAGGTTTCTTTTTAATAATGGCAAGTTGATCGTTGGATGAACTCCTGTTTGACGAAACACAAGAACTATACAGCTATTAGTTGCCAATTTTTCTTAAAATATAAATTCCTTCTAGATTTTTAATAATATAATTATTTACAATATAAAAAGTATATGTATACAATATTTTAACCCTATACATTTATTGGCAACTTTTGACTCCCACTGATTCCATCTTTGGAAAGAACAGTAATTTTGAGCGAAGATTAATATTTACAATTCTTCGTCTCCTATGGCTTCGAAGGCATTGTTTTCGACACAGTCTTTGCCAGTCTTGAAAGCGACAGAGGCGAATTTTTCCGTTAGCTTTTGAACTGAAAAGATTTCTCTCGAACTACCCGACGTAAATGAGTCTCCGTTCTGAAATATAATCAATCAATAATAGGTATCTTGGGAAATTCGTCACAAATGGTTAACTGATGCAACTAGATAACCGATATACTTTTATTATACTGGTATTTATATCTTAGTTCTTTTTATTATATTTAAATTGTAAGACTACGAATTTAACTACCTTGTGTTGGGACGGTGGCATACAGTAATGGGTCAATGGAAAACCACTTAATGAATAAGATACTCACGACTGAACTCAGTGTGTCACTAGAGGAGGAAGGCGTGATAAGTTGGCTGGATCCGTCCCGGCGCAGATACGTGAGACTGCCGCGCTTGCCGCACCGAGGCGACATCGGTCCCGCGCCAGACTTCTGTCGCATCAACTCGTCTACAATCGACTGTAATTACGACAAATAATATATTGCTTAATGCCATGCTATTTTCGTACAAAGAATGTCCGTTTGAGAGACCACCAGGCAAGAGGAGACGGCTCTAACTGCGGTCCAGGCGATACAATAAGAATTATATGCATAGCATTAGGAGCGTTTAAATTTACTGTTGCAAGTATATTAACCAAAAGAAAAAAAAAATGTGACATTTATTTTTTATTAGGTGAAAATTTATGATAATAAAGTTTAAATTACAATGCACAAGTTGTGGGAAGATATTGTGTTGAATTAAATACGATACGTGATCGTTACCGATAATATTCTGTATTTTACTTGGGAACAATTTAACAATGATAAATAACGATTTACGATTTTACGCTTGGTACGCTTAAAACTGAAAATCTAATAAAACGAATTATGTCACAAAGAGAAATTACCTGTAAGCAAACGCTGATGAAGGTAGCATGTTCTGTCCTCAAAGTTATCCATTTCAAATTGTCTTTGCTTACGAGGTATTCGAACGAAAGTTCAAAATTTTTATTTGCGTCTTCGAGTAGAGACCCGTGTCCGTTTGTTTGTGGCCTTTCCTGTAATAAAATGAATTAACAGTAATGTCAATAGGCATAAGGGCAATACTTACAGTTAAACAACTTCCTAGTTCCCACTTCAGGGCCGGATTTGAGGTCTGAGGCCCAGGGGCGACAATGGGGTTGTGTCATGTTTTAAAGATAAATGATCAAACACTAACCAGTGTATTGAACATCCAAAAATATACGAAAACATTTAATATGATCAAAATGAAATAATCAGTACCGATCTAATCATAAATATGTTATTTAATGCTGTACAATTATGACGTCATAATTTGCTATTTTATACAAAACTCCATACATTCGATCGTTTTGACATTTCATAAAGAAATGCTGATTTGATATGTCACGACACACCCCTATTGAGTGGAGGGCTATAATTATAGGTAATAAACGGAAAAATTACTGACGGTGGTTTGTGATAAATGTGGACGTTGTTTTTTTTTAGAAATCGATGCTGTGGTGCCCCTCTCTTTTGGAGGCCCTGGATGCCCACCTCTAAATCCGTCCCTGTTCTGCTTTATAGGCAATTTTTTTAGACGTAACAAACGGCTGAGCTTAGCTTGAGTGGTTTACCATCAGAATCGTTGACTGTACATTGCAGCACATTCGCATGCGGGTCTCTCATATTGTATTAGTAATCCAGTCATGCTTGTACGGCCCTCAACAGGAGTCCTTGAACACTAACATCAATACAATACGGTATACGGTCGGAGCATATTTATGACTGTATTGTACTATAATCTAGTTAGTGATTTGCGGAGTCATTAAGAGTAACATTTATTCTGTTTATGTTGTCGAGATCTAAAAGGCCTATTTGATAGCTAAGAGTGTCAAAGAACAATCAACTTTATTGCTTTTATTATAAGTTTCATTTATTGATCCAGGCAAACATGGACCTTATCACATAACACGACTAGTAAACTTGCAACATGCCAATACGCAATGAAAAGGAGCATGATAAATTTTAAAGAAGCTAAACAAATGTTATAGATATAACGTACAAAATTAAAAGGCTTGTTACTAACGTTTCCATTAAATTTAGGTACTTTTCATATAATTGTTATATTAAATAAAATTAATAAACTACATAAAATGTTATATTATATTTAATATGGATCCAAAGGGTGATTATATGATAATCCTGATGAACCTAATCGCAACACCAAGGTGTTCATTTTTCTATAACAATCTTAGCTATCATCGGGCGCCTTTAATGACCTTTCGTTTCTGACTGTACCCTAATGGTTATCATAGATGCAAATCGATCTGAATTATAAATAGACTTCTTAGACGTTGGATAAATGGACACGGAAAGTGATAAGTGGTACCTACCATAGGATACAAAATCTAGGATCTAACTAGCTTGCTTGTTAATGGTGGTGGTAGTTTTTATTCCGTCGTGTAAACGTGAATCTTGCAAGTGGGCGTGGATAGCCACGAATAACGAATAGAAACTATGTATTAAACTAGGTATATGAAACTAATAGAAAAATACGGGCCTGGTGGTCTACTCTCTTTCTCCGAAACGAAACTTTGCATAGGAACCTACTCTTCATCGTTTTCAGGCACGCACAATATGTACGATTCCAATAGAGAATATTCGTGAACAAACGAAATGAACAGTGTGTGTCATGTGACTTTCGTCAATTTGAAGTTGAAATTCCGATCGTCCGTCAAATAAAAATTTTTAGATAAGAAATTGTAGTAGGTTTAGAAGAATCTAAACGTCAAAAATTTTCGTTCGTACTATTGGAACTGTGGCAGGAAACGCACGAAATTTCGATAGAAACTTCGTTGTTCGTTGAATGAGACCCCTGGTTTTGATGAAAATTAAACTGCATAATTGGATTTTTGGAAAATCAATAGGACACCTAGCCAGGAAAAGTGGCACACTGTTGGTATTATTACACCATCCTAAAGTGACCCTAATCTAATTTTAGGAAGTAATGACATAAGCGATGTCTTTGATTGAGTCATATTAAGAATGATTATCTACTATTAACTAACTTCTCAGAATTTTATTTCAATGTAGATAATGAAATAGTGTTTGATTATTGTCCTATTAATTTATTACTAGTTAGAAAATCTTATCTATATAAGTTTCTACTTTGTAATATAGGGAAATATTGTTTTCTTATTCACATTACTGATCTTTTAGTCATCAGATTTTGATGCTGGAAAACCGTATAAATACCTAGTGTAGATAACCGTAACAAAATACCGAAATGCAGTTTATAATAATAATTCTAATTCAATATTTATGTATGCATTTTTTTCAAATCGGAAGTCTTTATAATTATTTATTATACAACTACTTCGATCGACACACTGAACATATTAAAAAAAACACTTATTCTCAATATGGCCGCGAGTGGTATAAAGCTCGGCCAGAGCCCCTGAAGTCCTGGGTTTGATTCCTGGGTTGGACAATAAATAATAATAATAAGATCAGTGAAATGTGGGTCACATTACTGACCTGTGCATACCTTTTCGTGGATAATGGGCGTGAAGATATGTATGTGTACATAAACTTACAGCATGTAATGTAGTGATCCTCCAGCACTTCATCCTAGTGACCTTATATCGTTGTTCGCGCGCGGGATTGTTGACGCTTATCAAGGTGAGCTCCTTGGAAGCGAGCGATACGTGGACGCGGCACGTGGTCTCAATCACGCCCCCCGATGAGTTGGCGGCATCAGTCACCGCCTCCCCGGCAGGTATTCTTCCATAATGGCGTAATGTCCGAGCCAATTCTATGTACTGAAAATACGTCAACATACTGGTTAGTTTTACCGAGGGCTGGCTTAAAAAAATAAATATATACGACAACAAGAAGATAATGCTATAGTCTATAAGGTAATTGGAGTTCCAAAGCTGCAGCACGTGTTTTCTCTCACTAGAAGCACTCAATCGCATCATATTAATAAATATCTTGAGACATTCTTCACACGGTTATCTGTGCCCTGAGGCCTAAGAACGAATACCTATCGTAAGCGCGCCAAAAGCTGGTTTGTATGAGAAAATGTACACAGCGCATACCGTGACGTTGCGCAATGCAATTCGCTATCTCCATTGCATTGGTTATTGGCGCACTCGATACAATGACGTTACACTAGCGATAGATCTTCGTGGATATCCCAAACGAGTACCTACTACAGTAACTATTCATAGACACAAATCGCACCCTCAGAACTATAGGTGCTTAACTCAAAAAATCACTATTGGCACATCTCTGATTGGGTCAATTTCGCACTGAGCGGGGAAGGTGGGTCCCGGTGTTAAAGAGGCTAAAGTATCGGTATGCTTATTCCATGATTAAATTGACAATGTTTTACTATTCATCGGATAGAGCGTACTTTGTTTAGTCTCTATGATCGTAACTCCATTTCGCAAAATTTTGAGTTAAGCCGTACTGAGGGTGCGAAATGTTTGACCTGGGTGAGAAACGAACTTACGACTCTTGGGGTCACAGGCAGGGGTAATTAATCAGCACGCTCGGCCCGTCTAATTAGATCATGTCAAAGGAAGATCCTAATAAAGTGTTCGCTTTTAAGAACGATTTCACAAATTAATAAATCTTATATTTCCTGAAGATGACTAAGGGTTTAACATTGAATTTGTCAATAATGCTAATGGCACTCAACTCAATGAGTCAGTAGATATAATCAGATGCCGATGACGCTGTTGTGCAGTTGACTGTGCTCGTTATCAATTATTATAGTAGTTCCATATAAGACGTCTCTTTTAGGGTACTAAAGCCAAATGGCAAGAAACGGCCCTAACAGATTCGACCTTCCGTCAGTTTAAAAAGTGGTCTGGCTCACCATACATACACCTAACTAAGGGATGAAAACTGTAGATAGGTCTTCAAGGATGAAATAAAGATTTTTATGCCGTTTTGTTTAGTTTCTAAGTTACGCGCATCTAAAGTCATAAAAATATTGTGTCTCTTTCGTCTAATATGTTTAAACAAAATACATTACATAGTTCCTAAAATATACATACGCTTATTTCAGTTTGAGTTCAATAATCTGCCAATCTATCAACAAAGTTGTAACTTTATCTTTCTATAACTTAGCTAGCCTTTGGCATTAAGACCGCCTTTGTACTCTACTGTACATAAAGTATTAAATAAATAAATAACTTAGGACTTCGCATGGAACCCGAAACATGTACTTGGCAGGTTATCGACGTTTAATTAATAAACTATGTAAGATTTAAGAATGTCACGCATTAATTAGTTTTATTCATAAACATTCATTGAATGTCTATAGAACTAAATTGCGATGTTAATTATTCAGCACCGTCATACCAGAGCCAGCTCATTACTAGGTTTATGTGCTTGACGCTTTCACAGCATTTACCATGGTGAGGTTGTAGTCAAGTCTTAACTTTATAGCTTTAGGAATATGGTTTAATTACTAATCTTACATGATTGTGCAGAAGAACCTTATCATAAAGCAAAAATTAGATGACATACTTGGATTTGAATTTATCAAAAAGGATTCCGAACAGACTTGAAAAGGACTTTCCAAAGAAAAGGGGAATTTTCTTTGAATCCTTTTATGTGAACTGTGAAGGAATTAATACAAAACTTGTGTAAATATTCTCTGAATGAGAAATCTAAAATTATGCACTAACAGTTTGTATCAATGCTTTGTCATGCAGGATCAGTATTGGGGTGTGCCTAGCAAGATTGGATTTTCCGATTATCTTGCCCCAAGTAGAATGAAGTCACATATGTTTAAATGAATAATATTAATAATATTGATTATTTACTGACACTATAATGTTATCTGTTAACAAAATGTGGAAAACAACAGGCAAAAGCTAGTTGAAACACTTTTAAACATCTTAATAATAATTTATCAATGTGCTTTTGATAAAGTGCTTTATTTATATAATAAGTATGACCATAAAACCCAATGCACTCTTCTGACCCCACATTCTTAATGATAAAGATGTGAGATAGAGATGTTATGTGAGCTCCTTAGTTATTTGTGCTTCATATACCGCAGTATAAGCAAAATTCAATGAATAAGTAATTATTTTTATGTTCAAACTGTGTTTCGTTATGTTTATATTTGTATATGTTTGTAAATGAAAACTAACTTACTTCTCGTTTCTGCTTCTTCGCTTCATATGAAGACAAAATATCTTTGGTCTGTGGATCAGCTGTGATCCATCCCAAATCTAAGTCTTCTATTATTTGTAAATATAATAGATCTAATGAGACTCTATCAATCATCAAATCAACATCATAGCATGGATCCCAATAGCTGAAAATGTCATATATTAAACATAAAACATTTTAAATTAAATAAACAATATTTTCAATTTTTATTGTGAAGAATTTTACCTTTTCCTTAAAACTATCTTATCGTCAGGCCTAACATACTTCTGAGATATATACGGAGATTCATATTCTTCAAGTTTCTTTAAGCATGGTTGACCATCTTTTGCACAACTCCAGTTAAATAAATATAAAGAGAAATACTTCACCAATTCTTTTGGTAGATTTATATAATTGCAAGCTATATCCAGGAGGGTATTTGACGAATCTGTAGAAGAGACTGACAGTGGTATTCTGTAGCCGTTCATCAATGATATTTCTATATCTACTTCATGCATTTTTATGCTGTGCGTTTCTTGTTGAGCGGAGAATAGGAATGTTACAAGAAGATCTGAATTCGCCAATACAGGATTTTGCCCCACTGTAAGAAATAATGGTTTAAATAAAATTTTTAAATGATTATTAAACAAGTACATAAACTAGACTTAGACTACTGTTTTAATTAAAACTATAATTATTTAAGGCACATTTTGGATATGCTTAGATTTAGGCTTTGTAAATTAGATACTTATTAACTTTAAATTCAATCTCCCATTTTCATACAAACTTATTTGCAATTCTGATTGATAGGGACATTTTAATTGTGTAAATTGTATGTTCATACTCTGTGGGAGTTACAGTATGTTTTAACTGAGGTAAGGCTTTATTTTAATCAACAATTAAACACTACAAACTATATGCCATTTGATTCTGTTCAGTGTGTTAATTGGATCATCACCTGAATCTGGTGTGCAACTCAGAATACCCAGTAAATGAGTAGAGACAATTATCTTACCAAGCTGTATATATTTTTCCAATAGTATTCTTCTTTCCTCTAACTGTGAGCTGGTGAGGAACAATTTCTTAGGTGGGAACTGTGGTAGTTTAATGTATGGAGTTTGAGCTTGAAGCTGCTCATGTAAACTGAGCAGTTGTTTGTAGCGGGCCGTACAATGGAAAAAACCATCGATGTAGATGTTGTATCCCTAAAAAATTGTTACTGTTATTAAAAACAATATTCTCATTCCTCGAATTAAATAAAGAAATTAAGTAGTAAACGTAAATTTGGATGGTGTCATTACGTAGCACCCTTATAGGGAATTTGACTATATAATAGTTACATTATTTTAAAATTAAATAAAGATTATTTTAAAAGTTACTTCATACCGTGTAGGAGATCCCATTGTCATCATGAAATTGTTGCAGATCAGGAATAGAGAAATGCATTTTTTATGTATAAACTAATGCTTAACATTCCACTGAACACTTTTGATTGTAAACACTAGTATAATTATTATTAAACAATAAAAAAATATTTTATGTCGCAAAAATCGCCCCCTTTTGTTTAAACACTTGTTCCTTCAATACACTTTCCACAGATTAACAACGTAAACTGTAAAGACTTTCCTTTAGGGATGGGATTTATATCGATGTATCATAATTGAAAACAATTAATGTTTAGTACCAATGTATCGAGTTTAGCGGATGTATATTTAACTATGATATCTGCAGGTTTGTAATTTTAGGAAATAAATATTGTTGAAATTTAGAGACCATTAAATTTTATACAATTCCATCAATAAAATATAGTACATGCTTTGAATGTATACTGAAAGTGTATATTAATAGAGGACGAGACGAGATGGACAAATTTATTTAAAGCATAAACCAGAAAGAAAGCATAGAAGATGAAAGCGGAGGCGTAGGCGTATGTCCTGCAATGGGGTGGGACACATAAGGCTCACAATAAAATCCAAATAATTTAATTGAAATAGCAATTTCATGATCGATAGTTTAATCACTTACTTCCTACTCTAGCTTACCAGTTTGACAGTTGACAGATAGCTAATTACAGAATAGACAGACAGCCGGTTTATTGCAAATCATTGGCTGGTTTTGAAATTGAAAATAAATAAATAAATATTACGAATTCAAGCTAATAAGTTTATGGAAAATGACTAACATCAATCTTCCTGTTGTCACGATTCAATGTGATTGGAACGAGGTTATTAGGTACTTATATTTAATTATAGCTTTTACTTACGATATAGCCATCCCCAATGTAATCAATATTTGCTACTAGAGACTTTCCAAAATTCAATGCTGTCTAGTTTTTATTGTGTTAGCTGTAATTTCGGTTACAGATTGCCCAATGGAGAAGCTTGGATATCTTCAAAAGTATTGAACGAAAATAGTGTACATGAGAAATTAAAGACAAAAATAACCGATGAAAAAATTAAAATAAACCTGCCGGAAAACTACCAGTACTTATCTCATAATAATCTTAGCTTAGTAGTAAAACATGTAAGTTCAGGATTGAAGGTAGCTTTTGTGGCACCAACAAAAGCTCATACAGTACACAGCCAAGCTGTTTTGTCTGTTGCTACAGCTGAAAATGCTTTAGCAGTGTCATCTTGTGAAGGAGACAAGCTTTTAGTGTGGGATAGCAGAACAAGTGAGTACCTATTGAATTTTTTTTATGCAGGCACAAGCAACCTGGTAGCCCGTCTGAAACCATGATACCTCACAATGGTTATGAGAGCTGATAGGTATTTATATAAATAATAACTGGAATAATTGTTTCACTACAAATTTAATGACTCCACATTAAATCATCTTACAATACTGGTGATTCAAATACAATAAGTTAGGCATCTGTTTACCAAACATACAGGATTGAAAAAGTTGTTGTTCAAATCATTGTGCAATACACAATATACATATGTTGCATGCCAATATTTTAATTACAGGCGAGGTAACACTAGATCTGAAGGGCCATGGTGGTCCTGTATACAAGTGCAGGTTCTTTCCATCTGGTGTGGTGGTAGTGTCTGCTGGTGCAGATGGTTCCTGCAGGATTTGGTCTGCTGAATCTGGAATAAATCCAGCCACATTGAAGGGTCATAAAATGGCAATAACTGATGTCAATATCATTGAAAAGGGAAGAAATATTATATCTGTAAGCAAGTAAGGAATTAAAATAGCATATTTTTATTATATAACATTGTTATATGTATATATAGCATAGTGAGCTTATAGCTTAGCAAAGAAAAATATCTATAATATATAGGAATCACCAAAATGTTTGAAGATTACTGTATGTATTCAATATTCTTCCAATATATATTTTTTGCAAGTTTAATGTTTAAAAAATATGAAATACTAGATTTGTATTGATGATTAATAAAAAAAATCATTTGTCTGACAGATGAGCGTATAAATTTTGTTTATCATTTTCAGGGATGGTTTTGCAAAGCTGTGGGATGTAGGTGAATCACGGTGTCTTGACAATATTATTGAAGGGCATGGACAAATAAATTGTTGTGCTATTGGTACAACATCTGATGTAGTTGATGTTGAGAGTGAAAGAGAGGTAAATATTATTATTAATTTAACATACTGCTTAATTATGACAATACATACACAATAGTGAAATAACATGGTACATAATAAAATCCAGCCAAGTGCGAGTCTGTGAAAATTTTCTTAAAAAACTGTCTAGCTATTACGGTTCATGAGATACAGCCTGGTGACAGACTAACAGACAGATAGATGGACAGCGAAGTCTTAGTAACAAGAGGGTTCCTTAAAAAATGATGTAACATTGAAATTTAAATGCATTTAGTTGTACATTTTATTTTTGAGGCTTATTAGGATTTCTTGATTTGCCTTGCACTTTGTGTATAGCGCTAATATTGTATGTTTATTTATTTTACAGATAGGCACAAGTAACAAATTAATTGTGGTTGGATGTGAGTGTGGTCTCATTATATGTGCACACGTAGCAAAGAGAGAAGAACTTTACCAGAAACAATTAGAGTCTCCCTGCAATGCATGCATCATTGTGGACCAAACCGTTATTATTGGATGTAGTGATGGAAAGGTATGTGTTATACTAAGTTAATTTGTTAGATATTTACTGGTTCATCAAAAAAAAAAAAATTATAACCTGATGTTATATAATAAATTATTCTGTTTAAGATTAATATCCATTGAACCTACCATTCATTGGACATAATATGCAATCTATAAATACTATGTAGCTATGTAACACCTATGTGTATTGCTATCACAATAAAGGGAATAGTTTGTTGATAGCCAAAAGCCAATGCTAAGATTCTTGATCAGGAGCCTGTGCAAAAACATCTGTCGGAATTGTAGTGTTATCTTATAGAGTGTACCAAAGAGCAATGCATAGGAGAGTTGAGCATCTCGCACGTCACGGTATGCGCCGTGTTGAATTTTCCATACAATTGTGAAAATCGTTCGTGGTCAGGGCATAGGTTAACGAAGTAAATTAATTAAAGATCTACATTTAATTACAGATTATTTTACTAAACCTGCAAGACGGCTCAATTATTAATGAATTGCACGAATCAGCTAATCCGGTGCTCAGTCTAGCAGCATTACCAAATCAGATGTTCATAGTTGGAAGACAAGATGGTACATGCACGGTTATATCTTTACAACCTGCTCATAATACCATTCGAGTTCTCCTAACTGGCTCAGATTACGATGGCATCAGAGATATATCCTTCAATGGAAAGTGGATATTCACTGGATGCAGAGATACCATTGTGCGAAAGTATGATTTTAATCAAATTAATGTTCATTACAAATGATTGTACATGTGATATGATTTAATGGTAAGATTCAATATATATAAAAGCATTTATATTGTTTTAATATTAATGTAATTTAAAATTTAATTTTAATAAAAATCACAACCCTCTCCAAAACGCCAATATGTTATGACTGAAAACACACTAATACAAAATGGTACGATTCCGTACTTTCTGTGATTCTAAGTGTAGCCAAATATGTAGGTATCTATTCATATTGATGTTATACTGCTTGTGTTTCTTAATATTTGTTGTTATTTAGTAAGCCTAAGATAGTTCATTACTTTGATATTTCAAATACGTACCTGTTTTATTAATCCTTGTTGAAGAATATGGTTATCTCATTTTTGACAGTGTCGTGAAATCCGAAATCCTAGTTTTCTTTTTATTGCTTACACATTTACATTTCAAGCAGTTTTCAGTGGATGCAATCTGAAATAAGTTGAATTATTATATTTATGATTAAGATATTTAAATAATTAAAAAAAACTTAAACAAAGCTTATCGAATTCATCCATTTTTTCAAAAATGTTTTCCTTAGAAAAGTTTTCTGGTTTTTCCTGCTACAAAAAAAAAAAACAAAATAAATATAAAATCAAAATTATTTTAACTTTGTTATGAAATATTTACCTTTAATAACTTGCTGTTCACATTTTTGTAAATTTTTAATCTTTCATGGGCTCGTTGATTTAATTTTTTCCACAAAATCGCATCACTGGTAATACTTTTTTTTAAGTTTATCCAGTTTTTCGCATATGCCTTTCTGTTTATTCCGACATCTATATGATAAAAACTGCAATCTGTATTTACGGTTTACGGGATGGAATGAAAGAAAACGTTTACTCTAATGGGTAGCTAAATGTATCGCCGAGGGCGTTTAGGTATTCATGTTATTGCCCATATTGATGGAAGTGAATAGTGAGTATAGCAGAAGAAGCATCAGAATAAAATATCGCTGCGTTAACACTATCAATACCATAACCGGGTCAAATGACCCATTTTGAACTTTGCATTGAAAATGCACGTATCATCTTATTGCTTTTGCACATTTGACTTCATGACTTTTTCTTACTAATTAATATACAGTTATACTATTTATTTCCCTTCCTAACAACCATATTTCATACATTCAAGCAGGAAACATAAAGTCACATTTGACACGCTATGGTAGAAATAGGTACCTAGTAAGTGTTGGTATGATTAGTGTTAAGACGAGTGACACAGTATCATTGGAGAAAAGCGTGGACCAAAAAAAAGGGCTCCAATGTAGTGACAAGAATTGAGAACGGATTGTTCGGTTTCATAGATGAGTGAAAGAACATGGTGAACAACTCAAACTACACCTAAATCCAACAAGCAGGTATACAAACACTTGAAGGTAGGCAAATCGAAAATTAACGGTGGTTCTATCTACACTTATGGAAGACATGCGTGACGATACGTTTGTAAGTTAAATTTACAGTCATAAGAATTTTAGATTCATTGGGCTTAAGTAACTTTTACAGATCTCCAACCTTGTTTTTGCTTCAAATAAGTTATTATTTGGCATGTGTTGTCTATCCAATTATTCCACATTTCCAAATTCGTAAAACCTTGCTTTAAATCATTACACCATGTTAGATAGTCACACTGTTTCATTTCATGCTTATCTGTAAAAATAGTTGACCTTGTAAATTTGCTTTTGCCTTTTTAAATACAATACGTATTTGACATACCTCTTTTATGGGAATAAAATGATTCTTCGCTGGGTTCTCCATGTCCATATGGTACCCATGACGGTGCGGTATTGGGATTTACCTCTGTAAATTATAACGGCGGCTTTACAAGGAGACGGTCTACGGTCTCGGAAATTCAGATCGGAAGACAAAGCAAAGTTATAAAGCCGCACTAGCCAGAAGATTCCGAGAGTAGAGGTTTTCCCTCTGCAACCGCTCGGTGGCTATGTGCCGGTGCAGCGTTTGGTTCTCGTACGGTCGATACGGGTTCGATATCTTTTGAGGATTTTTTAAAATAAATTAGAAAGTAACAGTTACAGCTAATCTGAATTGAAGATTATAAGTACTAGAGCCACTGTGTGGTGGAGAGGGAATATCTCTATACTACTAGAAAAAATCCTCAAAAGATTAGAGTCTGTTTTCTCGGAATCTTCTGGCGCTGTATTGCTTTATTGTGGGAATACCCTTAAGGTATGCTACTAATATACTAATCTCATCCCGTTCTAAATTTCCGAGACCGTAAGGTCTCAGTTATTACTGATATTAAAAGATAGTTGAAAAAAATGGATTTTTGGTGCACTTGTTGTATACTTACTGTAGTTAAATTTAGCTTGTCGTAACACTCGCGGGTATTTAACATTGTCTTTAACAGTTTCGACTATAATATTTTCTTCACTATGCGTATATTTGAAATAATCACTGACTTTTGAAACTGCTTTGGAAGTAACTAGGTTTTCTTGTAAAGTTTTAATTGGAATGAAAGGGGTGCTATTTGATATCTTTGAATTAATTTCATCAGATGCTTGTTTCATTGATATGTTTATTTCATTTACTGTTGCCTGGTTTGTTTCATCCATCATATGTTTTACATTACCCGCTATATTGATACCAGCGTTATTATCTTCCGTAAAATATAAAACAGGTGAATGACAAGACTCAACTTGTTTTAAATCTATGTTTTCACGTACTTCTACCGTTTTTATTTCATTTATTTCTGCATCATTATTTATAGCAATTTCGTATTTTTTATTGCCAGCTGCGTCATGGTTAAATTGTGTTTGCGTATTTTGTTCTAAATTACTGACATTGTCAGGAGACATCAATATCTTTTCATCAGTCTCTAAAATTTTTCCTAGTGATGTTATTGATCGGCAAGCACTCTCACTGACTTTTAGTATAGGAGTTGTTATATCACCAGGCCAGACCTCATCTGCAGGACCTGTACGTACATATAAATTGATTGTATATTATTATTTTGTGAAGAAATAAAGTCTTTTTCAATTAAGAAACATTAAATATCTTGTTGACAACAATTTACTTAGTAAATTTTCGTTTAGTGGACCCAACTCCAAAGTTTTGAAGTAGTCGGAAGAAGATTTCCATGACACCTGTTCTTGTTCGTTAGAAAAATCATAATGGATGCTTTGATTGCTGTAATAAGAAAGAAATAATGTGTAAAACAAGACGAAACTAAAGCGTTATTGATTTTAAATATTTGAGTACCTATTTACAGTTGGTATTTCGGAGTCCAGGGTTACTGAAACATTAATAGAAAATCAATTGTGATTAGTTGTAAAATATTCAAATAGCTCTTTGTTATTAATTTATATGCAACACAACTATCCTTATGATTTTTTTTTATTACAGTATTATATGATATTTTCATTTGTATATTGTTCATAATAACTATATTCTAACAGAGTAGTGTTAAAAAGACAAGTTATAAAAATAAAAATGAATAAATATTACCCATATTAAGATGTGAAAATTTTACTTTTTTATTCTTGTCTTCTAATTCTTCAGAATTAATTTGAAATACTTGACTCACATTATGATTATCTCTGTCGTCAGTAAAATCTTTGTTATCCACCTGGGGCAACAGATCTCCCTCCACATCATTAGAATTTTTTGGTAGACCAATTTCTTCGATTTCTGAAGTTGGATCCGCTTGCAAATTATCATCGCTTAAATTTTCATTATCTTCAAAAGCTTTTTCTAGTGCGTCTACTTTTGAAACAGTCAAACCGTTGTTTATATTTTGATTAAATTCATCTATTGCAGAATTTAAACCATTTTTCACGTTTTCAAAGTCTATTATAGGTTTTGTAAATGTTTCCGAGTCAGGAACTAAAATGTTTTCTTTATCTTTTGATCCTTCGATCTCTGTGATTAATGGTACCTGGATTTTATCAACGTTTAAACTCTCAACATATTCAATTTCTTTTTTAAATTCTTTTCGATTGATGTTTTCAATTTCCGTATTTATACTATTACTACGTTTTTCAATATTTATGTTCTCATTGATGTGTTCAATTTCTGTATTTTCTAATGTGTCATGATTTAATAGACTATCTGACGTCATTTTGGCCATTTTACTATGATCACTTAGTTCTTTATCATCCAAGCTTAATTTGTGTATCGTTTCCTTGTCAATATTATCAATCAATTTGATTATTTCATTTCTAATTTGATTGTCAACTGTTTCCTCTTTAAAATCTCCAATAACTAAGTCATCTTCTCTAGAGTTATCTTCAGTGTCGGTGTCAAAATTATTATGTTCATTTGATTCTGATGATAAAATGGAATCACGTTGTTGATCTATAATGTCTACGATATCGTTAGAATGATTATCGTATGTAGTGCCATCGTACATTGCAAAATCTGATGAATTTGGATTACAGATGTCCTGTAATATTTTATTTTCATAATATCATATTACATTACTTTATATATAAACATAAGTGTAAGCCCTCAAATAAATTATATTTACCACGACGTTGTGTACTAAATCATCAATAAAATCTAAAACAGGTCCCTCTTCTTCCTCTAATTCTGTAAACAATCATTGTGTAAGTATAAATGTTTATGTACCATTTATTTAGGTACGTATTTAAGTTAAATAAATAAAAAAATATTGTTAGCAGTCACCCATAAATAAATAAACGAATAAACTCACTTTCACACTCATAATATTAGTGGGATAAGCCGATATATAGATAATCTGTGTAAAAATGAACAAGTCTGACTTAGATTATATCTGACTGAGAACAGCAAAGATGTTGCTGTTAGGAACTACGCCACGGTTAGGAACATGAAATTTGGATGTTGCTTATTGTTATAGCTCACAGGGGTAAACTTATTCACAAAATTTTACCCTTAAAGGGGTAAATTACGAGGCAATTTGTTTAAATAAAAATTCCGTTGGAATACGGATAATACTCCGGCCGGAGCTCTAGTAAAGCAGTAATTTAAAAGGATTTTAAACAAGAAGCTTAAAAAATTATAAAAAAAACCTGAACTATCTTCTCGACACAATATCTTTTCTATAAGTGTCACTAATTGTTGTTTTTTCTCCAATCTCCGCTTAGTAATTTTTTGCGCTTAAAAATATAAAAAAATAGATTAAAAGATTTAGTTTGACATAAACATTAATTGAATTTTATAATTAAAACATACCTCTGAGATCTTCTTCTAAAAGTTTATCTGACATATCGTCAAGAACCGTTGAAATCCATATTGCGACCTGAAGAAATATACCAGTCCATTGGGTAGTGTCCATTATAGTTAAAACCTGAGGCCCTAACTCGACATCTAGTAGTGATTCAACTTTGCAAATGTCAAATTCCTATTTTACTTGACACATAGATATCGACTTAATATAATTATGAAGTCAATCGATTTATAGCTCGTAGTACAGACTCGCTTCCCGGAATTGTTTTCAAGTATCACAAAATTTTATTAGAAATTGAAAGAAAATCAATATGTTTGAGCTTATTTACCTTACTTGCGATTTCTATTTGAATTCTTTTGTTAGTCAACTTATCCATTGGGATACGTTTTCCATTTTTTACTATATCTTCAATATTTATTGCAACAACTTTGGATATTCTTTCTAATCTAAAAATAGGGTATTATTAGTTGGTTTTTATATATTGTGAAGGTTAAAAGTTTATCATTAGTTCTTACTCCGGATTTAATGAGATATTGATAGGTGCTATTAATTTCTGAGCAACCTTATGTGCAAATATTGCGCATAATCTCCGCGTTTCCATCAGATTCTCAGTTTTATTCCATGATTCGGAGAAACATTTTTTTGTAGTTCTAAAACGTATAATTATTTTTTACATTATAAACCGAAGTAACATATTTCTGGTGGTGATTTATTGAATTTACCTTTTCTTAGTAGAACTATTTCCATGATTGAAACAATGTAGTGCATCAGTAATATGAACTACAGGAGTCTGATCCATGATTTGTTGTTTCAATCGATCTACCTGAAATTATCTAACACATTACAATCCGATAACGTCGATACGAAGTCGATACGTTTGTGGTCACTAGAATTTACCATAAATCCAGGCAGCACATTATATTTCTCTCTCCAAGTTTCAATACATTGTCGTTTAGATGGAACAGCTAATTCTGCTATTCTCATAGAACATTTCTGGAATTTCGACTTCCCTGGGGGTGTGCTTGACCTCGATAACTTTGAAGTCGGCGAATATGTTTGTAAAGGTGACTTTACTCTTACATTCGGGGAAGTAGACCTGCGAGAGTACGAGTTTCTCCGAATTTCGATGAATTTGTTTGGAGATGTTTTCCTGGGACTGAAATTGATTTTTAAACAAGACCTCATTACTTAGCCTGGCTCGTTCCTATTGCCCCTAAATAGGAAAGCCAGGACTCATGCGCAAGCAGTAGCAACATCTATTTACCTATAACTTTTATTATTATTTCTACAATTCGGTGTGGCAAAATCAACATTAATAGTATTATAAGAACGTGGACTTTGGTATGTGCGAGGTTTTGAATCACGAAGTTTTGTTCCCCTTAAAATTTCCTTTTCGATTGCCAAGTTGACCCAGTAGTCTACGTGATCACTATCGTTGTCTGATCTCGAACGGAATTCGTCTGTGTCTGAAAATGACATTCTACATTAAAACGGTATTTACCTATAATATACAATGTAAGTACTTTATTTGTACAACACATAACAAGAGAAGAAGAAACATAAAGAAGTGAATAACAGAACAAGTGTTTACAAAAGGCGGTCTTATTGCTAAAGCTACTAGGTTGATTAAAATGGCTTAAAAGTTTTGACGGGCCAGTTGGCTTGGTGGTTAGACCCTGACTGCCACACCGCTGGTTCGATTCCCACCCAGGACAAACATTTGTGTGCATGAACATGTCTGTTTGTTCTGTGTTTGGATGTAATTATCTATATAAGTACTAGCTGCCCGGACAGACGTCGTTCTGTCGAAATAAGTCCATACAAAAATGCAGGAATTCGCTCGCAGCGCCACCTACCGGGTCCAATTGTGAATCTAAACCATCCAGGGCACCACCCAAACGCAAACAAAAAAAAACATTCCAATCGGTCCAGCCGTATTAAAAAAGAAGAAATAATTGAATTTCACGGTATTTCGTTTACTACAAAATAAATTTAATTTATACATTAGCCTCAATAACACGTGGTAATCATGATATTGAATTGTAGCTTATATGACACGTTCGTAGATTTACCATAGCAGCGCCATCTATTGATGACTTACTCAACCCAGTCGAAAGGTATCGACATCTCTTAGAATCATTTGGAGTTAACAGATAATTGTGACTGTCAAATAATAACAGACAAATAATTAGCAATAAATTAAAATTGCGACTATAATTTGAGATTTAAACTATCCTATCTCTCAAGTTGGATCGAACTGCACATGGTGTGCGAATTTTATTATAATCGGTTAAGTGGTTTAGGAGTCCATTGAGGACAAACATTGTGACACGAGATTTATATATATTAAGATATAGTTTAAAAAGTAGTATATGTAGTATATCAGTTATCTGGTTTCCATAGTACGAGCTCTGCTTGTTTGGGATCAGATGGCCATGTGTAAAGAATGTCCCGGGATATTTATTAGTTTTAATGTGTTAATTTCTCAATAAGTCTTATACAAAATAGTTAAAGATGCTTACAAGTGGATCATTCATAACATAATTTGCACCTGTTACTTAAGTTACCTTCTAGCAACCAGCTAAGAATTAACCTTGAATGAACACTCCAACGAAGGTTAACAAATACGTGCATTATTAGATATACCTATTCATTAATACAATAACTACATAATACATACCTGAATCGCGATATGAATAGTGATCCATAATCTTTACGCTGCACGATTATACTCTTGATTTTTTAATACCTTTTATTTATGCATTTAATGACAGAAAATTTTGCAGACGTCAAAATGAAATAAGATACACAAAAATCTATATAGCTAAACATAAACAACACCTTCATGATGACATGATTATTCCTATTTTTAGGGTTTCGTACCCAAAGGGTAAAACGGGACCCTATTACTAAGACTCCGCTGTCCGTCTCCGTCCGTGTCCATCTCATGAACCGTGATAGTTAGACAGTTGACATATTCACAGATGATGTATTTCTGTTGCTGCTATAAAAATAAATACTAAAATTAGAATAAAATAAATATTTAAGGGGGCTGCCTTACAACAAATGTGATTTTTCTGCTGTTTTATAGATATTGGTAAGGAACCCTTCGTGCGCGAGTCCGACTCGCACTTGGCCGGTTTTTTTTATGTGACGATCAACTTCTTTGTTCTACTTGAGTAGTTCATACTTTATTCATCCGTGCACTTGAGTGTGATCGACATAAGAGGTGTATTAAATGCCGATCACGTCACGTGCTAATACTTGACTACAATTAAGTCCTTTATCGAAATGGGTAGAAAAATTTGGAAGCTTGACCTTTTTGTAAGAAAAGTTATGGTAAGTAATGTGATGTAGCTTGATCAATCTAGGGACAGAGCGACAGATCCGAGCCACGGTATTTATCTCAAACCTTAGGTACATAGAGCTTATTTTTTTTGCAATGGGGTGCTTTTGTATAAGTAACTTTTTACTTACCTTTTACGGCTATTATTGAAATTTTCGTTCTTATTCTAAATCCATCTAAGTATTTGGGGTAGAATACTAAATCATTAGTCCCATAACCCATGTCAAGAAGTTAGTAATTTTTTGGCTGCTATCTAGGGGCGTCCGCTATGTTAGGACATCTGTATGAGAGTACAATGATACCATTTAGCTTAATGTATTGTTCGTTAAAGCATTTATATAATAAATCACCATTTTGCCGTGTCCGTATATTGGATTTAGAATGACTTCATTTAGGTCATCGTGCATTGTCATCTAAACCATGCGGCGGAATTGGTGTGAGATTCAACCTAAATTTACTAAATACATTTTTTTAAATAGCAGGAAAATAAAAAAATCGAATCAGATTTTCAATTTATTCACAAATATAATCGAAATAACAGTTTGAAATATATTTTTACAAACGGAAATATCAATTTATCGAGAAGGTATATTACTAAACTAAATAAGGTTTAAATCAATATGACCTTAGAGGTTATTATCACTAAGCATATGTAAGTAGTGCTATAAACTTCCTCTTTAGTTTCTTTATGAAAGACTGATTCAATTTCAAGTCGTTCAAAGAACTCAACAATCTGTTAGGTCACATGAATCAATTATTTTGTTGATCTTGTTCATTTTGTTCATCAGTGGTACCCGGTACGTAGAAGTCTTTTTGATCCACGTCTGAAGATGTTGAAACAATACTGTTTTTCTGGAATTACAAAATTGAATACTGTTAATATTATTTGTATTCAATTAGGAAACCCACCTCTGATAAATAACCTCTGAAATTACAGGTACACGATACTTTGGTGAAGCCCCTGGTGTTGCAAATGTCCATAGGCGGCGACCACTTACCATCAGCTGGACCGTCTGCCTGTTTGTCGGCCCAAGTGGTATAAAATTTAAGAAACATACGTTTTCTGAATGTTGTATTCTGTTTAATTTTGAGATTTAACTTTACCCTTTTTTTTTTCTCCTGTTTCATCTCTTTAAGTAGAGATCGCAGAATTCGATGCGTCAGGAACTCTCCGGTTCGACGCAAGTCACCACAGTCTGCGTGTACGCGGTTGTCCACCACTGCTTCCGACAGGCCTTCTACTGCTTCACCCCATTCCACTGTTAGATACAACATTTTGAAATGATGTAAAATACTATCTTGGGTTAAAAATCCTTCGGGGTTAAAGGTACTCTGATAGTAATAATATTCGTCGGAATCAGTCAGGTAAGTCTTTAAAATGTAACAAACAGTCAGTGGCGTAGCTAGATAACCAAAGGCCCTGGCGCAAAAAAGTAAGTAGGGCGTCAACTAAACTATTTAAAATCGTTTGTTCCCCCCCCTTCTCCAGAGCTTGGGGGCCCGAGGCACTGCCCCGTCTAGCCAGTAGCTACGTCACTGTTCAAGTCAGAGTCCGAGGGGCCCCCTGAGCTTGAGGGCCCCGGGGCACTGCCCCGTCTCTATAAGCTTTATGAGTAGATAAGGATTGAAGGTTCTTAGGTGTTTCACCGCTACTTGAATAAAATTTTAATACAAAACGACTGAATGATGATGTTGTTTATGTGATTTTAAGCTATAAGAGTATATTCCGTTATCACTTAATGGGCTCAATTTGTTTGGAGAGTGTCTCACACCTCTCTATTTAAAGCGTTAAATAGATAATAAATAGACGTAACGTGAGTTATCAATATTGCCTCTGGCTGAGAGATACATTTTATTTTGTATGTACTTATGTAAATAATCATACTTACTTGGGTGTTTCATATTTGGCAGCGTCACACTGCCTATTGTTATATCCATTCCTTTTTGGACTTTCTGGCTGACGGAGCGAGCAAGAAGTTTTGCTGCTGCATTCACCATCTTCAAACAATATTATTGCAAATCATTATAAAATAATACAAGTACCTAGTTATTATTGGATAAAATTTTAGAGCGGTATACAACGTGTTACAAAATACCCCGTAAAAATTAGTTATCAAAGCCAACAACCCTAGTAAGCTGTCATGTCAGGGAACCAGATTATTTAACAGAAAGGCCTACGTACCTATTTTACCTAATAGGTAATTGTCTATTTTAATAGATTTTCTATTTTTCATTCATAAAAATCAGTTTTTTTATTTTTTTGGGATATGTTATACAGTGTTACGGTTCTTAAATATTGCGAATGGAGTCGTTATAAGGTCCCATTTAACCTCTTTTCGGCTTTACGGGTAGTTTTGTAACATCCAGTATATTGAATAATTATTTGTACCTCAAGCAGTTTTCTTCTCTCTGGTAAGAAGCTGGGAACAGCTACAGGGTCGGGCAAGTCTTCAACACGGTCAACGAATGTCACCTCGGCCAACTTTGTCTTGGATGGCTAAAAACAGTATCATAAATTATTGTCCTGAGTTAATTCACTTATACTGCCATCTAAAGTAGGACTTGTCTATTGGAACAAAATAAAGCAAAAGAGTATGTTTATTTAAACGCGCTAATCTCTGGAATTACTAATAGGATTAAAAAAATCTTAGTAGCAGAGCAAAAAGGTCAGAAAGAACGCTAAGCGGAACGAACTAGGTAATACGCAGGCGGGCGATGTGACGTGATATAAAAGAGGAGATAAAAAGAAGATCTATGTGTCTCCCAAATCCGAAAGTCTGCGCGAGCGAAGCCGCAGGCAAAAGCTAGTACATAATCATTACCTTATTCAAATATAATAGACATTCATGTTTTTTTGGGAATTGAACTGGATATTCGATTTCCGACTTTTACTTGTTGAAGTCTTCCTATATTTTAATTAAGGTAACTTACCACAGGCGTGGGGGTCCGATCTCTAGTGCGTTTCATGTCTAGCTCCGTGGTATCCTCCGCAGATATATTGACTATTTCACCAAAACCTATTGAGGTGCGGCGAGTATCCGCAAATTGTTTTGCAAGCTCCGTTGTTATTTTAATCGACCAGCGCGGTGTCTTCGCTCTGTCGAAGACAAACACAAATAAATAGCTACTTAAGTTGATGTATATTCGGAAATTTCTTACCATTGCCAGCGAATTTATAACAAGGTACTAACAAAGTACTACAGAGCAGTGTTCATAAAATTGGAACGTGAGAATAAAGCAGTCTCTCTTCATTGATTTGAGTCCGGCTTTGCAAGAACCATTTACCGGACTTGCAATTTTATAGCTATTTATTTTCTCGAGACGTTCTACTACTTACTTATTATTGATACCTACTTTCTTCTATGTACATTATTCTGCAAATAGGGCAACCAAGGATTTTCTTTGAAGCATTGGAAGTTTTACAAAATTATTGCTAGAAAGCAAATAGGTACTTCACTTTACTTCAGTAGCAAATCTTTAGACGATTATTTGTTTAAAATAGGTGCCTAAGCTTACTAAGTAAACTTTGAAACCCGACAAATACCCACGGTGAATAGACAATAAGTTATCCTAAGAAACAATTAGAACATAGATTAGTTTCGTGTCAGTCTCCCAAATCCACTCGAGACGTTTGTTGGAGGTGCGATAAGCTTTTATTTGTAACAAACGAAAGGATTTCCAGGATCACGAACGATATTGAGCCTCTTTGTTCAATGTACCTATATTCTATTAAATGTTATATTGTAGCCGTTTGAGTTTCGTTTGAATCATTTATCAGTATAAGGAGATTTAGAAATCGTTAAGTAGGTAAGAATATTGATCAAGATATGAAAAACTTTCGTATTGTAACAATTTTCGTGAAGAGACGTGATGTTCCATAATTTTGGTTCTGTCGTCCTACACTTCTTATGGTTAGTACTTTCGCCAGAATAGCTTAGAGATTAAAATAGATAACCGCTCTCACCGTTCGCGTCCTTGCTTTTTCTTGGTTGTGGCCGGGCGGTAGTTCTGGAAGAACAATAGTGCTGCTCGAGACTTCACTACTCGTTCCACGTCCTGTAGTAGAAGGTGTACACGGCGACGGGCGAACTCTATCACTGCTGTTTCTAACATCTGTTAATTATGGATTATAATTTAGATATTTCGTATAAAGTGCTGCTTTATCTGTATGATGGCGGCGTAAGAGATGAATAAAGAGTAAATAGATGGCCACTTACACCTTGCATCAAGTTGATCTGCCAAATCTCTTATACAGTGTAAACTCTTTATAACGAAACTCAAGGGACTGAGCATTTTTTGTCGTTATAGAGAGTTATCGTTATATGGAGTGAACAAAAAAAACCAAATTAACAAGAATTTTTAATATGTATGTCTTAGATAATAAATGCTTGTATAAATTATTGTTTACACATATAGTCTGATAACTTTGTCTGACGTTTTTTGCTATGCCAGTACTTGTTTTGTATTATTTTATGTATTCTATTCATATCTATCTATATGTGGTGGAATCGTCTTGATAAAACAACAAAAAATTTTCTACCAACTTAGCGGCATCTAGGGCTTGTTGAATTGTTGGTGGTGATTCGGCTTTGTCCACTTGATCGTCTTCTTCATCTTGATTATCGGGTGTTTCCTGACTTTTTGACACTAAATCAACAATTTGTTCATCTGTAAGTGTACCAGTTACGGCTACATCCTCATCTATATTTTCGTACGATTGTAGATCTTCGTTAAAATTGTTTGGTATGTTGAACTGGCTTATCCATTCACTCAGTGGTAGATTGTCTTCACTGTCAAATTGGTTCGTTTCTTGGCTACTACATAATCCAGCATGTCGAAAAGAATGTTGGATAGTGGCCGCTGTTTTTTTTTCAGCACAAACTTTTTCGTCAACACTAATCGCTTTCCGTTTACTGGCCATGTTAACAGTTTCAAAGTAGGTTTACGACTGATAATACGATAGGTATCCAGTATGCTTGGTCGAAGACCATCACTTCCGAGAAAACAATGTGTCATACTGCACGTGTTCAAGGCAATTAAGGATAACAAAAGCTAGACCGACCTCGGATGTTTCGGAGCTTCAAAGTCTTTTGTTACCTGATAACATAACATAAACAATAATACCGATAATAAATATTTACTGTCTAAAAATATGAACACATTTCTTCGTAATTCTTCGTAATAGAGAATGGCGTATCGCTATAAAGAGTGTTTCAATATGTGGGTTTTAACGCAAACCAACCAACTTGGGCTCACTTCAACGTTATAGGGAGTTTATCGTTATAAAGGATAACGTTATAAAGAGTTTACACTGTAATACGTAAAGCACTTTATATCCAGAAAACATACGATTTACGCCGACTCTAAAACTATTGGGACCAGGGCATGCATGCAGCTGATGAGTAGTCTTATTTTATTGCTGTTTAATATTTTTATATACTTTCATTTTTAACTTAAATTCGAAGATACTCCAGGTTTAGCTGAAGAAGTAGGTATCATAATTGTCCTGATAATGACATAAGGATTTCGAATTTTACCCCATGCATATACTTTGGGGTGAAATATGTTTCTCATAGAAAAACAATACACTTATATTTTCCCATATAAACGATAAAATAAGAGTATATAAATAAAAGGTCAAAATAATAGGAACCATATGGCGGCCGCGTATGTGAACCTACATAAATTACAATATTTTAAGAAGTAATAACATTCGACGTGAAAAAAGTTCCTCTGTTGTTATCTACTTTAAATAATTTCTACTTCACACACTCTTTTTATGCAGAAATAAACGTTTGAACGTTTTGATGAACTGAAAAGCGCCGAATGAGTATAACAGAAAATAAAACGAGTTTTAAATCAAGCAAATCGAATAAAGTGGTAAGTGGTACATGCATAATAAAGGTACTTCGCAAAAGTCAATGTAATGAAAGGAAAATGGGATACTAAAGATAACAAATTACAAACCTCGTCAAGCAATTTGATCGGGGCTGTAGGCAGGACAGTTTCCAGATCCATTCTAGTTCGAGCTTGGCCAAGCGTCATAAGAGCGTCCCCTCTTGTAGATATTGCCGTGGCCATCGCTTCGTGAGCTAGGCGCTGCGCTAGTTCTGGACTCATGCCTTTGGCTCCTCGTTTAGACTATTTTGGATTAAATATTTATGAAATTAGTTATTTTTATGGGGTACATTAAGCAACAAAAATAATTATATATTTAATTATCTACGATGGCACTAAGTCGACAAGTTCTTCAGAACAAACTGGTAAATACTTTAAGGCCCTTTATGATGATCATATTAATCTATTTGTGGATTTACTCTGATCTGATAGAAACGGTTAGAAATAAAATTTTATATTCTATACATACCTTTTCAAATTCAACGCCCATTTTTCTGACAAGCATCACGGCCTTTGCAGTTCCACCGTGCATCAATTTCCAGTTGGCCAGTCTTATACGTTGAAGTTGCAAATCAGTGTTGTAGGCGCTTATTTCTGACTTCCTGGTGGGTACATAGCATTATTTTGGTTAGTTCTCCAATTGTTTGCTAATGTCAGTTTATGGATTCATTTATATAAGTATTTATCCTATGTTAGTTACCAGATTATTTAGTTTGGATCAAGGGATATAATGTGAAAGGTACACAGATCATTTAAATAAAGTTTTATCTTATTAAAGATAAATATTCTGGCTTTATTGATATTTTTTAATTAGAATATTTACTACCAATTTAGTTTTATTGCCAATTATAGTTCTATTGCCATATAACTGCGTATTAAATAGTCGTAAAGTAAATTAGTATAAATAACCTTTTGTGTTTTCGCTGTTTCGGTACCTATTGATGTGAAATCCAAAGATAGCTCGAATGAATGCACCGAATGTTATAAAGAGGCATGATGACTAGGAGGCACGAAGAGGCAGAAAGCATACGTATTGCGCCGAATCAAATTGACCCAATGATGTGGGCTCTGCGCAATACCGGCAGGCAGACGATGGTGATGTTGTGCCTATTTCATAAAATATTCCATACTTAGCTCTCCTCATTGCTCCAGCCGTCATATCTTCTGTGTATAATTTAAGAAGTAAAGCTTCTTCGTGTATTTTGAAATTCTGAGCGTTGACACGCGCTGACCATTTTTTATTTGCCTGAAATAGATTTAAGTTTTAATCATAATTTACATTTACATTTGTAAATAGTTGGGTTTGGTCCGGCGGTTTCCCTTTCTTTCCCGTAAGTCTAGTAGCCTATGTTTTTCACTGTCCGTCATTGTCGTGCAAAAAAATTTTTTTGTTCGAATGACGAAAACAAGGCAAACAAACTGTATTTCACAGTAACTACAATTTAAACTTAGCCAACGATTAGTTGATTAAGTTTAAAATGTAGGAGAGCTTTGTGTAGGTAGGTACCTGATCTTCTAATCTCTTTAACTTGGATTCCTTCTCTTGCCGCAGCCTGTTCAGTCGCTTCTTCTCATTGGCTCTCCACTGTCGCACCATCGTGATCTTCCTACGAAGTTCCATCTCTGCTGCAGCTTGAACTCTCTGTTTAATTCGATTTTGTTTTTCGCACGCACGCGCAGCTCTCTCTTTACGTTGCTTCTCGTTAAACTCGACCAGGTATTTCATCCTCGCTTGGATTTTTCTTTCTTGTTCTTTTGCTCTGTACACGAAAGTGGTTTTTTATGAGTAACTATTTAGAATAGTATGAGAAGAACGAGATATGGATATGTAGGAGCACAAAATGTAGTAGTCGTAGAGGCTGTCAGCTGTAGTGGCATATTGCTAGAAACCAAACACCAAAGGGTTTGAAAAACCATGACCTGTATCTACTAGTTAGCGTGGACGACCTTCCAACACATGGATCTGTGAGCGCTATCTACCTCATCGGCAAATCAGCGTGACGATATTAATTAATCAAGTCCTGATTTTCCAACGGCTAGTAAGGCGGTTTTTTTTTGGCGGTTTGTTAACAGGACTGCATTATCTCATTAGGTTTCAGTTTAGTTGGTATATAAAAATAACCTTAAATCAACCCCTATAAGCAATTTTGCAGAAGATACAAATTCAAATCATTTATATTCCCTAGACTCCAGACAATAAGCCTAATACATTATCGATAGGATTATGGTAACTTAGAATGAAAATAATGTATTGTAAAAGAAACAAATGTAAAATGGATTGGGTATTATTTTTCTCATCTGTTTTATGTTAAGATATTTTTATTGATTCTATAATGTAATGTATAGTGTTGGTTTTAGATAAATATGATAAATCGTTGAATATTCATTTAATTTCGAACAACTGTCAAGACATTTGCATGTGTCTTAACTGACAAACCATGTTTTCATTATGTAGATCGAAGTTAGCTAGTATTTCATACTGAGTACCTACTCTCATTAATTATTAAAATGACTTCTAAAATAAATTTGTCTCAATTTCCATTTAAATCACGTTACTAAGGGAGGAAATATGTTATTCCAGTAGCTATTTTTAAATTAAAAATATCTAGAGATTAAGACCACATTAAATGTATTGAAATAAGGGAAAGCATGAGGTTTTTTAACCTTATTTTAACTGTAAACTCCGGTGGCTTTCAAGTTCTAACAGTGTACAGTCCCTACGCTCCGAAACGTTCTTTTAATTAAAACGTGCACGTATTTCACACTGAACGTATTTCTCCTATTTATTTTATTTCCAGGGTGAATACTTGAACTGTTCATTTGGTTTTTTTTATGTCAAGGATATTTTAATTACCGTGCCATAATAGGGGTAGGATCATAATATATTATTACTATGGTAAGTAAATACGGTTTTCTTTAAAAGAGAATCAGTTCAGTAGGTAAGAAGTACCTCAATAATAGGTACATCTGAAGGCACGATAGTACCCTGCCAAGATAAGTAAAAATAATTGTTTTATAAGAAAGAACAACTGATTGCAAGATGTCGAGTCTTTCACGAAAAGCTACGAAAACCTACGCGGCGCTACGAGTAATTTTTATATTAATTTACCTCAATGTATTTTACAACCCATCGGCGTGGAGGTTAGTAGCAAAATTTAGGAAACATTATTATGAATTTAGTCAAGCGTTTTGTACTTAACACTATGAAATTACAGTCTCTTGTAATTAAACCTCTAATAGCTTAGCTAAGGCAACATTAACTATGAGACGCGATTAGTTACTGCGGGCTGAAGATACAGCGCGTTAATAAATCAACAGATTCATAGCTGAGCGTAAACAGAATATTAGTAGATTTCAAAAGCTGTGCCTTTAGATACATACAGGACGATTTCTGGTTAGTGAACATTTTTAGTACATTACAGATTTGATCAATGTGACCTCATTTTTTATCTTTATAACTCTATCATCAGCGAAGGTTATAAACTTCTTTTGTTGGGCATTCGGCTTTTATTTAACAATGCGAACCATTACGCCTGTTTTTCCGCTTTCCGCATCCACCCGTTGCCCGTTTCTCCTCCTACCTTTATATTTTTTCAATGGAGGAAAAGCGGTGTCTTAAAGGGGCTATTTATTACGCCTGCTAAAGTTGAAAGGGTGTTTTGTGTCAAAACAACAATAGATAAGAAACATGTATACAATTAGTGATGACTTATATCTCCTAACTCAAATTTTAGGCTGTTATTAATAGAACATTGGAATCAAATCTATTAAAAGGTGGTTATGAGATAACCGTGTGGTCGAGCGGTATTATATAATAAAGCTCGGCTAGAGAACGGAGGTCACGGTCTCGATTCCTAGGTCAGGTAAGGTTAAATTGACATTTATTTGCTAACTGTAGTACGGAATTGGTAACGTTCCTGAAAAACGCTCACCAAAAAGTCCACACATTACAGTACTGGGTTGCACTGAGTTTTCTGCCTATTTTATATAATACTAGCTGACCCGGCAAACGTTGTATTGCCATATTATATATTATAAACTCGATTGAATCGACTGTGCACTAAGTAATGATTAATTAATTATTGTATCAATATAATTCCGACCCATGCCTCTGCTTTAAACGATATTTTCAAACGACTGAGATTTATGTCAAACATCATAAGGTTACATTATAACAGTTTATATTGTCAAAAGCGGTAAGGTTACATTTGAAAAGTTAATATGGTCGTTACGTTTTCTTAAATTTTCAAATTTTCCACGCAACTTTCTTAATTTTTTGTTTCATAAGAACCATCTCCTGACAATAACAAACACAACAAATAAAGAATTACCGAAATCGGTCCAGCCGTCCACGCGTGATGCCGTGACCAAGGGAAATAGGGATACATTTTTATATATATAGATATAAAATGAGCGCTTATATAAAAAAATATGTGGATGTCATTTGACCTGTTATGGATTTGTGTGAGTAATTAAATTAATCAGATAGAAGCTACAACCGTATTGCAGATGTCCTCCGAGATTTATGTGGATTTTTCAATAAACTAGTACATTTTAAACCTTGATATTTATGTTTACTGTGTTGTTAACACAATCTATTTCTAAATTCCTTAAGCCTTAATAAATAATTGTCTCCAGAAAATTAAATACTTATACCTAGCAATCTTACCCATGCAAAATAAAGCACATCGTTCTATTAGCAGTCAACATTGAATAATTTGGCTTGAAACCAGAAATACGTTTGCCTAGCAAAAGCACATTCGAACGTCTTGATGAATGACACGTCTAAATAGGTTATGCAAATGCACAGCTAAGTTTGGGAGTTCGCTCGGAGCAACTCCAGCTCCGTGCAAACTGTAGAGATGCATCGTCCAAATAGTTTGTAAACAAGGCGAAGTGCGCATACAAATATCGCTATTTTATTTGTATACAAATCGTCGAAATTTGAAGGAGGCGATTCAGTTGTAGAGTGTTGTCATAATTTACATCGTAACGATTGTCTTAATCTACGTATACAAGTAGTGTTTTTGCTTGTGACAACTACTGGCAAAGCTGTTCATTTAATGAGGGCATCGTGTTCGCCTGTACACCGCAATGGACAGTCCCCTTTGACGGATTTTCCGTTTCATATTCCATATTTAAAAACTGCAAAAATTTTTCTTTGCTTCCTTACTAAGTTGCAAAGCTACATAGCTATCAAATAATTCTAGATTTAGAAGATTGAAATTCTCGTTATCGTGTCTAGTTAAATGTTCTGTGTTGCGCGTTCTACTTTACTAAGTTTTAATTGAATAGTTGCAAATGGCTGTGGTTCGATAGTTAATATCGTATTCTACCACACTATGTATTCATGTGATCTTAATGATTAATTGATTGCTCCATTATATTTTTCTGTTATTTATATGATGGTGTTGTGGAATAGGATATCTGAATTACCCTGAAATCCATGCAGTTTACCTGCATTGTAGGCTTTTTTTTCATGCATGATATTGCTCTCCCTTTGTTGCAATACACATAGTATACGTACCGTGTTGTAACTCTATTGTCATCTCACTAATTGGTTGAGCGCTGAAGCCTACGCGAGCTATTGTACCTATGCTTTACGCATCAGTGCTCTACTATTAGGAGCAAATTGGCAAATCAAGTTTGAATAAAGCTAATTATCATGTTTAGAAATTATGATCAATATTAAATGTTCGTTGCATTATTAAAGTTTTCAAGAACTCAGAGGACCGTTTTGACAGTTAAAATTGCTATGGAAACATTAACCTTATGGCATTATGATAAGATATGATATCATATATTGGACCAATTGATGAACTTTATCCTAAATGTGATAAACTTGTTTTTCCTTCTACATTTAATCTCAGCCACTTTAATGATCGATCATAATAATCGTCACCAGTTCTAAAACTTCCCTGACTATAGGTATAATCTACCATGCGGGTCCAATTTCGAATGGTACACTTCAAATCGCGCTGAGTTTGATTTCTTGGGCATATACTAAAAATCCAGTGGTGTACGCAAGCATAAACTTAGCTTACATGGTACAGATTAACATAAAGACTTTGGTATACACATCATGATATCACTCCCACATCCACTTGTCTATTGAACTTTAGACGTGACTATAATTATGTTAAAGACTAGTTGTACCCGCAACTTCGTACGTGATAAGTTTAAATAAAGGTATCTATATTTTGATGAAATAACTCTAACTAAGCAATATATTATATTATAAGCCTATATGTTGACCAAAGCTACGTTCGAGACTTCTGTAAAAGCCCCATTCAAATGCGTCATCAAATGTGGTCTTGTTGTGTTTCGTTACAGTCCCTTTATAAATTAATAATATAATATGTTTTGAGCAGTATTTTTTAATGTTCAGATATGAAGATTCTACAGTTTTACTAAAGTACCTATAGAAGCAGATTGAAGAAGGCTGTAGTTTTACTCACTAGCCTCCTTAGTACCTACTCCCGAAAGCGTTACTAATGTGGATCGCAACGTGACACGATTTAATAATTTCAAAGCCGTGAATGTACGACATTTTGTAGCGATCTTGCTCATTAAAAGAAAATTTAAGGTAGGCTTTATTATCCCGTGACGGTACAACCTTTTTTTGTAGCTACTCGTTTTGTTATTGAGATTGGCAAGCTCCGTGTCGTTCATATAATATTTAGAAGCCAGTTAGCTTTTGAAACTATGTCAGAACATAAGTGATTTTGATTTAAGACCGTGTCATCAATATGAGACCTGAAAATAAAAATTATTAATTACCGACAATGAGCTGCGCCATCCCAAGTTGAAGGGTAAGAGGTGGGTGATAACATAATCACATTACCGATTCTAATTATATGAAAAGAAATCTATTATCAAATAAAAAGAAACAAATAAAAAAACTAAGTTAGTCTACAATTTATTTTTAAACTAGTTTAAACATTGTGTTATAAAATACCGTAAAAGAAAAATATTCCATTGTCCTAGGTAGCACTTGGTATTATATTATGTGCGCGTGGAAACTAAATGAAAATAAAGTGTCAACATTAATCAGTCTGCTCGGAGCTCACGTACCCAATCTATGATCCTTGTTAAGCTCGTTTTACCACGCCTTTGTTTATATTTCACAAACTCTCATTACTTGCAAAAATAAAAATTGTATTTGTCAGTAACTTCAATCGTGTAATTGAATATCTGCACTACTTTCGTTATTATGATAAGTTTGCCTCATACTATGTTACAATGTATCCTTGGAAGTTATATATCGATTTGAGAGGCCCACGAGGGTGTTTAAAGTGCCTTTAGCGACATAAAACTATATTAGTTACTAACTGTTTCCCACGTTTTCACCCGTGTTTCGGAGGGATATTACGATATCATATACAGCAATCTAGAAAAGAATCCTCACCGAAAGATAGCAGTCCCACGCCTATTTTCAATAGTTTTGACATGATGGTGCGTCAAAGGAACCCTATTTTCTAGATAGATAGATATTTACGTCCAGACACAGAACAAACAGACACGTTCATGCACACAAATGTTTGTCCTAGGTGGGTTCGAACCCACGACCTGCATCGTGGCAGTTAGGGTCTCTAACCACTAAGCCAAATTGCCCGTCTCGATAAAAAGTAGCCTATCTGCTATTCCAGACTATAATATATCTCTGTGCCAAATACAATTTAAACCCGTTCAGCAGTTCTGGCGTGATTGATTAACAAACATTCATCCATACGAACTATCACATTTATTATATAGTAGTATTTTTTTAGAGTAGTAGAGCTCTTAGCGCAGAGTTCGTCCGGGGAAGTACTACCACCTTACCCATTTCTACCGTGAAGCTGTAGTGCACTTGTATTACTGTGTTTCGGTTAGAAAGGCAAGGGGGCCGACAACGCATTGGCGATGCCCCTAGTGTTGCAAATGTCCATAGGCGACGGTGACCACTTACCATCAGGTGGACCATCTGCTTGTTTGTCGGCCCAAGTGGTATAAAAAAAAATAATAGTAAGATTGTTTTACAGAAGTTACACAGTCGAATATTTTTCTGTAACTAGCTGTAAATAGGTTTCCATCCAACGCATAAATGCACCACAGTAGTTCATAATAATGTGAGAAAGAGATCTATCTCGTTAGGCAAGAAGTGTGCTCCTACCAGGAAATTTGCATAGTCATATTACAACTCATTATGCATGCAATATGCATAATTCCTTCATCCAATCAAGTCGGCTATGTGAGTATCATGTAGTCCGTAGGTATGGAAGTACGACTGTATTATTGAATTTGAATAATATTAATTTTTTCATATGATTCATATTCCTTGGATTAATCTGCATATATTTATGATGTTGTTGACAAATAAATGTAAATAAATGTTAGAATTCTTAGAACTTTGTTAAAGATTGTTTATTGCAAAGATCTTACAAAACTAAGGACGAGATAGTAAGATCTTAGTCTTTTCTATCAACTTTAAAAATGTATGATGTATCGCTAGCAAAGACTATATCTAAGAGGCCATCTACTACATATGACAAAGCATTTAACTATACCTACTAAAAACTAAAATGTCACCAAAATTGAACCCTATAGGTTTGATACTCACAGTCGTTTCTTCTCTGCCCACTCGTCAGCATGCTCTTGAGACACCCTCTCCATGTGTTCCCTGGCTTTTTCCGACTTGGTGAAGACCTGCAGTCGTCGGGCCACGTCTATCTCTACGCGTTTGAGAGTCAGATCATCTCGGGCACGTTCGTCCTATACGATAAAGTGATATATATATATATATACTGTAGTATTTTTTTTCTATTTATTCAACTCTGTTTCATAACTGGCACCAATCTATACTTAAGCGACCTAAAAGAAGTACTATAGCCTGCGAAGGTATCTCTGACCCAAAAAGAAAAAAATCACATAGTAACGCATGCTGGGATCATTCTAGTGATTTATCAAATTTTATTTAAGCAACAGAAACAATAACGTAGAATTTCATAATAATATACTAGCTAACGATTTCTGAAAATTGCATCATTGCAACTAGTAATTTTAAACGACCCATGACCATGAATCATTAAAATCGATCAAAAAGTCATTTGCTCCATAATCTTATGACAAATACGAAATGTTATAATATCTGTTGATAATAGATATGCTATAACATAATTTAATTAAACTTAACAAGAACTTCCCATTTCCCGACTAAAACTTTTCAGTCTTGAATTTCCTGCTGGGACCAATCACATTATGTAAATACCGTTTATCCGGATTAGGATAGAACTTCTAGTTTTCGAATAGTTAACTTAAGTATTTCATCCGGCACGTATGCAGTTTAACTGTTATTAAAGTTGGATGAAACTATTAGGAGGGGCTGGTAAATTGTTTAATAATATAGTGCATTTCCTTGTCGCTTCAATGTCTTTCAATGTCAGGCTATTCATAAGAGCGGGTGAAGTTGAATAAATTTCATAAATCATAATTATAGAAAACAGAATTTCTAATGGCCAATGAATCTTACCAACTTAATTATTTCCTGATGTATCCTATCCATAAACTGGTTGTATAAATACTTTCTGTATTGATTGAACTCCTTGAGTGAGCACACAGCCCTACCGTCCTTGGTACAATATCCTAATTGTTCCATTCTGCTCCTGGCTGGTTTCTGACCGAAGTGGTGGGCGAGGTGAGGGTCGTGCATCGGTACATAGTCATAGGAGACGTTATTGCAGTAGGGGTCGTTTAAGTCAAAAGTAGGTTGTGGGCCGCTTCCGAGACCGAGGCGCCGAACCTGGAAATATTATGCTGTTCACTTTTTATCTTAAGCAATCTGAAATTAGGTCCAATCATACTTTCCAAAATATTGTAAAAAACTACAAATCTACAGCAAATTCAGAAGTTTGTCATTTCTATAGTGTAAATCAGACTAAAATGTTTGTGACGATGAAAGAACGGTTAAATGCGCGAACGCTAGGTAGGTAGAGACAATAAAACTCAATTATAGATTGGAACATATAAAGGACATAGAGATGAACTCATTAATTGTCAATAAAAACTATATTATTTATAATTTGTATGATAACAAGTTTGGTAGTATGTACGCCATGAAGCCAATAAAAGGACACGATATTGTGATGCGCTCTTGTGGCTTTCTCACGCACATATAGGTAACATACAAACTGTTACAACGCAAGGAAACTCGACACGGCAACCACCCTTTATATTTTCAATACTTAGAATTAAAAATGAAATTTCTCGTCTTTTATTGACGCACATATTTACCTCTCTCTTATCCTGGGATAAGAAATCCATACTCCGTAAATCAGTGTTAGTATGGTTATAAATCGCACGTGTCCTCTCCTCGCAGTTCAACCTTCGTGGGCTCATCTAATTATAGATATATTTACACAATATCGAGGACACCCGCTGCGTGGATTTAATACAATCCGTCATTTACGGAAATTTATAGATAACTAGGAAATATTTATGGAAACCGAACATGATTCTGGAGAAAATACTTGTTCAAATATTTTCAAGTGATAACATTTTAGAATTCAATTTTATTATACATTAATCAAAATATTATTGCTTACTTTTAGTAGATAATGCTTATATATATACTATATATAAAGAACACTTTATAAATGGACTATTGTTTTTGTTTTCTAATGTCCAGTTTCGTCATTGAGACCAGCATGCATCATTTAAGAGTAGTAGAGCTCTTTGGGAAGTACTCACACTTTACATATTTCTACCGTGAAGCAGTAGTGCATTTGTATTAATGTATTTTGAAGGGTATGGGCCGGTTAAATTACATTGCAGGTATATGAGACTTTACGACTTCACGTCTCTGAGTCGACAACGACTTGGCGATGCCCATGGTGTTGTAAATGTTCATAGGCAGCGGTGACTTCTATTCATCAGATGGACTGTCTGCCGGTTTGTCAGCTTATGTGATATAAAGAAGAAAAAGAGAAAATGCTGCTTCAAACCTAATTTTGACCAAAAGTTGACGCAGCATATAGAAGGATGAAGGTCCTTATGAAGGCTGCATAATTGTTATTCAAAAAAGTAAACCCTTTTGTTTATCACCGTTTATTCAAGTCCGGAGAATAATTAAATTATGTGCTCCCTAAATAAATTTTGCCATTCAAAAACGTTCTATTTCAATTTAGCCCTAAAGTACCCGCGTTACCATACACGGTCAACAAGTTGAGTGTGTTCTATATTTGAATGGCCAGTAGATTTGGTGGTTAGAGACCCTGACTCCCACTCCGCAGGTTCTGGATTCGATTCCCACCCAGGACAAACATTTGTGCGCATTAATATGTCTGATTGCTCTGTGTCTGGGTGTAAATAACTATATATAAGTGTATTTATAAAAAAAAAAATGAAATATCTGAATTATCTGGTATCCATAGTACAAGCTATGTCTTTTTATTTTATTTTATTTTATTTGATTAGGATTTCCAACAATAAGTACACTGTGTAAAAATACAAATTATTATAATACAAAAAATTGCTAAGTGCCCTGTTAATTATAGGAAACCTCAGCATGCGACAAATTTTAATATTAGAAACTACTTAATGCTAAAACATAATTTAAAATACTATACATAATTAATTCTTAAACAAGTCTCTTAAATTTGCAGTTGTAAAAAAGTCACAGTTCTCATGATACTCTTCATACAACGAGTACATGCGTGATAAAGGGCAGTACAATCTTAAATTGGTACGACTGTTAGGACGGGAGAACAATTTCTTCCTACACAGTCGAGGGATTTTTGATGGTATATTAAATCTAACCTGGCTGAGCAAATTTGGACAATTAATTAAACCTGTGCATAGATTTTTGAGAAATAGTAAATCTAAATATTTTCGACGGCCTTCTAAGGAGTGCATTTGGAAATATGAAAGCCTATCATTATAAGTTTTAACTTTTTTAGCAATTCCATGACTGTATGATAAGTGCCACAACCATCGTTTCTGCAAACGTTCCACCCTTGCTATGTGAACTTTATAATATGGGGACCAAACAACACTACAATATTCCAAATGACTTCTAACTAAAGAATTGAACATAACAATTTTAGTTGCCGAGTTTTTGAAGCTTTTGCTCTGCCGTATTACAAAACCTAAAAGTTTAGAGGCCTTAAGGACCACTTCATCAAGGTGCTTATCAAATTTTAGTTTACTGTCAAAGTAAACACCAAGGTCTCGGATAAATGTTACTTCCTCTAGTTTATCACCATTGATGCTGTACGATGTTGGTAAAAATTTTTAGTTTTTTGTAAATTTAATATGGGTACATTTCCTTATATTTAGCGTCATATCATTACATTTACACCATTCACATAGTCGATCTAAATCATTCTGTAAAAGAATAGAATCGTCTAGTGATTTAATAGCTTTACAGGCTTTGAGGTCATCAGCAAAAAGATAAAATGTTGAGTTATGAAAACATTGAGATATATCATTAATAAAAACATTAAACAGATATGGACCCAAATGCGAACCTTGCGGAATTCCAGAGGATGCGATATAATAATTGGAAGAAAAGCCATTAACAACTACCTTAAGTTGTCTATTGGAAAGGTATGATTGAAACCAATTTAATAAAGGATTTGTGTCCTCATATCAACCGACTTCGCAACATCTTCAAAATATTCTACAAGGTTCGTAGCAGTAGACCTATGTTTGACAAAACCGTGCTGCCTGTCATCAATTAATTGATGTATATGCCATGAGAATTGTTGACACACAAAGGATTCAAGTACTTTTGCCATTACAGATAAGATAGCTATTGGTCTATAATTAGAGACCAGAGATTTGTCACCGTTTTTATAAACCGGAACTATTTTGGTTTCTCTCCAAGAAACGGGAAAAATACCATCATGAAGAGATTTGTTGAAAATAGTTGCCAACGGGGAAGATAGTTTATTGGCCAAATTGGACAGAAATATGGGCGGTATGTTATCGGGACCAGCACCTTTTGTTAAGTCAAGGTTCTGGAGTGCCTTTTTGATCTGAGTCTCGTGTACTTGTATCACCTGCAAGTTGTTGGAACCTAGACCACCATCAGTTTCAAATCCTCCGGCCAAATTAGTACATGATGGTGGTGCAGCATATACTAATAATAATAATAATAATAATAATAATTTTTATTTCATAATAAATTTGCACAGACACTTAAACAGTTAATATTCAAAGCAAATAATTGGGATGGTAAAGTTAGGGAGTTTAGTGTTTATTGAGCTCTGGAACCTGCGGTAAGAATAAACTTGTGTTGCGAGTTCCAGCTCTCGCTCCAGGTTTTATGTGGTTAACATAATCAGATATGCTGCAAGTGCTTCAAGTATGAGCTAAAATTTAATATAAATGTAATAATAAAGGTAAAAGTAAAGTAAATATAAAAGGAAAAGGTAAACTGATGTGTAGTCTAATTATGTAAAGTAAATGAGTGAATGTGTATGTATGTGTATATGTATATGTATATGTGTGTGAGTGTGTGTGTGCGTGTTTGTATGGTGATGTGTGTGTGGATGTGTGTGTCATGGGTGTGTATATGTATGTGTGTGTGTGTGTGTGTAGATGTAGGTGAGTTGTGTAAGCCATGAATAACCGAAAGTACATTGGCGGCTGCTAAACGGTAGTTGCGTAGATTGAGAATAATAGGGAGTCAAGTTTTTAAGAGATCTTCCGTTTCTTCGTAGGTTAGGGTTTTCAACCAATCACTGACTTTTATTTTGAGCTCATGTTTACTTAGGGGATATATATTGCACAGTTTGTTAATTTTATTATATAAGTAATTACTATTGACGTGATAGTGTCGCCTAGCAAGACAGGTTTTGAAAAACGGAATAGAACAAATTTTATATGAATGGCGTTTAGAGGTAAGACCCGATTTAAACTCCAATGTAGCATGCTTCCTCATTGCGGTACGGAGTATGAATAGTTGACGTACTGATAAAATTTTGCACTCTTTATAAAGTAGCGTAGTAGGATGACGAAAGTGTTTGAATAACATTACTTTTAATACAGCCCTTTGAGCTCTTTCTATCTGTAGAAAGTTTGTTTTAGGGGCACCACCCCATATAGTTATGCAATATGAGATTACAGAACGACAAAGTGCGTAAAAGGTATTTATTAAGGTTTCATGGTCAGCCGAATGACGCAGTTTTTTTAAAACAAAAATCATCTTCCGTACACGCGAAGTAAGCTTGTCCAGATGCGATTTCCAACTTAGCAGATGATCAATTTGGACTCCAAGATATTTTATACTATTTGATCTACTAAGTTTAGGACATGAGCATGGAAGGTACGGAGTTGAAGCAAAAGAACAGGTGTGGGCTTTAATTATACAAGAATTTAACGGTGGTAACTTTGAGGATTTCAGAGCAAAAGTTAGAAAAGTAGTTTTTTCAAGATTTAATGATAGGAGATTATTTGAGAGCCAGTTACTTACAGAGTGAAGAGCTTTTTCAGCAAGTAAAATTGTATTTGGCCAGTCCTCACCATGCACGAGTAATGCAGTGTCATCAGCATAAGTGAAGACAGAACAATTAACAAGAGGCAACTTACATAAGGTATTGATATATACGAGGAAAAGCGTGGGACCTATGACCTATTGAGCCCTGGGGAACTCCAAAAGTAAGTGGGAGCTCATCGCTAAAATATGAATCTATTTTGACACATTGAGTGCGGTCAGAAAGGTAATCATTGAAAACTTTAAAAGCATTTCCACGAATACCAATTTTTTCTAATTTTGATAAGAGGTGCGGTATTGAAACTGTATCAAAGGCCTTTGATAGATCTAAAAAGATTCCTAAGCACTTTTTCCCATGATCAAGTTTGTCTACGGTGTGATCTATGAGGGATGCTACAGCATCTTCCGTCGATTTACCGCGCCTAAAACCAAATTGGTTGGGAGCTAGGATGTTGTATTTTTCCAGATATTGTACTAAGCGTTTGTTCAGGATCTTTTCTAGAATTTTTGATAGGGCAGTTAGAATGGAGATGGGTCTGTAGTTGTTGATTAAAGCTTTGTCGCCTGTTTTGTGGATAGGATGAACAATCGCTTTTTTGAACACTTTAGAGAAAATACCATTTTGGAATGAGATGTTACAAATATGGGTTATGACGGGGACTAAGACCTTAGAACAAGATTTAAGAAGCCTGGATGAGATACCATCCCAGCCAATAGCAGTATCATTGCGTAATCCTAGAATAGTTTCTAATACTTCCGATTCATCGGTAGGGAACAACACAAAAGAATTGGTGGGCGACTTATCCTGAGGCGTTTCTACAATTGCTTTTGAATTTAATCCACATTGACCAGCTAAGCGTTTTCCGATACCAACAAAGAAATCGTTAACCAAATTAACCGATGATTGACTAGAGGTATCTATTTTTAATAGTTCTCGAGGAGGACTAATCGAAGGTTGTGTACTTATAATTTTTTTTATTATTTTCCAAGTTTCTTTCGGGTTATTTTTAGCTTTGTGGAATTCTGATTTTTCATAAGCTGCTTTGAGATTCCTGAGTAATTTATTACAAAAATTACGATAACGGATGTAGGTAATTTTGAGTGTGTAATTATTAGGATCATTATTAACATTTCGACACATACTGTCCCGATTCCGTATGCAACGTAGCAAGCCAGCGGTAATCCAGGGTTTTATAATCCTGTGTTTGGAATCTACATAGACTGTTTTTGTGTGATTTTTGATAATGGAAGAAATTGTGGTGACTAAAAGTTCGGCAGCTTCATTAACACCACAACGCATGTCTAAGATAGGACTTAAGTCTGTGTTATGGATTTCATGGATAATTGCAGAATGGTCAATTTTGTCACGGAAATGTTTGGAATTAGATGTTGGTTGAGTGTTTATTACAATATTGAGAAGAACTGGTCTATGATCGGTGATATATGTATCAAATACAAGGGTCTTGTTAGAAAAGTCGGACTTTAGCAATACATGATCTAGACAATTGTTCACTCGAGTGGGTAAGAAATGTGTTGATAGCAGGCCGTGTGAGGTAATTAGGTTCAGATATTCATTTGCATGTGTCTTAAGATTTTCAGGCATAATATTAATATTTATATCGCCCATTAGTATGATGTTTTTATGAGTGGAAATAGTGGTAAGAATAGTATCTAGGCTGTTGAAGAAATTATCAAAATTTTGGAAGGAAGGCGATCGATATATTGCCATTATTACTAAGTCAATAGAATTAATTTTACATAACAAGCAATTAGCATCCATAATGTATGGTTCTGTTACTAAATGCGCAAGATCCAATTTTATAAAAATGATGACACCTTCGTTTTGATTTGTGTGCTTATTAGTACAATATGTTTGATACCCTTCAAGTGTGGGTGTAAACGATAAATTTCTTAACCAGCATTAAGTAAGAATTATAACATCACATGAGATCGATATGGTGTGAAGAAATACTGTTAATTCGTCAAAGTTGCGTTGGACACTTCTAATATTTAACTGTAAGATATTTAAAGAATTACTAATATTTGTATTACTATTACTTAAGAAGGATAAACACTGTTCAGGTTTACAATTATAAGATTGGGTTCTATCTAAGGAATCTAACTCCTCAGAAATAATATTAATATCCAGCATTGGAATTAAATAGAGAAACACAAGAATACAGGACAATATGTGTTGTATTTAACAATGTTATAGTAAGGGCAGACTCAGGAATCATGTCGGTAGCAAAGCCAATAGTGGATACATATGCATCCAAGTATTCGATATCATTTGTTGTATAAATAAATGTGTATAAAAGTGAGGTATTGTGAGTGTGTGTACACTATATATACTGATGAAAAACTGGTTGCGAAAAAGTTAGATATGGCTTCACCGTTGTCTGAGCTTACTTTGCCATCTGACATTTCGGCAGGGTAAGTACTAGTACCACCTCTTTTCATTTTAAGGTAACTCCAGAAAAATTTGGGATGCTGTTTAATTTTTTCTTCAATAATAGCTGTATACGTGTTATGGCAAGTTTGGGTTAATTCTATACATCTATTTTTCAAGTTGTTCAAAATTGTGTAGAAAGAAGTTAACATTTCGTCAACAGAAGTCCTAGAGTCCAATGTTTGATCCCAGTAAACTGAATCCAGCTCAGCACCTATAACCTCATAGTCTGCTTTGTGATAATTAAATTTATTGATACTATTGTACTTGAGGCAGTTAATATTTTCAGAGAAAGTGAGTGATAATTCAATGGGCGGGTGATGGGGGTCGATTCTTGAGATTATAAGAGAAGCAGGGTTAATATGAATATTGTAGGGCAAGTTCGATAAAACTAGATCAAGAATTCTGTTACTATCATTAAGTACATGATTGAGTTGATTAAGCATATTTACAGCTATGAAGTGCCAAAGCTGCTGCTCCATGTTACAAGAGGTTTGAATAGGGGAATCAATAATTGAACCATCGGTGCTAAGCCACTTTATAGTGCCCAAGTTAAAGTCACCTAAGAATAAACAATGGTTCTCTTTTTCAAGCACACTATTAGCATTGTCAATAAAATGCTCAAACACATTAGGTTTTAATGGTGATGGCAAGTATACAGCACATATACAGATATTTATGTAGTGCTTACCTACGGACAAATTCAGCCTAATAAAGAGGTCTTCACATGCACTTTCATATCCTGATAAACGTTTTGACTGTAATTTATTTGAGACAACGACTAGTACACCCCCACCCTCACATTTACTATTTAACGCAGTTGTCGAACGATCTCTTCGGTATAAAATATAACGATCAGTAAGAACTTCCGCGTCAAAAACACTGTCGTTGAGCCAAGTTTCTGTGAGAACAAGGATGTCATAATCTGAACCAGTTATTTTACAGTATACATCATGCAATTTTGATTTAATACCTCATACATTCTGATAATATATTTTTAACTGTTTGAATTTTAAAAAATAATAAAACTAAAAACTTCTTTAAAATTATAGAATAAAATCAGTACGCACTTAGTCCAATTTACTTAGTGAATCAGAGTCTTTGATATATTTAAAGTCTGAATCGTCCGACTTGCGCATAAAGATTCTGCCATTGCGGACCCAGACGTACTTGTAGCTCTTCTCTTTTGCCTTCAGTCTAGCAGCTGCGTGTAGGGCTTTATTTCCAGGAGACAAGTGTTCCACTACATAAATATTTTCTTTGCTTCCACCTATGCCTAACAACTTGCTATGCAGCTTGTCTTTGGGATTATTCTTGTTGTATTTGATGGCAGCAGCGAGGAACGTGTCTCTAACTCGAGGACTGCTGAACTGGGCGACGATAGATCTGGGCCGTGGATTGTTAGAATTTATCTTGGCAATACGCGTAACATGGTGTAACTGAGAGTCGGTAAGTTCACAAGCAATCACCGTGAAAAGATTGTGTATGGTGTTCACTAGATTCTCTCCTTTGAATTCGGGGAGACATTGAACCTCGACATTACAGGAACGTGATTGCTGCTCAATAACATTCATTCTCATATTCAAATCCTTGATAGTAGATTTTAGTTCTTCGTTCTCTTTTTTTATTACATTAATACATTCCAGTTTAGCAAGAACATCCTTTCTTATATCATCATATTGCTGGCTCAAGAAATCAATTGACGATTTAACCTCTCCAATCTCCACCCTGATAGATTTAAGTTCCTTGTTAACGCAACTCGCCAAAGTTCCATTAAGATGTTTCATTAGATCACCTATAGCATTCTGGACAATTTGCTGAAGTGACAGGAGCATTTTCGACGGACTTAGTCGTCGGAGTCGTTACAGGACCCTTTTTCCTGTGCGTGATATTGGTATTTTCCCCGAGAATTGATGTAGTCCTAGTGGCGCGAATTGGGGTATTATCAGCATTTTTATTTTTCGGTTTGCATGCTGGACATACCCATTTAGCCATATCAATGTTGGTCACAGACTGCTTCATTAAGGTTTCTACACATATTTCATGGTAATACAATCGACATCGGGTACAAGATGCAAAGAGATCGCCAGACGCAATTGATTGCGAGCAGCAAGCACAATCCGTACATTCCAACATATTAGATTGAATACTTATAACTCGGTGCAGGACGGTTGTCACTGATAGCTCGTAGGTACAATACCAAATCACTACACTACACGAAGCAATAAATCCAACCCAACAAAGTCGGCGAGAAAAAGGTCGTAAGCGCCGTGCAAAACGGGGCGCTTACGTGTTGCGAACTAATAACTAGAACTTAAAACGATGTGTTGGTTGATGGCGGTATGTTGATATTCTTTTGCAATTAATTTGGCCGATTATTCACTGTTCACCATAATTAGTCACTAAGATTCAAACGCTTTCAGATAAGGTATATATTAGTGTTAATAAATTACAACACATAACCACTTCACTGTCCTGTTTTTACAGAAAAACAATAATAAAAAGGAGGAGTGAGACGCAAACGACGTTCAATATTACGTTTTTCACTTGTCTTAGTTAAAGAATGGTAAAGAATGTCCCAGGATATTAATTTATTTATATTTACATATATTATCAAGCTTAATATATCATAATTATCTAAATAATAGATAAAAGAAGTAAAGGTTTCTGTATACAAAATAAAGCAATGACAGCTCTGTTGCTGAGGTACTTTGTAGTACCCGCCTGGCTGGCACCTCACCACCCTGAAGGTCAGATTCATACTTTTTGGGGGTGAAATTAAATGAAATATTTTTTCAAATAGGCCTTCACAGACACTTATGAATGGTCTCTATATAGACTCTAACACCGGTTCGGAAGGTTGCTTTTACTGAGAAGAGCCGGCAATAAACTCAGCAATTACTCTTTTCAAAATAAGATTTTGTACATAAAAATGTGTCCTGCTGGAGCGAGCGCTACACCCAAGCATTGTCGTCATTAAAATAATCATTTGTGTCGTAGAAAGCCTTATGTACTAAAACAGTCTTATTCTTTGCTTAAATTTTTGTAAAGGTAAATTTTAAATTTCAGCAGGGATTTTATTATAGATGCGTTCACTAAGTCCTAAAAATGAGTCCTTGCACTTAACGGTGTATAAAATAATGTCCCATTTTTATTTATTTATCAGCCGATCGGGAACACGAGCTTATATAAGCAACTACACCTTTATTGACTTACCTATGTAGTCAGTTTCAAAGGTCATGGTGTCACTTTCAGTGTGATGGAGGCAATATACGACGGAAGCTAGTTAAGGAGCGCTAAAAGGTGCCGCCAAGTTTAAACTGTCGAATATCCGGGGTCATATTCTTAAAAATTTTCGCTATTTTTATGTTTGTCATAGCTATTATATAAACCAGTCTTGTATAGATGAATAAGCGACACTTGTACCTGTTTATTTTGAAGTTTTCTGTCATCTAAATATTATTAGTCTGTGGCTCATGCACGCATAAACTGCTGTGCAGTGATTTAGATGAAACGTGGTATTAAAAAAAACATTCTAGATAACATATACGGTAAACCCGGACAAACCCTTATTTCGTTGGAAATACGGGAAATTTTGCGGAATAGAGGTATTGATTTTATATCAAAAGTCCTAATAAACCTTACTTCAATTTATTCAAACCATTTATATCTAAAACCCCAGTGATGTCGTCAGAATAAGCAGGTAAATAAATGTAACTGATTTTAAATTATTTGCGTTTAATCCAATAATAAATATCCAGGGAAATTTTTCCCACACGATTATATGGACCCAAACTAACAGATCTTGTATTAAATATAGTAACCAAATTAGTGATATAGGTACTATATAGAACATATTTATCTAGTATGGAAGTACCTTGTATTTTTGAATAGATACTTTTGATGATTACACCCGAACATAAAAAACAGATATGTTTTGGCACCAAAATATTTATGTACATTTTATAGCACTAAAGAACTAAGATAACTGATATATTTACCTATATCAAGTCAAACCGCTCATCTAAAGTTCATCTATTTAAATAATGAGCTACCTTTTCGTTGTGATTGAGAATGACTATTTAAACGTTTAAACGTGGCAGCTGATTAGATCATCTCATTTACAAAAGGTAAGGATCACAGTAAATCAGGCTTTTGAATAACGTAGGTAATTTTCTGAGCTGTATAACGGAGTGCAAAAAGTGGAAAATCTAAGCCTAGTACTCAATAAAACGTTAAGTAGGTTGGTTACCTGAGAATAAATTAAGCTTATCTGATTCTTTGAAGTACGTTTTTAAATTCCATTTTCTTTTATCGAGAGCTTTTCTTAACAAATGATATCGAGTGATATCGAAATATATCAAACTCGTCGGGTCCCTTTAGAGTGAATCGACAGGGAAATTAAGGTCGATGTCATCGTACTAGGCTTCTAAGCAAATCAAAATTATATAAGAGCCACGGAATAATAACTTTGCCAAAACAATAACAAGCTGTTATGTTACCTGCGACCAAACCATGAACCCTTTTTTTACTTTAGTACATTTAGGTTTTGCTTAACTTCTATCGTCTAGAAACAAGTATTTCAAAGCCTATTTAGGGTTCTGTTTGAACCCCCTTTTTTTTTACTACATAAATAATTTTGCGTAACTACTGAGCTCAAGAAACTAGTATTTCAAAGCCTATTTAGGGTTCTGTTTGAACCCCTTTTTTTCTTTACTACATTAATATTTTGCTTAACTACTGAGCTCAAGAAACTAGTATTTCAAAGCCTATTTAGGGTTTGAACCCCTTTTTTTCTTTACTACATTAATATTTTGCTTAATTACTGAGCTCAAGAAACTAGTCTTTCTAAACCTAGAGTTTTTTTTTGAACTCCTTTTTTTCCTTTACTACATTAATATTTTTCTTAACTACTGATCTCAAGAAACTAGTCTTTCAAAACCCATTTAGAGTTATTTTCAAACTCCTTTTTTTCTTTACTTCATTAATAATTTTGCGTAACTACTGAGCTCTTGAAACTAGTCTTTCAAAGCCTATTTAGGGGTTTGTTTAAAGTACAGGTAGGGAAGCAGGTAGGTTCATTTATATATAATTTTCAGTAAAACTATAATGACCGAGTAAATTTGAGTACATAAACCGCATGTTTAATGTTTACACAAACATTATGCGGGTGCTAAAGAGATTTATCACGCGAAAGCTCCCATATATGCCGCCTCATTCATTGGCTGAATGGCGAGCATTAGCATAATGAGAACGGCCGGGTCTCTTAAAAAGGATTTAAAGCGTTTTACTTTCTACCGAGCCTCGGTTGCTATGAAACACATATTTTGTTGTTATTCTTTAGAAGATTCTGTAAATACTGAGGTAGGGTATGGAACTGAGGAGAGAACAACAAATTAAATGAACTCACCAAATCTATTCATCATATTATGTACCATACACCATACCATAACAGGTTGTTCAATAAATTTATTAATAAGTTCGATAAGAAAAACACAATTTTATGGTTCAAAATACACTTTATTATTCAGTATAATCTCCCTGAACATTAATACACTTGCTCCAACGATCCTCCAATCTGTGGATTCCATCCATGAAGTAAGAATCCGGAAGGTCTGCAAAATACGCTTCAACAACCGTTATGACTTCTTCATTTGATGAAAAACGCTTGACACGCATAAATTTTTGAGTTCTGGAAACAAATGGAATGGTCGCTGGCGGCCAAATCTGGTGAATACGGTGGATGCTCCAACAATTCGAACTTTTTTTTCATTCGATTCATGAATTTTAGCCATTGTCAAAATGCTCTTGTGACACGGTGCATTGTCCTGATGAAAAAGGATTTTTTTTCTGCAAACCGGGTCTTTTTTCACGATTTTTTTCCTTCAACTGGTCCAAAAGGTTGCAATAATATTCAGAATTTATTGTTTTACCAGTTTGCAAGTAATCCACAAACAAAATTCCTTTCGCATCCCAAAAAACTGATGCCACAACCTTCTTAGCCGATTTCCGGACACGAACTCGTTTCGAAGCCGAACAACCAGGTTCACACCGCTCTTTAGCCTCTTGTTTTGATTCAGGATCATGATGACAGACCCAAGTCTCATCCATAGTGATGAATGAGATGTGTAGAGCCTCTACTAAATCTCGCTCAGTCAATCGACGATTTTCCAAAATCATATCCTGTATTTTGGCTATGATTTCTGGACTTGATGCGCTTTTTGGACGTCCTTCACGTGGATCGTCTTCAAGGCTTGTACGACCACGTTTAAACGTTGTACCACGTTGGGTTGCTAACAACCCATCTTTCTACTGTTCTAATTGTAGGTGAACAATCATTATACACTTTTAACATTCGTTCGTGAATTTCTTTTGGTGGTCCACCTTCCAAAAATAAGAATTTTATCACTGCGCGATATTCAATTTTTTCCATCGTAAAAAAATACTGTGACACGACGACACTAAATGGCTTGTAAACAAAGAATGAATCGATAGATTGAAATTAAACTTCACATACTATATGAAGAGTGTACTACCAAAACAAAAAAAAAACAAAAAAATTGGGCTAGTGGCAACGCCCTCTCTTATCGAACGACAAAACTTATTGAACAACCTGTATATCACAATTCTATTATCTATATTTTTTTTGTTGGTAGAGTTACCGATTGTTAGTTCTAAAATATGGTCCTAAAATATATATAGGCCACGAAAAATATAGGTGGCAGGCAGATAGGACGGCCCACTTAATAGTAAGTGGTCACCGCCGCCGATGGACATTTACAACACCAGTAGGATCGCCAATAATGTCTTCGATGCAAAAAGTCACGGCACATGAGCCTGTTACTTCACCAGCTCCCATACCATTCTAACCGAAATACAGATATACAAGTCCACTACTACCTCATGGTATGGTGGTAGTACTTTTCTACCAATTTAGACGTTGAATTTATAATCTATTCTTCAACAATTATATAAAATGTCTGTTGCATAAAATTTAAGCATCGACCTTTACCTTTTAAGATACTGTAGCAATAAAGATAGCACGAAAATTGAACATTATCTGGCAAATTGAGCTAAAAGCTTCTCAAGTCGGATTAAAATATTCGTTGCGTTACAAGTAGCAAGAGAAGATTTCATCAAACTTAGAAGAGCAAAGCTCATTGATACTATTTACCACAGCTGGCTTACAGTTCGACAGATTTTGTGGTGGTAGCAAGAACTCATTGAGAAGAAAACCGGGGTAATAACTAAATAAATAGAGCTCATTTTCAATCTACACTAATATTATAAAGGAGAAAAGATTTGTATTTTTGTTGTATTTAATAAAGCCAAAAATTATCGGAACGATGTTAATAATTCTTATAGTATCAGAAAGCTCCTTTATTCAGAAGAAATACATATAAGCTATGTTACATTTCCGAGATACATTAGATCTTCAGGAACGCGGGTGAAACTGCAAGACGAAAGCTAGTGTTTTAAACTAATTATTGGGCCGTATAACATACCTACATGTTAAATGTAATATTTTGGTAAGTGTCGCCGTACCCGCAGGCTACTCGCACCATCCGCAATACTACTAATTACCAGCGACAAGATACTTCATAATTTATTCCATATACATACATACATATGAAAAGGGTATTAATCCGCAGCTAGATCAGCAGTGCTATACACGAACCAAAACTCGCCGAGTGATCACTCAGGTGAACGCGGAGAGACAGGGAATAGTCACTACGTGAATTCATCGCCCAGTTTGATTGCAGAATATCATAATTGGCCACTTGTGGCTGGCCTACGTCTCCAGTGTTCGGCTAGCCTAGGGCTGCTATCACCTAAATTGCTAACGCCGGACAATAACTTTAAAAAGCCCAGACATTTAGGTGATTTTTTTTTCCCGGACACACCTAAAAAATATTTCCACACTTATAGTTTACATTTTAATTAGATGCGGTTCACGATTACGATTCCATTGCTTATCTACTAATTAATTGGGATTCCCCTGACTTAAAAAGTGTCCGGGTTTCATCCGGACTCTTTTTGAAAACCCCACCCGGACGCACACCGGACATCCTCTAAACTAGGACAAATCCGGGGAATCACGGACGGATGGCAGAACTAGGCTAGCTTGAGTAATCAGAGATAGTATTTAATATAAGCTTCCTACAATTCTAACAAGTTAGAAAATTTGCCTCTATTTTACTCAGCACTCAAAAAACAAAGAATGCTTGAATCTAACAGTCAACCTTTGTGAATAAAAAATAGTGAAATTAACGTTGATTTATGATATGACATTTGAAACCTTTATTTATAGCATCTAAATTCACGTATCTATCCTATCTGAAAGGCTCCAGAATTTGCATGACAAACATTCAAAACCGAGCTCTGTGTTAAGTTTCAAGATAAAATGATGGTACAAAGACTCAGTTTTGCAAAGCTTTAACTCTGTACGGGCTTAGAGGCTAAGAAGACTTATAAATAAATAATGCAGAGATTTTCAAGCTAACTTTGCTGTTCATAGTACCTACGTTTAATTGGTCACGTCGTAATTTATGCATTAAATGGTTGAAACCTGGATTTGTCTGAGCTATAATCTTCAGGAAAATAAATATTTAAGGCAGATTATTTCTAAAAGATTCAGAACAGAGATGATACCACCTCAAGGAAATTAAAAAGGAAGTCATATTTTTTCCTTAAAATAATCAAGCTTTATCCATTAATTCAAAAAGTTTAAGAAGCGTGCATGCTACTATTTATTATAGGTAATGGGCCAAAATAATACAGGAGAATAGATAATTATTTTTTTAATTCATTAACTTATAATGAGAATGATACGAAATAAACTAGTACTTCCATCAATATATTATTATACTGGAATAAAGTCTCTTATTAGTTATTCCACAACATAATCTTTGTGGTGCGATTGAGGCCAATCGCAATCCCGTCCTAAATAAAAAAAATATATATTTCAACCAAATCCGTTGTCTATTTTATGTCTGATTGAGTGTCTAAATATTTAATTCTCCAATATTTTTGTCACTTGTATTGTGTATAAGTAAGTTGTATGGTGCAGTATATTGCTAGTTAAATTTTAATAAGACAACCTTTATCGTAGAATGTGGATATATCCTCACTAGTGTAGTAGTGTAGTAATACAGCAAAACTAATAAGCACTAAAAATAAAAAAATAATTGCATTATTAGTCTTCTTAAAAGTCAATCAAATTATTACGGTAATATAATGTAGTTACAATTATTCCTGTTTTTGGAGTCGGTTTCAGCCAACGTAGGCTTGTAACTACATACATATTTATAGGTGAGATGTGCTTGTGTTGCACGCGCGACTTTACCAGGCGAGAGGCGAGAGCGGGGCCGCGACGGGAAGGGAGCTGTTAAATGTGTTTAAATATTAAAGTATTCTCGTATTATTATTGCTAGGTATATTGTAGTGTTTCCTTGACTGACACCGCCTCCAAAAATTAACAATAATTGTAACTACTTTATATTATCGTAATAATTTGATTGACTTTTAAGAAGTCTAATAATGCAATTATTTTTTTATTTTTAGTGCTTATTAGTTTGTTTTGGAATAGTTTCTTTTTGTGAAGTCGGTTTTTTTTGTTAAATTTTTGTTTATTTTTTGATTTTTATTAAATCTGAAGCACACTAACATTTTTTTCTGAATATGGGTAGACCCACTAAACGTGATTATTTAAGGTGTATTATGTATGCCTACACATTTAAGGATTTTCCTCAATTTTCTCAGGATTCCATCATCAGGTCTTGTTGTAATGATCATGGGACCATCTTTGAAGTCTACCCTTTTATAAATGAATAAATCGAAATCGGTTGGCGTGATATTGAGTTACTCGTTCATTTGTTGCACATATAGTTAATGCTAATTTTAGAGTTATATGGTTTTTTCATGGGTGTCATTGTCAAAACTGGACCAGCTTTCAAATAAAAAAAGAATCCTTAAAATCGCTTCGTCCAGTCCACAGTTATGAGGTAACAAACATAATAAAAAAAAAATACAGACGAATTGAGAACGTCCTCCTTTTTTTTGAAGTCGGTTAAAAAGTGATAATCGACATGAATGCTATGACCGTCGAAACGTCTGGTGTTATCATTAATTTTAATGCCGCTTTAGATGTAATCTGCTTATTGGTCACAGTCATCGACTTAGTAGCCGATTGCAAAAGTAAGGAGAGTTTTAAATATGACGTGTATTTCGAACAGCCTAATAAGTTAATAATAACAACTCGCTACAGCGCAATCTTTATGTGTAATGCGAATATAAAAAATATGTACGAGGGTCAACATTCTAATAACTTCATAAATAAAGCTAACTCACTCAGTAAGCCATAGGTATATGACACATCCACAATACAACGTCTAATCAATGTCATTATATGGTAAAATATCAACTTACGTCTTCGCCGATTCTCCCGCGCGAAAATATAATTCTGTTTTCTGGCATTTTCGGTACTGGCAGCTTGCACTCAAGGCCGAGCCTGTACCACATCGGTAATCCATTCTTCGGCACGGCTCGAATCGGCTTTGGCACAGAATCGATCACTTTCTTCAATTCCGTTGGTTTTCTGAGCATCATCAACGTAATATCAATCTCAGTTAAATCATCGAGAACGATATCTGTTTGTGTTGACGACATTTTAAATTTTAATGGATTGAAAATTGAATAGAATATATAAAAAAATAACACAAAAACGGTGTCAAAACTCTCAGTGGAAATATACATTAAAATTTTGACATCAACTGATGATCTATTTCCAAAATTACCTAGTGCTGTTTTACTTTTGTAAGTGGCCAGTAAGTTCTTACTTACCTTTGTTATTTTTATCTATTAGGATTTATAACAATAAGGCTTTATGTATCTGAGGTCTTCAATATTTTTCAAGGTAGCTAGGACTCTTCTCTATCTATACAAATTGATGTGTCTGTTTGTAATTTTTGTTTGTCTCTCTGTCTGTTTGTTTCCGGCTAATCTCCGAAATGGTTGGACTGATTTTGTATGATGTGTGATGATTTATAAGGAGGATTTTTATTGTTTCTTTTATCCGGGATAATACAACATTCCCTGGGAATAGGGATTATACCTCGGGAGACAGCTGGACCCTGGGAAATACGAAAAACGTTTCTTTATATGGTTAAATTCCACGTATATAATGAATAGGGCTATATCTAAAACTGGCACAAAACTTTTTAATATTTAATATATACCTTCGATAACAAATGTGTTATCAGCTCGTACCTACTTGTTGTAAAGAGCACGAACGTCCAGCGTCCTTAATAACAAGGCAGTAACAGTAGTAACCCGCCACACTGGCATAGTCCAAATTATTTAGGTATAGTAGCATAGTTACAGAACATCTGTCAGACTAATTGTTGCAAAGCAATCGAGGCGCGACGTTACCTAAAATTAAAATGTGGTGAGTATTGCACTATTTAGCAATCTGTAGTATTGCGTTGGGACAGGAATTCTGATATTTGAACGTTTTTGAAGGTTGATATGTTGTGTGTTTCTTATGATGAATTGTTTAAACTGACAAACTTGAAACTGTATTTATTTGTCATCTAGCTGGCTGGGTTATAAAATCACTACATAGTATAAAACAAAGTCGCTTTCTTTGTCCCTATGTCCCTTTATCCCTATGTATGCTTAAATCTTTAAACTACGCAACGGATTTTGATGCGGTTTTTTTAATAGACAGAGTATGGTAATTGAAGAGGAATTAAAAATAAATTACAAATTTCATCGATTTCTTTATATGTTTACAATGTGACCTCAGATATATTAACTATAGATCCGTTGTCCGCGCACAGAAATGGCAACATAAAATGCTGGTAATTGACCTAATTTCATTTTATCGCGCTCAATCGCTCGACAGGCCAGTTGGCTTGGTGGTTAGCGACTCTGACTGCCAAACCAAAGGTCGCGGGTTCAATTCCAACCCAGGACATACATTTGTGTGCATGAACATGTCTGTTTTTTCTGTTTTTGGGTGTAAATATCTATATAAGTATGTATTTAGAAGAAAAATACTATATGTAGTATATCAGTTATCTGGTTTCCATAGTATAAGCTCTGCTTAGTTTGGGACCAGATGGCCGTGTGTAAAGAATGTCCCAGGATATTTATTTATTATTATTTATTTACTTAGCGTAACTAATTATGTACAATTATCTCTCTCCAATAACATGTACACCGTAAGGTGGATGTCATTTTCCTTCCTTTTCTTCCCATGTGTAAGCTATCTAGTACGTGCACGGTTTTAGAGAGCCTTAAAGTTTGGTGAATGTCGAGTCTTTGTTATAAACGTCATTGGGTAAATTAAGGTAATTTGAAGTGCTTTATTAAAATTGCATAAATAATTCATCAATATATCGCTCATCTAGTAATATATTGGCACATCTAGTTTTTTTACATATTAAGGGATCGAGGATCAAAGATTTCTAAAATGTTTTATTTTAATTTACGGGTTCAGTTTACGTTTTTTTTTGTCGATATTATGGGTTTGTTTACTAGTATAAAATTGAAATTATATAAAATAATAAATTATGCACTTTTGCCATGTGCCAATATATTACTAGGTTTCCACTTCTAATTTTATTTTATTTTTTTGATAAGAGCGTCATAATAATAGTCTATAAGTATTTTAGGTGAATAGTTCCCAAGTTTAATAGTTAAAAATCAGCGAGTTGAAAGGAAAAATGCAATTAAAGGGGGTCACAGAAACATAGTTGAGAACATTTCTTCGCGGTTCTAGGTAAGAGTGTAGGCTTGAGGCATTTCTAAAGAACTAGTTCGCAATTAAGTGTAGCTTGCTGTGAATTGTGTCGTCGCACCAGCTTCGTATTCTTTAAGGAAATGGGATTAATGGCAGTAATATAATGTGATAAGAGCTGAAAGGTTAAATTAAAACGAGAATATAGAAGAATTTTGTTACAAAATACCCCGCAAAAATATAATTAATTATAAATTATCAGAGCCAACAACTAGTAAGCTGTCATGTCAGGGAACCAGATTATTTAACGTTAATTTAGCCTACGTATCTTTTTTACCAAATAATTGGCTACTTTAATTTTAAGTTTTTCTATTTTTCATTCATAAAAATCAGTTTTTTTATTTTTTTCTGGTATGTTATACTACAGCGTTACTACGGTTCATAAATATTGTGAATGGACTCGTTATAAGGCCCCATTTAACCTCCTTTCGGCTTTACGGGTAGTTTTGTAACACTCTTTTATTAGATTTAAGATCTGTGGATTTTGTAAAAATAAATAATAATAAATAAATAAACAAAGCGTTAATAGTCTCCTATTTTCATTTTAAGTAACTCCTCAAAAACTTGAACTCTATTCGTGTAATTTCCAAGTGAAGTCATCGAACAATAATAAATTGCATTATTTATAGCATTATAAAAGTTTGAATCATATCCATTTAAAAATTATAACGTAAATAAAATTGAATGTAAACAGCGTGCTATGAAATGTGGTCGCCGCAGTTACTGGGGAATGATTTCCTCAAATACCACGTGTCCTTGTACTGTAGTGGATAATATTTATCTAATGTGTTTCGGAAATGACTGCTAGAATAAATAGAGGGATTGGAACGCTTCATAAGTAGCTTAAACTTAAATTTAGGGAGAACGGGTCCACATATACAGGAGTAAGAATGATTTATTTGTTATCGACACGATACAAGATGAGTGTCGTATAGTGTAACACCTCAGGGTGAAAGTCTTTCCCAAGCACCAGCCGCCGGGGTGGTCCGGCTACTGTAGGTAATTAAGAGCTAGTGCCATTCTAGGCGCTTACCACCTTTAGGTACTATGTCTATCCATAGAGTGAAATAAAATTGAATTAGGAATCAATTCATTTTATATATTTTTTTTATATTCAAGAATTGTGTTAAAGATGTGACAATGATGACAATTATGTCTAAAAATAAAAACAACGTGCACATCATAATTAGTGGGCGTAAAGCAACAAAAATATTGGGGCGTAACATTCCGTGTGATAGAATGTTGGTGGTACCTAATTGTAGAACTAAGCGACCAAAATGATAAAAGTCAGAAGATAAGAAAACCTATTCATGCTATTGTTGATCTATGTAGGTGCCTAACTTACGCAAATGTTTCAAATACAATTGTTACGCAACTAATTATTTTTATAGCCATTCTCTCAAGCTAGGGTACCTATATTATATAAGTACTTATATAATACAAGTTATAACATAGATTAAATTGATTAAAAAATGTTCAATAAAAAAACAATAGCTGCTTATATCAAAGTCATTATGGTATATATTATCGGTCTATTGTATCTCATTTATTGTGTTTACATTCCTTTGCAATATTGATGATTAGGAGTCGCGGAAAATGTGTTGCAGTTTGCTTGCAGTGAGTACAGTGTACGTAAGTTGTAGTGTATAGAAATTGCGCAGAGTACCGGCGCGCGGGGCGGCCGCTCCGTGCCGATCGCAGACGAGTCCGAACCGCCGCGCGACCCTCGCGTACATTCGGTTACCGACGACCGACTGTTTACCCGTCGTGTGTGTAACATCACTCAAATAAAAGTATAAAAACCTATACACACATCGCAACACCACACACAACACAGTCATTGTGAAACTAATCGACATACATATTTAAATTAAACGTCTCAAACTTTGTGCTGAAAACTTTAGTCCGTTTCAAATTCCACTGCGAGTAACGGATTACTGCTTATAAACAACAACAAATTTGTTTACGAATGTCACGTTCCGTTTAACGTCTAGTTTCAGTTAAGGTTAAGTTTGTTGAACTTCTTTTTCGCGGCACGCGCCGGCTTCGTAGTGACGTCAGGTTGAGTGCAGCGCTAACTAGATTAGATATGCTAAGCTAGCGCGGTAAACGGACAGAGGTAAGGCCCGTGATAGACTCGGAGGACGCAGTATTCAAATTTAATAATCTTGATAATAGGCCGTTTCATGCGTAAGTTAGCCCTTCAAGGTCTCATCGATTGATGTGAGATCGATCGTTTGCTCTTATCAGTGTTTTCCGGTGTTGATACATTGTGTTCTGGAAGTCGTGATATATGTTACATTCGATTTATGTGTTGTTTATTTTTAATTGGTAATAAAATTAAGTTAAAAATAGTAAGGACATCTTAAGCAAGACCGCACTTTTGATGTAAATTTTATAGCTATATAATTATAATTATACGTACATAGGTTATCGTTAAAATGATTTATAATTTATTAGCAAAGTATTAATTTATTATAATGCAGTAGCATAGACTGTACCTAGGCAATGGCTGGAATTATTATGTTAAGTCATTTTATTTGCATGTTTGTTGACGCAGTAGCGATACAAACTTTAGTAATTTTCTCATAATAATTCTTTTATAGGCATTTTATATGCCGGGAGAACTTCTTAAAGTGATTTCAGGACATATTTCGAAAGATATTAAGAAGTGCTTATATGTAGGTAGAATGTACGTATTGAACTTTGCCACTTTAGACTTTGCCTCCTTCAGATGTTCATAATCATAACTTATTTCTTCATTTTAATTTCTAGTAATAGTTTGAAATAAATAATAAATATCCTAGAACAGTCTTTATACGGCTATTTGCTCTCTAAACTAACGACTATTTTCCAAACTACCAATCAATTTTAAATTCTTCGTTATCAACCTGTCCGAAGCTTCCATCAGTTACCGAACAGGAAACCAAGTTGTTTGCACAGGTTCTGCAAAAGTAACGAAGTGTGACGCTGCCACAATTTCATTTTCCGTTTACTTTTCCGATTACCAATATTCACCATGGAACCAGTCTACCACCTACCAGAACCACTCTATCTATTAAAAAAAATCGCATCAAAATCCGTTGCGTAGTTTTAAAGATTTAAGCATACACAGGGATATAGGGGCAGATAAAGCGACGTAGTAGTCTGCTAGGCTTATAGTGTTTTCAATCATCAGTAATAATCACCTATAGGATTGTTAATAAATTCCATGCATGGAAAGAAAAAAAAAAACGGAACCATTCCAGTGCTATCACGCCTCATTTACAGTAAAGGAAGCTAATGGTTTTTGCTCTTGATCAGATTGTGTTATTTACTTGGCTAATAAATAAACAATTTGATTTTTTTCATAGTCACATCTTCGTTTTGACACTGATAGATAGAAGTTGTCATGCCATAGTGGTCTTGTAATAAATTTACACCGCAAATGTATTGAAAACATATTGTTTTATTGTGTTTGCCGAGAAAGTGCTACGTAACTCTTCTTTACAGTGATGTTCCATTCATATCTTAGCATCGCCCACGCATGTAACTAAATGAGGTCTAAGAGTGGATCTGCAAGAAAAATGAAAAATACTCTATATTGTAGTTTTTTATGCGTACTACCCACCTAACATTCTAGATTGACATAAGTACCCTAAATTCAAGTAACGAATTTTGTGGGAAGCTTCTAATATGTATCTCTTGTTATTGGCCACGAAGGTATTTAAAGAATTGTAACTGTACGATGGTTTGTTGATAATTTTTTCATTGTTCCTATGTCAATAAAACAAGTAATGCTGACATAAATGTTGGTGCATATCTCAAATATCAAAATGCTATAAAATTTGTAGATCTTTCTCTCAAAACGTAGAATTAACAACAGCAGTTTTAGCAAAGCATTTATTTTCATTTGCTGAATCTTTAGTAATCCATAACACAGTGGCACAACGCACGTACCCAGTTCACGTCGCAGACCGTAGGAAGACGACTACCGTAGACATTTTATTTTTTACTCATTAGTTGTGCGCGCTTCAATGGAATGACGGCTTCAGTGCGTTTGTAACCACGCAACGTGATCAAATGCATTCACGAAATCTGTTTTCTGTAGATGTCGAATCGTTTAAATTGGTACGGTCGGGTTGAGCTTCGTTATCCTGGATGATATGAATGAGTATGAATTTAAAATAATATAGATTTACCTTTGATTGTATTTGCCAGAAATGTTAAACTGAACTAGTTGAAAGCAGTATTTGCCAACCCTAAGAGAATACGAAAAAGCCTTGTCCTGAAAGATGTTACATTATTTCTTTCCAATGAATGCATCGCATACCGTCGACCGACTTATCGAATTATCGAGTAATGTATGATACGAATATGACTATGATTCCTGGCGCACGTATTTTTCTGAATTGCTACAGTATTTTCCTTTAGGTTTTTTTAAAAGCTTTAATCGTGTTCATTTTTAAAGAAGAAATCTTCGCAACTCAATTTTGCTGATTTATTTAAAATAGACATTTTTAAACGTTCCATCTAAGTACGCGAAATATTTTTTTAATCAAATTACAGAATCAAAAGTTTAAGTGTAAAAAGCTGTTAGGAGCTGAAGAAAGGTTTTGACCATGGACGTTTCGACGTTTGATTGAGGTTTATCTTCTTAAACTAATAATAACTTTTCTCATTATAGCTGATAGTAATATTGAATTTAAGTGTTATATAAAAACCTGAATCTTATCTCGTAGATATATATAAGCCTCTTCATTTTAAGACTTAGGTAATAAAGCTTGTATTAAAAAATATATTTTATGCATAAAATCCAGCTCAACATACCTATACTACCGGCACGCTATGATGGCCGTTTTGACGTTTCAGATTGTCATAGGAAAATAAACTGTATTGCTTTGGAATAAGGTTGATTTCCATCATCATACAATGAGCTGTTGGATCAATAGATGCACCTTATGGCTGAAGGAATAAAGGTTATTTTAATTTGTCATTGTTAAAAGTCAAAACGGCCATCATAGCGCGCCGCAAGTTTAGTCTCGTTACATGTTCTCATTTTCATTAGCATTGAGATAACAGAAAGGGACAAAATCATAAGTAAAGCAAGGTCAAATTTATTGTGGCCACTCATGTCGAGTACTCTTTTTTTTAATAAAATCATTTTAATTAATCTGTGGACGTAATTTTTCAACCAACGCGAAGATCCCGATTATCAATATTCTGGCCAAATACCTCAATTAAAATTAAATATCGCTTATGCCAATATTTTAATCAAGACATACACATACTATATTGCAAACATAAAAAAATAAAGATTTGGTGTACAAGTATAAGTAACCAAATATATATAAACTCAGTACAAATAGACTATTTTGCGCAAAATCTTACATCAAGTTCTGCACAAGATTTAGACGGCTTCTAGTTACCCACCATCCGATATTGAGTACGTAAATCACGATCATGCTATGCTTCAAGCTTTATTATACTGTCAATCTATCTCATGCAGCTCTACATATTAGGTATTTCAATAATTGTCATAACATTTGCAGTTATAATATATTATTTAAAATTTATCCCGATAATAACCTAGTATATTTATTTGCCACACATAGAAGAAAAAAAGACATAGATAGATATGACAAAAAACTATTTTACTATAATTCACAAGTATATGGGTCTTCTGGCTCCCAAGCTAGAAAAATCTGTATTATGGGTGCCAGTGAATCCCTGTACGACAGTAACCAGTGCCTAAATATCTTAAGCTATAATTACAAAATAATGTGTGGTTGTATATATAATTGAGATGTAGTACAGTTTTAGTTATTTGATTAGGACATTTAACATGACGTATCGACGTAATGTTCGTCACAAATGAGAGATGGGTCATGCATGATACTAAAAATGAAACTCAAAACACTCAGTTCAATGGAGAACTTGGATGGAATAAATTGATACCGGACATATTCATTTGTATAAAGTGGTTGTTTCAATAATATGACCAGTGTTCAGGCCCTTGTGGTCAATATGGAGAATTGACTGTGATTTATTTCTACATATATTATGTAGTGTTTACCGAATTATTCAAACATTGAGTTGCATATTTTAGATGCTGACATTTCTAAAGACTTACAATTTGGCTCCGTCGGTTACCTAAGCTTGTGAACGTTTATAGAAGGTAAATCTTACCGTCGTGCTCTTGCGGCTTTGTTCAGATATTTTGTGAGAATTTGAGTCACGGCAGGGATGTATCCCTTTTAAAGACCCTCGCTATAACGACATAGCTCTTGTCCTGTTAGTGTACAATATTATAAAGCCGTATTTTATGTATGGCTAACATTATTTATTTCATTCTGCTGTCCCCCGCGGTATTACCCGCGTTCCCAAGGGATGTCACGTTTTCCCGGGATAAAAAGTAGCCTATATGCTATTTCAGCATATGCTCTATCTATGTGAAAAGTTGCATTTAAGTCTGTCTGGTAGTATTTGCGTGAAAGAGTAACAAACATCCATACATACAAACTTTTGCATTTATAATATACTTGGTAAGTGCTCCTTCTGACCTACGTACATAAGACCTACGACTAATAAACTACCAAGGACAAGTAGGAAATTTTTACCCTCTTCAATCTCTGCTTAATCACTATTGAGTATATACGTACTCCCACTAGCCAAGGTCTTTCTTACCTACCAGCCATTATTTATCTGTCCGGTAGTCTACAAACACGTCTCCACTGTTCTTGGTCATAATTTTGTATGCTAATTACTCCTGCCATTATTATCGAAAGAACCCATCCCAAAAGTGTCAAAATTCGAAGTATTCCAGCAAAAAATATTTATCAATCAATTATCACGTAGCATTTTTCCTACAATTACCTACATAGTTTCAAGAGCGGTAGCCAAGCTATTGCGGTGTATGCGGTTTGTGTATGACCTTGCTCAATGCCCTATCTGTTTGTTAACGGCTCTCATTCTGAAGATATGATTATCAGAACTCAAAATAATTGCTGAGTTTATTGTTGGCTTCTCAGTAAAAGGTCTCTTCTAACGGCCTGGGTCTACTTTCCGAACCGGTGTTAGAGTCTGACCATTCATAAATGCATGTAAAAGCCTATTTGAATAAATATATTTAATGTCATTAAGATAATGCTTGAGATACGGCCGATACAAAGATGATCTGTTGATTGATTGACATTGAAAATATTGAGTAGTCTATAAGAGTCAACTAAGCCAATATCGTCGTTTCAAATGAACTTGACTCGATTTAAATTTAGTTTACCTAGTTTGCATACAAGGTGAAGGTTAGATAAGACTGGCACGGTGTGAAAATAGATGACTCGAAAGGGAAATTTTCGAAGTTTTGGAATAAAAGTAGGAAATGGGGACGTAGAGTGACGGCAATTGGTAAACTTGGATTAAATGATGTCATTGGTAGACTTACTATTTACCACCTGGAATAGGAACTAAAACTACTTAGAAATAAAAGCAATGTTTCATTCTTAGCTTGAAGAATACCATATTAGGATGGCAGTAATATTTTGGAAAATTTTATGATATGTTCAAATCCAAGAAAAAAGCTAAAGGTTTTGAACTTTTGAAATTTTGAACCAATTATCATCTACTACTTCAGCGTCATTTTTTTTGTAATACTAGCTGCACCCTGCGGCTTTGCCCGCTTTCAATTATGGTTACCAACCTTCCTCTTGAATTACTGTAACTATTGCTGAAAACTGTATTAAAATCCGTTGCATAATTTACGATTCTATAAAGGACATACAGATAAACATATATTTTTATATAATGAGATAGATGTTACTACAATAATGTTTCTAAACAATATGTAATAGAATTGTACAATTCATCCCATTATTAGTATAATTGAACAGACGCCTTAACATATTCCCAATAGTGCAGCGGCCATGGCTCTCAATTCACTGTTTTCAATACAAATCAATTAGGTGTCAATCGTCAATGGGTACGATGTCCGGATCGTATCGGTATCGACTGATTGTCACTCGATATAATATAAATAGTTATAAGCTAACTAACGGTCTGTATCAGAAACGTATCAATTGTTCTGCAATTGAAATTCGATAATTTCAGAATGACTTTCATAATTTCTTTTTTTTTGTTTTTGAATGTTAGCTTTATTAAGTATTTTGTAATTGTTAAATATAAAAATATGTAAAATTGATATTATAAAATAGCCAAAAAGTCAGAATAGATAAAAAAGAATTTAATAAAATAAAAAAGAATGTAACCTTGCTGAGTTTCTTGCCGGTTCTTCTCAGTTGAAGGCTGACTTCCGAACCGGTAGTAGCTTCAGTAACTTTAAATTTGACCTTCATAAGTGCCTTCTGAGGGCCTAAACTGAATAAATGGTTTTGAATTTAGAATTTTGAATTTTGAATACACTTATCTTTCTATTTCTTCTAAAGTATGGAGCTGGGTTTTGTGTCGATGTAGCTTCCTCCACTCTGTTTTGTTTTAGCGCCTTCCTGTATATCCGTATACGAGACAACGATTACTTTTGCTTTCACTTGGTCCTTGCTGTTTATCCTTAGTTTTTTTTTAATTTCTGCGGGATTGCGATTGACCTCAATCTCACCTGATGGTAAGTGAAGATGAGGCCGAAGATGGAGCTCGCTTTCCCGTTATTAGACAATTCACTTTTTTCTTTTCTTAGTTTCCACTCCACTCTATCCATCTATGATACTTCATGTTACACCAAATCTTGAGAAAAGTTGGATTTTTTAAATGTTTTGTAGTTATTTAGAAACCTTCCTTCAATAGGGTTTTTTTTATATTCGGTCGTTTTTTATTCTCTCAGATTTTTTGTTTATGGAATTCTTGGTTCCTAATAATTTCTTATAAATCGTATAAAGTTATGTAATGACCATTGGCGAGCAATTCTTTCACTGCAGTTGGCAATTTTAGTGGGTGTGCATTGTGGTTAAATTACTTGCCATTTCTCGCACAAAATGGCAAGTACCCCGCATGCGATGTGCCACGACATTTGTTCATTAAGGTTTATATTTATTTGAATTTACTTCGTTTCCTGAAGTACTACAGTGGTTTATTTTACTCTTTATTTTTATTACTAAATTTGGAAGAAAGCATATGTTTAGATATTCATGAAGTAATTTGAAATTAGGTACATAGTTTTATTCAGGAATATAAAAACTAGAAGGGAGGTCACGACCCTCAGCCCTGAGGAACACGAAGCAAGGACGAGGAGGATGATTCTTTTTGTTTAACAATTTGTCACTAGCACTATAAATAAAAATGTATTAATCCCTTTATCTTTGATATAAATATATACCCACATACCTATAGGTACATGTTGAGTAAGTAGTATTTTGGCAAACTTCTATTCTGAATATGTTTCTGTGATAAATAGTCAAATTGTATTGAACGGGTTAAGAAAGTGGTTTCTTTCTGAACAAGTGATTGAATCGTAAACTCCCCACTTAGTGCTTTTACGATTCTCCTAGCCTATTAGGAAGTGTAAAGTAATTTGTGTTTTATACGTCCAGTCAGTAGATCTACCTGAAGAGACTATATACCTAGGTATATTAGCTATAAACAAATCTTTTGTTGTTGTTCATATTCGGTATAATTTTGAAAACTAAACAAAAACACAACATTTTACAAAATAATAAATAATTTACTTATTTTACACAAACCTATACGTTATTACTGTTGCAGTAAACATTATGTGATTGAAAATAATACAAAATGTGGGAAAAGTAATAAATAAATCGAACCATAAAAACATTACATACTTATTAAATAGTGTAATTGATAAGTGTTTAAGAGTCTGTGAAGAAAAGTGTGTGAAAATGTCGGAACGATTCAAGGTGACGAAATTCGAGGAGCCGGGTAAGAACTACAAGAACTACGGAGCAACGTCGGCGGAGAGCGACGTCGAGTTAAAGGGGAAATTACTTCCGGATCCAGGTAATCTTGGCTACTATTTTGCAGGCTTTATACATCGACAACAGTACGTGTAATTTTCCCAGCACCTTAATGAGTCATTCATGGAAACAAATCCGAAGACTGACTTATTGAAATAAGGACCTACGTGCACATCACTATAATGATCATTTTAGGACTTGTACCTGTTGGCTGATTGGTGTGGCTGTTGGATTCCCGGAATGTCGCGCCATAAGTCGTGTGTTCGATTTCCAGCCAGCACGAACATTTGTGTGCATGAAAAAAAACTATTTTTCTCTTGGTGGGTAAGTTCCTACCTATATAAATATGTACCCAAAAAGTAGTTCATCTATTTTGATAATAAGCACAAGTTCGGCTTAGTTTGAGATCAGATGGCCTTGTGTGAGAGAAATGTCCATGAATATATTTTTATTCTTTACCTAAATATATTAAATACCTTTTTACCTTGTATTGCCATTTAAATGCCATACCTATATTCTATATACCTTGATTTGGTCGTTCAATATGAGAAATTGTAATAATTTATAATATTACCAAGTTTAAATATGGTGTGATTAAATTATTTATAAGATTACGTACCTTCAATCGTAAAATCCCATCACAATTCTTAAGAACTAAGATTGAATAAACTATAGATTATAAAGGACACGTTTTCAACTTCGTGATAAATGACTTCTTGCATTAAGATAATATTAAAAGATCGCTTGAGTGTAATTTAATTTCTTTGCGACAGGAATCTAGTTATTTAAGATTCAACCTCTTTTCATTCTAGAAGAGTAAATGTCATTAGTTCCGACCGTTAAAGAAATGTGTCCAAGTTCTTACTTTAACAAAGTTTTTTTAATTAACTTGGTAATTCGATTTTTTGTAAACGAGTACGTAATAGGTAACTGACGTAAGGCTTTGTTATTTTGAAATAATCCTGAATTGTATCTATTTATATCATTACGCTAGTTATACAAAAGTGTATTGATTCAACGTGAGCCTCTAAATAAACTTCAGGTAATAAACAGCCAAAATTACCAGCGACTAAAGTTCCACTGTTATCACAACAACAAAACAAAAGTTTCAGAATAATTTCGGGACAACTCGAAAAATTATACCAACAGATAAGAGGTAACTTTACAATTTTCCAAAATAGTCGGACCCTTTCAAAGTGATTAAAATGTCAGAAGCCATTCGGGGTGAAGTTTGAGCAAAATCATCACCACTTCATTCTGCATCACTGCTTACCATCAGGTGGGATCGCAGTCAAGCACTAGTTTATATTATTTAAAAAAAAAAAAAAAAAAAAAAAAAATTTACTCTTTCCCACACAGACTTGCCATTACTTTTGATTAACTGTGATAATAATTATTTAAAGTAAAACTTTGCGGTCTAGTACCCAGACGTAAATATACAGTAGTTTTATCGAAATTGATCCTTCGAAAAAATAACACTGTAGTTGAATTAAGTATCAAAGAGTTTTTTTGGCGTTCCCGATTGCATAAATGAAGCATTATCCCATTTCCAGAGTACGTACTAAGTCAACAGAACTGTGCAACACGAGGCAGTGTTCCATGTAAATTGAGCCTCTATATCTCCCAGAGTATGTAGATGTGCAAGCTCAATAAAACTTTATACGTTATACCTGTGTTTTGAGTGCCATTAAAAATAGTAAAAAAACTCTTATGGTAAAACTTTTGTATGACACAATCAGTTTTTAACCATCTTGATTATCTTATCATACCTATTTGCATTTTGGCTAATCATCCCTACTAATAGGAGTATTATAAATGTGAATGTTAGTTTCTTTGTTACGCTTTCACGCGAAAACTACTTAACCGATCATCATGAAACTTTGTACACATATTCTTGGCGGTATTAAAATTAACATAGGATACTTTTTGTGCCGGAAAATGTTACATCCCTCGGGAACGCGGGTGAAACCGCCGGTACAGCCAGTACTTAAATAAAAGTAATTAATCAGATTTTTTATAAGACCCTATTGTAGAACTGCAAACTTACTCCAAAATCAAAAATATATTCAAACCGGATGTTCGATACATCCAAAAATAATATAACAAAAGCAGTTTTAAAATACACACGTAGGGCTTCAATAACTGTGTAGATATACTTACATATCGCACTTTAACACCGAATACAGGGACAAGGGCTGTTAAACGAGTATCAACCTTGCAAAACTGGATTCGAACCCCAATTGGCCCCTATTCTATGGCAGAAAACGAGAAGGGGAGATCACTAACATGATATACATAGTTATACACATTTTATCTCAACACAAGGTCCAAAATCGACTGTTAAAATTGAATGTTTATGAAAGAATATCAAAAATTTTATTATTTATTTTCTATAAAATTCGATAAAACAAGTTCATATAAAATACTATTATTGACATGAACGACCGATCTCATATCCTGTTTTTCTTTGATATATTATTGAAAATATGTTTTCCTTTTAATATTGCATATCGCTCCCGGTTTACGCATCTTTAGAAGCGGTATCACTCGTTGTGATATCTATGTTAGACTGTCGTATCACTCCCTGTATGTTATTGTACCTCTTACAAAAGTAAACTCGGTTACTGAAATTTTCATGTGGAATCTGTTTATCGAGCCAGAAGGTTATTGTACTAAAAGGCACCCTAGGTCACGCATCTTGTACGTGATATCGCGCTGCTGGAATATTAACGTGACGTTCTTGAATAGTTTCAAGAAAGAGAAAAGAATAATGCAGTATTTAGGGCTTAAGAGCTGATTTGACGTTCTATTTTGTGTGGGTCCAATATTACAAGATTTGAAAATATTATAAACGATCTTTAATCAATTGAGAAACCACACAAGTACTAGCACCTATTATTAACTTCTCAGACAAAGCCATATGATCTTATAATGATGAACAGGGAGAGTCACGACCTAAGTAAGTACCAGTGCTAGACCTACATTACGTAGTAGGTATGTACGCCTTTTATACTTTTTTATTTTTAGCTCGAACATATCATTACAAAACAACTGATACAAAGGAATGCCAGGTTATTCATACCAATATCCTCGTACTAAAGTAGGGTACATACAATATGCTATGCTAACATAACGGCAACGTTGTTGTCGGCAAACATCGGCAGCTGTTGACTCACGCCATTTATTAGTCAAGTTCGGAAAAAAAATATTGTGTACACAAGGTTTTAGATGGATAATTGCTTATCACTTTGTTCATTACCGTGATAATGATAAATGGAACGGAATTCATATTTTTCTTTATATTTTCAAATATTTACTTACAAAATAGTCGCTATGTTACCCTTCACAGATCCTACTAATACAATAGGTTGTAGACACAAGGTTATGTTAACTCGTTTTGAATAAATTATTGTAAAGGTGTCCGTAATAATGCGAAGAAATGTAAAAAAGGTACACTTTTTGTCCAGTTTGTTCGACGTGGTTTCCTATAGTATCCCATTGGGGTACCTATATGCCATTATCATGTGTTAGTTTCTTGGCCGTACTCCAACTGGTTTTGGCTTACTTCAGGTCACTCCCAACGCTTCGTCGTCATGTTTGTGCCAAGTGGCCTAAGTACTAGAGGAAATTACCTGGTTTGTAAATCTTTACTGGTGATCCATGTTGGTACCTAATTATCAATTTTTGACTGTTGATAATTGTGCACACTCTTGTTATTTGATATGATGTTATTAGTTTGGGGGGGGGGGGGGGTAAAATTTCACTAACTCCGTCAAACATCTCACTATCATTCGTAATTAAATATAAAATCCGGCCCCAACATGTTCTCAAAGAAAGCAGCACCTTCTATAATTCTCAAAGGTATAATTTGAATGCACAGTTAATATTTCACAGGGCTCACGACGCTTTTAGGAGAAATGCTTTTACCATTTCAAAAGTCACCGGGATTTAAACTTAAAAAGCGGAGTTTTAGTCGAAAACAGTAAAAAAGAGCATTGCACGACCGAAGTGGAATTATGCAGTGACACGGAAACCACGGAATACTACAACAAGTCGAGCAAACTTGATTGCGGACACGCCATTATAACTTTAAGCTATCGCGGAATATCATAGAACTGTAAGAAAAGTTTATTTGTCATCTCGTTATATGTTATGACGCCTTTATTATTACATGTGTGGTTTGAATAGTTGTTGCAAAGAAATACTATAAAAAAATATCTTATTCTGTTAAACAACCATACAATTTTCTTACGCAATATAATCTCGACTTCTTCTTCAATTTAATAAGATCTAATGCTTTTTCTACCGTTCCTTAATCAACTGATGCAAGTGCGAATATGAAGCCTAGTACATAGTCATTCTGTTCTTTTTTCATTGCAACTTTTATTCCACAGCTTGCAACATGTTTAAATTCTCTCAATAACATTATCACTTTGTATGACTCTACTACTTATGTATGTACTTCTTTCATATCGGATATTTAAGTAGGTATATTCGTTACTGCTCTGCTAAATACGATCGGTATACTTACTAATGCATGCTTTGTTTAACTCATTATTATAAACGCCAGTATTTTCTCGTGAATGTAGTTTGTTTTGAATGAAAACATAGCATTTAATCTTCTCGCTTCTCTTTGTTTGATTCAAAACAGCCATGACCACACGTACTGGCTATGGGTACTGATAGCGCTGTGTATACTCGCCTGCAATGCAATAATAGGCATTGCTTGTGTTATGTTCTGCAAATATTAATATTGGGTCATTGACATTCAGTGCGATGTGTGGAAACGTGCTGTTACAGTCAACGATTGTACTAATATTTGTACTATGCCAACATAAAATTATAGGTTACTAGCTGTCCCCCGCGGTTTCACCCGCGTTCCCGTGGGATGTAACATTTTCCCGACACAAAAAGTATCCCATGTTACTTCTAATACCTTCAAGAATATGTGTCCAAAGTTTCATGATGATCGGTTAAGTAGTTTTCGCATGAAAGCGTAACAAACAAACTTACATTCACATATATAATATTAGTAGGGATGAATAAAACATCTACCTAATTTCATCATGGACTTTACTTTGTTACACTTTATTATAATTATATACAATTGTGGGCTATACATAACTGATTTGACATGAAGTGGGTAAAGTGTTCATAGAGCATTTGTTTATAAAATTAAGAGGATAAGAGCTCGTCAATGAAGAGCATTTCAATTTCTAGAACAAATTACGAGAACAACTCTGATCTGTTAGTAATTTTGATGTCACATAATATTTATGCGCTACCTAGGGTTAAAAAATATCTTTCTCTACCCGACGTGAAAAAACTACTTTTTGCATTTATGATATTACATAGTAAGATTAATTAAGGTCTGTATTTATTAAAACTAGTTTAAGGCTCCATAAATAATTTATGGGTTGTAAGCTGCTTACTTATATTATTCATATTGACATATTCCAGTATAGTTCTTTAGACACGCAATGTTTTGTAACAATAGCAGATCATGAAAATAACAAGGTCAAGATTGTTCAGTTCTCGGCATATGTCGATATTTATGGCGTAGGTACAAATGAACGGTATGTTACATGCATGAAAGTGCGGGTATTTATATAATATTGTTACTTTAAGTGCTGCACTGAAGATATCGATAGTTTGCTGAAAATCAAATTTATCGATAGCTTTTAGTTAACACAATTATTATGTTTTGATCACCTGATCATGCCTTATTCATAAACATCTGTTGCCTACGGCTCCGCGCCCGCTAAAAGTGTTTTGTCTGACTTGTTTTGCCAAAACAGTCACTGCTTAGCCTTTTAGTTAAAGTACTATGACATAATCCTTCAAGGTGACTGTGAAAATCTTCCGTTTTGATTATTCACAGTAAATTAATATTTTTAACTGGTAGGTATAACAGATTTTAATTAGATACACTTTTTTATAAAATTAATGACCTAGAAGTCATGAGAGCTAATTAAGGATTTTCTAAGAGAGCTTAGAATTTGACACGTCAACAATGTGAATTTTTATTTTTGTATATGTTCATACCATATCAGTACCAGATAAAAAAGCCGGGTTAGGGAGAATGGTAGGAATTCAACTGTCCAGACTCAATATTTTTGTACATATTACGTTTATTGTTTAGATTATTCATATGAATACATCACATTCCATTAAAGAACAGTCTAGACTCTAGACGGATGTGGTCTAAAGCTGATAATGTTTGCATTGAGTTAAAAATATAAATAGCTTAGTAGTTGTATATGTTTGCCTTCATTACTTCAACTCATTTATTTAAAAACAATTATGCTTAATTCAAAACACTATTTACCTAACGATAATTATTTATTTTATTGATTACATCACTACGATGCCTTTACTGCAGTTCATCAATAACCGGAAACCATAAAGAAGTTTATAAAACTCTAGGTCTGTGGCTCGATTCTGTAAGGAAAATGACACTAACTCGAGGATGTTTTGTCGCGGTCTCTATGCGCTGTCTCTGTCGCGTACTACGCTAATACTACTAATCACTTTTTTTTTTTGGAAGGGACGACGGTGTTAGCCTCAGATGGCTCTTACACCCTTACGCGGACAATTATTTACCACTAATCACGTGAGAGATAAGGTCTTAGAGGCCTCCGTGAAGCGGTTCGCCAACAAATTTTTATTAGCTAAATAAGGGGGCTGATATCAGAATACGATGTTTTAACCCAAAATAACCGTCAGATGTCTGTAATAAATTGACACATTTAATATTGAACTAGCTTTCGGCACGCGGTATCATCTCCCGTTCCCGAAAGTTGTTATATTGTTGGTATATCGAGATAAAATGTATCCTATTTGTTTATCCAGAAAATAATTTATCTCTGTACCAAATCCGATCAGTCGTCGGGGTCTATTCTAATCTTTCTGAGATACACAGTCAAGAATTCCAATAACGGTTTTTGATGATGAGGCATCGTAAGTATATATAGCAGTTTCCACATTTTGCATGTATTTTGAAAACACACCAGACAGAGTGGTATTTTATCGTTGGATTTTCGACTTTTTTCATCTTTTCGGAATCTGATGATATTATGAATTGGACTATTGCTCTTTAATTACAATAAATAAATTCAAAATATTATTTCGTAGTATACTGTTATTTTAGTCAATAACAAGCTTTTGCCCACACCTTCACTAATGCAGACTTCAGCGTTTGTTACACAGAGATTCCTTCACAGCCACTCAGGTAATGCTCTCGACGGGCGGCTGCCCGCGGCACTGAGTCGCATCGCCCGCCCACGCTCTTACTTCGTTTTCGCATAGTATTTTTCTGATTATTTTTCTTTTTCTCGGCTCCTAAGGATCGTAGCGTGATGTTAAGTAGCTTATAACCTTCCTCAACAATAGGGCTATCAAATGGAAAAAAAAAATCTTTATCGAACTGGTAGTCCAGAGATTAGCGCGTTCAAACAAACTAATTCTTTCGCTTTATTATAGTAGCATTATGTCAATTGTTTCAAAAGATAAGAACACAAAATTAAACGACCCGCTTGAGTCATATGACATGATAAGTTATCTGAGTGCTGGTGAACTGTCGGCTGCCAGAGACATGACCTTACATGAATGGCTTTCCTTTATTATCGCGTAAACTATGATGCATTGTAATCGTCATAATTATCAATGGTAAGATTATCTCCAGTTTTTAGATATCAGCCGGACGGAACTCTTTATTTTGTAGCTAATATATTGAGGCTGACAGATGCGTGTTCCTTGTTTTATGACTTTAGGTAAGGCGTAGATGTAACACTTACTATTCCATATATTATTCACTAGATCATACATTATTTGTTGTTTTGTTTCGATATTGTCTTCCCTATAATCCCCCCTGTAGAGGGGAGGATGAGTTTTATCCGATGTTTTAAATTGAAAACCCTAAGGTTCAACGTCCATATGCACGTAAATACGAAGGGAATAAATTCCAAATTGAATTCTGAGTATTCAGTGGAGTGTATACTCTATCGCAGTGGGTTTAGAACTTAAAATCGTTCTATTTGTTCTATTAATCAGTGTACGTAATTGAATAGATATAAAAAGTACTAAATTATACAGGAGGGTTGTGAATTTTAGCACTACCTAACTAGTAAATCGAAACCTGAACTAGAACTGTATAATAAAGCTTATCTTGATGGAATTTGTCTATATCTTCTTGGAGAGTAGTAGCGGTAACTTGAATTAATAATAATATCCTGGGGACAGTCCCAAACTGAGCAGAGCTTGTACTATGGAAACCAGATATGTGTACTACTTTTTCTTTTCTAAATACCTACTTAAATAGATATTTTATTTGTCCTGGGTGGGAATCGAACCTACGACCTGCGACTTGGTAGTCAGGGTCGCTAACCACCAAGCCAACTGGCCTGAGAGAAGAATACTGCTGGATAAGTTAATTTAAATGTACACACAAATACAAATGTAGTCCAAACAATGTATGAACATCTCTAGTATTTGTACAAGTTACAATTTGTGGCACCATAAACCTAATAGTATTTTACAGGGACAAGTAAACCACGTAATTTGCAATAATGAGAAAAAATATCAGGCTTTATTAAACTAATTAGGATTTCTTAGTTTCTATACAATTAAAATATAGACTTTAAAATTAGAATTATTATATAACTATATACAATTTTCATTACAAATTTCTTTACATACTATAAAGGTAATTAGTTACCTTTATGATTGTATAATGCGAAATATGGTTTGGCCTTGTTTTATTGTTTTAAATATAGAAGTTAAATAGCGCTATACCCTACCTACAATTTATAAAGTATTGTTATGTTTCCTCATTGCCCATTTTCATATCAAAAATAGATGCATATTACTAGTTTTAAAATCTTACTACATTTAATAACAACTGCTGTTTCATAATAATAGTTAATACTTCATCTTTTTATGCTTGTATGTGTATATAAACTTGGGGCTCTTTAAGAAAAGAGGGAATTGGCTACTAACAGGAAAGCGAGCTCCATCTTCGGCCTCATCTTTACTTATCATCAGGTGAGATTGAGCTCAATTGCAAAGCCGTCAGAAAAAAAAACTGTTATCATAATTAATTTCAATGTAGACAATTAAGTTCAGCATTACTACAAACCTTTGTGGTTTCCAAATACTGTGTAAATGTTAAAAGATGTTCTTGTTTTTAAATTGGTAATAAAGTGAATTGTAGAACAACTACGTACAATTTGAAACAATATTCAAATACATGTAATCGACTTTACAATTACATTATTATCTTCACATGAAATGCGTAAAACGAACAATTTCTAAAACCATTAGTCATAAGACGAAGACTGTTGTAGTTACCGCATGTTTCTTTAGGATCAAATAACCATTAGAGAGGGTACAATTGATTTGGGATTAGTCTGAACTTGGATATTAAATAAACACCGAAAAAGTCCCTGGACGTATTTTGATAGGTCTCGCAGTTCAATAATTATTATTAATACTGCTAAGTGTTCCTTTTCCTCAAGTCAACCTAACAAAGTCGGTATTTTTTTTACTTATTTGTTTAACAGTTGACATTTGGCGGTGATCATCATAGAGTGTGATTTATGACTTGTGATTTGTGATTATGTAGAACATGTCATTAATTATTTATAACTGCGGCTTCTTAGGTTCTAGGTTTTATCCAGGGTTGTTATAATTAAAATCATTCTAAATTCAAAACCATTTATTCAGTTTAGGCCCTCTGAAGGCACTTTTGAAGGTCAAATTTAAAGTTACTAAAAGCTACTACCTTTATGGATATGGATTTTCGGTTCTGGATATGGATACAGATATAGAAATCAGAACAACGACTCATCTAATAATCAGCCTTTTTAATAGTAGTAGAGCTATTAGTGCAAAGTTAGTCCGGGGAAGTACTATCACCTTACCCATTTCTGCCGTGAAGAAGTAGTGCACTTGTATTACTGTGTTTCGGTTGGAAAAGTAAGGGGGCCGGTGAAATTACAGGCACATGAGACTTAACAACTTCACGTCTCAGGGTCGACAACACTTTTGCGATGCCCCTGATTCTTTGTGTATTCAAAAGTAAAAACTATATTAACGGGCGTAAAACCTTTCATGACGTATTTCATTTGGCCTCTGCCCATATTGGTAATTGTCCGAAATTTTTACTCGTATATCGGGTACGGCTCCGGATAGTTTTTTTTTTGGGATATCCATAACATCCCTGATTTTATCCTCTTAATTTCGAAGCAATTGAAACTATTATCAAGGGAAATATTTAATCCACATTGCAATAATGCACACAATTTTATTATTTAGTTACACTGAGAGATTTCCTCCTTCAAAATCTACTCTGAACTTCAATAATCATTTACCGGTCGATGTGCGATCAATCAACTTTCGATGTGATCAATTTCAGTTAAGGTTTATCAAACCTGAAGTAGGTAAGTGAAAAGTTTGTTGCCACTAGAAGACAGGGAGGTATCAGTGCTAGGCTTTTGTTTTTAGTAAGATGCCGCTATTGAGTTTTGTGCTTCTGGTTGATTTGACCGATTGACGTTCTATTCACGTCATATGTTACAGAAAAAAAAGGTTTTAATAAAATAGTTTTAGTTCGTGAAAAACAAGTTCCGATGAGTTTTTTGTGAAAATTAGACAAGGTTTGTTTTTATAAAGTCACATAAATTTTGTAAAGGTAATTCATGAATTTTTATTTTTATTTTTTACCGGAGACGGTGGTTCATGACTATCCTAGGATGTGATAGCAAGTCCTATACTCGAGTTAGTATCTCATCATACCACCTGCCAGAAAGGGCAGAACAACGTTTGGTGTTTTATGTACCTACATATATATGTATGTTAATAGAGTTAAGCATTAAGAATTTTCAGCAATGTTTGTGGGTTTTTATAAATCGACCACACAAAAGCGGTTTCTGATAGCGTTATCAGAATCCTGACCTTACAACGTCCAATGTGTTGTGGTATGTAACTGCTATAACTTTTTTTTTGTTTTGTAACTAGATTTCTTAAAATTTATCTGTATCTAAGTTGGTACTTAGGTGATGAAATGCGTAAGTAACAGTATATTCGATAATGGTGCTGCCACACCGCGATTAAAGAAGGAAGAGATTAATAGACATTTGTTTGTAGTTATCACTTTATTATCACAAATTATTTCAAAAGTTATCAAATTTGTTCATGTTATTATTAGGTTCTAGCTGTCCCCGCCCCTTAACCCGCGTTCCCGAGGGATGTCACATTTTCCCGGAATAAAAAGTAGCCTTTATGTTCTTCCAGGATATGCTCTAACTATTTACCAAAAAAGAGGACATACATACATACAAACATTAGCATTTATAAAAATAATAATAATTATTATATAAGTAGGATTAAAGGAATGCCACGAAATTTATCAGGAGAAATTCAAAGTCTATTCACTCTTAAGAAATCGTTCAAATAACTGTCAACACAAATATCTGACATACTGCTGCACTATATTTCTGTTGCTTTTAGAGTTTGGCGCATCCACAGAGAGTGCATTTTCTTTTGTTTTGAACATAAAACAAAAGTCAACTCAATAAGGAAATCTTTCGTTTTCTTCACAGCGACTGGTTTCTGCGAAGCGCAGATCCGAATTGATAGTTATAAAATGTTAAACCGTTTGTTGTTTCAATGTTTTCTTGTGTCTGAGAGCGTTGAAAATATTGTAAGGGAATGTTTTAATTTATACTTATAATATAAAGCTGAAGAGTTTGTTTGTTTGGTTGAACGCGCTAATCTCAGAGACTACTGTTCCAATTAGGAAAATTCTTGCCCACTGCTGGGCACGATATGAAATGTCAGATAATATTCAATAACGATTTCAAACATTTTACAACTGCAGTTTGGCAGCATCAGATGAACATTGTACTTGTTATCTATGCAACACTGAATATAGAATTGGTCAATTACAAAATTATTTCGATTATTAGTTATATCCGGCACAATGAACCCGACGGCTGATTAAATAATGTTTTGTTAGAAAATGTAGATTACCATTGTGCGTCCTTGTTGGTTGAGCTATTTATCGCAGTGTGACTAATACAGACCATGTTACACCATTATTGCCATCATTAAAGTGTAAGCTACTGTATGTAACAATAACCCGGTACTTAACATCGATATGGTATAAGTATTAAGGTAAGTAGTAGAAAGTAAAATCAAGTAACCAGTAAGTACATAAGTAATAAATATTCAATTAAGGAAATTAATTTAGTATATAGATTTTTAAGTTTATTTTTTATTCGGTGTAATTTATTCTTAATTTGTTGAAAATTTCAATAAAAATATATAATTCATTTAAATAGACCAACAAAAACAATAATATCTGAAGTTTACGTTTCAAAATACGTAACGTGTTATCTTTAGTAATTTGTAATGTTTAGATTTTTAATGCAAATAAAAAGTAATATCTCTTTCCCTGTTATTAAAAAATAAAACTACTAAGTATGATAGGAAATTACAGGTACATGAGACTGAACAACGTCTTGTCTTAGGGACGACAACGTATTGGCGTTTCCCCTGGTGTTGCAAATGTCCATAGGCAGCGTTGGCAACTAGTCACCAGGTGGCCCATCCTCTTGTTTGTTGGCCAAAGTACTATAACTAAAATATATATATATTTACTGTTATATGAATCCTAGCAACCTCTCAAATTAGTAGTAATATTCGCCTAGACCATTTGCTTTGTTATTTGACCTTCTTAAATTGACGCATACGTTTAAATATTAACTTTTCCGGGTATATCATTGTTTGAGTAAAATTAATTTAGTGATTATTATTCAATAAGTTGAAGTTGGTACCTGTTTTCTTTCAATGAGATCCCTTCTAATTTTATTATATTTTCTTTTATGTTTGCTGTATACATTTAAGTAATCTAACGCAACATCTTGTGGTTGAATGTGAAAACAAGAATTGAAAGAGTTGATTTTATTAGCAGCAAACTCAATAACTAAAAAATGTTTCATGTAGTGTTAATTAATGGAATAATTATATCTATATATATTTTATCTAGTAATTGGCTCATGAAAAATATTGGTACTTCTCGTGGCGTATATTCAATTGTCTACAAAATTATCCAGCACTGTAATAGACATGCCTTGAATGAAAAGACCTTAAATTATTATTGTTTTAAATTTTACAATCTTCATTTCTTTCATAACTTCATTTATTTATTTATTACTAGCTGACCTGGCAAGGAATATTTAATTCGAATTGGTATCATAAATAAAAATAAAATACCAAGGACGTAGTGTTTATTATTCTTGACAATTAAACTTTTAATATTGGGTGTGATGGCGCTCTGAACTACCCGTGATGAACAAACACTCCTTAAAAAACTCACTGTACATTACAATACAACTTTCCGATTGAATTGACTGTGAAATAAGTAAGTAAATGAGTAATACTTAGTCCATATTTCTAGATAAATTTATTATTTCATTAATATAATTCCGACTCATGCCTCTGTTTCAATCGATATTGTCAAACGACTGACAGTTATGTCAAACGCCATATGGTTACATTTGTAAAGTTTATATTGTCAAAAGCGCTAAGGTTACATTAGAAAAGTTAATATGGTCATTAAGACTTCTTAAATTTTCCGCGCAACTTTTTAATTTTTTCTTTCATAAGAACCTTCTCCCGACAGTAACACACAACAAAAAAAGAATTACCGAAATCGGTCCAGCCGTTCACGCGTGATGCCGTGGCCAAGGGAAATAGGGATTAATTTTTATCTATATAGATATCTAGCATAAAGTTGATGCATTTTGCTAGATCGAATAATAGTTGTGAACACTTTTACCCCATTTCATCACTTCCTGTGTGGAAAAATTCAATTTACAACGTAAATATCTTTCCAACTGGAACGAGATGAATGTATGGAATAGTTTCGAGAAATATGGACGTTTTAGATACACACCACATGAGATTTTTTATAATATTAATAAGTAAAACTATAATTATAATTAATATAATTAAAATATAATAAGCATTTCAACAGGTCGGTGTCATACAAACTTCAACAAGTAGTCTCGAGGAAAATATAAATTGCAAAAACTTCGTTCATTTTTCTTGTCTTTTATCTTTCGTATAGCTAATTGAATTATGTCCAGCGCTGAAACTAGGCCTTTGGGGCAGAAATTCTAAGTTCACAGTTTATAACTAAATAATAACGGGCTGCCGAGGCAAGTCTATCTGGAACATACCCGGGAATATGGGAAGTGGATCAGTCAAGAATGCTTTTTATCACGGAGATAAAGCAAGATGATTTATTTTTTAATCTTTCTGAGGTTACAGGCATTAACAATTCTGCTATGGAATAATCACATGTGTTATATCAAAAATTGTGTCACAGTCACGAGACTAAAAGTCCATTAACCCCAAGTCATGTGACACAATGAAAACATTTGGATTAAAACTACCTAGGTCCACCATATTACAGAGACCTCAGAGGCCTAACCACGAACATCCATCGTAAGTGTCATCGTATCGAGTTCGCCTAAAAGCTGGTTTGTATAGAAACCCATTGCAACGCTTGCGATAAATGTTCGTGGTTAGGCCTCTGATCTTATGTTAGCCGCATCTTTGTCATTCGATATTGATGTATCAAGAAACCAGGTAAATGTTTTCTATTAATGAATATCTTAGTATAGAGCCAAGAGCTCATTTTATATCAGTCGTAATGTAGTGGCAATGATCTGAATTCGCCAAAGAAATTTACATTACGCTTATGTTTATACAATTGGGTTCAATCGTCATGTGATTTAAAATAAATTATGTAAATTTATTTTCAGTACCGTATTCACTTATGATTTCTTTGTCGATGGAAAACTTCGAAGTAAACAATATAAGTACCTACATTTCTAATTAAACAGTAGTAGATTGTTCAATCATGTTTCACCTGTCCCTGAGTCTGTCTGTTTGTTAAATTTGACCCACTTCCCGGTTTCCGTTTGCGCTGAAGTTTCACACACATTTGGTTTTAGTGACTACGCATGATAAGTTAGTGACGTCATTTTCAATCCAATATGGTGAACGGTGCAAGGTGGGAACTTATTCATTCACTAGCTTTCGCGTCTTCTTCTTCTGCTGGAGTTCGTTCTGTTGTCCGCGTCGTGTTCGCAGGATGTAGAGACCCAGTTATATGATACACTTAACCTTGAAGACTAAATGTTGCTGAAAATCCTGGTATCGAAATTACTTTGTCACCAAATGGTGTCATATGAAAACATTATATATTTTTTAATATAATTCAAAAAGTGCCACGGCACCTGTATTGTCTCGTAAGAAACAAACTGTAAAGGCTCCACCGGCTCCTCTATTAAATATGACAAATAGGCCTTAAGCACTCAATGTCCTAAATAATATATATTACATTATCACCCTTTTATCCAATGTTAAGTCTTATTAAAAAAGTAAACGTTTGTAATTAAAATGATTTAGGCTAACGATGCCGACAATTAATGAAATTTTCTAATTTATATCCCCCAATATACCCAATATACCCCAATATTATGATATGCTCCACTTGGTCGGGGCAGTGCTGTCCCCAGATTTATCATGCCTATTTTATTCGGGTACGGATTTTATTATAAGAGCTTTACTATTTATTATTAATTAACACCGATTAATTAATTTATATAAGACACACCAACAATGTACATTCAATCACAATTACCAAGAATAACGAAAAAAAAAATACATAAATGGCAAGACATTAACGAGTATATACACTAATTATAGGCATGTACAACATTTTAAGAATACATATTGAACAAAAAGAGAAAAGCATACGGTACATTTGTTAAACAAAAAAAAAAAAAAATAGAACACAACAATAAAGAACAAACAATAATATTAGTTTCAATTATAAGCCAGATGGGTTTCTGACTTCATAAGGAAAGCACAAATAAAGTGCCTATATTGATAAAATTTTAAGTAATGTAAGTACTTATATAGTGTTTTAGAAAGAAGACTAATATCGTGCTAGAAAACTTTACACTTAAATTCAAAATTACGGTTTAACTATGTGTGTTTTTCCTTTTTTATTTTAAAAATTACATGAGTAACAGTTACATCTGCCAAAATCCATTGTATTTACTTAGCATTGTAGGCAGTTAGTTTTCAAGTTCCAAGAATAACAACTAAATTAAGGTAAATCCATAAGTTTCACTATATAGTTCAGTTATATGACAAATAGAGGCTTCAGATTTTTAAGAATGTGATATGTTTGGGGTAAGTAGAGCTGTTCGGTTTAAACCAAGAGTAAATTCAGAGTGAAATTATTATCTTAATTATGATATTTACAGTTAGGTTAAGCCTGGGTTATAGCTGATTTAGGCTTTATTGCGAGGTATTGAAATTATTTATGGTGACCAAAGAGTCTAGGTTTCACGGTTGCGGTAATGAGGTTGCATGTCGAATGTCAAGATTTCAATTAGTGATTTACGTGATGCATTCGAAAACGACTTGATACTGTTGAAAGCGTCTTTGTTTATACGTTTCGTAGCCCGATTCATTATACCGCTTGTGATTTGTAAGTCAGAAGACCTAGTACATTTTGATACTTTGCGTTATTTCAGCTTGGATGTAGATGGGTTGATAAGGTGTGGGTACTTTATTGAAATGTTCAAACGCTCTAAAATTGTCTTACGTTAATAAGGTTGTCTAATTAAGTATTGTTTAACTATTTATGAGGCTTACCAACTTCACGTCTTGGGGTCGACAACGCATTGGCGGTGACCCTGGTGTTGAAAATGTGTATAGGCTGTGGTGACCACTTACCATCAGGTGGACCGTCTGCTTGTTTGTCGGAACATGTAGTATAAAAAAAAAACTACATAACTTTTTAGGGTTTCATTTCCAAGAGGTCCCTATTGTTCTAAAGCTATCTATTAAGCCAATGCCGTCCATTCTCTCTGCGGTCATGGCAATATTTTTTTAACTGGGATAGATGGGCAGAATAATTTTTTACAGTATACGTGTAAATATGGCTATCAAAATTAAAAAATCCTAGAATGGTTTAGTTACAGTATATTCATATTTAACAATACATATATCGTAATTTAACCACAAATTCTACGCAAAGGCTGTGTTATTTTTTTTATATTTTGTTGCGCCTTCAAGTATTATCAATGCAAAAGTGCATGAGATAAAAATCCACTATATGAATAATTTTAATATCTATTGTACGGAACATTGTGTGCACGAGCCGAACTGTTACTTGGCTTGGATTACTAAAAGTATACACAACCAGACATATGTATAACAAAGATTGAGAAGAGAACCTAAGACTTGTGGCATTGGTATTTAATCACCACGCTAACCACGATGGCCAACCAAAACTTGGATAATAGGCAGATTCTGTTTTTCTTCACAGGATTCAATTAGATTTATTTTTTTACTCTTATCAACCATTACCGCTATTTCCTTTCTTCTGAATCGAATTAAATATCCATCTGAGACGAATGAAAATTTACGTGCCGTGAAACAGACTCTTTGCTGGATAAAGTACCTATTATTTTCCACTTCTCTACGTGTACATTTTTTGACAGATATTATAAAATGTAAGCCACTTAATTATATTATATCCATTTTGTTTTGAAGTGAGACTTCTTATGGGCTTTTAATTTCTGATCCGCAACCTTATTGTTCGATGAAAAATAAATTAACTGTAGACACAATCTATGCTATTGAAAAGTGATTGATGAATAATTAAAATGCTTCCCTGTAATACAAATGTTTTACTTATATCGTGTGTCTTTGCGACACCTTCTACGTTCTTAGATAATTCATGAAATACTAATTATCTAAAGTACCTACTCTAGCCAATCTTTGATGAAAATGACAGGAAGTTGTTCGATATTTGACAACGTAAACAAGCTTTTCATAAGCATACTTTAATGTTCAAATTACTCTTATTATTAATGACGTAAACAGAGATTATACCTTCCCACATAGAAACCAAATTTTATTTATAACCAGCTGTGCCCGTTACTTTGACGAAATAAAGCCTTTATGATGCTCCAAACCACGTTCCAGTTTCCTGTAAAAACCCCATTATAATTTGATTTATGCCAAGAAGGCAAACAGGTAGACGGGCCACCTGATGGTAAGTGGTCACCGCCGCCTATAGACATTTGCAACACCAGGTGCATTGCCAATGTGTTGCGACCCTTAGACGTGAAGTTGTTAAGTCTCATGTGCCTGTAATTTCACCGGCCCCCTTACGTTTCTAACCGAAACACACAGTAATATAGGCGCACTACTGCTTCACGAGGGAAATGGGTAAAGTGGTAGTACCGGACAGACTCTGCACAATGAGCTCTACTACTTTTGTCGTACATCAAAATTATCTAGCGTGTAGAAATAGGCAGACATGCAAAGTTTTCAAAAATGCTTTAATTGTATTTTGTTACACACTTCATTCGTTCCCAATCAGTTTTTGGGTAATATATTTACTGTGCAGATACGACGACGGCTCCACAGTTTTATTATAGGTAGCAATAGATAGATATATAGTATAATAAGGAACCTCGATCCAACTATACTAAGACAAAAACAACAATGACGTTGACTTAAAACGCATTAAGTTTTACCTGTAAGTAAAACCTACAATTTATTATTAAAGAAACATATAAACGATTAACTTGATTACCTTCAGAGCCTTACTTTTTGGTATTGGCAAATGATAGAATTGACTGCGAACTGTATATGGCACCTGGAGTCTCTTATCTTTTATTTGGCGAAGTGCCAAAACTGAACAACTGGTCATAAGTGGTTGTATTACATCTTCAACAGGTTGCCTCCGTTCATTTGTTGGATCTTTTGGATCAAAATGGTTGATCAGTATTTTTGTCACGTTTCCAGTACAGAAGTCGTTGTAATGTAAGGCAGATAATAACATTTCACTTGTAGACGAAACAATTGAGTGAAGCGTTAGTTAACTGTCATTGCATAAGCTATTGTACTTTTATGAGAATTAGATTGATTTTGGAATGTAGGTTTTGAAAATGTTACATACGGGAATAGAATTAATTTACTTAAAAAAAAAATCTACAGACTTTTATCGGTCAATGATAAATCGTTCTATATACATCTATGATGTTTAACAGAACCTAATACGATTACCATTAATTAGTAGTAAATCTTGAAACAGGAGTACTATTGTTTATATATAAATAAACTAGCTCTCCCCCGCGGTTTCACCAGCGTTTACCTATATCATATATAGCTTATATCCATCTACGAAAAATTCCGCGTAGAATGGTCGCAGTCCCATCCCGATATTTTCAGTAGTTTTGAGGTGATGGTGCATCAAAGGAACCCTATTTTTCTTACATTTAATATATATTAAAATATAGAAGGAGATAATTAGATATAGCCTTTCTCAAGTTACAGATATACCGATGTTATTTAATCTTATCTTACCGGTCAAAGTTTTGGTATGGTTAGCCATATCAGTAGCTGAAAAAACTCCAAATTTTCAAAACACCTGTACACTAATCCTAAACATGAAGAAATAAGATTGTGTTAGTTTTTGTAGACCATCAATTTACAATATATCTGTTTATCTTATAATAATGATTGATTCAGTTACGTATGTTGCTGCCTGTACATTAGTGTACATATTTAGTGGCAAACTGGTTTTCATACTCTATGCAACATACTCTTACATTTTCTCATTTACACTTTCAAATTGTACAGCCAAAGAGACAATCGCCGTCTCTATAAAAAAGATTAAGTAATTAAAACGAAAGGAAACAGTAAAACGAATTTACGAACTCGTTATACCTAAAGGTACGTCCGAACTTAGGTTGACCTATTTTGGTGGAAGCCATAGTACATCCCGACCTCGGATTAATTACTAATTCCCTCACCACAATGTTTTGCACGTCCAAGTAACTAACTTAATCTGTGTTGTAACGGTAAGATTTAAATAACCTGCCAAGGTGGAACCTGGTGCGTGCAATTGCACTTGATTTAAATTATTCCTACTAATAATATAACTCCTTTTCAATAGAAACCTTGTAGCTAAAGGTTGTGTGCTAATACTGGTATTGGTAGCACTGGAACAATCTCTTGGAACTAAAGGTTATAATTGACAGGCCTGTTGGCTTGGTGGTTAACGCTCTGACTGCCAAACCTAAGGTCGTGGGTTCGATTCCCACCCAGGACAAACATTTGTGTGCATGAACATGTCTGTTTATTCTGTGTCTGGGTGTAAATATCTATATAAGTATTTAGAAAAAAAAGGTAGTATCTGTAGTATATTAGTTATCTGGTTTCCATAGTACAAGCTCTGCTTAGTTTGGGACCAGATGGCAGTGTGTAAAAGAATGTCCCAGGATATATATATATATTTTTCTACCTCATGGTAAGTGGTCAACGCCACCTATAGATATTTACAGCACTAGGGGCATCGCCAATGGGTTGTCGACCCTGTGACGTGAAGTTAAGTTGCATGTGCCTATAATTACATATCTATCTGTGAATTAAGTTTATATTACAGTTTAATTTGACTTAAAGCTGTGTTATTAATTCTCTAGACTGTCTTTGTTAACCAGAAAAAAACTAATTTGCTCCATTTACTTGTATTCTCAGGGGAAATACAGTCTTCCAAAATTTGCTGTATTGTATTCTGGAACGTAAATTACTTACCTCGTTAAAACGTTTTAATGATTTTATTTATACGCCATATTACATATTCATAGAATATTAATATTATGTATGTACACTAAGTTTATAATGTCACCACGAGACAGAAGTTAAATCAGAAATATTTGTCCTCGCTCTATCGAATCGTGATCACGAGAAATGCAGCGCGTCTTATGGAACCTCTGACTCGTGACGTTCTTTACTAACTTTGCATCTAAATAGGTACTAGACCGACTAATTGGTTATTAAATAATGTTAATGCAGGCTGTTGGTTAGAATAATACATAAGTTGTATATTCCAATGTTATACAATACATTAGCATATTGGCTGAGAACACTTCTAATTACTTACAGATACATTTATAGTCTCAAAACCAATTCTAACGCATTTTATAGAGTTTTCTTTATACCATATTTGTCGACAAAAAAGCAGACAGTCCACCTGATGGTAAGTGGTTACCGCCGCCTATTGACTATTGCAACACGAATACGCTATCGTCCCCGAGACGTGTAGTTATTAAGTCTCATGTGCCTGTAATTTCGCTGCCCCCTTACCTTTCTAACCGAAACACACTAATACAATCTACTATTGCTTTACAGAGGAAATGGGTACTTCCCCGGACGAACTGTGCTCTAAGAGCTCTACTACTCCAAATATTCTCAACATATAATATCTATTGCCAAATGCATGTATTTTATCTACACTCATTTCTAATCCCGAAACACTAGATTATTTTATAGTTATCTCTATACATAGAGAACTAGGGTGAGATCACTCATTAGTAGATACTGGCTTAGCTACGTATCTGTATCCCCATTATCTTGTGAGAGGTTATGCATGTGTGGTCCTCACTATCGCATTATTAGTTCGCTATCAAGTGTTTATCATGTTTATTATTAACCACAAGCTTCCGCTCGCGGTTTTACCTGTGTTTCCAAAGGATCTAAAGTTTTTCATTATAAAAAGGAGGCTGTGTGCTAGCTACTAATATTGTAAGGTATGAAACTGCGTTAAGATGACGCCCCCGACGGTCAGCCGCCGCGTGTAAACGCGATTGGGGTTTGAGAGAACGCGACGGTCCCGGTTGCTAGTCATTTTGCTACGTTATAATTTTATTATGTTCTCCATCAACATGACTGTACATGCACACCGTTATAATTAAACTAGCGACACTGCGTAAATAAAATAATCCAGTCCCCTCGACAGAGGACTATTGTATGGAACCGCGCGGGCGTCCGCTAAACGCAGTTTCAGGCTTAATAAACGGCTAAATGGATTTAGGCGAAACTTGGCTCTCCAATAGAATATATTCGGTATGAATGCATAGGATTCTTTTTACCCTGGAAAAAAATCGTATCTCGCGGCTTTCCGTGTTCCCTAGGGATTTGATAAAACCCGCGATTATAACATAGCTTATCTCATGCGGTAATAGTGTAGCTTTCAATCGGGGCCACCATTTTTTTCGGAGATTACCTCATACTTGCGTAAATAAAATAATCCAGTCTCCGCGCACACTTTTGTATAGAATCGCTCGGGCGTCCGCTTAACGCTCTTTCTCCTTAATGTGGAAGTTTTGATGTTTGTGACGCATAAACGGCTAAACGGATTTAGACGAAACTTGGCTCTCTAATAGAACATGTTCTGAATAAATAAACAGAATGCTTTTTATTTTTATCCTGGGAAAAATTTCGCGTCTCGCGGTACCCATGTTTCCGAGGGATTTCATAAATCCTGATTATAACATAGCTTATGTCATTCGGTAATAGTTTAGCTTTCTATCAGGATAAGATTAATTTCGGAGATTACGTCCCACGACAACAGTTACAAACATAACCTCTTTATAATATTAAGTATATAGTGTACGTGTATAGAACTTCGAGGAAATTGTTGTTATTTTATTATCAGTGTCTGGAATTATTCTTATCTTACATTAAAAATAAAGTAGGCTTCTAGACTGAGCTTACAACATTCAGGCACTTAATGACTTATCATGGCTTACCATAAGATAGTGGTTTTCGTGTCAGATAAGTTATCTACTAACGGTTTTCTAGTAATATAACGAACTGAAGATGTGTCCTAACCGAAGTACCAGTGTTGACGAAAAAAAAGCATTCATTAAAGTAATTCTATAATTTATATTTTATTATAGAAACCAATGCCCATCTATTCAATGCGGTAATGCATTAACGGTAATGCATATTTACAATAAGCTCCTTAATGTTGTGCTTTTATTTTTTCAGTTTATTTGTAATTATTTATTAGGATATATTTTACTGGAAAATACACCTAATATGGCAGTAGACTGAGTTTAAAGTTAAGTAAGGTCATAGTAAAAATATGCGATTTTCAAGAGATTTGCTCCCATATTAAATGTTCGAACAGACAAAGAAAAAGCTGATGTCTTTGCCAGTCATTTATCGACAGTGTTCACACCAAACGAGATTTCAAACGAAGACACTGAAACACTCGTAGAATCAGTTCTTAATGCTGATCTCCAGGTTGAAGAACCTCTAAAATTTGTTACGCCACAAGAAGTTCGTAAATTGATCAGGCACTCTGACAACAAAAAGGCGCCAGGGTTTGATCTTATTACAAAGGAAGTACTGCAAGAATTACCAAGAAAAGCTATAGTGCTTATGACGACTTTGTACAATGCTATGCTTAGAGTCCAGTACTTCCCAAGCCTCTGGAAAGTCTCGGAAATCATAATGATCCACAAATATGGCAAACCTGCTCATCAAAAAACATCTTACAGGCCCATTAGCTTACTGCCAGTCATGTCGAAAATATTTGAAAAAATTTTATTAAACAGAATGACGCCAATTCTTCAAGAACGCAAAATAATCCCAGACCACCAATTTGGGTTTAGAAGACAGCACGCAACTACAGAACAGGCTCACCGAGTTTGCGCAACTATTAGGAAGACCCTAGAAAATAAAGAATACTCCTCAGCAGCATTCTTGGATATACAACAAGCCTTTGACAAGGTGTGGCATAGAGGCTTACTATACAAAATCAAGCAAAACCTTCCCCACAGCTTCTTTACTATCCTAGAGTCCTATATCTCGGATAGGATATATTATGTTAAAGAAGCTAGAGAAACCTCAGACCTTCGCAAAATAAAGGCTGGAGTCCCACAGGGGTCGGTTCTAGGACCTGCCATGTACACGTTGTACACTGCTGACTTGCCAACTTCCCCTGGTGTGACAACGGCTACCTTTGCAGATGATACTGCGATACTGGCATCTAGCAAAGATCCAGATCACGCCTCAGAAACCCTGCAAAAAGCTCTTACAGAAGTAGACAGATGGCTAGAAAAATGGAAAATCAAAGCAAGTGCTGCCAAATCCGTACACATAACGTTCACTCTCCGTCGAGGTAACTGTCCACCAGTCAAACTCGGGAATAGCACCTTACCACAAAGCGATTGTGTCAAATATCTAGGTTTGCACATTGATCGCCGCTTGACATGGAAACAGCATATAAAAGCCAAAAGAGATGAGATCTCAATTAGACACAAAAACCTCTACTGGATGCTAGGAAGAAACTCAAGACTGTCGCTTGATAATAAGCTTCTGATATACCGCACTGTGCTTAAACCAATTTGGATGTACTGCATACAACTATGGGGCTCTGCAAAAGACTCCAACATCAACATCATGCAAAGAATACAAAATAAGATACTGAGGTCAATATCAAATGTACCATGGTACATCACCAATGCTGAACTACACCAACACCTGTCAGTCAGTACAGTCAAGGAGGAAAGTAGGGATGCCTCAAGAAAATATAAGGAACGGCTGAAAATTCACCCTAATAAACTAGCACGCCAATTAACCATCCGGGACTATGTCAAGCGGCTTAAACGACACGACATCCTGGAAATACAGAACAGCCAGTAGCATGAGGCTACCAAACATGAGTGAGTGCACTCGCTGGAGAGCACGCTCCAATGTCAAGAACTGAAAGAACTCATCATCATCATCATCAGCCTATCTCCGTCCACTGCTGGACATAGGCCTCACCTAGGGCACGCCACTGAGCTCGATCTTCAGCTCTTTGTTTCCAACCGCTGCCAGCCAGCTTGCGTATATCATCGCTCCATCTAGCTGGAGGGCGCCCTACACTACGTTTACCGAGCCGTGGTCTCCACTCTAGAACACGTCTACCCCAACGGTTATCGGTTCTGCGACAGATGTGACCAGCCCACTGCCACTTCAGCTTGCTAATCCTTTGAGCTATGTCGATAACTTTGGTTCTCTGACGGATGACTTCATTTCGAATTCGATCCTTCAGAGAGACTCCGAGCATAGCTCTCTCCATAGCTCGCTGAGCGACTTTGAGTTGGTGAACCAGTCGCACCGTCAGTGTCCACGTCTCGGCTCCGTAAGTCATAACAGGTAGGACGCACTCGTTAAAGACTTTCGTCTTTAGACATTGGGGTATGGGCGATGAAAAGACTCGACGAAGTTTTCCAAATGCTGCCCACCCTAGCTGTACTCTTCTGCGAGCTTCCTTCTCGAAGTTGTGTCTACCCAATTGCAAGATTTGCCCAAGGTAGACGTATTCGTGAACAACTTCGAGAGGAACCCCGTCAAGGGCAACCGGTTCCGGAATAACATGCTCGTTGAACATGATCTTGGTTTTATCCAAGTTCATCCGGAGACCGATGCGTGCAGAAGAATCAGCCAGGGTAGTCAGCATGAATTGGAGATCTTGCACGGTTTCAGCCATGATGACGATATCATCCGCAAATCTAAGGTGTGAGAGGTACTCGCCGTTAATATTTATGCCCCGTCCTTTCCAATTTAGGGACTTGAACATATCCTCCAGAGTGTTAGTGAACAATTTGGGGGAAATAACGTCCCCTTGTCTCACTCCTCTATGTAAGGGGATATGTTCAGTCTGCTGATTTTGTACTTGGACGGTCATAGTCGCGGTGTCATACAGTCCTCTCAGCACTTGGACGTATCGCCAATCAACTTGGCACCGTTGCAAAGACTCCAGAACAGACCAGGTTTCAACGGAGTAAAAGGCTTTCTCATAGTCCACAAACGCAAGGCACAGGGGCTGGTTATACTCTTCGGTCTTCTGTATAACCTGCCGCACTGTGTGAATGTGGTCTATGGTGCCGTATCCTCCTCGAAACCCAGCCTGCTCCGGAGGCTGAAACTCGTCGAGTCTACGCGCGAGACGATTTGTGATGACTCTCGAAAACAGCTTATAGACGTGGCTCAAGAGTGAAATGGGTCGATAGTTCTTCAAAAGGGTTTTGTCACCTTTTTTGAAGAACATAACGACCACACTCTTACTCCACGCCTTCGGAGTTCTCCCCGAAAAGAGGACGGAATTAAATATACGCTGAAGCTGAAGTAGCGTTGGAGTTCCACCAGCTTTTAGGAGCTCCGTTGTAATTCCATCCTCCCCGGGGGCTTTTCCGTTTTTAAGCTGTCTGAGAGCCATCATGACCTCGTCCAGGCTGACCTCTGGCAGATCCTCGGTGTAATGGCGGGTCAGAGTGGCCCTGGGATCCTCGGGATGGGGTTGAGGACGAGACGCTTGCGAGGTATATAGTTGGCCGTAGAAGTCTTCCACCTCCCTAAGTATCTCCGGCTTAGAAGCGACGAGATTCCCGCTCGATGTGGTCAACTTCGTCAGATGGCTTCGACCGAGCTGTTGAACAAAGACTCTAGACCCCCGGTTTCGCTCAATCGCTTCTTGAATAGAGCGTGTGTTGGAGCTCCGGAGGTCACGTCTTACCAGCTGAGAGATTTTTTTGTTCAAAGCTCGTTGATCTGACGTAGTGACTGCGGGATTTTCTCGTCGCTTCTGCATTAGCTGCAGAGATTCTTTTGAAAGCTTAGACCTCTTACCGGCACCTCGCGTCTCGCAGAATTTCTTCCCCTCCTCCCCGAGGATTCCTACCACTCAGTCGAGATCCTGGTCGACATCAACGTCGATTGTGGTTTCCAAGGCAGCGAATCGGTTCTCCAGTTTCAACTGGAACGTTTCAGACCCAACCACGGATTGGAGCATATTAGGCCGGAGCGTAGATTTCATTAGACGGACTCGTTCAAGCTTACAGTTTATATCTAGAGTGCCTCGGACCAGTCGGTGATCACTTCCGGTTTTGAACCTAGTGATCACTGAGACATCTCTAAATATACGCTTTTTGTCCGTCATAATGAAATCAATCTCATTTTTGGTCGCAGCGTCGGGGCTTTGCCACGTCCACTTCCGCCGGGGTTTCTTCTGAAAGAAAGAATTCATCAGAAAAAACCCTTCTTTCTCCAGGAAGTTGACGAGCATTTGCCCCCTATGGTTCCTGCTTCCAAATCCGTGTGGTCCTACTACCGATTCGCCGCTTGTTTGTACTCCCACTTTAGCGTTGAGATCCCCCATGACAACGTTGAAGTGGGCCTTTTGGGTGGTGTATAAGGCCTTGGAAATGTCCTCGTACATTTCCTCCACTTCATCATCCGAGTGTGCCGAAGTCGGCGCGTATACTTGGATAACCTTGAGGCTATACCTCTCGGTGAGTTTGATCACAAGATACGCTACCCTAGTCGACACACTGGAGATTTCTATGACGTTGTCAGAGAGGGCCTTGTGTACCAAGAACCCGACGCCGCCTTGGGATGGTTGGTCTCCCTCTCTGAAGTACATAAGATGGCCTGATTCTAGGGTTACAGTATCCTCCCCCTCTCTTCGGACTTCACATAGCCCCAAAATGTGCCATCTTATGTTCCTCAGCTCCTCTTCGAGTTGCGCCAGATGTTCGTCGAGCCGTAGCGTGCGTCCGTTGTACGTAGCCAGAGTCAGTCGGTGTTAAAGAACTCATCTGCTTATAGTCTGAGGACTGATTGCCGATACCAGAACAACACAAAAAAAAAAAATTAAATGTTGTTAGATGTAAGCCGCCGCGTTATTCTGTCTAAGCGTTCCAAAAACACTAGCCTATCCTGTGAGGTTCACGAGAAAAATTTAATATGATAGTATTTTTTCTGGATATACATTTATTATTCTATAGTTTTTTAAGTGATTTATAATATTATATATATTATTATATTTTTTGAGCTAGAGTAGTAGAGCTCTTAGTGCAGAATTCGTCCGGGGAAGTACTACCACCTTACCCATTTCCGCCGTGAAGTAGTAGTGCAATTGTATTACTGTGTTTCGGTTAGAAAGGTAAAGGGCCGGTGAAATTACAGGCGCATGAGACTTAACAACTTCACGCCTCGGGGTCGACAACGCATTGGCGATGCTCCTAGTGTTGCAAATGTCCATAGGCGGCGGTGACCACTTACCATCAGGTGGACCGTCTGCTTGTTTGTCGGCCCAAGTGGCATAAAAAAAAAAAAAGTCAATTTTCACTTCTGTCGGCACTCCTGGAGTATCACTTTTTTTGGAGCTATCTATTTGTAATCTACAAATATAATAAATGTTGATGTTTTTATGTTTATGATGCAATCAACTGATCAGGTTTTACTAAAGGCACAGTATTCTTTGGATAGACACATGGAATACTTTTGATGTCGAGCACATACTAGATCCCTCGGGTATGTGATTAAAACCGCGGGGCGAGAGCTAGTGGCTTATGTAATTAAACTTGCTGATTTATAAACTGCGGTTGTCGTAGTCGAGTACTAGCTGTGCCCCACGGTTTCACCCACATTCCCCAGGGATTTTGCATATTCCCGGGATAAAACGTAGCCTTTGTGCTATTTCAGACTGTTATTATTATATTATCTCTGCGCAAAATTTTAACCACATGCGTTTAGGAGTTATGGCGTGATTGAGTAAAAAACACCCATACAAACACACTTTTATAATATTAGTTGGAAAGAGCAGGCAGTAGATGGTGTTGATCGTTACATTATGAGAAAATGGTGAGATTGTATTTGCATGTATAACAGTATTAAGATACTTTTTTTTTAATTATTTAACGATTAAAATACCTCAAAAACCATAGTAGGTTTGTCTCGGGTGATACAGTGATATATCAAAATTCAAAAATTCAAAATTCAAAACCATTTATTCAGTTTAGGCCTTCGGAGGGCACTTATGAAGCCTTCAACTGAGAAGAACCGGCAAGAAACTCACCAAGGTTACATTATTTTTTATTTGTTATATAATTTTTTATCTATTCTGACTTTTTGGCTATTTTATAATTTCAATTTTACATAATTTTATATTTAACAATTACAAAATACTTATTATAGGTTAACATTAAAAAACAAAACAAAAAAAAAAAAAAAATGACAAGACTACAAAATAGAAAATAACAATAGTTAGGTACTTACAACTTAAAAAAAGAGATTTAGAGGTGCACTGTGCAGAGAGCAGCAATATCAATAAAACATATAAAAAAAATATCTAAGTAAATTTTGGTAAACTGTATCACACCCACAGTAGAAAAACTAAAAGCACACCCACACCTACATAACAATATCAACAATAATTCTCATTCTATTTTTATATTCAGTCTTATGTATGTTAGCACTTATTCCACGAAACTATCTTATATAAGTTCAGGTACATACAGCTATAAAAAAATAAGTTTCCTGAAAAAGATTTTCGCGTATTTTTCGCTAAAGCCAGCTGGATAGAATATAAAAATACAATATACTATTTAACTGTCTCACGCTCAGGTCTCACGTTTATATAAGACGTAACAATCAGTACCAAATACCGTGGTATGTGGTATAAAGGTCACGGCTGCTTCGATCGAGTTTTGTTGCTAGGACTTCGCGTCTTAAGGGCTTTAATAATAATAATAATAATAATAATAAATTTATTCACATAAATAATCATACACAATTTAAATTCAGTCTCTGACTTCTGCGCTAGGCATACATACCTGTGTTACAGAAGCCAGTGCCCTTTCTTATTAAAACATACTCAATCTAAAATTTATGTAAATAAAAGTAAACTTATTCTATATACAAATGATTATGTGTATAGTGGGGTGTGTTTGTACGTGTATGTGGAGTAGACGTGTGAGTGAATATATATGTGTAGTGTGTGTATGTGCTCTGTATGTATGTGTAGTGAGTGTTTACGTGTTTAAAGTGTAGCTGTGTGTTATTTACGTATACCTACAAGTTCTTTCAGAAAAAGAAATCCATCAGCATTTTTTCAATATCTTCATAGTCAAAAGGTTTAAGCCAAGAAATGATTGCTCTTTTTAATTTAATATTACCGTACTTTTTTAGTTTTCGTTCTCTGCTTAATAATGCATTGTAGAGATGTGGAACAATGACATTAAACTGCTTTTGCGCAAATCTTGTTTTAACTTGTGGTACGGGACATCTGTCGATTCTTTTAGATACCTCAGGTAAGTACGGGACTGTAATTTTATGGTAACGTCGTATACATTCATATATGTAAAGTTTTCTTACACTAAGAACATTAGCTTCGCTATAGACAGCGGTAGTAGGGTGCCTATAAGGTAAGCATAGTAGCACTTTGAGAATAGAACGCTGCACCCGTTCTATAGAAAGAAGGTGGGATTTAGCTGCAGAGCCCCAAGCACAAATACAATACCCTACAATACACTCACAAAGCGCTTTATAGGTCAGTATAAGAAGTTTATGGTCAGAGATAGTTCTTAGCGTTTTGAAAATGTATATGAGTTTCCTCATCCTTGAAGACAATGATGTTATATGACTGTTCCAGCTAAGTTTATCATCTATTTGAACACCTAAATATCTTATAGAGTCAACGCGGGACAAAGTCGAACAGCTACAAAGCGCAGGGCTGTGACTGCGGTTACAGGGATAAGTATGTATCTTTAGAGAAATATTTGTTTTAGGTTCACCTGCAGATGTTTTACTAAAGCACATAAATTTTGTTTTGCTAACATTGAGGGATAGAAGGTTATTCTCTAGCCATTGTGTCACAGCAGCGAGACAGTCCTCGGCCAGTATAAGAACCCTTTCCCAAGTTTTTTCGTGAAGCAGTAAGACAGTGTCATCAGCAAACATTATTAAATCTAGGCCGGGCAGGGCATAACAACAAAGATCATTAATGTAGATGAGGAAAAGAATGGGTCCAAGAGTACTACCCTGTGGTACACCGTAGGTGCACCATGCATCATCACTTACATGCCCATTCACCCGTACATGCTGTGAACGTCCCATCAAATAATCTGCAAACCAGTTGTGGGCAAGCCCCCTTACTCCGACATTATCCAGCTTTGTTAATAAGATGGGTATTGACACCGTGTCAAAAGCTTTCTGAAGATCCAGAAAGACACCTACACACTTATCACCACTATCAAGGTAAGATACAATTTGGTTAGTTAGTGCCATAACTGCATCCTCTGTCGACTTGCCATCCCTAAAACCATATTGATTTTTACTCAGGATATTGTTTTTCTTAAGATACTTAATTAATCTCTCCTTTACAAGTTTTTCCAGGATTTTAGATAACGTAGAGAGAAGGGAGATGGGTCTATAGTTTGTTGGATTATAGATATCTCCTGATTTAAAAACTGGACATACGACAGCTTTTTTTAAAGTGGCTGGAAAAACTCCAGTTTCGAAACTTAAATTACATATGAATGTAATGGGTTCAGCCAGTGCTATGACATTTTTCTTAAGTAGTACTGCCGTAATTCTATCCCATCCAGGTGAACTTTTAGTTTTTAGTGATAAGTGTAATTGAGTGTGTGTTGGTGTGTGGACATGTGTACAGATATTTGTGATATTACAGTACTAAAATTTAAGTATAAAATAACATTTACGAAAACAGTTCTGAAAAAGTGTGAAGCGAATTTAAACAAGGATTTTAAGTTAGCAAAAGTTATATGATAAAACAATACTAGTCATTTATTACACCTTAGGCTTTCAAGATCGTCCTCACTGGTTACTTTAACTATAGATGACCCATCCACTCTTCTTAAAAGAATTTTACCATGAGATGTCCAGCAATACTTGAAACCATTGGCTTTAGCAAATTCCCTGGATAGAAAGAAGAGCCTCTTCGCTTGCATAGTCAGGCTCTCTGTCACAAATAAGGGCTGTGGCGGGCCCTCTAGTTTTAGGTTTGTTGTGCTAAATTTACAGTTAGAGTATTTCTTGTTGTAAGCCTTGACGGATCCAACAATTTTATCCCGCAGAATAACACTCGAGAACTCTGCGACAATGGGCTTATTGCTCTCGTTCTTTGTATTGATCCGGTATACATCACGGACCTCTATTGACTGAAGCGGTACACTAAGTGCATCACCCACCTTCTTGACTATATTTAAAAGGTCTTCCTTTGTTTCACGACTCTTTATGGGTATGTTACGCACTTCAATACTAGAACTACGTAAGTTGCGGTCCAAATGCTCCAGTTTCGCCTCCAGGGTCTGTATATATTTACGGTCCCTAGACTTTTCCTGCTCCAGAGAGTCAATTCTTGAGAGCAGCTCATCGTATTTCACGCCCAGAAAGTCAATCGAGCTGGAAATTTCTTTATTCTGCTCAGTGTGGGCATTAATTCCAGCCTGAACCTTGTTCATAAGGGCTGTGAATTTATCATCCTGCTCCTTCCTCAGCTCCGAAAACAACTCCATAATACCCGCCCTAGTGATTTCATCATCCCTTTTACGCTTTCTCAACGTGATATTGGGGTCACTCGTCGCATACTCAGCGATCATAGCACTAGCAGACAAGCCACTAATATTTGTGTCCGATTTACAATGAGTCAACGGGGCAGGCGACAGGTGTGGTGGTGGTGTTCGTCGGAGCGCCATCACGGTGTGGGAGGTATGAAGTAATAGTGAAACCAACAAAACAAAAAAAAGCAAAAAAAAGCAAAAAAAAAAAAAAAAAAAAAAAAAAAAAAAAAAAAAAAAAAAAAAAAAAAAAAAAAAAAAAAAAAAAAAATCAGCGATTCACGCGAGGTTTGAACTCCGTACCCGCTGGGTGTCAGCCACTGCACGTACAACGGCGCTATGCGTCCGGTATTGATAGTTGCAAAAATTTCGAATAGTTCCGAAGCAGCGGAGTCGCTTAATAGGGTCCAAAGGTTAATCCTTTGTTTGCTTGATGACTCGATGACAATGAGAAATGTTAAGTTATAATCACCGTCCACTTAGTGTTTAATTTATTGTTTTGAACACTTTTGCAATAGTTTAATATTCACAATTATCACACAAAAACATTTGTAGAACAACCAAGTTTCATTAAGAATATAAAACGAGTGCAATCACAATCTTTTGACACATATTTTGATTTAATTTGCGGAGTACACTTAAACACGTCTATACTGTTCAACAACTCAGAGAGGGGGGGGATTTGGAACAACTTTGGAACAAGCGATTAGTTTTAGATTATGTATCATACTTGGCGTCTTCGCAGGCGGTCGGCTGTAGATAATCTGCCACAACTTCTGTGATACGTAATGCACCGAATAAGCAGAAAGCGTACAAATTACGCCGACACTACTTATTGAGAACTAGCTATCCCCCGCGGTTTTACCCGCGTTCCCGAGGGATGTCACGTTTTCCAGGGATTAAAGTAGCCTATATGTTATTTCAGAATATGCTTTATCGATGTGCCAAGTTGCATTTAAATCCGTTTGGAAGTTTTTGCGTGATAGAGTAACAAACATATCGCACCCTCAGAACAATAGGGGCTTAACTCAAAAAATCACTTTTGGCACATCTATGATCATAACTTTTGCACTGTGCGGGAAGGGTGGGTCCCGGTGTTAAAGAGGCGGAAGTATCGGTATGCTTATTCTATCATTAAATTGTCAATTTTACTATTCATCGGATAGAGCGTACTTTGTTTAGTCTCTATGATCGTAACTCAATTTCGCAAAATTTTTAGTTAAACCCTTATCATACTGAGGGTGCGATATATACATAAAAACTTTCGCATTTATAATATTAACAAGATAGAGCAGGCAGCTGATGTTGATTACATTATGAGAATATGGTGAGATTTCTTGTCGATACCTCTTATAGTTAACGATCTACACTCTGCTTCTTCATTTCTTGGATTATTGTCACGCATCATACGCACGTTCGCACACGGCCTACATTAAATACGCTAGTAAATATTACCATTCGCATATTTATGACTATGTAGTCGAACGGACTTGTGAGAGTGTCTATTTTAGAGATTTATTGATTGAAGCTTTAGCCGTGACATTCAGAGTTCTTTTATACATTGAGTGTACACTATCGAGAATAACTTTGACCTGAAATAAACAGAGGAGCTCAAGAAGTTTGAAGATATCGAATAGTTGGTACTGGTGGGATTGGATTGGGACGAGGTAAAGTACAGGTCTGAGGGAACTGCAGGCAGAAACTGAAAAAGAAAGATAGAAAGGTGTGGTTGAATTAATAAACTGTGAATCCTAGCAGCTGATAGTCCAGAAGATATAGCATAATTGGGAAATAACTATGTCTAGCAGTGGAATAGATAGTGATGATGATGAAGAAGGAATATGACTGAAATTATGATTTTATAGTAGTCATAGGCAGCAGTAACTATTTAATAGACGTTTTGAATTCCAGTACCGCGCGCACTTTATGTTGGTAAACATTTCCAAAAATAAACCTAGCCAATGCCTACGTAGTTGCAAACAAATAAGTATGTACCAAAAGTATTTACAGTCATGGTAACACGATGCTTACTATTTGGAATATATTTTTTATGATCGATTTTTAATATCAACTACCTTAAAAGACTATGATATAGCTTGCTTTAAATCTTGTTCACGATAACGATGCTTCGGAAAATTCAAGGTAAATCTAATTGGTATTGTCAGGTCTAGATATTGCGGACATGTATTAATCGACGTGGACAGACTATGGTCGATAATTTGAAAAGATGATTTCATGTTATTTGCTGTCGCATAATGGTTCTAGGTAGAAAAGGACCTTGCGTGACAAGGAGTGACATTACGAAACCCGCCGTCGACGCGACGCAATAAAGTAACCGAGTAAAAAACCAAATTAGTAAGCTAAGGTGGCAATGGGCAGGCCAGCTCTTTCGATGAACAGATGGTCACTGAAGCAGAAATGTCCTGGAGTGAGGGCCTTGACCCAGGAGACGCATCGCGCCAATGCCCAGAGGAAATAGCGGGGCTGAATGGAGGAGGAGCAGTGAAGTCTGAAAGTACTAGAGATAAATTGATGCGACTTCTCAGCTTCTGCGATTGGAAATAATAAACTAAATACATTCTTAGATAACTGTTCTATACGTGCATTCTAATTAGTTACACCATAAAACAATCTTTATAAAGATAATAATATTCCAATGTCGAAACATAAATTAGTTATCGCAAAACCGTTCCATTTAACTGGTTTCATAATATCGGGTTTCAACAAATTTACGTAATAGACTCGCTGCTAATAATGATCGGTAATTATCGTGGTAGCGGACAATCAAATTCAAAGGAGATGAAAGTTACTAAGCTCTTAATAATGACGTCGTATCTTGTGTCGAAGGTTGTAGGTTCGAAGCTTGCAATGAGCTAGAGCTTTTGGTGAAGGAAATTACCATGAGGAGACCATAGTACGGGGGAAGCAGGCGTGGACTCAAGATATTCTGGGGGAGGCAATTTTGTGTGATTTCACTTATATTTCAGAACATTCGTATTCATATCAATAATGAGTTCTTTATGTAAAAAAAATAATAATTTCTTGTAAATAGATAGATAGATAACTCTTTATTGTACACCAAATAAGAAAATGAATAACATATACAACAATAAACCTTAAAACTATGTACAATGGGCGGTCTTATCGCTAAAAAGCGATTTCTTCCAGACAACCTTAGGATGGAGAGAAATTTAGGGACGATAATTGACGGTGGTGCATCTAGATCATCTAAAAATTAACATACACATACATATAAAAAACCAAAAATAAAATGTATAACACATTAAAAAGTAGATTTTTATGTTAAATAAAGTTGGTCAAAATAAAGGGGTTTCGGGCACGAGTCATGTTATTACCGCGCCAGGAAGGATAATTTATAGAACACTCCTGCTTACCGTACCGTATTGGTGTATTCCATGAGATACGCTTAAGAGCCAGTTAACTCCTAGGCTTTTGTGACAACCCTCAGTCCTATCATTACTTGCCATTGTGGTCTAGCACCAGCCTAAAAGTTAAAACCTAAAAGAAGGATATGTTTTGAAATGAATACTTACAATACTTTTTTATCCTGATGAAATATTTGATCACTCAACAACACAGGTAAAGTCGCCGAGCAATCTTTAATCATATCCTTCAGAATTACACAATTCATTTTGTAAGCTTTCTTCGTTTCGGTACGTAACCTCAGAAATATTAATTAAACTAATAAAAATAAGCGTAGTTACACCGTCCTTTAAATCTTTTATTGTACCTTTTAGAACTTCTCTAGAAAATCGCTTTTATAATTGGTTTAGTTTTTAATGTAAGCTCACATCTTGCATTCGTCAAGTGCCTCTTTAATTAAACGAGGTTTGGGCAACAGTTGTTCAGTTATTTCAATGTCTGACTCAGAGTGGACTTTATAAGTACAGTGTCCTCGGAGGACGTTACGAGAACCCTCGGCAACTATCCCTTTATCTGTGCTATCTTTGTCTCATAGTATAATAGAGAATAGAATATACAATATAACTAGATCTACCCTGCGGTTTCAACCGCGTTCTTGTTAGGAGGTAACAGTATATTTTATTCGCATATTTTTTTAGGAACCTTCTTTCTTTTTAAATAGAAGTAGCTTTTGCCTTACTTCTTATAACATTATCTATTTGTCAGTGAATCTCCTGTCAAAGTTGGTCTAGCTCTTTTGGAGATTAGCTGGAATAAAAAGATTAACAGACAGACAAACATGCATACATGATATCTACTTATTTCGTGAAAAGGTGCTATTTTGATATTATTATTTTTAAAGTAGTAGAGCTCTTAGTGGAGTGTTCGAAGTACTACCACTTTACCCATTTGTGCCATGAAGCAGTAGTGCACTTGTATTACTGTGTTTCGGTTAGAAAGGTAAGAGGGCCGGTGAAATTACAGGCACATGAGACTTAACAACGTCAATGTCTCAGGGCCAACAACGCATTGGCGATGCCCCTAGTGTTGCAAATGTCCATAGGCGGCGGTGACCACTTACCATCAGGTGGACCGTCTGCTTGTTGGTCGACCCAAGTGGTAAAAAAAAACACTTAAATTTTATTTATTTATATGTAATCTTGGTATTCGAAGATAAACACGACATAAGGTAGGCATTAAAAAATAATTAATTTTGGTGGTAAATAGGTACTTTTCTATACACATAACTTTCAATACTTACTTTTCAAATGAGCTTAGTTCGGTTATAAAGTTTTGTCCCTGAAAGGGTAGTAAGAACTCGTTTCGGTGTTAATTGAAACATTATTTCAGGACCCTATTAAAGTGTTACGAGACAAAAGATAAAATGTAAGTGTCTGTATTGCCTAGAGAACATAAAATTACCTATATATTAAAGTGTGTGTTCCATTAAAGAAAATGTTAACATTTCTATCTATAGCCAATGATATATAAACTATAGATAGATGAGCGCATCTATCTAGGCAATACAGACACTTACATTTTATCTTTTGTCTCGTAACACTTTAATAGGGTCCGGACAGCGGTCCGGGCTTAGAAATGGTGACATAAAATTATGGTAATTGACCTAATTCCATGCACCAATCACTGTCGCGACGGTACGCAAAGTAACTTTTATTCTATATTTATTAATGTAACTAACGTGTATATTCATCTCTCTCTAACAACAGGTACGAAAGATGCCCCCTTATTCTGCTTATACAAATTTTGTCGACGAGCCGTTTCACGGAGGCCTCGGAGGGCTTATCTCTCACGTGATTAGTATTATTATAATAGTAAGCAAAAGAGACTGAGCACGGAGGGCTTTTTTCGCCTTTCTTAGTGCGAATAAGTAGCTATTGCAGTTTTGCAGAACCGTGATGTTAATGATCGACGCGTCTATATTATAATATGGCAATGGCTTAAATCTTCTTTAGATCAAAGTTTGCAATAAAATAATTTGGTAAAAGTTTTGCTAAAATGAATGATCTCAACTAAAACTAAAGTATCTAAAAGCCTAGAAATATCCTTTTCCCGTAGATGTTATTTCAATTCCGAAGTTTGTTGATCCAATAAAGTATCTGTAAAAGGTTTTCTATGTAAGTAATTTAATTTTGTAGACTCTGTTTGTTTGAAATGCGGTCGTCATGAGCCTACGACTTTAGGTAAACGGTAAAGATAAATTTTAACAAAATAAGTGTTACGATTAGATTTATAGTGAAATAAGAATGTTGTTATCTATTAATTATTATATCTCTATATATATATAAAACAAAGTTGTTTTTAAACAACATTTATATCTGAAGAACGGTAGCACATATTTTAATTACTTTTGATTTGTTTTTAATTATTTTTGATTTGTCGGATTTATCTTCGCCCCGAATAGCAGAATAAGTAATTAAAAATAAACAAAATTACAAAAAAATCTTTTGACTAAAATTAGTTTTTTCAAACATTTTTCGCTATCAACGCTATCTCTAAGGACTATATATAATACTATCATCGGGAACGCGGGTAAAACTGCGGGGCACAGCTAGTTTATAATTATATTCGAACTCAGAGGTAGGTACTATCGATGTATACCTATCATTACTTCTAATAAAGACAGGCTATAAATAATTTATATTTATAAAAGTTAATATTTCGTTTATGATTAACATATGTACTTGTGACGTGTTGAATTTGATAGAAAGTCAATTATTAAAAAAAATTAAATGTAATTTAAAAAGTTACCGAATAAAAAAAACAAAATATACACAAATAATGAAATTAACTATATTTACGAACAAAATTTGAATTTCCATTCCACAGCCTTGGGAATTTATGACTATAAAATATTGCCTATCTAATATTTGTTTTGGGTTTTCAGCGAGGCGGGAAAAAGCTAAATTATGCGTAGGTAAAGGTTGTTAGCTGAATTTAATCTCTCGTTATTTCTCATTGAATTAATATAATTCGAAAACTGTATACGTTATTAAGTAGGCGATATTTTATTATTACCAAATTTAACAAACACTAAAGATTTTATTTAATAAATAAATAATAAAAATGCGTTTATTTCATCTCCACAAATTACAACACTAGGGATACAAAAATTGAGCAGAGTTTTACAATTGGTAGTAGGTACTTATTTTTAACATTTATGAAAACATGACAGATTTGATCTGCAATTTGTGGGAGATCTGGAGTCTAAGAACTAAACCTAGACCTGTATTTTAGCACTCCAGGCCCCCCAAAACTCTAATGTCACAAATTGTCAAGTAAGTAACTAATCTTTGCCTGTCTTTTTTGTGTGCGTGTGTCCGTTGTGTGTGTATATTATAATCTTTATATATATAATTCTGCTGTGTGTTGACAGTGAACTCCTCCTAAACGGCTGGACCGATTTGAATGAATTTTTTTGTATGCGTTTGGGTGGCGCCCTGGATGGTTTAGATTCACAATTGGACCCGGTAGGAGGCGCTGTGATCGAATTCCTGCATTTTTGTATGGACTTATTTCGACAGAACGACGTCTGTCAGGGCAGCTAGTCACTATCATTTGTCATTATTAGGTATTATGCACATCAATTTCTTTCACATTTCCAGGTATTTTTTCCAATTATTTCCGAGTTCCCAACCGGTTCATATCACGAACATTTATAATTTAGTCATAACCGTCCAGCCGTTCTCAAGTGAAGCGCTTAAAAACGAATAGTATTTATTTTTTATATAGATTCTGGTTCTATATTTTCTAAATATATGAAGAATCCTTAACTAACCAGAATCACTTCATATGTTTAATTTATCTTACTTTTATGGTTTTTTTTAACTGAATATAAGGGCATAAATGCAATTTGAGATATTTAGTCAAGCCAGAATAAAATCAGAAAAGTTTGAACAACGCAGCTTGCAGCTTGCAGCTTCAACATTTTCTCAGAGCTTAAAGTTATGTGAGATATAAAATCTTGTACTCGTTTGCTGCGTAATGATCTTCCGTGGTCGGCTTAGGGCGAGCCGTATATCGTTCGCTATGCCAGTAATTGGCACCGACACGTCGCGAAGCCCTACAGTCTGCCAGTCACGATATTTGATTTTTCACTTAGCGCCTTATTGGTCTGGTTGTAGCTCGTAGGAATGATTTATTTTTACATGACGTATGTTTATTCGAAAACTCTTTTTGCGAGTTCATTTTATATATCGTAAGCTAGTCCTTCGTGTAAAAAATACTTTATGTCTATCTCTATAGTCCAATATACGTCTCTGCTAATTTTCAGTTCAATCTGTTTGATTTTTTGGAAAATGCAAACAAACAAACAGACATGTAGATAGACAGACATACTCAAGGATTTTAAATGCAATCTTATAATAATGAAAATATCTACTAAGATATACGTAACAAATAAAGTCCTATTATTTTGGAATTACATACCTATTTGTAGTGCTATAAAGTATAAAATTGATATTAATACAACTAAAAGCGTAAACATATGATTTGCATGTATAATTGGTAACACCACTGGTGCAAGGAATAATTTAATACCCAGCTCTGACCAATTTTTGTAGTAACAATTTTATTGTTATCTACTAGCTGTTCCCCGCGTTTTCACCCGCGTTCCTGTGGGATGTCACAGTTTTCATATACGATAATAGTCTATATGTTATACCAGGGCATTCTCTTTCAACGTGGAAAATTTAATCGAAACCCAAATATACAAACATAACAAACATCCATAGATTAATACATCTGCCTCACAAACTTTCGCATTTTGAATACTTGCTGTCCCCCCGTTTCACCCGCCTTCCCGTGGAATTTCATATTCCCGGTATAAAATGTGCTATTCCAGGCTATAATCTATCTCTGTGCCATCCAGATCCAGAGCCGGTCTGGCGTGATTGTGTAACAAACAGCCATCCATCCAAATATTCACATTTATAATAATTGGTAGTAAAATATTAGAAATATGGATAAAAAATAATATACATTGAAATCTATAGGAACTTGTTTATATCTATTTTCATGTTGTGCTATCGCAAAGTGATACTCACTTCGGAGCTGATTTACAATAACCGCAGTATAAATTCAGAAAGCTTCAGGTTTGTTCAAGTAACTAGTAGTACGCGGAAATTTATAGGTCGCGATATCGTCTTTCCTGTACTAAAAGTTACGAGCTGATTCCATATCCGTGCCTGCGTACTCGACGCGTATTTACGTGCGTCTCAAGGACTTCCATAGGAAATTTTATGAACGATAAATCACGTATTAAAAATTTTTTTTTAATTGCACATTTTCATCTTTACCCTTTGCGATATGAAATTGACTGTGTATTTTAAATAATGATGTAGACTTTATTTACAAATGATTTAAAAATATTATGACACGAATTTATTTTTCTGTACTTTGATGTACTTTAATGTTTGATATATCTTACTACTATTAAAAATGCAAACGTTTAGATAGATGGATGTTACTCTATCACGCCAGAACGGCTGAACGGATTTAGATGAAACTTGGCACGTTGATAATTTATAACGCAGACTAACGTAACTAACATATAGGACAAAAGGGTGAAACTGCGGAGTACAGCTACATAGTTTTATATAATTTCTATTTAATAGTATTCTCCTCCTCTCTCCTTGCTTAACGTTCCTCAGGGCTGAGGGTCGTGACCTCGCTTCTGCATCACTTTCTCACGGATGATCCTTTTCCATCCGATTCTGTCTCCGGCGGTGTGAAGGGCGTTGTGCACTGACGAGACGAGTCAAGAGCGGTGCGGATCTGGTCGGACCAACGTATTGGGCTGGTCCACGCAGTACGCAGTTTGCAAGTTTGCAGTATACAAAAGTTCAAAATAGAATAACAAATACTTTTATTACTTTGTTTTACTTATTTTATATCAATTTATATCTACCCACTCTTTTCTATTTTGTCGAACAAAAATCACCGAGACGTCATGTATTTCTAAAATTGACACTTCCAGTAGGTGCGTTGACCTTTATCTTTGGTAGCATTTGGCTGTGACATCTGATATATTTTTCATTACTATTTTTACCCGAGTCCCAAAAAGAAGGGTCATGGTTAAGTTTTACTGTGCTATTACCTACTATTTTTGTGTTTTGGTTGGTTGGTTCCATTAATATTTAAAGTTTAATAAATATAACATTAATTAGTACCTGAGTAACCGAATGATCAATTCAGCGCATTTTTTTATCTTTATTTATTAACAAGTCAAATTAAACTAGCGCATCTACCAAGGCAACTGGTTCGTCAAAACTATCTCGCTTCCACGCACACGACTCTCACTTCCACCAAGGAAAAACATTTCTGTGCATGGACATGTTAGTTTGGTCTGTATCTAGGTATAAATATATTTTAAGTAAGTATGTATTTAGAAAAAATACGTAGTATATGTCGTATATCAATTAGAAATCTGGTTTCCATAGGACAAGCTCTGTTTAGCTTGGGATCATATGGCCATGAAGAACAATGCCCCAGGACATTCAGTAAGTTAAAGAGCAATGGTTCCTTAATTATTTTTTTGATGCATTTGTATTTTCGTTATTAGTACCTACCCGCTTTTACCCGGTTAGTGCCTAGTTTGGTACTCACTTTGGTAAGTGACCATGAAGCCAAGACTTAGTTAAAAGTTTAGAAGATAACTGGATCTCAAGTGCCCCCGAACACATTAGTCGGTGCTTGATGATAGATTTTAAGCTTAATGGTGGCAACTAGCCAAGTGGGACCCATCTACTAAGACCTAGGTACCTACACAGTATCAGAGTATAACTCTTACATATTCGTCTGGTTCAGCGACCATTTTTACATTTGCTGAAAGCTGAAGCTCAATGCAGGATTCGCACGTACGGTCTTCGTCACAGTATTTGACGTCATCACTGAGTTTTTGCTACGATTTTCAATTCCTATCGCGTAGTTAGAGTAGTTGACAAAAAGCCTCAATTGAGTGCTCTTCGTTCACCAAATTGCCCACGTAATGGTGGACGCGTCCCCTGCGGCTAACACCAATAAGTTATTAAAAACATAACCGTCATTTTAACTATGTAAGTTTGTTTCGCTCTACTTTTATTGAAATTTAGTTCTCATGTGTTCGGATACAGACAGGGACTTCTTAGTAAATAATTTAAAGCGAGTGAAACCGCGGAGTGAAAGCTAGTTTGATATAATACTTAATACGCATTAACTGAGATGTAATTAATGTAAAATGTGTGATCCACTGCCTCAATCAAAATTTAAGTTAGAAATTACAGGAAAGAATAATATATACGATCTAATTGGTTTATTACACGAACAGCTCTGAATAACCCCACAAGAGATTCTTGTGAAAGGCTTAGTTTTCTTTCTGTCTACTAGCGAAAAATCCTATCCATTAGGGATATAATGCCAATATCCAAAAGATGATAGGTTCTTTGAAACGGTCTGACAGACAAGGGACCGGACACCGCACCGGTCAGCGGGTTGTTGTGACGCCTCACTTCACCCCACTTTAGTGTTGGCTAATCCTGTAATTGGATTGCTCGACCCCGCTACTGTTAAGGTATGTACACATTCGAACAGTATAGTGCGATTTATGGGCTCTTAAATAGTCCCTTAATATACTTATGTACCAATATTTTTATAGATTAAACACAATATCGTTGCTTCATTCAAAATTCGAAACCATTTATTCAGTTTTGGCCCTCGGAAGGCAGTTATGAAGCTCAAATTTAAAGTTGGTGAAGCTAGAAATAGGTATCTAAGATTCTAAAGCTAGTCAAGTATTTTTATTAAATTAAAATATTTAATTTATGGGCGCGAGCCGTTTTAATGCGGCATTCAAACGAAAACGGTGGTATAACCTTTCTGTGTTCTTGAGTTCACATATATCTTGAATTGTTTGTATAAGTTAACTCAATATCGAACGGCAGATTAGGAAATTCTTTTAAATATTGGAGTTTTCTTTTCATGTTCCAAAATGTTTTTTATTCAAATAAAAATATATCGACTAAATATCACAAAGGTTGGCTCGCATTTCTCAAACAACTTTCAAATTACCTTCAATGTATTGAGAAGTTTGATACGAGTTTCAACGTAGATCCATTACCTTTGTTCATGATAAAACTGTAAAAACCTATATTCTCAATTTCCTTGCTATTGCGTATCGTTTCAGGTTGTTGTGGAAAAAGTTTGTGGAGTCGTCGCCCAGTACGACTTGTATTGACGCGGAAAGCTCGGAAAATAATAAAGGCCTTAAAATTATTTGCGTTCCGATTTTATTTTGCGACGTCTGGTTTATTACAACTGTACGCGCGAATTAAAGATAAACCCCCACAAGTTTTCTTTCCATTTGAACAAACTTTTACATTAAAAATAAATCTTCTGTAGATTCAACATAACTCCATAAATAATTGATAATGGATATCTACACTAATATTATAAGGGGAAAAGATTTGTATTTTTGTTTGTAATAAGTAAACTACTTGACCGATTTTAATGATTCTTTCGCTATAAAAAAGCTACTTCATCCAGAAGTCTCGTGTGGATTTGATCCTTCCGGAACGCTAATGAATTCACAAGACGTAAGCGAACGAACAATTACTGGTTTCAATGATACGACATGCTTTTCTACATTGTAATGATTCATGACAGAAAACATTCGTTACGTGAATTTGTTAAGTCTCATGTACCTGTAATTTCACCGGCCCCCTTACCTTTCTAACCGAAACACAGTAATACAATTACATTACTACTTCACGGCAGAAATGGGTAAGGTGGTAGTACTTCCCTGGACGAACTCTGCACTATGAGCTCTGCTACTCTATGATTATTCGCAAATGTCTTATAGAAACGAATATATTATATGATTTTTTACGTTCTTATGTCCAGTTACAGGTAGTGTTAATTCTATGAGTGTCGCTATTTTCAGAAAATATGCATAAACTTCTGCAAACATACATAACATTATTAATTATGTACCCACTGTGGCACTAATGAAAAAATTGTGGATAAACTCTACGTTCTACTTGTAAAAAAGGTTAAAGACAGGAGATAAAATCCAGGTGCAGCCAGCTAAGTAACGCATTAGAAATCTACATTGTATAAATAAACAATGAGCACGCGGCGCTCATCGCACTTGCTCACACTTATAATTGTTCTCAGGCAAAGCTCAGACTCAGCTGGAATTGTTTGAATTTATTCAAGTCTGGCTCTAAGCTTAGTCGAGTAGCGTAAAAACAAGTTCTATACCACAGTTGAAGGATTAAAATATGACCTTATTTATCTACTAGCTGTCCTCCGCGGTTTTACCCTCGTTCCCGAGGGATATCACATTTTCCCGGGCCAAAAAGTTTCCCATATGTTATTCCAGGTTAAGCTCTATCTATGTGCCAAGTTTCATCCATATCCGTTTTGTAGTGAATGAGTAACAAACATACTTACATACAAATCTTTACTCTTTGTAATATTAGTATAGATATACTCGTATGTAGATAATCCGTCAAAACAACATCCTACTAATATTATAAATGTGAATGTTTGTATGTATGGATGTTTGTTCCTCTTTCACGCAAAAACTACCGAACGGATTTAGATTTAACTGGGCATATAGATAGAGCATATCCTGGAATAACATATAAGCTGCTTTTTCCCCGGGAAAGCGTGTCATCCCTCGGAAACGCGGGTAAAACCTCGGGGGACAGCTAGTATGATATAATTTAAGTTGGTTTTAATGAAGGCTACATTATATTTAGAATAGTATACCGAAGTAGTACTTGAGTGGCAGTTCTCATTTAAACTTAAATTTGCATACCCATTGGTCGCATAATCACAGTGATATTGTAGTCCAACGCCAGATTATTGTTATTTGAATGTTTTTGGATTTTCTATAGACATATTATATTGCTGCTAGGGTTATGTTAATCATTTATACTTGATATTGTTCTTACATTTACATCATTACATAATATTATTATATTACCTATATTATAAGATATTAAGTTATCTTAGTTTGTACTTCAAGGTGCATATAAACAATTTTTTGTCCCCTAAAAGATTGCCTCGCTGGTCGACTGGTATAAGGCTCGGCTAAAATAGGAGCTACTGGGTTCGATTCCCGGCTCGGGCAAGGAAATAATAATCGAAACGATTACCTGTAGGGCGGGATAGGCAATATCTCCGAAGAACGGCGACAATAGTCTCCAAATGTTATCCTGGGTCTTAAAACATCTCTGGTAGAATGTGGGTCTCCTTACTAAGACCTCTATCTACCTCTTCAAGAATAATGGACGTAAGGATATGTCATAGCAATTTGCGATAAGAAACGTTGCGTAAGTTAGTGTGCATTAACCCTTATGTAGAGTGCTGGGGCTAGCTTCCATATTGCTTAATAAGAATTTATCATGCGTCAGAATGAGTATCATAATTTAGCACTTTCTCATGACGTAACCAGGTTAATGGTGTTTAATTAATTGTATAACTTTAATCAATTCAATCCCTTATGAAATTTAATTTTCTATAAATAGTTAATATCTCGCAAGGGTCTCTTATGTTCTCATTTTAATATTATAAGTATATATAACTACGAGGTGTCCATGCTTGAAATTACCAATTTTTGGCCCAACAACAATAGGGTGGCGGACTGTATTAAAATTAAATTGCAAATTATCATTCATCAAAAAGATTGTCTCAAAATACCCCTATAAATGTCCTTCAATTTTAATTTTGCGATTACAGCAAATTTTATGTTAGAAAAACATTAAAAAAAAGTCCAGCAATTGAGTATGAAAAATGATGACGACATAAGTAAGTACTCAGTACATTTTGCATACAAAATTTGCGTTTTGACAGACTGTAAAAAGTAACTGATATGTTAAGGCAGTGCGGTACACTATAAGCCTTTCCATAAATACCACATTCAAACTAAATATTATAATTAAATTTTTATAGGTAATGGTTGGCCAAAGGATATTAAAAAGAATAAAATTATATCTCAAATATCAGTATTATCTTAATAAAAATATAAATATTTCAGTTCAACGGAGAGCACTTAGGTCAAAACTGAAGCTATCAGCTAACAAAGTATCTTGAGAAAATACCTAGGATACACGGAGAAAAGTACGTAATCGTACACGTAATCTATCACTTATTTTCTTAATTTTCCAAATATGGCTATAAATAAAAGATTATTTCTGAGCTATTATAATTTATACGTAGGAAAAAGGTTAAAGTATTTCAAACAGTCGTGATATAATAAATTAAAAGTAAGTTTGTTTCGTGAGCTTAGGCATTACAGTGAAAGCCTATGTTTCACTAGCAGTAATCGTGAAATTGAATTACGCTTTCCACTGAACCTTTTACCTCTATAATTGAACTACATTGTGTTCACTTTAGCATGAGATTTAAAACAAACTTTTATGCGCTTCAAAAATATCAAAGGAGTTTCTCAGTGTTTTGTTAAGAGGTTACCAGTGAAAAATAGTGTTTGCTTAAACTTTAAGCGCTTTTAGAGTCTACTTTTCCAAGATGAAGTTACGGATATTATGCAATGATATTGAATACGTAATTTCTACTTATAGTAAGAGCAAATCTTTCACGAATGTCATTTTCGCCAGTGTGATACAATTTTTACTGTAAGTTATAGATAACGTTTGATGCGCAAACGTAGTGCAGAAGTCCACAGGCAATATCTATCCTGAGGAAAACCCTATAATCAGAAGTTAAGTCATCAATTTGCCTATACTTTTTATATGATACTTGACAGGCTTGGCTTGGGACCCTGACTGTCAAACCGAAGGTCGTGGGTTCGATTCCCACCCAGGACAAAGATTTTGTTTGAATGAACATGTCTGTTTGTTCCGTGTCTGGGTGTAAATATCTGTATAAGTATGTATTTAAAAAAGTAGTATATGTAGTATATCAGTTACCTGGTTAAGCAGAGTGTATTGCTTGTACTATGGCTAGTACAAGCAATACACTCTGCTTAACTTGGGATCAGGTATAGGTAACCATGTGTGAAGAATGTCTTGGGATATTAATGATGTGAGAGTAATATTAAACATTTTTACGGTCGACTATCTTTCAAAAGAGAATATGCTCGATGTACGGAAAATTGATGATCATTATAATTCTATTGCGATTTTATAGCGGTATATTTGCACCAATTTATTTTCCCAGCTTGAAATTCAACATATTTTTAACTCAGGAGATATGGAAATCTTGAAGATACGTGAATAATAACCCTCTATTATAAAGTAATATTTATTTAATACTAGCTGTGCCCTGTGATTTCACCCGCATTCCGAGGGATGTAACATTTTCCCGGTCCAAAAAGTATCCTATATTACTTTTAATACATCCAAGAATATGTGTACAAAATTTCATGATGATCGGTTAAGTAGTTTTCGCGTGAAAGCGTAATATACAAACTTACATTCATATTTATAATATTGGTAGGGACGGGTCCATAATAAATACTTACTAACTACAATAAAATAAGAAAAATAAATGATAATAAAATTAAAGTCTTTACGCTATCTACAATATTTCTATACATACAATTAAAGACTCATAAAAAAAACAAAACAGTAATCCCAAATGGTTTTCGATGTTTATTGTTGTAATTATGTTTTACGTCATTGTCCAATGTTTTTTCGACTCCTTAGGTTCAGTTATACAATTAATTGTTTCTGTAGGTAAAACTCATTAATCACACGTACTTGCTTTTGGTTACACATGCGCGTACCCTTTACAACAAAAAGACAAGGGTCATCATGACTACTGGTGGATTGGAGACCCAACTAAAGCTAGGCATATTTAGTTGCCTGATATATTGTATGTGAAAATAGAATAAAGAACTCAATCATGATGAAGGAAATATCTGTGACAACAGACGATACCAGTATATGTACAATAATTGGCGCGAATGACAAACATTTTGAAGTGCCAGCGAAATATTGTCCGACGAAGCCTCCGTTATTCATGACAAATATCATTTTATCACTGGTAAAATATACGTGGTTTATTAAAGTACCTTATAAAAAGAGATACTTATCTTTAACCAATATATTAGTCTTGATTTTCATGAGCAATCGTCGAAATAGGAATCTCATTTACCATAGAACCGCAGTGACAGTCAATAAATTTCACAAACGGATGGATTCCTGAAATGCTTTAGACGTCTTAGCGGGCTGACCTTAATTGGGCAAGCGGCCCTTAGTATAATACCTCACCCTTATCATCCTAAGTCATTTACACCTCTAACGATTTAAGGAATTATTATTTTCGTGAGAATATATTGATGGTTAAAGTTATTAAAAACAAATAATATTCAATGATGAATGGATGAGGCTCTCTCTTCTGGATAACATCAACGTATCACTTCTGCTATAGCCGCACTCTTAAGAAACGAGTCCAAACTATATGATGCCTTAGAGAAGTAATTGTTTCATTATATTAAGTTGCCAGTCAACCAAGCAGACGGTCCACCTGATGGTAAGTGATCACCGCCGCTTATGGGAATCTGCATTACCAGGGGCATCGCAAATGCTTTGTCGACCCTGAGTCGTGAAGTTGTTAAGTCTTATGTGCCTGTATTGCTCCGGCTCCCTTACTTTTCTAACCGAAACACAATAATACAAGTGCTCTACTGGTTTACGGCGGAAATGGGTAATATGGAAGTACTTCCCCGGACGTACTCTGTTCTAAGAGCTATACTACTTCAAAATGATATCTTCTTAACTTATTTTATAAATTATCTTACTAACTAGTATTTCATGTTGACTGAATAATGAATAGTGGATTAAATTTCTTATTTTTGACAATATTTTTTAATAAATTAAATTTACACTAAAGAAACCATTTAAGCCCTTAAAGGTCTATTATTATCTCGATTGAAAACATTATACGAAAAGTATTTGGTAAGCAAAAATAGGGACCTTGTTTTCAGAGAACTACATCGTTTAAAAGTTTTTCGGTTACACTTAGCTATCGGTTTTACAACTCCACTGAATATTATGTCTGAGGTAAGTGCTTTTTTATAAATATTATATCTTTTATGATACTTAAAATTGTGCAAACGAGAGCCGTTTGTGGGATAGGATAACAATAGGATATGATTCTTCTCCAATTGAGAGATAGCAAGTAAGCAACCAACTGCAGGGTAAAAAGCGATTTCATTTAAGCTACTATCATATATATATCTGATCGTAAAAAGGAATAAAAGACGGCATACAACTTCAAAATAATATTACGTTGCTTTTTTCCGCCATCACTTTTATACTTGGGTTATTATTTTGATCGCCTCGATCGTCGATTGGTATAATTACTAAATACTTATACTTATATACATAGTAGATACTTATCAGTTGAAACCTGACTTCTGAACTGGTGGTAGCTTCAGATACTTTGACCTTTATAATGTATCTACCGTGGGCCTGGTTTTGAATTTTTAGAAATGATAACCAATAGCCAGTGCTCATCACACGGCATGTCGGGAATGTGAGTATAATTTTACCTCTGACTACCATTTGGGGGATAATGTATCATATGAATCATATATCTATCTATCTAATACCTTTAAACGAGCAATTCTTGTATATATATATATATATTCGTATATATATAATTAGGATCTCGGAAACGGCTCCAACTGACTTAAACATAACCTGAAAAAAATTAACGAATTAATTAATTTCTGACATTAACGACACAACAACATTAAGGCTACTCCAATAGATGGCTTTGTTAAGCAACACTAAGCCAATAATCAACTTTAAATAATTTACAAAAAAAAAAAAATATCGAGCAAAGCTCGGACATCCAGGTACTAAATAATAATATACTACGAACGGAACTTCGTTCCAGGTGAGTGTTTCACGACACTCGCCTATATTTTTTGTTTTTAATTTGTGCGTTCGTCTGTATATTGTAGATTAAATGTTACGAAGTTTGCAAAAATTATGAAATCACAGAGTTGTAAACTCAGATTGAAGATGATTAATTCAGGTGGATGTGGTTTTACTTTTGTTCCTTTTAATATCTTGTTTTTTTTTTGAGGTAAACAATTATTTGTGCGGTGTGCCCCGAGAGTTGTGAATTTGCAAAATAAATTAGTTTTGTTGTACAAGTTTGTAATTATTTTTCTTTGATGATTTTTCTTTTACTTTCTTTGACCTCTCTCATTTTAGTAGAATTAAATCTTGGACTGAAAAAATAAAAAAAAACAGTGTCATAAAAAACTATTTGAATACAAACCCGATCCAATAGCTGTAATAACGTAAATTTTGATATTATTCTATAGATGCTTTTATATTTTATTTGATATTGTGATACAGTGGTAGTTTTCTTTTTTATATACTATTTTTTATATTCTCACTGTATTAACGCAGTGTGTGTCTATAATTGGCACGCACATCAGACTGTCTAACATCTAATCAAAATGACTTTAAATTTCAATGTGTGTGCTGTTGTAGTACCATTTTAAAAATAAATGAATAATAACAAATTAAAAATGGGTGTAGACAGCTGAAAAAAAAAGCAGTAGTGCACATGTATTACTGTGTTTCGGTTAGAAAGGTAAGGGGGCTGGAGAAATTACGGGCCCATGAGACTAAACAACTTCACGTCTCAGGGTCGACAACGCATTGGCGATGCCCCCAGTGTTGCAAATGTCCATAGGCGGCGGTGACCACTTACCATATTAGATGGTATAAAAAAAAAAAGTAAAATAGAAGTAGTAATTATGACAGTAAAAATGTGCAAAATGTGAAAACTTAACGTTAAATAGAACAAAACAAAAGGAAACAAAAGATATAACTAAAGCATTAAGTACAATTCCAGCTTAAACGATGCTGAAATGTATTCTGAGAATGGATTTAGACATTATTAAATTGCATGAATAGGAGCTTTGTTCCGTAACCCTTTTATCTCGGAGAGTCATGCACCTGACATAATGAAGAATGAAAATGATAGCAATTAAGACTGGAGCTGTCATACGACTGTGCATTTGCCGATAGATGGTACGCAACTCATCTATACTCATAGATTATTAGGATTATCGTAATTATATTCTAAATGGATCTCCAACCAGTAAATACATACTTACATTTAGAAAAAAAATTAGAATATGTAGTTTATCAGCTATTTGATTTCCATAGTTCAAGGTCTGGTTGGAGATCAGATTGCCGTGTCTAAAGAATGTGATAGGATTCTCTATTATTAACTCTAAATATTATAAAATCAAGTTGCTCTCTGTCTTTTTCTGCACTAAGTTATTCTAAACTATGCAATTTTAAACCTAATTAGGAGAATCTCTTTGGAAAAGTTTATGCATAACATTTATTATTATTTTACTCAAGCCAAGGAGCCACTGCACCAATTGAAAACAGAAATCTTTTATTGATATTAAGTTACTGAGTGACATACCTATAATATCCCAAGACATTCTTCACACATGGTTACCTGGTTCCAAGTTAAGCAGAGTGTATTGCTTGTAGTATGGCTATCAGGTAACTTATATACTACATATACTTGTTTTTAAATACATACTTATATAGATATTTACACCCAGACACAGAACAAACAGACATGTTCATGCACACAAATGTTCGTCTTGGGTGGGAATCGAGCCCGCGACCTTCGGTTTGGCAGTCAGGGTCTCTAACCACCAAGCCAACTGGCCCCTCAAATCAATAATAATTATATTCCTGGCATACATTACATTCTTGGGAACGCGGGCGAAACTGCATGACGGTAGCTAGTATATTTCAAATGTGAAAGTTTGGATGTTTGTGGCTCAATAACGCATGAATGGTAGAAAGGATTTGGATGAAACTTGGCACAGAAACATAATGTGTTTTAAAATAGCACAGGATATTTGTATTGGGAAAACATTAAATCCATCGAAAACGCAAGTTAAATTGCGGCGAGGAAGATTATATTATTTACATAGTATCCTCGTATGTATATCTTGTCTACGAGTCGGGGGTAGGGGAAGATTTTGGGTTCTTGAAATTGTTCTGTTGAGATTTTCGAAAACAATGAATCAACTTTATTAATAAATAAAAAGAACCGTTCTGTAGATTTGCGTGAAAGAGTAACAACATCCATTTATTCATACATCCATCCTAACATACTTTTGCATTTACAATATAGTTTACCAATGTCAAAGCCTCAACCTTTTCTACAATGTTCATGAAATTGATTTACTGTTTATTTTATTTGAAATACTCATTACTCAAAGGGCAGCCTTTGTTCGTATTCAATGACAGAACTTGATAGTTATTGTAACCTATTGTTTTAGTAACTTTGACCTTCATAATTGGGCATCCGCCGGCATAAGTTAAATATTTTTTTTTAATTTTTTAATTGAGAATGTATTGAAAATTGGAAAACTTATTGTTATATGTGTTCTTTTCTATTTATATGTTTGTTAAATTACATTATATACAAATTTTAAGCAGACAGAGAAGGAAGTCAGATCGCCAGGTCATTGTCTTCACACAGTTGGCTCGACCTGTTCCGTTAGTTAGAAACCACTCAAAACAACTTTATTGTTCTGAAGAACTTCGAATGCACCTTGGACTACTAAGAATGCAGAATTCGCGAACTTTCATCTTTCTTTTATCAGAAGTTTGAATAGTGGAAAAAGTGGTGAAGTGTTTCGTAATTTTTAATTATTTAAATGCTAGCCTCAACTCTTTTAGTATTCAACCTCTTTATTTTAGCTGCGATTCCAGAATAATATGATGGCTTTTGACCTTCTCTGCCCTGTTAGCTATCTCCGTCGCTCTGTTGCTTCATTAAGCCGTGAAGCAAACAAACTCATTTTCAAAATTCTGCAGTAAATAGTAATAGTAAAATAATTTAATTATTTATGTTACGATTATGAAACATAAATGCGATTAAAACGGGCTTTGAAAATGGAACCTATGGACAGTTACATCTTGTAGTTATCAAATTTAAACTCAGTGATCGATTAAAAATCAACACATCTGTAACCTACACCAATTATCGTAGGTTTAACTTATTAATAGTATTTTAACTTGTTGTTACAAAGCAACCGCAAAGTTAGTCTAATGGGGATCCATACCTGTTAACTCTCGAAGCTCGCTCAATCTAATAACCAAGTTACTAACTAATAATCCTGTATATTATTTCCTTGACGAGCCTGTAAGGATTGTTGAGCTTTGTTCGAAAATTTCTTTTAGTACCTATTAAATTGTTAGTAAATATCAGAACATTGCATATTTACGGATACTGAATTATAGTTTTAATTTTATTTAGTATAGCTGTCCCCTGCGGTTTTACCTACGTTCCCGAGGGATATCACATTTTCCCGGGATAAAAAGTAGCTTATATATTATTCCTGTTCGTTATTGCTGTCACTAAATAAAGAAGAAGTTGAAATTCTACTGCACACGCATAATGTCGATATACTATTAGTATCCGAAACACATTTTACTGCAAACAGTAGTGTCAAGATAAGAAACTACGAAATCTACACCACAACCCACCCCGATGGAACTGCTCATGCAGGAGCGGCAGTAATAGTAAGATCGAACATAAAACATAGTGAGCAGCGACAATTCAAGAAACCTCACATACAAGCAGCCACTATCGCAATAGAAAATCGAAACGGAACCTTCAATGTTTCCGCTATTTACTGCCCTCCGAAACACAAAATAGCAGTGGAGCAATATGACGAGCTGTTCAATACTCTTGGTCCACGTTTCTTAGTTGGAGGAGATTGGAATGCCAAGAACCTCCACTGGGGTTCCAGATTAACTAACACCAGAGGTAGGGAACTTAAGAAAAGTCTAGACAAGAACAACCTTACTCCAATCTCCACAGCTGAGCCCACCAACTGGCCTAGCGATCCAAATAGGCTCCCAGATGTCATAGATTTCTTCATTATGAAGGGCCTGTCGAGACTCTGTCACAACATAGAAACATGCCTGGACGCGAAATCCAACCATGTGCCGGTAATACTAACAATTGGAACCACAGTAGTAAACATCACAAGACCCATCAAGCTGTATAGCAAACGTACAGATTGGGCTTCTTTCCAGGAGCTGGTACACCAAAGGCTCGACTTACAAACAGCTCTTAAAACAGAATCAGACATCGATAAAGCTGCGAAAACAATAACCACAACCATCCAAGAATGCTGCTGGCAGTGTACGCCGGTAGTTGCTGAGCGCCCCCCACAATGCAAAGTCTATTCGGAAAGCATTCGGTTAAAAATCCGGGATAAAAGGAGATTAAGACGAGTTTGGCATACTAGTAGGCACCCAAGTGACAAAGCAGCATTCAACAGGGCTGCTAAAGAATTGAAGACTCTTATAACGGAAGCCAATGATAAAGCCCTACAAACTTATTTGGAAGGCCTCACAGCAAAAAAAGCGACTAGTTACTCACTATGGAAAGCATGTACAAATTACGATCGACCGCTACACCATAAGCCACCACTACGAGCACAGGATGGAGAATGGGCTAGATCCGGACAAAGAAAGGCGGAAGTATTCGCAACACATCTGAGCCAAGTCTTCAAGCCGAACAACGCTGCACCTACTACAGACAAATTGGACATAGACGTAGTGCTCAACCAAGACTTCCAGTTAGACTTCCCTCTGAAACTAGTAACGCCCAGGGAGGTCGTTAAAACCATTAAGTCTATGCACAACAAAAAGGCGCCAGGATTCGACCTCATCGACAAAAGAGTTCTTGAACAGCTGCCACGCAAGGCTATAGTGTACCTGACGATGCTCTTCAACGCTATTCTGTACGGTAGGATACTTCCCTGATCTGTGGAAAGTTTCCCAGGTAATAATGACACATAAACCTGGTAAACCTCCACATGAGGTAACTTCTTACAGACCAATTAGCTTGCTGCCAATCATGTCTAAACTCTTTGAGAAATGCCTACTTTGCAGACTTAGCAATGCTTTAAGGGAAAAGTCAATTATCCCTGACCACCAGTTCGGCTTTCGGAGAGAACACTCAACCATAGAACAGGTCCACAGAGTATGCAGGATAATAAGAAAGTCGTTCGAGATGAAGGAATACTGTTCAGCGGCATTTCTCGACATACAGCAAGCCTTCGATAGGGTATGGCACAAGGGACTACTGTATAAAATAAAATCTTTATTGCCTCACACATTCTACGGAGTTCTAAGGTCTTATATTTCTAATAGAATATTCCAAGTAAAGGAAAGCGATTCAACATCGGGTTTCATGATATAAGTGCAGGAGTGCCACAAGGCTCGGTACTTGGACCTGTCCTATACACATTATTCACATCTGACTTACCACAAAGTTCAGATGTTACAATCGCCACCTTTGCTGATGATACTGCATTCCTTGCCTCAAATAAATGCCCAGTAGAAGCATCACGGATATTACAGAACAGCCTTAATGAAATGGAAAACTGGCTAGCTAAATGGAGAATAGCTGCTAGCGTAACAAAATCACTACACGTGACATTCACACTTCGTAAGGAAGACTGCGCACCTGTCACCCTGAATGGTATACAACTCCCACATCACGACACTGTGAAATACCTAGGCATGCACTTGGACCGGAGACTCACCTGGCAGAAACACATTAAAACAAAGAGAGATGAGATCAACTTAAAGTACAAGGGACTTCATTGGTTAATGGGCAGAAACTCCAAACTAGCTACGGACAATAAGATCCTTATCTACAAAGCCATGATAAAGCCAATTTGGACATATGGCATACAACTATGGGGCTCTGCCAGTGCCACTAATCTAACGATAATCCAAAGGGTGCAGAACGGTATACTTAGACAGATATCGAATGCACCATGGTTTCTCAAAACAACAGAGCTCCACGAAATCCTGAATATACCAACTCTTAACGACGAAATTGCTTCCTATGGCGATAAATATGTAGCAAGAATACAAAAGCACCCAAACCAACTCGCAGGGCAACTAACAATACCTGAGATTGTTCGCCGGCTAAAAAAGAGACGAGACATCTTTGACCAGGATAGCCAGCAAAGTCTGACTACTTAAAGAAAAGGGATATACTCCACTGGGAGTACAATCCTACTCAAAGACCACCACCATCACATCTGCTTATAGCCAAAAGGGCTGATCGCATGATTCGAAACAAACAAAAAAAAAATATATATATTATTCCAGGGTATGTTCTATCTATGTGCTAAGTTTCAGCCATATCCGTCTAGTAGTTTTTGCGTGAAAGAGTAACAAACATACTTACATACAAATCTTTCCACTTTATAATATTAGTGTAGACTGTCCCCGGCGGTTTCACCCACGTTCTGAAGGTCTGTAATCTGGGAATTGTCAAACGCGCGCAAAGCTCTAAGAAGGAATATTTTTAACCCGTTTTTGCCATATTTTTCATTGATGCTCCGCTCCTATTGGTCGTAGCGTGATGTTATATAGCCTATAGCCTTCCTAGAAATCGATTTTTAAATTCGGAGCAGTAGTTCCTGAGATTAGCGCGTTTAACCTTACAAGCAAATACATTCTTCAGCCTTATGTATTAGTATAGATGATTTGTGTAAATTGTTTCTTGAAAAAGCATTCTGTTTCATGAAGTAGGTACATAATTAATGAAGCTACATTATTGTTATCACATACAATAGGGTATGTATTAAGTGAACTACTGCCATCCATTTGCCATCCGGGAGATAGATGCCGGAGTGACCCCTTTGTGAGTGAATATTAATGCAATCACAGTCCTGGGAAGCATCATCTGTTGAAGTGGCCAAACTTAGCGTCCCTTTGTGTTGAACTGAGATAACTCGCCACAATAAGCTTGTGGTTGTAGGAAGCCTTCAATAGTTTCAATTAAATGGGTAATAAGTTCCAGTATTAATCATGCAAATATTTTTTTTTATTTTATTTATTTATCTCTTGAAAATAAGGGAAGGTCTACATAAAGGTTTTAAGAGTAAACATGTATATGGACAACCATATCTAACCTTTGCATACAAAGTATTTAGATGTAATGTTTTTTTTATTATACAATATGTAACAAAAACCCTGTTGTTCCTTCTACCTACGTTTTAAGAATCAGTATACATACGTAATAAAGGAAGTCATTTATAATAAACTGTAAACACAAATAATTAAAATAAATATTTAATTATTAATATTTGTAATGTTATTCTGATATCTTACCTCTGCATGAAGCGATGACCCGAAATCACAAATAATAGGAAGAAGTTCTACCCGCTGCCGCCGTGCCGCGCCGCGCCGGTTATCTACCTATTTTTTCTACACAAGTTCACGACTTTGTCAGCTGTTGTTTATCACTTTAACGAATGAATCTTTGAAAATGTTGGTTTACACGATATTTTTATGCACAATTGATAATTGTTATAAGTACATTTAACACTTTTACATAAACAAAATAAAGTCCCCGCGTCTGTCACACAAAACCTTAAGTACCTACTTGCATTTTAATGTATTAATTTATTATAATGTCTACTAGACGGCCACGGAGGTGCTGTTCAATATGACCACCTTGTACCTCGACACATTTGTTGCAACGCCTAATAATATTTTCACGTACGCTTTGTAAAATGGAGCTATAGAACTTGATGTGGTCAAATGCTGCTACTATGCGTGAACGCATTTCGACCTCCGTATCACACGGTTTTTTGAACACCTGTTGCTTAACAGTACCCCAGAGGCAAACAATCGAAGGGCGTCAGATCAGGTGATCTTACGTAAACAAAACACAAGTCACTCACTAGGTCAACAATAACAACCATTCGAAAGTAAGTTGCGCGGGAGACTAAGGAATTCGCTTATGATTCGCAGGGCGGCGGGTGGTGGGGTAAAGGGGTAGGAAGGCACGTGGCAGGGATACGAGGCACGCGCCTACGTTTTAGCGGCATCTTCTGTCGCATCAAAGAAAGCCGCCGAGCTCGTAGGCTATTTAGCGAAATAAAGATGTATTTGTAAAATCAGATACATTTTTTTGAATGTGTCGATTTTAATAGCTATTTGATTTTGACCTTTGTACTAGCCAATGTTTATAATTGTTAAATTCTAATATCATTAATGGTGTGCTTGTAGGTAATGTATAACGTTCCTAAAAGGAACAACAGGGTTTTTGTTACATACTGTATTAGTATTTATATATATTTAAACCATAATACCATAGTATTTAATTTAATAAAAAAGTTATAAAACGAAAATTACAATACATTTCAACCATCATCAGAGTGATGAGTAGAGTATTTGTAATGGCCCTTAAGAAATGACATGCCATCACAATATCAATAACAAAATGTCAAGTAAATTAAAAATATATTTAGTCGAGTCAAGTTGTACCTACATATATTCGTATTTATTGAGAAATATGGAAGTGCAAAAAAAATCTATTGTCTAACGTTGCCACCAGCAAAAGTATTCGACTAAGTTACGAAATATTTTGAGAATATCTATTATTAATATTAATCGGAACAGATGGGACGGGTATACCTTTATTTAAGGGAGCACAAATAATTTTAGTCACGTTTTAGTAAAACAACGATTAAAATTCATCTTGTCTACGGACATATAATCGCGGTATTAGTTGAGAGATGTTTTGTTGTCAATAAGTTAAGCTACTGTGTGTTTTATTAATGTAATTTTTACTTTATAAATAAATAAATATCCTGGGACATTCTTTACACATGATCCTCTGGTTTCAAACTAAGCAGAGGTTGTAGGTACTATGGATACACTTTCTTCTTCACAACAAATATATATATTTATACTACATATACTACTTTTTATTTTTATGGATACATAAATGAATATGGTTTTACTTAATTTTACATCCGGCTCAAAGGACCATTTTTACATGCAACAAACAGTGATACCTGTAGTGTTAAATTGAAAATATTTAACTATATGTACAACAAAATAATAAAACAGTCATGTCTGTTTATATTTGTGTGAATGATAATTTAATATTCAGCACAGAGTATGACCTTTATTATATTCCCTGAATACACTTTCAAAGGAAAAAACAGACCAAAAAATACGATAATTCACTTTAACAAAGAGATTCTATAATAAACGGAAAATCTCTTATTTATTGTTCGATTGTGACTATCGCGACGAGGCCGAGGGTCCGTTTCTTTAAAAGATCACGAATTCGCTGAGCCATTAGCTAGAGTCTATCAATAAACGTTACTTTCACATACAGTTCTAGTTGACTTCCGAACCGGTGGTAACTCCAGTAGTTTTGCCCTTTATAAGTTACTTACAGTGCCCTAAATAAATGCCATAGTTTTTCTTGGGTTCCGTACCCAAAGGGTAAAACAGGACCTTGTTACTAAGGCTCCGCTGTCCGTCTGTCTGTCTGTCTGTCACCAGGCTGTGACTAAAAAACAGAATAAAATAAATAATTAAGAGGGCTCCAATACAACAAACTTATTTTTTTTTTGCAATTCTTAATTATAATGGAACGGAACCATTCTAGCGCAAGTCCGACTCGCACTTGGCTGGTAATTTAGTTTCTCCGGTTTATATACGTGTGATATTTTATAAGTGTTTCATGACATACCTTTTGGGTGCGGCTTAAACTGTTCTATAAATAAAATAACCTTTTTCCAATGTAATATTGAAGATTTGGTACTCCAACACAACATGCGTGTAACGTCACGTCCGTAATGCTTTTTCACGATCATTTTACTCTTGAAGAGGCTGAGGCGTGAGGAAGCGTTTGAGGCGTCTCTTAAAATAAACGTTTTGGGGACCAAATAATGAGACAAAATGTATATAGTTAAGCGTTAACCTGCTATCTTATTTTAATCCGCCTTTAAAACGACGGGATTTTGTTTTGCTGTAGGAGGACAAACAACTTGCAAAATTGTCTACAAAAATCATCTTAAAAAAATGATTAGCCATTTGAAGTTTCTCACTATATCTTTCTCACATATAATTTAAATGCCGTTACAATTGTTAAGAATAGTGGTAGCTTCAGTAACTTTAAATTTGACCTTCATAAGTGCCCTTCGCGGGCCTAAACTGAATAAATGGTTTGAATTTAATTTAATTAAATAAAAATATCTGATTGAATTGCACCATAATATGAAGAATTATGTAGTTGTGTATTATAATAGGAACAATAATATTGATTAAAATAATAAAATTTGAAAACAAATTAAAGAGCCAATCTCAGAGTCATACTGTATCACGACTATCTCGTCTATACTTGCTTCTAGACTTTTAAAAGAAAATACCTTTTCTTTTACGTTTATCCCTTCCTGTTTGTGGTAAACAAAAGCACGTTCAAAGTTTGTCAATCATAAATTCAATAAATTTTCAATTACACTTAATCCTACAGAAGAAAGGAATAAATATTTGGAGATGACCCTAAAATATTTATACAGAGTACCCTTCAGCATCTTGTGACCTTTTATCAATAACAAATTATTACAAAATCAGTAACACCTCATAGCTAAGAAACCCGACATCGTTTAAAAAAACACTATGAATTGCTTGGATTAGTCATTGACTCCAAACGGTATTTGCCTACCAAAGCACTATTTCCAAAAACCAAATATAAAGCAGAAAATCTACACTAATTACCAACAACAAAAAAAATTCTTGAGCTCAAATTACGACTCTTAGCAATTCAAGATCAAACTAATTACAGTTTACAGGCGTGAAGCTATTTCAGAAACCATCATTACAAATTTCATCTCCGGCATAAATAGATTTCCTGTGATTTACCTCTGTGCTGTTCCGGGCTATTACTAGTTTATTACCTGTAGTCACCGTATACGACCAGTATGCTAATAACATTTATAGGTTTTAATTACATGAAGTATTTTGATAATAGTAAAATGACTATAGACAAATTTAGAATTACCAAAAAAGACGCTAACTAGGTTTCTGTTTTTGGCTTTCCTTTTTTTGAATAGGCTACTAACGGGAAAGCGAGCTTCATCGTCGGCCTCATCTTCGCTTACCATCAGGTGACAACAGATGGTGGATCGCAATCGCGTCATAAATAAAAAAAAACCTCTCTTTGGTCAGTAGAGCAACCAGAGCACTATGGTCATATCCATGTAGTAGGTAGCGTGTTTTCATCGATGTTTTTCGGTTTTTCACAAAAACGAATCTCAATTACTGCAGCGGTGCACTTTGCGGTTATTCGGAGTTTCAGTTTTGCCAATATTGCGCCGTTTTTCTCTTCTGATAAAACCTGAAACCGAAGTATTTTAGTTTATAGCTTTTGTGGTTTTATTTATAGCTGGATTTTATTAAATCTGAAGAGAATTGTTGTTTCAGTGTAAATTAAGGACGGCTTGTACAATGATCCCTTAATACAACTGCATCGATTCCATACAGAATCGTCTAGAAGCTGGTCTTTAGATAAATGCGTTTAATGGCCTAAATACGATTAGTGCTTTGAGATACAAACTATGTTCACATAGTAATGGTTTCCTTTCATTGTGGACTAGGTATGGGGGTCCGATAAATAAGGAATAATAAAAGACCTCCAAAATGAAATAAAATTATCAGAATATACGATCTGTATTCAAAAGACTCTTGCTCGTACATGATATTAATTTTCACTGTGGGTTCTACATAGACAGAAATAAAAAACCGTTTATCATATCGACACAATACAACCTTAAAAAAGTCGTTCATAGTTTTAGTTATTTAAAATTCAAAATGATTCTCATCTCAATTTCATTCCCAAACAAAATAATGTTGTTTCGCTTGGAAATGAAATTCTGGGACAAATATAATTATCCGATGATATTGCTCCACGAATATTAATGAATCATCATAAATATATATGAATATCATCAAAATGAAAACCAAACACAATTAGTTGCTGCTGCCGTGCTCTTTTTAATCTAGCTATTGAGATTTTGTGGATCATATTAATTTTAAAAATAATTTCGCATCGACAAAATCGACAACGAACTCATGTCGCATACATAGACATAGACAGAGATGACATGCATCTGGTATTAAGTATATAAAATATTAATATTTGATCATATTATTATTGCATGGAAATGAAGAAAAATATTTTGCTTGAAAAATTGGTTTGATAATCACTACATAGTATAAACCAAAGTTGCTTTCACTGTCCTTATATCCCTATGTACGCTTAAATCTTTAAAACTACGCAACGGATTTTGATGCGGTTTTTTTTAATAGATAGTGATTAAAGAGGAAGGTTTTTATGTATAATACATGTGACATCCCACGGGAGCGCGGGTAAAACCGCAGCTAGTAAAATTATAAATTCGATTGATGTTAAATGCGGTGGTTTTAAAGAAAATATCTGCAATAAATTAGATCTACTGCCTGATCCTAAAGGGTGTTAGTTTTGCGAGTAAGTCTGTAAATGGAAAAATATATACCTATTTCTTTTATATAATAATAAACAACTCCTTTATATAGGATCTAATTGCAGGCGCAGAGTTCGATCTTCAAAACAAATATCACATTTTCCACACTATATAAATACTTGGCCACCTTTATTTGCTATCAAGAAACTATCAATCATATTTCTTTGCATTGAGCTGTCATAAAAATGTTTCAACTTAAATGCCAAATAATTTTGTTCTTGAAGCATTGTTCTCGTAAAAATCTCATATAATTAATGGTGCCATAAAACATTTGTTTTTACTTTTAGGCATTATCTACGGATGATCCTTACATAGAATAACACCCATATTCTATGACGTTTCCTCATACGTCACTTGACTCCAACTCGACTGAGGATACCTTAAGGATTTTCTCGAGGAATCCTTAAAATTGGTATTCTCTTATAACTTGAGCAAAACTCGAGCGATTCCGACTGATGTCGAATCGAAGTGTAGTCAAGGTAACATGACATTAATAACGTCATAGTATTATACATAAAATATTAATCAAATAAAATAATGAGCTTCAGTAACTTGACAGTTATTTCCTCACCTCGAGTGAGAGAAAGCGAGTGGAGGAGATTTTTGCGACTATGAATACTAATGGAGTGAGGTTGAGTGGAGTCAAGGAATTTTCGAGGAAACGTCTTAGAATATGGGTGTAAAACTTACTACACAACCTCCACCTTAGCCTAAAGGTAGTAAACTTAGAAACGCCTCTATACAATGAATTGAAATAACAAATTGTTATACGAAGCCTATAGTAATAATAGACGTAACATGCAAGAAGATACCACAAACCTACATCACGTTATCAAAGTTCTCCCAGCACTTGGAATTTATACGAGTTCTCAACAAGGAACTTCAGACTTCAGTCCCCGGTCATTGGCACCTAACTCTGGAAAATCTTTTTATTTCGCTGCACTCATCACATATTAACACGAAGAATCTGTCAAATAAAACGTATATAAGTGATAGAGCATTCACACTACGGGTAGGTACATTGCCGTTATTGCTATAATAGAACCAATACGAGAGTCGCGCGTCTGTGCAATCAACAGCTTGTATAAGCAATAAGACGGGACGTAAAACTTATGACGAGCCATAAAGTCTGGAATAGTTACACCTCCACTATCTAGCTTTAGAAGAAAAAATAAAAAGAAAGTGGAACAAATCAAATGAAGTGCCTCCGGAAGACAAAATGGTCTGGCGTTTGGACGTGGATAAATTATATTGCGAATTACAACTAAAAACGAGCAATAAAGAGTCTAGCTGGACCCTAGAGAGCAGTGACCTTTTTTGGAAATTGGACGTCCTTAAAATAATTATCTCCTTTTTTGTCTTACTCGAACCTAGCGAGATTACTGAGGTGGAAAATTTAATAATATATTTATATGTATTCTCTTTTATTAAGGATATAAAAATGTAAATAACGAGTAAAAAAAATCTTGTATAAAATATAACAAATATCCTGGGATATTCATTACAAACGGCCATCTATATATCTGTATCATCAAGATCCACAGAACGATCGACGAAAACAGAGTTCGTTGTATGGAAGCCAGTTAACTGATAAACTACGTACTCTTTATTTTTTTCTAAAGACCTACTTATAATATTTACACCCAGACACAGAACAAACAGACATATTTATGCACACAAATGTTTGTCCTGGATATGATTCTGACCCACGACCTGCGGCGTGGCAGTCATAGTCTAACCATTTATGTAAACAACCGTATTCTGTTAACACTGTGATCCAATGACATCTCAGACGCGACGTAACGTGAGCTGAAATTTAGCAAAGTTAAGTGTCGTTGGTTTTAGGAAATGCTTTATGGTCTAAAGTAAAACCTGACTTTTCCACAGATTATTCAGTGTCGGACTTAGGCCGCTAGGTTTTCTGTATTCACTGAAATTAAAAAACAATAAAATTTTTTGGAGGTACCATTATGAAGATCGTTCGTTAGTTAACAATGACTCAAAATACGACTGTAAAACTTAGTATAACTCTTATAACCCCGCTTTATCTTGAGAATGTGACATGTTGGCATCACGTCAAGTTGGATATAATGTGACAGATTTACGAGTCACCAACGGGCGCTCGGCATATTAGCACATTCTTCCCATATAGGAATGTCCTTAATAAAATACTTTTTGGCACATGCATGTCAGCTATCGCACCACAACTGTTTTATCTATACTATTTAAAACTACATATATTTTAAAGAAATAAGAATTTTCAGACAAGTAATATTTGGGCGTATAAATCCATTTTAGCGGAATGTCACGTCTATCGTATTGGCGTGCCGACAATTTTTCCCAGAGCTAGTGCCTATTCGATTGACAGCCGAGTGCCGACATGTTTTGAAAAACTCCAACGTCCAAACAGCTAGGCAATTGTGTAATGCTCTCGGAATTGAAACTGAGACGGATTTGGTTCTAGATTGACCATTGGGTGTTTTTATCTCCTTTACACACCTACGCACAGAGAGATATAACAATTGTAGCGCCGTAGACGTATCGGAGAACCGGCTTCGATTTCGATTGCGAGAGTATTATACAATCGCCCTACAGGTTCCTTTGCGATTACTTGCGAAGTGACGTTGCGTTTGTAGTTTTGAGTAATATTTAATTTTTTGGTGATTAATAAATTAAGATCAATACAAGTTCCCCAGTGAGACAAATTTTATCTATAATAATAACCTGTGATTTTTATTTATATAATTACACTACTATTATACTAAAAACTGTCGTTTCTGCAGACGGTGACTAAGTCACGTGTGCTTTGAACATTAATTATTAGGAAGTTATATTACTCATTTCTAACATCACCACCCTTTTCGTAATAATTTTAGTAGCGCAATAGTTTAAATTCTTTTCCGTGCATTTCATACAAAGAATTTACCAGATTTGTCACAATATACTACTGCAACTGAAAATCCGGTTTTCAGTCCTAATTCCTCTCGTAGCAAGAAGAGCTCAATAAACACACATGGTCGGCAAACATGAGTCACCTGCTATTACTAAGTATTTATCATTCAGGAGAGATCCGCTTTAAACTAGTTTTCACTTTTGATGAAAGTCAATTTAAGCGGCGGCGGGCTCTGCACACTTTTGCCCAGAGGGGTGATATTTTTACTCGTACATGAATAAATAGTTTTATTAAATAGAATATTTTTTTATATTGAAAATATTACAACTCTTTGTCAATCCTATTAATATTATAAATTCAAAAGTTTGTGAGGCTGAATGTTTGTTACTCTTTCATGCAAAAATTACTAAACGGATTTAGATGAAATTTGGTAAATAGGTAGATAATTTTAAACTGGTTTGGATTAAAAGATATGATACTTTATATCTCGGGAATGAGCTAAATCCCTCGGGAACGAGGGTGAAACAGCTAAATTGTTAAATTAAAAAGTACATAATGGTGATTTTTCTAAATATTTCACTTTAATATTATTTAAATGTCAGAAAATATTCAACGTATTCTCCTTTATGTAAAAGGAGAAGGTATATGCTGGCTCTACTTAGTGATGCCAGTTACGCTATAAATAAACTAGCTTTTCACCAGGCGGGTTTTACCTGCGTTCCTAGAATAAAAGTAACTGTTAGTCTTTTTCGCCCAGTCAGCTATTTTTGGGTAAAGAAATCGCATGAAAGCTTTATACAGGAAGCATTAATATTGAATTTCATGCTACTGAATTCTACCTTCAAAATTGCCCATGTAGACTATCAACCCTAAATTTACCCTCTTAGGGTAAAATTTTAAATTATTATATATATATATATATATATAGATTTATTTCTTACCAGTAGCATGTGTATGAAATTTCGTATTTCTTACTGTGGAAATTCCCCCCTTATTGTATGCGCTTAGGGGTTAAATTTCCAAAAATCCTTACCAATCCCATTCTTCCAGTTATACAGGCTGTAACAAAACTACCCGTAATGCCGAAAGCAGGTTAAATGGGGCCTTATAACGAGTCCATTCACAATATTTAAGAACCGTAGTAACGCTGTATTATATACCCAAAAAAAAACTGATTTTTATTAATGAAAAATAGAAAAACTATTACAGTAGACAATTATTAGGTAAAATAGGTACCTACGTATGCCTTTCTGTTAAATAATCTGGTTCCCTGACATGACAACTTACTAGGGTTATTGGCTTAGATAATTAATTAATTATATCTTTACGGGGTATTTTGTAACACGTTGTATAATTCATTTACTATAGTATCAAAATACCATTTGAAATAAAAAGATTCTTATGAGACGAGCCATTCATGTGGGTTGTACTACAATGTTCACAAAATTACGTGCTATTTTTATGTGCCTGTAGTATTTTTAAACTACAAACGTAGCATCGGTATTTAAAATAATTGCCTAGTAAACTGTTACTAATAAAATTCCATTTAAATGTTGTTGCTGTAGGATATATTTTGGAAACACAATATCTCATTGTTATATTTTGAACTCAAGCACCTTACCTAAGCTTTCTTTTTTGCATGAACGTAATCTTTCATTAAAGTCCTGATAAAAAAAGGATTTCACATAGAAACCTCAACCATTTACGCTAAATGTCATAGTTCACACCCAAGTTAACTGAAAAGAGTGATCGTTCAATCATTTTGGGAGGTTTACGTCCTTTACAAAATAAATAGGAAGAAAAACTTTTACAAAGTGAATAATTCTTACCTTTACAATAAAGTTCCTGTCTTATGGATCGGTGGATGAATGCTTGCTACTCTCTCAGCCAAAAGGAACGGATTTAAATTTAACTAATCACATAGATACTTTCACTCAGAGTAGTAGAGCTCATAGTGCAGAGTTCGTCCGGGGAAGTACCCATTTCTGCCGTGAAGCAGATGTGCACTTGTATTACTATGTTTCGGTTAGGAAGTTAAGGGGACCGGTGAAATTACAGGCACATTAGACTTAACTTCACGTCTCAGGGTCAACATCGCATTGCCGATGCCCCTAGTGTTGCAAATGTCCATAGGCGGCGGTGACCACTTACCATCAGGTGGACCGTATGCTTGTTTATAGGCCCAAGTGGTATAAAAAAAAAATCGCGGTCTCTATGCTCTGTCTCTGTCGCTTACTACGCTAATATTACTAATCACGTGAGAGGTAAGCTCTCCGAGGTCTCCGTGAAGCGGCTCGCCGACGAAGTTTGTATTAGCTGAATAAGGGGGCTGGATTAACACATCTGAGGCCTAAGCACGAATATCTATCGTAAGCGTATCGTCATCGTATCGAGTACGCCAAAAACCAATGCAATGAGAAACTGAACATCGCGCAACGTCATGGTATGCGCTGCTACGTTTTCTATATAAACCAGCTTTTTGGCGCATTCGATACGATGACGCTCTTGCGTTACGTGCCTCAGATACTTTTATTCCGGGATATTAACATCCCACGAGAACGCGGATGAAACAGTGGGGGACAGCTAGTATGTTAGAGTGACGGGCAAGTTGGCTAGGAGGATAGAGACCTTGACTACCATGACACAGGTCAGGGGTTCGATTCCCAGGACGAACATTTGTGTGCATGAACATGTGTAAATATGTAAGTATGTATCTTAAAAAGTATGTAGTATATCAGTTGTCTGGTTTCCATAGTACAAGCTCTGCTTAGTTTGGGATCAGATGGCCGTGTGTAGAGAATGTCCCAGGATATTTTTTATTATAATAAATTTGTTTCAGTGTTATTCGAAGAGCAGATAGATGAGTATCAAATTAACCCAAATGCACTAATGTATCAACCCAAATGCACAGTACTATATACCATAAAATAATTTCATCAACTGCCGCCAGATGGAAGCGTCGGGCATGTGATGAGCTGCTGACATTATTTCCGTTCGGTAATTGCATGCAATCTAACTGAGCAAACAAGTCGGCTCTATTAGTTAACGCTAGTCTATCTGTTTGTTGATGACTCCCTAACGTGTGTTTACTAATGCCATGTGACAAATAGCTGGAAGTAAACTAATTGTATTCATCAATGCTATATGCATTATGAAGGCATCTAAGTAAATTAAAAAAAACTATAGGTAATTTTTTTCACACAATCGTCTGATCCCAAAACTAGTAGAACTATGGAAACCAGATAATTGATAAACTACATTTATTTTTCTTAAAAAAATCTTATATAGATTTTTACGGGAAACCGCGCCCGTTCCATACGCGTCCTGTTCAATACAGATTCTTAATATTATGTCGCAGGATATCGACATCTTCAGTTGCAATCTGTCTAAATTCGCAGAAGCAGCATACAGGTGTATTGAGAACACTAATATACCTAAAGGAATGTACCTAATATAAATAGAATTTTGTAAATTAGTATATAGTTTATTATAGTAGTATTTGTAAGGATTTCTAATTATGTTACTGTAATTTTGTTATAGTGTCGAATTGGTGTAAACTGTAAGGATATTATAACTTAAGTAAATAAATATTCGGCTTCATCTTCACTTACCATCAGGAGAGATGGAGGGCAATCACAATACCGTAAAAAAACCCCCAGATTAAGAACAAAAAGACTTGTTCATGCACACAAATATTTGCTCTGAGTAGGGATCAAATATTATTTAATAGCTCTGTGTGACCTAAACCCGCACTTAAGTCACGCTTTTCCGTGACTTTACTAGTTCTTTTTACACCATGATTTAAATGTTGGTTTAGGACACACAAGCTTTATAGTAGGTATATGATTCTCGTTACTTAAGAAGTCTTATGCACAGCATTTTGTTAAGCACCCTCGCTACATTTGGGCGCTATCATTACGCCGTGCAATAATGGTCTACTTACGTCACACATCTCGTAATGTACCTGCTATTATCAACGTTATTATATGGTAATATATATAATTTCGTACGCTAGTTTTAAGACACTTTTTATTTGTATTAGCCTACCCCCACGGTTTCACCCGCGTTCCCGAGGGATGTAACATTTTTCCGGCACAAAAAGTATCCTATGTTACTTCTAATACCTCCAAAAATATGTGTAAATAGTTTCATGACGATCGGTTAAGCAGTTTTCGCGTGAAAGCGTAACATACATTCTTACATTCACATTTATAATATTAGTAGGGATAATATCTGTTATTACGAACGCCAGTTTTAAGGCACTTTATATTTGTACTAGCTGTCCTCCGCGGTTTCACTCACGTTTCCAAGGGATGTTACACTACATTATTTTGTTCTTTCTATCATCATTTTCGCAGCGCACGCGAAGTAAGATTATTTTTACAACTTGGGTTACATTATTGGAGTTTTAGTAAGGATCTAATTTCACTAATTTCTTTGAAAATATAATATAGCCTATGTCACCCGGGGATAATGTAGCCTCACAACGCTGAAAGAATTTTTGAAATCGGTCCAGTAGTTTTAAAGTTTATTCGTTACATACAAAAATACAAATCTTTCCTCTTTATAATATTAGTGTAGATTAACGCCGCATTATCTATTATATGAAACTGAACGAATATATGATTTGATTTTGATTTGATAATTTCAAATGTAGCAAATTATTTACTTATAAATCCAAATAAATAATTGAAAATTGGTAGGTTTATAGTTTAACCACTCGCTAGAGGGTTTCGATATATATTGAAGCGCAGTATCCGTTACTGATCACTGCAATTAATTTGTTTCCACGCACAAACGTATTTTAATTACGAATCGCTCAATCTGATATGCAATTTGATATTGCATGTTGTTTTCAATTTTAGTATATTTTGTATTAATATTTAAGCTATACTGATTTAACTTATTTGTGCCAATAGGAAACATAATTATAAGTAATAATAATAAATTTTATTTATCTCCACAAATTACATGCAATGATAAAATACAGTTGACAGGAAGATTGGGAAAAAAATGCAATTTGAGCGAGATCTGGAGTCCAAATTAACCCTGGGCCTGTATTTTGGAGCTCCAGGCCTCCATTTCCTTTAATTACAGTAGCCAACGTGGTGCGTAAGTGTGTATCAATGTGTGAGTAAATGAGTAAGGGTTTGTGTGTGTGTGTGTGTGTGTGTGTGTGTGTGTGTGTGTGTGTGTGTGTGTGTGTGTGTGTGTGTGTGTGTGTGCGTACGTGTGCGTGCGTGTGTGTGTGTATAGTAATGTTAATTGTGCAATATGAATTTATAACAATACTGACATTATATAACATAATATTAAACTATTTGATATATCTCTACATTTATCTAGAATTTATGTACATATTGATAATACTAAGGATTCATACAAGTGTTTTGTAACCAATCGAAAATTAAACTAATATCAAAATTGGAAAATATTAATTGAGTACAATAAATTACTGGCTTCCTCCCAGCGGCTTTACCTGCCTTTCTAAGGGATATCAGATTTTCCAGGATACTATAGGGTAATATTTAAATGTTGTAAAAAAATAACTGATTTAGTCATACATGTTCATATTTATAACCTGCTGTGCCCGCAACTACGTTTGGGACTTGGATAAATAGAACTTTGTATTTTGCCCCAATAATAACGGCTATATGGCAGTATTGTTTACCAAATATATTCATCATATTGAAACCTGCGAGTACCTACTGAGTTTTGTATTTTTTTTTTAATCCTGTTTTAACATCAAAATTGCAGTTCGGAGCCGATTCAAGACAAACTTTGAGACCGACACATAATACTAAAAAAAACATAAAATAATAAATTCGGTATTTTATGACAAATTCAATAAAATATTGGCATTTATGTGAGTGATTACAAAATCACAGGCAGAAATCGATTTCAATTCATTTTATAATTAAAAAGAAATACCTAAGCGAGTACCTTAATATTTCGCTGCATCTCACTGTCGTACTCAGAGATAATGATTAACTTTATCTAGTTTTCTAGCTTTTTAATAAATAAATATTAAATTTTTATCGGTCAAAAAATTCTAATTCACGTCACGGTATTCAAGCATTAATTTGTTATTGAAAGTGGCCATCATTGTTATTTCGTAATTAAATGTATACCGGTAAAACCTCTTAGAAAACATGATAAACATTTTATAGAACCAACAATTCAGCTGAGCCCATCCATATTTCTTAATAAAAATAAACGATGCTCTGTGAGGAATAACTTATCCTACATTGCTGGAACAGACAGCCGCGACGAATATTGATGATCTGAGTATAAAGCGGTTTGTTGAAAATATCCTGCTAATTTCAGTCTCCAAGTACCAACGTACAGATTAGCCTTAATCTTGATAATAGAAACTGTATAAAATTATGATAATTATTCCGCAATCAGCTGAGAAAGATGTGTTAATCGCTTCGGGAAGAGAAAGAATGGTATTTTCTTCCTGGTGTTCTTCTAGCTGCAAATCACAATGATAATGAAATATTTTTATTTAAATGCCTTCGTAGGCGTTTATGAATGAATCTAACTGGTTCCATCGATTTAATCGATACCGGTCGTCAACTATAATATTCGAGTGTTTTAATCCCTATCAGAAACCAGATCCTCGAGCGATGCTAAAAGTATATCTCGTGTAATTTTTTTTTTGTTGACATTCTGTTCGGATTTTAAACGTGACATGCGGTATAAATTGATGAAGGTTTTCTTTATTTGTCGTCACGTACTTTTCTTTGTAAATCTTTCATTTCATACGCATGACATGGTGGTAGTTAAGAAATAATAAATTACCATTTGATTCCGTCCGCCATAATTTTGAATGATGTCGTACTAATAAAAGTAGAAACAATGTACCTACCATTGTTTCTAAAACAAAATATGTGTGCAAAATTTTAGCTCTATCGGTTGAGGGGGACCAGCCCCCTTTATTCAGCTATTACAAACTTCGTCGGCGAGCCACCGCACGGAGGCCTCAGAGAACTTACCTCTCACATGATTGCGAAGTTAGTGAAGGAGACAGAGCACAAAGGCCGCGACGATACATTCTCGAGCTAGTGGCATTTTCCTTACAGAATCGCGCCCCTGGTTTAAATCTTGCTGCAAACATCCTAACCCAAACATACTAACTAACCCGTGAAGTTGAATTGAAAAAAGATTGTAAATAGATTATCTACCTACTTTCGTGGAAGTTTCTCTGAAATAAGTAGTAACTGTTAGGTACTAGCCATTTACGGTTAAGGCTGCTGAAAAACTATATGTATCGAATTATGCACCTTCTTGTTACTAATGTAGGAGTTTAATTGCTTTACCGTTTTCATCTTAGTAACATATAAGAACATATGTTTTTGAAGTAAAATATCTTATGGGAGGGCTTTGAAATTCTGATCTACAACCTTTTTGTGTGACGAAAACTGGTGAAGTTAAACACTGTGTCGGATAGAGTAGGAGCAGATCTCTTGCACCTCAATTGCCTTTTCATGTAAATAAATGAATGATAAACACAATCTATGCTATTCAAAAGTGATTGAAGAACAATTAAAATGTTTCCCTGTAATACAAAAGTTTCACTTCTATAGTGTCTATTTATAAGTAATTATTTTATATTACTTAAGGTAACTCTTAATATAACATAGCAATTGTATCATGCAAGATAAGTCGTTCATCCAAGATGTGATATATCAAGTACACAAAGTCATCGGAGGTAGTTTCAGGAAATGGGCGTCATCTACGCTAGGTTGAAATTTAACTCCAAATGTGTGTCAATTTACCAAATGTGCGCACATCTAGTTGTGGAAACCACATTTCCCGTCGTCGCCGAAACGTTCATTTGTTCCATCCATACCTATCTACCATGTACTGTATCACGTACGTAAATACTAATAGTGTGAGAATTCCTGTATAAGCTTACATTTCGACTAATAATTAATTTAATTTACCCTTAACTATATTGATTTTGCCTGATATAGGTTAATTCCCCAGCGTCAGGCTGAACTAAACTTTTGTTCACGTCTGGTTTCAACCCACATCCGTCTGTCAAAAAATGATTTCCCAGGCTCGTTGTTTTGGTAGTATTACCAAAACAACGAGCCTGGGAAATGCCGCCTATGGACATTTGCAACACTAGGGGCCCCCTTATCTTTCTAACCAAAACACAGTAATACAAGTGCACTACTGCTTCACGGCAGAAATGGGTAAGGTGGTAGTACTTCCCCGAACGAACTCTGCACTAAGAGCTCTACTACTCAAAAAAAGATAAATTAATCTAAATTCAATTTTAAATCACTTTACAAACCACAACTCCATTAGTAGGTAAAGCATGAAACTCACAAGCTACCACTAGAGTCAATCCAGTCTAACAGGTTTAGTAACTCTGAAAAACAACATGCCCTAGATGACGTCCTTTTGAACACACGTCCGTAACAGCTCGGAAAATTTTCAGAGGAAATTCAAAATATGAAGCGGGTAGTGGAACCACTTTGCTCATGGAATAAATCGATCCGGAAAATGTAACAAGATTTACTCAAAGCGCAGTATACCTACTCTGAAATATTACAATTGGTTAACAAAAGTGAGTGAACTATAAACTTACAGACTCGGAACTTTTCTATCCTACGCACCATCTAACGCGATTTACAAAATTCATGCAATCCTTCTCAAGTCGTTGCGGAAAGGGTCAATGTGTGGTTTGAAAGTCGAAGAGTCTACTTCCACAAAAGTTGGTTGAGTCGGCAATGTTTTGCGAATTGAATGCGGTTACACAAGTAAGTATAGATCTTTAAGATAGTATTTCAACATTACGCCCTCCGCAGACAGTTATCGTTTCAAGAACTATTTTCAATATAAACATTCGTTATTTGATTAATGTAGATGATTCTAGGAATTTCGTTCAAACTATAGTTTGGGTTGGAGTTTCGTAATGGTGCATAAGTTTTGCTCAGCAGTTTGAATAAGGAGAATATATCATTGGTTTTAGTTCAAATATATTTAGAGTATTATTCCATCTACTTCATTATCTTAATAATTTTTTCGCAATTAAGAGCGCTTGACACGTAAAAGCTCTTAATATAAAAAAATCGAACAAGTGAGATTTTGACTAAAACAAAGAGGATTCCGCCGCAAAAAAACCTTCGAAGTGATGTAACAACATATTAACAATTTTCCTTTACTTTTGCTTTAAGACCTTGCTTATTGCCAAGTTTGACGATTGTAGAACAACTGGTATTTATTTATTTATCATCAACAGTATACATATTAATCACATTTTATTAAATTAATGTAACAGTATTCTGATATGTACACCAATTATAGATGTGTACAACCTTTACCACTTTTGGAACAAATGTAAGATTATAAAAAAGGTTTGAGAATCGGGTAGGTTTTGATTGTCGGTTGAGACTGTATGTTGAGAAAATATGTAGCACAAACGGGCTTATCTTTTGATTGCATTGACTTAGAAGTTAGATTTTTTCACAGTTCCAAGACACTGCAGGCATTTCCAGACCAGACTCAGGTCTGTATTTGGCATACAATTTTAAATTATTATTAAAACTTGTTTGCTCCACGCGTTCTTGAGAGATGGGTCAGACGGACAACGAAGTGATTCTATAAGAGTTCCTTTTTCCTTTTGATGCACGGAATCCTAAAACTATCCGACGCTACATCGAAACTAAAATTAAACTCAATCAAAAGAAGAATACGAACATAAATAATCTTGTAACTTCAATGCGTTATCTAACACGATTTTAATGAATGTGTTATACATGTGTAGGCATTTGAGTATTAAGAAGAGAAATTAAATCAACAAACAAAAGCTCATACAAGCAAGAACACCGAAGCGTAAAATTCGGCAACTTTACCCGTTTTAACAGAACATGACTCGACTAGTTCGGCTAATCGATCATTCAATTTTAGGATACGGTTCAGAATCATGGCGACCTTGGGCACGAAATAATAATGCACACAAATTTGTTCATACTGTTTACAAATAAGGTGAAGTGCAGTATGTTAAGAGATGAACAGATGTTCATGCACACAAAATAAATGTTTGTCCTGGGTCGGAATCGAACCCGCGACCTTAGACATGGCAGTCAGGGTCGCTTACAACCAAGCCAACTGGCCTGTCGAATATATAGCCATAATTATATGAATATAAATATCATACAATATTATATAATTCACAAAATCGGAATGCTTTAATTTCAAGCTCTTCTCGGAAGTAACTACTTCTTTATATACCAAGTCACGTGTATTGGTTTTACCAGTGAATCGGCAGGCATCCACTACGCTCAAGTCAAATATTTGTTTCTAAATTGCTTAGCACACACACACTCACGCACACATGAGTACATTGAAAAAAAAAAACACAAAATTAAGACTATCTTTAAATCATTAGTCAATTCGCGGTAAAAGTCTTGCAACATAATATTTATATACCAAGTCACGTGTATTGGTTTTACCAGTGAATCGGCAGGCATCCACTACGCTCAAGTCAAATATTTTTTTCTAAATTGCTTAGCACACACACACTCACGCACACATGAGTACATTGAAAAAAATACACTAAATTAAGACCATCTTTAAATCATTAGTCAATTCGCAGTAAAAGTCTTGCAACATAATATTTATGTTTGTCCATAATAAATTCACTATATATAGTATATATGGTATTATATTATATATATAGCTAATATGTTTTTTTTAATTTATTAATCATTATATAACTTTGTTATATTTACTAAAACGGCTAATGGAAACCATTGTGGTTTATCTATGGCAGTTGTTACAATACAATAATATTCTTGACCTTATCCTAATCCCAATTGTTAGACAAATAATGTTTTTAAGTAAAGAAATATATTTATATTTTTCACATTGCAAGTATACTTTTGTAATCTTTGGATTTAATTCGTTGACAATTTTAGGCAATATGCATTGCCATCTACGTGAACCATACATATTGTTATATTTAGCCACTTCTAAGAACTAAGTAAAAAGAAAACAGATGGCTAAAGCAATAAATCCAATAACTTGTCCGTAAAAATAAACAAGGAGCGTAACTCTTCTGCGACCGTCACGTGGTCGGAAGATGGATGGAAACACCCTCCACGTTGAATAAGGCTGTTGACCTTCTAAACTCGAGGTCCACTAATTACAGTTGGAAGTGAGAGGTGTTTGTTTAACCTACAGCTACATTCAACTCTAGCTGACAAATGATATTGTTCTACAGTCAAGAATGCGTGACATCAAAAATGTAGACTTCATGGCGTTGTGCGAAATAAAATATCTACCAATCATTTTGAGGATAGTATTATGCGATATAAGGGTGTTATGATGATAAAGATGTATCAAGAAGTTTTACGATCATGAGTAAATTATGAATTCTCCGAGTAGTAGAGCACTTAGTGCAGAGTTCGTTCGGGGAAGTACTACCTTACCCATTTCCACCGTGAAGCAGTAATGCACTTGTATTATTTATTTATTTATTTATTAACTCTTTATGCACTAAAGTACAAAGGCGAACATAATGCCTTAGGCATTTTCTACCTGTCTACCTTGGGGTGATGCAGAAACAGGCGAGGCAGGTGCACTAAAGGTGGTCAAGATAATCTGTGTTTCGGTTAGAAAGGTAAGGGGGCCGGTGAAATTACAGGCACATGAGACTTAACAACTTCACGTCTCAGGGTCGACAACGCTTCCCAATGCCCCTAGTGTTGCAAATGTCCATAGGCGGCGGTGACCACTTACCATCAGGATGGACCGTCTGCTTGTTTGTCGGCCCAAGTAGTATAAAAAAAAAATATGATTGGGAGTCAAAGTTTTACTTTTTTGGAGTTAAAGTGTTTAGCTGGACTGGAATCCAGTTAGGTTTAGGCTTTAGTTCCTTATCTGATTACGTTACTTACTATTGTTGTGTACGCCAATTGTATTAGTATCAGTCATTGTTAAATACGTCTTTGCTCCTATAATATGGATGTTTATTTACTATATCTAGACTTTAGATGAATATTTCGTTCCCGAAGGATGTTACGATGAGAAGAAAAGTAGCCTAAGTTTCTCCTTTTGACATCACCCATCTGTTAGTGTAAGACCCTTCAAAATAGGTCCAGCTGTTTTGAAGTCCATAGGGAAAATTGATATTATATATATAGTTAATGAACTCTCGTATAATTATTTGGTGGCTATAAAATCATAATGTGCGTAAATGTCACGTTGAAATTTAAAATATTTTCAGCGAAACGTGTATGTCAATACTAAGACCTCTGCTTACCTCTACGGGGATAATGGTTCTATATGGTATAACTATCCCATTTAATACAGTAATTAATTGACTTGCACCCGTATGTTGCAGTTTATAAACTTTATAATAAGGTGCTAAGCCCATGGGATGGCAAGCTTAGCTATCCTATCCTATGATACTCTCACTCAACATTTACGACATTCATCAAAACATTCGCGGTGCCTAAAACGTATAAAACCGCCAGTAAATAAACGTAAATATTCAAACATTTGTTCTGTTTCCATTTGCGCTTTTATTCCCATGTCGCCGGATAAAATAAAAGCTCCTAACAATTTTTCATGTTGTGTTAATCAGACATTCAACCTAAAGCAACGTTGGTAGATATTTTTAGAGTTCTTAATGTGATGAGAATTAGGGATTTGAATGAAATGTCAAACTTCATTTAGTTAAAATCAGGGACTCGATTCTGTAAGGAAAATGACGCTAACTCGAGGATGTTTTGTCACGGTCTCTATGCTCTGTCTCTTTCGCTAACTACGCAGTCACGTGAGAGATAGCTCGGAAGTGCGGCGGCTCTTCGACGAAGTTTGTATTAGCTGAATAAGGGGGCAGGTGGGCTCTTACCGAGGTCAAAGGTTAATATTGCTTAGTATGTAATCAAATTAAAATACTGAAGGGGAATATGCTTCGTTTGATGTAGCAGGGTAAATCTTATTTCAGGGATGTATATCGCATATTATTTTCATACAGGTTGAAATTGACCGTGAGCAGCTCAGTTATAGTAAAATACATTTGAAGCATGAAATTTTCACCAAATAATAAATATCCTGGGATTTTACTCACGCCCATTTGATCAAAACAAAGGGAGCTTGTACTATGGAAACCAGAAGCTAATCAACTATAAAACAAAATCTAAATACATACCAAACAAGATATGTACACCCAGGCACAGAACAAACAGGCGTGTTCATACATACAAATGTCAGTGGCTGGGAATCGAACCACGAATAGTTTAAGGACCTCTAACCACCAAGCCACTTGGCCCGTCATGCCAGCATTTACCCCGTCAATCAACAATGTAAGGTAAAAGTTGTCAAATCATACGGCTCGTTGGACGGGGACAAGAGAATACCTCAAAGTAGACTCACGGCTTTATAGCGTTTGTACCAGTGGGCCCTAATAGTTGAGCTTGTAGGTCCAACGTACCGAATGCTCGAAGTAATTGGCCTCTTCGATAGCTTAAACGGGGTCGGTGCTTCGAAGCAGTTTTATGAGACGACGTGACTTACCACTTAGATGTATAATCGATGAAAAAAGTGCTTTGATATTTCATTAAATATACTATTATACTAGTTGTCCCCCGCGGTTTTACCGAGGGATGTCGCGTTTTCCCGCGATAAAAGGTAGCATATATGTTATTCCAGGATATGTTCTATCTATGTGTCAAGGTGCATCTAAATCCGTAAGGTAGTTTTTGCGTGAATGATTAACAAACATCGATACATACAAATTTTTGCATTCATAAAATATTTTAGTAACACTGCATACAACTCCATGTGCTGTGTAGTAAAACTTCTTTTGCTCTATAGAATTTCAAAACCATATTAACTCTCCTTGAGCGGTTTAAAACGTTGAGTGTCAGGTTTTAATAACACTTCTCAAGCTGGCTCCATTAAAGAAAAAGAAGCAATAAGGGGTTGCTAGGACAGCTTGCTTTCATAACTTGCCCGAGATTTGAATGGCAGCGTAAATATAATAATATTTTATTACGTTTTATCGGTAGCCGTAAAACTCAGTCGAAAACATTGTATGGGACATATTAAACGTTTTATATTGCATACGTTCGGTTCCTTCATAAAATGGGGTTAGAAGAAAATATCCTCACAATATGCTAAAAATACAATGAGCTCGAAAGTGAAATGGTTTTTGCTAAGTGTCAAAACAAAACATGTACATCAAATGACAAATATTCAATTAATATATTGAAATTCTTACTAAGTCTGAGCGTGCAATTCCTGTTATTTAAATTCTCATCTAACGTTTTCGTATAAATGTTTTACTTTGAAGAATATGATGCCTTAGGTATGATAATTCATTTTTCCACACAAAAGGTTTGTATCCCTCTTTTCTGAAGACTTGATTGTCCTTCCGACCTTTCAATTTATATACTGGGAACATGAAAATTATCGTCAGCAAAAATAAAGCCTTATCATGTTATGATTTTTTTATTTTTATGTAATATAGCTGTCCCCCGCGGTTTTACCCGCATTCCCGTGGGATGTCACATGTATTATACATAAAAACCTTCCTCTTCAATTACTCTATCTAATAAAAAAAAAACCGCATCAAAATCCGTTGGGTAGTTGTAAAGATTTAAGCGTACATTAGGATGAAGGGACAGAGAAAGGGACTTTGTTTTATACTATGTAGTGATAATAAAATAATGTACTTGAGTGTTCATTTCTATTTATAAACTCTAAATATATCGATATTGTGATCGCAATTATTTTTACATTTCAAATTGAATAAACAAATATCCCGGGACATTCTTCACACATGTTATTAGAACACAAACTAATTCTTACAATGTGAGCTGCTAAAAATAAAAGACAAGTAGGAAACACTAAGGAATATCCACGATATCCTACAAATCCATACCTATGCAATTTTTTATTTACCGCCCACCTTTAGTGGGCTTTGGCAAGAAATACTCCTGACTCACTGAAAGGAACTATATGAATTTAAAATAATTAAAATAATTTATATTTATAATAATTTAAATAATAAAAATACAAATTCATCATGATTATATGCGAGCATGATGAATTTGCATTTCTATGTAGAAATTGTCATTTCCGAAGAAGCGAAGTGAAGAGCGGCACGCTATTAGGGACTTAAGGTCTGATTTAAGACAACACAGGGCAAATGGACGAAAAAATTGATGCACCAATGTCACCACCACCAGTGGCATATCATGCGGCAGCGCTTATGTTAGCCAGCAGGGTGATGATATACCATAATCCTCTCAGAATGGTTGCAGTCAATTTTCGTCTTACATTTTCGGTGCTATGACTGTTGTTCACTGCTCGCGTGCCGAACCAGCAATCTATTATGAAATCGAGAGAGTTACACAATAGGGTAGCGGACTGTATTAAAATTAAATTGCGAATTATCATTCATCAAAAAGATTGTCTCAAAACGCCCCTATAAATGCCTGCAATTTTAATTTTGCGACTTAAGCAAATTTTATATTCAAAAAACAATAAAATACAGTCTATCAATTGAGTATGAAAAATGATGACGCCATAAGTTAGTACTCAGTACATTTTCCATACAAAATTTTCTTTTTGACAGATGATAAAAAGTAACTGATTTGACAAGGCAGTCCGGTACCCTATTGGGGTGCAGATTACTGATATTCTAATCATACCAACTGTTTTAATAATAGGTTGGGGAAAAAGTTCCTTCGCATTTTTTAAGAAAATTCAAAACATTTTTAATATAGTTTATTTACATTTAACTAAAGTATGTAGGTACCATTTTGTTCGATAACTTTTTGCCATCTTGTAGGTAGGGACATGATCCCATTGCTATAGAAATGTTGGGACTTCTGATCAAAATACTGCGACAAGTGGTTTTGACAGTCCTCTCGTGATGTTAACCTGACACTGCCTAAAGAATTCTGAAGAGACTGAAACAGGTGGAAATCTGAAAGTGCAAAGTCAGGACTATACGGCGGATGCATTAATACCTCCCAGCCAAACTATCTTCATTTTTGCTGAGTGGCTAAAGATGTGTGAGGTCTAGCGTTATCATGATGAAAAACCACACCCCTTCTGTTGATTAATTCCGGCCGCTTTCTCTCAACTTCTTGCCTGAATCTCATCAGTTGCTCGCAGTAGAGTTCAGAATCGATGGTCCTGCCTGGTGGTTACAGCTCATAATGAATGCCCTTCCAATCCCACCACACACACAGCATCGCCTTGTTGCGAGTTAACCCGGGTTTCGCCACAGTCTGTGAAGCCTGACCGGCCTTTGACCACGACCCTTTTCGCACGTTCTTGTCGCACGTGATCCACTTTTCATCACCAGTTATCAGCTTCTTCAAAAATAGTTCGGTGTCATGACGTCGTAATAAAGAATCACAAATGAGTACACGGTTCATTAGGTTTCTTTCAGTGAGCTCGTGAGGTACCCAAATATCTAGCTTTTTTGTGTACCCAGTTTTTATCAAATGCGCCAATACTGTTTTGTGGTCAATTCCCAGTTCTTCAGCTACGTCATAACTACTGATATGCCGATCTTGCTCCACTTTTTCAAAAATGGCATCCATTTTATCCGTAATGGGGCGACCAGAGCGACGTGCATCTTTGACATCAAAATTTCCGGACTGAAAACGCTTAAACCAAATTTGTGCTACTCTCACAGACACTGCACTAGGTCCATAAACATCGCAAATTTTTTTCGCGGCTCGCGTTGCATTTTTACCTTTTTTGTAGTAAAATTTTAAAATGAATCGAATTTCTTCATTAGATTCACTCATCTTGGCGGTACGAAAAACAAATGCAAATCACACATTTTCCTAATTTGAATTTGGAATTATGTTCATTAAAATTTAAACTTTGAATGACACCAAAACCAGCCAGATACAAATAGTATAGCCAAAGAGATTTTATTACAAGTTCATACATACTATAATGCGAAAATACTTTTTCCCCAACCTAATATATCGAATCCACGACATGCGACAGTCAGGGTATCTAATACATGCTAACTGACCTTAATCTCAGTTTATTAGTATCGATTAGTAACTAAAATTGGCTAGATATAATAATTATGATATCTAGCCAATTTGAGCCAACCTATAACAGCATTGATCAACGGCACTACAACTTCTCAATATTAGATCTCTCCGGTGGCTCTTCAGCGTTTTCAATTAAAAGTTATCGTTCCATTTTCATTGAAATAAATTGAAGGAAAACAAAACCGGGCTCGTTATTATAGCTTCCAAATATTATATTTCGTGACAATGAATATGAATTTGTGTTACCTGCGGGTTCAATTTACTTTGATACTGGGTAAAGGTCACGGTCGGTGTTTGATTAGAATCGTTAAATGGTACGATATCGTATCACGACGTTTAGCGATTTTTTGCTTATTTTGAGGAGACGTCGCTAAGGTGCATATAATATTTGTATTAGTGTGTTATTTAATAATAATTGTTCCGGAACTGATTTAGAGTTGAAAACGATAAACTCATCAAAACGACGTTCATTTAATTTAGATTTTAATAAATTTTCATTCATTGGCCTTTTTTCTTCTTTATTTTACTTGTATAATAAGGTATATAAATAGTCTATATTGTATATACATATATATTTTATAATACAGGCAATACTTCACTACATAGTATAAAACAAAGTCGCTTTCTCTGTCCCGATATCCCTATGTTTGCTTAAATCTTTAAAACTACGCAACGTATTTTAATGCGGTTTTTTTTAATAGATAGAGTGATTGAAGAGGAAGGTTTTTCTGTATAATACATGTGACTTCCCACGGGAACGCGGGTAAAACTGCGGGGGACAGCTAGTTGAGACCAAGACTTGAACAAAAAGTATAAATAGTTAAATAAAAGGATTTTTAGGCAAGCAATTCATTCAGTTCGCCAAATAATCCGAATATTATAAAATCCTTTTGGCACAAAGTTTTCTTTACTACAGGTTTAAATTTAAGCACGGGTAATTCTTGAGTGTATTTGGTTGTTTGTTAAAGAAGGTACGTAGGTAGGTACGTAGGTCCCCATAAATATATTATAGTTTTTACTTTCGTTAGTCGAATAACAGGTGAAGCGATTTTGTGCTTATTTCTATTGTTAGTACTATCAGTGTCGCTATTTTCAGGAAAATGCTGTAAATTTCTATAAACATACCTTAAATTTTCATGTATGTCAAATATGTACTGTGCCCCACGGGTATAATATTTATAATTTTAAAGTTATCTCTAAGAAAGTTATCAGTGCCATGTTGTAGATTGCACGTATAGCTCCCTTCTGCAGTATCAAAATAGTATTGATGTCGGCATCACTACCCTAAAGGATGATGCCGTAGGACATCAAGCTATGAAAATAACTAAAACAAACTAGTCTAGCTGTATCTAAGTCAGTACGAAAACGCATAGATTTTAACCGCACATGCTGTGTCAGTTCGGCAAGCCAGAAATATGAGCACTGAAGCTTTGTATTTCAAGTAATACTTAGAAATACAGTAGTCTCTACGAGATCATTTATTTCATTTTTGATTTTAATATCGGTATATACCGTTTAGGTAGACTAAATATAAAGCAGTCTTCTTCTTATTATTTTAAGATAGCCAGTCTTCCGAGAATGAATTGTTCACATCGTCATTATTTTCATGTATTTGTATACCTCAATTAATGCATAATTGTATGCCTATGGTATGTTACATGTTCAGTGTGCATAAGCGATACTATCGTTTAGTAATTCCTAGTACAACTTTCCAGGTGTACTTTTTGCTGGAATTTACTAAATGCAGAATTTAGAACGTTACTAATTTGTATAGTTTACCTGAACTCGCTTTCTGAACAATATAATAAGAAACAGTATGAAGATACTCACTTCACTGATGACATCATAAAAAAATTACAAAAATGATTCAAAAAGACATTACAAGAAATAAGTAATGCGAAAAGTTTACGCGGCCTTATTGCTGAAGCAATTTCCGTTTTTTAACTTTTCTAATCCAATTCGATTATAATTTATTACTTAACCAGTGTATTTTCATTTTAATATCAGTTTCCTAAATAATAGCAATATTAATAACCTATAAATAAAAAATTATAAACTACAAGTTGGCAAAGCACAATGACTTAGTTCGCTTAAGAAGTTAAGCCAGAAAAGAAATCGTAGCAAAGTTAGAGTTGCCTATGTATCAAAATGCTTATTATACGGGTAGACGTTGGAAAGCCAAAGCTTACTTCGTAACTTGCAAGTTGTTAATCAAGTTTCTGCTTATTATGTACAATGGCGTAATATGAGAAAGGTTACGCTGTTGTGTAAAGACATTTTGCGCTGAGGAGATAAAAAGGAATTAATAAATGGCTTATAGTACATACTTTATTATGCTTGTTTTGTATTTTCCAACATATTTACAATTAAATAATCATCTGGGACGAATAAGCTTTAACATTGACACGAATTCGATACTGTTAATAAGTATTTTTTTTTATTGATAGAAAAATATACTGTAATTAATAAATTGTTTGTACATTAATATTCTTGGGTAACATTAGCTTTATAAGAAGGTACGTCAGTAAAGTTATAATAAGATTGATGGTTGAAATATTTTGGTAATTATTTTGGAAAATAAAAAAAAAGACATTAGAAGTAGCCACTGATAACAAGATGACTTCAACTGCGTTCGCATAACATTCTCTCATGACTTTTAATACCATCAGAGGTACAAAGTATGTTGTTTATCACTAAACTTAATCCAATATACTCGTATGTACTTCTCTTTCTATCATCACATTCCATTATATCTACATTCGGTCAAACTCGGTTTTTACCATAGTTTAAAAATCAATGGTTTGGTTCAAACTGTCAGTACTAAATATGTTTCTATCTCTTTGCAACTATAAGAAAAGAAATCGAATTTATTAGATTTACGTTAAATTAATTTGATACAGCAGAACCGGAACCAACGTCCATACAATTGCTGAAAACCCTTTTCAAAACGAAGATCCAATAAACATAGTTCCTTCCTCTAGGTTAATGTCAGTACTCCTAAAGTTTGAGACAAGCACACCCCTGATAGAATCTACCAAGTTTAACACTTCAGCGTATCACATAATACACCTGAAGGGGATATAAGCTCACATTGTTTGACCCGACCCGCTCGTCTTGACGGATCAAGTACAGACTTAGGCGGCCGTTATGATGATTGATGAGGGAAACCAAACAGATGTGACGACACTTTCCTTGTCGTACGAGGAACATAAGAAAATCGTGTGATATTAAATGTAACTTGCTGGTTATTGCGTTTGGAAATAATATTATACAATATCCATTACTACTTTAATACTTGAACCCGACTCATCAGTGAGTATGCACTAAAATACAATATAATGAAATAGGAGGAGGCTCTGATGTCGTTGGGTATTTTATTTATATTTTCTACTGTGGAAGTTTGTGAGGATGAACATATGGACGTTTGTTGCTCTTTTACGCAAATGTACTTCACGGATTTAAATCTATCTTGGTATGTAGATCCTAGAATAACATAAGCACACTTTTTGTGCCGAGAAAATGTAAGGTTCTACGTGAATGCGGGTGAAAACGTGGGGCGGAAACTAGTCTATCTCAAATCTAACTCTAAATCCCCAACTTTATAATCATTTTTTATTTACACATTTTGACAGATTTACGATTATGATGGACAGTAGTAGTACACAAGTAAATGTATGTAGTAAATGAGTATCACGTTTGAAATATTTAAGTTGAATACTCTTATTCTTCAGTTTCAGTGATAAATTTTGAGAAGTAATAAATACCTACCTACCTTTGGCCAAATAATAAAGAATTAAGTTCTGACCTGACTTCAACAGTCAGTATAATTGTACATCACTATATAGTATAAAACAAAGTCGTTTTCTCTGTCCCTATGTCCCTATGTCCCTATGTATGCTTAAATCTTTAAAACTACGCAACGGATTTTGATGCGGTTTTTTTAATAGATATAGTGATTGAAGAGGAAGGTTTTTATGTATAATACATGTGACATCCCACGGGAATGCGGGTAAAACCGCGGGGGACAGCTAGTATTATATATAATTATTTTAAGCTTGTTTACTTCAGTGCATTTTTATATTTTGGAGTTCGTTTTATTTTTATTATTTCTACCAACGCTATCGCTTGGGTGTTCATTTCCTGTGGCTACTGCCAGACCCATAAACGTTTTGACATGACATGTAATGTAATTGCTGCAATGTGTGAATTTCAAAGCTGAATTATTCTACAGTTACAGAAATTGTAAAACATGCTTGCTTAAAAATTTATCAATAAGCCTTCCCAATTTAAAAGTAAAGTGTCCTAAACCGTGATTTTATTTGTTGCAGGTATGAAATAAATATTGCTGTTCAAGTGAACTAAGAAATCTTCTAAAGAGGTTTGTTATTTCCACTAACATCCTCCTTGATAGACACAGTTAGTATTGTACATAGTATACGTGTATAATAACACCAAAATGAAAGTTTGGACGGATATGGTGTGTCAATAATTGATTGATGGTTGCTTGACGACAGGGGATTTGGACAACTCTATCAGGGGACTTGATGTGGGTTTGTGGGTACGTTTAGCTATCGCAATATTATTTGTGACAGGAGGGGATTTTTATTCCTTTGTCTCATTCCTATAATTCATTAAAAAAATATTATAACGTTATAAAGTTAAACTGTAACGAAAAACTAGAGTAGTAGAGCTCTTAAAACAAGGTTCGTCCGGAGAAGTACTACCACCTAACCTATTTCCACCGTGAAACAGTACTGCACTTGTTTTACTGTGTTTCGGTTAGGAAGATGAAATTACAGGGACATGAGACTTACCAACTTATTATTATTATTATTTATAAAAAACATATAAATTCAACATCATTTATTCAGTATCTATGATGGTCAAAGTTACTGACAACCGGTCTTTAACATCTATGTACTTTTTTAAACCGTTATAAATATTACATGAAACTATATCTACATACGAGTATACAACCTGGCGCTCGATTCTGTAAGGAAAATGACACTAACTCGAGGATTATTCGTCGCGGCCTCTATGCTCTGTCTCTGTCGCTAACTACGCTAATACTACTAATCACGTGAGAGGTAAGCTCTCCGAGGCCTCCGTGAAGCGGCTGGCCGACGAAGTTTGTATTAGAGAATAAGGGGGCTGAACGTTACAAATATTAACCATACATCCAGAATACGAGTATACCAAATCCATTAATATCTAATAATGATACAGTAGTCGTAATTATCACGAAATTCGTGTAACGTAATCCCCTTACTGAGTGGGATAGAACATGGCTAAAGATCCGGATATCCTCCGTTCTATTTCTCGGGATGGGTAGCGTAATATTATTATGTCTTTGTTTTGAAGTTACTATTGATAACCCGGCTTAGAGACGTAGGCGATGCTTACCAAATGGTGGATTATGGGTCTCATTACTGAGGTCTCTCTATCTATTCAGGAATAAAAACTGTTGAGATGTTGATATGTAGGTATGTGTTAAGATGGCCTCTTTTATATAATAATAGTAATATAAAAAATCAACTTATTCAAAAAATTATTTATATTTTTTTATACATCTAAGGTTGCAAACAAGCTGACGGCCTGTCTGATGGTAAACGATCACCGCAGCCTATGGACGCTTGCAACACTAGGGGCATCGCCAATGCGTTGTCGTGGGTAACACTCGCGCGTTGCCAACCTTGCAAAAAATTCTTCTAGATGGGTTCTTGAAGAACACCATGCTGTACTCTCTTGGGAAAATCACGGCGGGGAGCTCATTCCACAGCTTAAGCGTGCGCGGCAGGAAGCTCATTTGGAATCGCACGGTGTGAGATCAGTTTGGTTCCAATTTGTGAGGATGAACTCCCCGTCGATGGCGAGAGGTGCGATGGTAAAAAGTAGTCGTGGGCATCATATCAAACAATTCCTCAGAACACAGTCCGTTGTACAAGCGGTGAAAAACATTACAAAACTTTTATTAATTAAGGACACAGTAAAAAGAAGCAATAGCCTTCATGTACATAAATCCTTTAAATAATAGTGTAGTGTCCATTGTCCTCGAATTCAAGCCTCAAAAATCCAACTGACTAATATCAAGTCAATTCCAAACCTAAGTATGGTTCTCGAAACTTTTAGTATCAGATTTGCACTTGCATTTAAATCCAGGAACATTATTTACACTACGGCTATCTGATTCAAAACAAAGCAGAGCTTGTGCTATAGAAACCAGGTAACTGATATTCTATATATGCCACGTTTTAAACAGGGACTTATACCTATATTTATACAGCGTGTTACAAAATACCCTGTAAAATATAACTATGTAATTATCAAAGCCAACAACCCTAGTAAGCTGTCATGTCAGGGAACCAGGTTTTTTTAACAAAAAGGCCTACGTACTTTACCTACGTATTTTACCTAATAATGTAGTAGTTTTTCTGTTTTTCATTCTTAAAAATCAGTTTTTTTTTTGGGATATATTATACAGTGTTACTACGGTTCTTAAATATTGTGAATGGACTCATTATAAGGCCCCCGTTAACTTCCTTTCGGCTTTTCGGGTAGTTTTGTAATAGTCTGTATATTAACATCCAGAAAAAATAAACAGACATGTTGATGCACAAAAATGTCCTGGGTGGGAATCGAACCCACTACCTGTGTCTTGGCAGACAGGGTCTCTAACCAAACCAACTGGCTCATTACAGTATCCATTAGTTTATTCCTACTAGGTACTATTTTAGAAAATAGAATAAGCATAAAGATTTTATGAGATAAACTCTCAGGCTATCTCCGTGGATTTGAAGAATGGCACTACGAATACCTACAGTAACTATGTATCCCACAAGGAATTATAATTCTCGTATTTTTTATTTATTTATTTGTATCCTTTCCTATCCATATTGGAACGAAGTTCCTTATCGCGCGTTGTAAAAGGGGGCTAGACGGAAAAGAATCATACGAAAAGTTGTAACGACACTTTTTTTCATATTGTTACGTTCGAAATTTAAATGATATGGTTTATTATTGGCTTTGTTTTTTTCATAATTTATTTGAAGGCTACATACAACATGTTTAAAATTCTGTTCCATTTATAAATTAGTATAATTAGTAATTATTATAAGAAAAGGAATAAGTTAAAAGTAAATTTTGAATCGCACTGAATTGAAAGAAGCATATACTCGTATTATTTCAATGAAAACTTCGTTCCTATCTGGTGTCCCACGACACCATTTTTGTTTTATTTTTCTGGTTCAGCACAATTTTGATTAATTACGCCATTCTTATCCCTACGTCATATCAGACACCCAATTCGCAATAAAAATAAATACATATAGAATCATGAACAAATACTAGCAAAATGAACTCGAAAATAATGAACGCTAATTATACTTTCTCAGTACAAAGAGTATCCAACATGTCTTTTGTTTTCTGAACGTATCTCTCTATAAACATTGTTTGTGTCTTATTACATTGTATTTACAGATGTTTACTTCTGTCATTGATATTCTACTAAGCAATAAGCTTTATTTTTAGCCTTCACATCCTACACATCGTTTGGGTCTCAGTCACTCATTCTTTCAGGCGTGACTTATTTATATTTTCTTATTTATTATTGCGATATAATAAATAAATAAATATCCAGGGACATTCGTTACACACGGTTATCTGATTCAAAACAAAGCAGAGCTTGTACTATGGAAACCGGATAACTGGTATACTACATATACTACTTTTTAAATACATACTTTTATAGATACTTACACCCAGACAAGAGTGTCTGGGTGTAAGTATCTATAAAAGTACTACTACGTACAGAGGTACCTATATCCAACGGCGGATCCAGGGGGGGGGGTCATGGGGGTCATGACCCCCCCCCTGAGCTGGTTCCAGGACTTAGGTCGACCACTAATTTAACATAATGATTTTATTTATATATTTTGTCTCATTCCTCATTCCGTGCGTGATAGTGCTTCTCTGGATGACTTCAACAGAAGATGGCAATATGTACGTACGTATATGTACAACTTATTATGTGTTAAGTTTTTCAAGTGTACAAGAATAAAGAATAATAATCTAGTCAACATGTGCTTTTTAGGTCGAAACTTATTCTAATTCTCCGAAAATTATGATTTTGGTGTCATTTGATTCGGAATAGCTTGTAGAAACTTTTTGAGAAAATTGAAGGGCCGCTCAAAAAAAATTGCAAAAGTTATAAAAAATTAAGTGAAAGAAAAAGGGGGTTTGGTTTTTTGCAACTATCTCGAAAACTATTTGGCATTTTCAAAATTTAAAAAAAGTTCTAAGAGAACAGGAAATTTCCCAAAGAAAAGTCTATACTCCCGGAACTGTATGACCAATATTTATAATTTTCCCAGAGGGTTGAAAATACGCCCGAAAACGCTTGCGCAAGACACTTTCGACATTTAATGAATAAATGTTATTTTAACTTATAAAATATGAAAATTAAATAGCGAAAAAATTCAGGCACCTACAGGATAGCTCAATGAAAAATAATCCGCGGTCCAAAAAATTTTATCGCGTTTTTTTAATTAGTTATCCATTAGTTAATTTATAATTTTTTATAACACAACATTAACATTGCAAGACTATAAATCTGAGATTTTTTCCTATCGTGGAGCTATTTGTCAAAGACTTTAGAATAGATTCTCGTTGGAAAAATTAAAAAAATGATAATTTTCGCTTTGTTATTAACAATTACTTAGGTTAAAAATTATAAAGCTCCATTAAACATTAAAAAAGACTTTTTTTCATATTGTAACTTTTGCTCCGCTTTCTCATGATCAAAAGCTGTATATATTCTGTTTAAAAAAATGTTATAAACAAAAGCATTGTTTATAAGATAATTCAATTTTTTTTCATAATTTAACTTTTGCTCCGCTTTCTCATGATCAAAAGCTACTAAAAAATATTTTTAATCATTTTTATTTCCTATTGTTTAAAAAAATGTTATAAAGAAATGCATTGTTTATAAGATAATTCCATTTTTTTTTCGGAAATATAAATTATGATGAAAGTTATTATTTAAAAAAAAAACCATTCCTAAAAAAAAAAAATTATTGCTTTAAACGGATTTGTTAATAATTTTTTTTTCTATCACTTGTAATTCATTTGTTTATAATAAAAAAATTATAATATAATAAAAATATTTTTTATTATAAACAAATGAATGTATGTTTATATTTTTTATTAGACTTTTAATTTTCTGTTCTCTTTCATTTCATCATTCTCACCTGGTTTCTTATGTTTAATATATACCTATATTTAAATACCTTATAAACAATTATAAATATGATCATACAACTTATGTAACTTTTTCTCTGAGGGATATTTATTAACAATTTTAACGAAAAAAAAATGGAATTATCTTATAAACAATGCATCTTTTTATAACAATTTTTTAAAGAATAGGAAATAAAAATGATTAAAAATCATTTTTTAGCAGCTTTTGACCATGAGAAAACGGAGCAAAAGTTACATTATGAAAAAAAGGTTTTTTTAATGTTTAATGGAGCTTTATAATTTTTAACCTAAGTAATTGATAATAACAAAGCGAAAATTAACAATTTTTAAATTTTTCCAACGAGAATCTATTCTAAAGTCTTTGACAAATAGCTCCACGAAAGGAAAAAAATCTCAGATTAATAGTCTTGCAATGTTAAATATTGTGTTATAAAAAATTATAAATTAACTAATGGATAACTAATAAAAAAACGCGATAAAATTTTTTGGACCGCGGATTATTGTTCATTGATCTATTCTGTAGGTGCCTGAATTTTTTCGCTTCTTAATTTTCATATTTTATAAGTTAAAATAATATTTATTCATTAAATGTCCAAAATGGGCGTGGCTTGCGGAAGCCGGAGCACCCGTTTTCGGGCGTATTTTCAACCCTCTGGGAAAATTATAAATATTGGTCCTACAGTTCCGGGAGTACGAAAAAGAAAGAGAAAAAGTTTCTACAAGCCATTCCGAATCGAATGACAACAAAATCATTATTTTCGGAGAATTAGAAAAAAAATCGACCTAAAAAGCACTTGTTCACTAGTCTATAAATATTTTTAAGTACAGTACTTACGAACATTAATAAAATACTTAATTTTTACTTGTATCTATTGTTATAAAAATGGAATTATAAGTTCTTGACTTGACCACGACTATGTGACCCCCTCCTGGCGCCAAAGCTGGATCCGCCCTTGCCTATATCCTTATGTATGCTTAAATCTTTAAAACTACGCAACGGGTTTAATGCGGTTTTTTTAATAGATAGTGATTGAAGAGGAAGGTTTTTATGTATAATACATGTGACATCCCACGGGAACGCGGGTAAAACCGCGGGGACAACTAGTATACATATATAAAGAGAATAAGAAAAATGGGAAGTCTACTAAACGGATAACGGAGAAGACGCGATTGACACATTCGCTAACAAGCGATGGATGTGACGACCCAAACCATCATAGACTATTTAAAATGGCCATAAATAAATCGGGACACCGCCGTTGTAAAATCAGTCGCAAAATAATATATTCTATAAACAATAACTTATAATAACTATTGATACAAATATATATATGTAGGTATATATTTTAATATTCATATATCGTTAATGTATTTTAGCACCAAGATACGATGTTAAAATGTAATGACAAACAAACGCAATAAAATAATCTAAAAAGAGTACGGACCTAACGTCTATGGTATTCTAAAGATTTTTTTTTATCATAATGAATAACTGTGGGCTATGCTGTAAGCGCTTACACTTATTGGCTGTTGTAATATGTAATTTAGCGCAAAATACCAATAAATGCTTTACACGAACAGTACCCACAAATGTGACATACCAGATAAGTGCAAGCTATTCAGATTTGCATTGTTGCAAATCCATTGACAATTCAGTTAAAACGAATTTACTATCCCAAAAGCTTGAGCTTTTCATTTTGAACACATGTGGAATGTCGGACGAGTTTCGGTGCTCTGTTTAAATTTCATCAAAAATACAGATTACTTCAACAACCGACTAGCATTGAAGCGAAATAGTGTGTTGTAATATATTGTACAGTATACTGTAAATATATGTGCACTAGGATGTCTTTTTGTATGTGTTAATTTATACTCAAACCAAAGATTTTGTGTATATCCAAGATTAACAATGATAAATTCGATTTTCACGAAAATGCGGGACTGATCCCTATATGTCTGAAGTTCATTAATTACATAGGTATTGAAATGTAATCCTTTATTTCCTTTTCCTTTATATAATAAAGTCCAGTCCAATCGACTTCGAAATAAATATTCAAAATGCCCTTTGCTTAGTCAAAGTTCTAGAAGAGCCCTTGTGAAAGCCACTGAAGTTACCACCGGTATGGACAAGGCCTTCGATCTAATAAGCTCAAAATTTAATGTATGTTTTTTTTATGGCGACAACAGACGGAATGTGGTCACCAACTCCTATTGACATGGACCAGAGTAGTCGCCAAATGCTCCATTTAATCGAGATATAATAGGTCTGTTTTACGACTAAGTGGTATCGAAAAATTAACCCTAATGGCGTTACGATAGCCGCTTTTTAGATCTCTTAAACTTATTGCTATATTTATTTATCTGTCTATAATTACAAAAATTGTTCTACAGTTTTATTAAATAATAAATACCTATATTTTTTTAAGAATATATTTGGTGAATCGCCGTCAATTTTCTTTTGTATAAGCTGTGCTTAGTTTGAGAGCAGCTCAGGGCATTTATAATCGGGGATAATAATGAAAGGGCCAGATGTACCGTGTATGATGAAGGTCCCACGAAATTAATTTACTAAGGTAAAATTTCTGAAGGTACTTGTATCATCAAGACAAGCCTCTTACCTTCTCATTATCTATCCTTAATCAAAAACCAATAGTCAATTTTTTTTTAGTTGATACTAAAATAGTTACCCAATCAAAATGCAAATGCATTCCGAGCTCCTTCAGTGAGATAGTTAATTAAAAACGAGAATCTAAGGAGCGACTTTAAATTAAGCTTAGAATTAATTAAAAATATATCTCTATTATTAACCTTAACATTAATACCTTAACCTTAACTTAAATAAGTGGAAAAAAAAAGAAATATATGATTCAAATGTCAAATAAACTCTACCACGTCTTTTTAATTCGATATCTGCCTGGGATCATAAAGTACCTACAGATTAGTCCAACAATAGATCATATTTCCTCTTCAGATATTTCTTAGCGACAAAAGCTAGAAGCTTGGGTCCAGAGTCTTTGTTACTTTATTTTTATATGAATTATTTTTATACGAAAGGAGTCGGATTGACAGTGGTGTATCATATACGGGTGAGAGAATTCTGACAAAAAGTTAAGCTCGAGAAATGCTTACTCTATGTTTATCATCCGACATAGGTATAAAAATAACGTAACGTTAAAATATAAAATTAAAAAGTTATTAGTTTAAAAAAAATAATAATTATAAGTTTAATGAAGTGCAGAATAGACAATTAATCAATGTACAAACGTGAAGGAAAGTAACTCAATTACTTATAGGTAGGTACTGAAGCACTACATAAATAAAAATCTAATTGACAAACAGCCCGACCGTTTGAAAAGAGCTTTAACTGCATCGCAGCCTACAACGCTACGACAGTTTCATAAATTAGTAGGTTTATTCCATTCCGACCAACTCCGAAGCCTTGGACCTTGACCAAGTCGCGGGCGATCTGCACCCCTGACCGGCTGGAGGTCGGCAGTTTATTTCTATTTCCCGACTGAGGCGCATTCAGTTTTAATTGAATATCTATTAGTTTTGCATCGTAGCGAATGCTGATTCAGAGTGGGAGTTGATTCTATGTTTCAATAAGTTGCCTTTATTAGTTGACATTGGCATATTTATTTAGTTTCCTAGTTTAAACAATCTTCACACAACTAAGTCATTAAACTTGGATCGAATAAATCGTACAAGACGATAATAGTTTTACAAATAATGACATACTTGCAGAAGCATCGTTTTTAATTAGGGTTATGACTCAAAGTCCCCTTTCATTTCGCGGGAACACAACTTATACTCCACAGATATAAAGAATATAATTTAAAACTCGCCCCTACCTAAAATTCTAACAAATAAATATAAAAAAAGGCTTCTCCCCATACCCCTATAGACGGGAAAACAACTTAAACTCTAGAAATCAAATAATATAATATGCAAGAGAGCGATTTTCTTCGAGTTTTTCGAATGTACAGTCACAGTAAATGGTTTTAATTAAGTATAATAGAATTCGTTAAAATACTGACTGCCTACTCGAGGCTAATCTCGTTAATTAGTTAACAGTAACATGAAAATCTTCATGTTCACATACTGCAAATTTGGTTTACTTTACTTATACTTAGATTTAGTTAACAAACCTTGCACGTACCATAAATGGCATTTGACTTTTTACCCACGACGAAACGGAGAAGTTAGGAGAAGAATGTTTCTGTGTGCACTTCAATGTTGCCATTTATCTGGAAAGCGGAACAACCGATTCAGATGCGAATGTAGATGTAAACTATCTGCGATGGTGCTAATTTATGTCTAAAAAGGTTCAAATAGAAAGGATCCATGTTTTTTTTAAATAAAGCCCGAGATGTATGTAATCTTTGTTAAAGAAAAAGGGTTAAGTTACATTTTAAAACCACCGATTAAAAGGAGGTCTAAGTAAATAAAGAAAATTATTTAAGAATAGACGTGATTTCAATCAGTCACATAAAATGTAAGTCTCTTTAGTTAATTTCAGGGCTGGAAATGGAAGTTCCCGTTTGATTTACTTTAGTTACTTACCTGCTCTTAGTCGGGTGTTTTGAAATTAGATTTATCATTTTTCTCTAACAACGCTTACATCCAACGAGATACTAAAACAATCATTTTGTTTGTTCATTTACACTCCATAATTGGTAGTTTTAATGTTTTTATGGTAAAAAAGGATGTAGTCAATAAAAGAAAAAAAATATTGGGTTCTATTAGACCATCACCGTTTATACACCTGTAGTCTATATCTATACTAATATTATAAATAGGAAAGATTTGTGTGTAAGTATGTTTGTCACTCTTTCACGCAAAAACTACGAAATGGATATGGATGAAACTGGCACATAGATAGAACATATCCTGGAATAACATATAGGCTACATTATATCCCGGGAAAATGTGATATCGCTCGGGAACGCGGGTAAAGCCGCGGGGGACAGCAAGTTTATTTATAAAAGCACAAATAAATACCATACCTAAGGCTTTACCTGCGAACGTGAGGGATCTTAGTTGCGACATGATCGCGTAACAAACACCTACACAAAGATAAAGATTTATAGTTCCTAATAATAATTCTTCAACTTACAAAACCTTTATCCATATGTTTGTTACATAATCGCGGTATAAGTATTAGCCGACATGATTTGAATATAATTATGTACATAGTTAAATCAATTCGTATGAAATATAACACCTTATACTTTTGTTTCCTAGAAAAGATTGGATCCTCGAGAATGCTATAAAACCGCAGGGTGGAATCAGGTTTACAGTAGAGTTAGATCGTCTTTGGTCTCATCATCATCATCCAATTGGAGTTCCTATTCTAATAAATAACGTTCTATGAATCCGCAATCAAAGTGACTGTCAGTGGAAAAATGCATACTTTATATGTACCTCCCAAACTACATATTTAAAAAATATTTATTGTCCTTATAATAAATTAATAATAATAGTTTCAGGTAAGTTTTTATGGACCCTGACACCTCCCAGGGTGAAATCAGTCATCAAAACGAACACCTACTCATGGCTATTCAATACCTAATTAATAAGCTTAATAAAATATAAAAAAGGGATTAAGTTGTTATTATTACTGTCTATAAAAATATAGTACGTTATATACTTCATACTCGTTGTTTCCCTCAATTTGTACAGTGCCATCTATTGGGAGATGCTAGAACTATCTCCACAAGGTTGTTTTCCCATTTCCTCATTTTCTGTATCCGTTTCCCTGATATTTGCACCTACTGCCAGAGGGCGCTTAGACATTTAGTTTCAAACAATCTCCACAGATGGCGCTACTAGACTTGTATTTACGGTCGTGCTAGGTAACATTTTCTAAAATGGGAATCAAAATTACACAGCTACTAAAAAACGTCCAGAGGTGACAGCACAGCTTAATGTAAGATTGCCGCCATTTTTCTTCAACTGACATTTAGTTATTGACTTTTATGAATTTGTGACAGATAAATGGAATTTTCACAAACTGTGACACTTTATAGTCTCTAATATAGTTAGTACAATATTTCCTTAGAGTATATTATTAAGTTATATACATAATTGTAAATATTGTATAACCTATCTTACCCCTATACCCTCTCCACAAACTCTTGTTTTAAAATGTATATTTGAATGCCCAATAATAAGCATCTTTTATATAACATAGAGTAATACTTTTTTGATTTAATTTAATTCAAATAAGTAATTAAATTAATTAAAAAAATAAACGAAATATAACTTGCTTAACTACAAATGAAGCTACCGAATATATCCACAAAACTACATGATGATCAGTATTTATTTACTCTTTATGCACTAAAATACAAAGGCGAATATAATGCCTTAGGCAATAGTATATGTCAATGAAAACTTTTAACAGGTCTCATCTTTTGTGGACCTAAAATTTTATAAAAAAAATATGATAAAAAAATGGCGTGCTCTTTTTTACCTTTAGTTTTTATTTTGGCTGTGGTGGTGAGAAATCGTTGAATAGCAATGATTTACGTGCGCTGACAAAGCGATTTGTTGAAAAAGCGGGTGTCGCTTTTTTGTTCGTCGCTTGGAGCCCTCCTCGCTGAAGTGCTGTTTAATATTGAGCTCCGCTGAAAAATAGGTCCTTGAAACATATTTAAAGAGATTCATTCTTTCAGCAAGTATCTACTTTAGCATGAAATAAACTAAAGTGAATCTAGATTATGGTGTTTTACTATGCGCTGTAGATAACATTGTTATTTTAATTTACAGTATAATGACGTAGGTCTACGTGGATTTGATTCTGATGATTGAATTCTTTATTAACGTCAACGAAGTAAAAAACCGGCCAAGTGCGAGTTGGACTCGCCTACGAAGGGTTCCGTTCTATTATCTATAAAACAGCCAAAAATCACGTTTGTAGTATAGGAGCCCCCTTCAATATTTATTTTATTCTGTATTATTGTTGTTATAGCGGTAACAGAAATACATCATCTGTGAAAATTTCAACGGTCTTTCTATCACGGCTCATGAGATATAGCCTGGTGACAGACGAATAGATAGACGGACGGACAGCGGAGTCTTAGTATTAGGGTCCCATTTTATCCTTTGGGCACGGAACCCTAAAACTATTATTTTGGTAAAAGTTTGGGACGGAAATATCTGTCAACAGCCAGGCTGACAGATATTGCGCTTTCTCATAAATGTTAAGAAATCACGTTTGGCGTTCTATCATCGTATCTCAAAGGCTGTCCTTATTTGTCACTCACGCATACCATGCCTCTGTACTTATAATAAATTGATTTCGTATGAGTATCTCTGTGACAAAGGAAGCAATGTAAGGCCGTTTCAAACTCTGATATATGAGCGTTGAGACTAAGGACCCAGAAGTCGTCGATATGAGATATTCCTCGCGTAGAATTTTTCGTCAGACGTAGCGCATGATATGGACTAACACATCTTTTTTTATTATCATTTTTATGTTCTTTACGAATGATTAAGGAATTAAATAACTATTCTTTATTGTATATACAATACTATAGATGAAATCTTGATAGTAAACCAAAGTCACTATATCAGACTGTCTGTTTGTGCGCTTTGTTCTTTTAAACTACGGCATAACTTTAATTATGGTTATTACCATTATTTTGAGTATTTGTTACGGAAGGTTTATGTGTATATATATGTGGATATAACATTTATATTATATCGCTTGTAATATAAATAAAGGAAGATGGATGATTTCATTCCTAGATACGCTACTTTTCGTAGCAAAGTCGCTCGATAACCTAGGACTTTACAGATTATCCAATGATAGTTTTAGAACTTATATTATATATATATATGATGATCTGATTGACAGGCCAGTTGGCTTGGTGGTTAACGCTCTGACTGCCAAACCGAAGGTCGCGTGTTCGATTCCCACCCAGGACAAACATTTGTGTGCATGAACATGTCTGTTTGTTCTGTGTCTGGGTGTAAATATCTAAATAAGTATGTATTTAGAAAAAAAAAAAAAAGTAGTATATGTAATATATCAGTTGTCTGGTTTCCATAGTACAAGCTCTGCTTAGTTTGGGATTAGATGGCCGTGTGTAAAGAATGTCCCAGGATATATGTATTTTATTCTATTAACTAATCAATTAATATATTTCAGTAATCTAAAATTCGGATTGATACAAAGTCAAATAAATTAAAATAGATTTTATGATTTTTTTTTTACATTTATATAGCAACTTACACTCGGAATATTTAAGCATTTTAATTACCTATGCAAGCTGCTGTCAGATAGTCTAGTTTAAAGCAGATTTCCTCTTTTCGGACAAATGTATTATATAATCCTACAAAACGTTAACATGCATAAATCATGAGACTAATCAGTTTGTTTTAGCAGTAAAATTCGTAGAATTACAAACATACCGACATTTACATGGAGGGATGATTTAATGTTGAATCATATGACGCGAAGCTTATCATGGATTATAATATCATGATATCAGTTATTAAAGGGACCCTTTATAAAGCGCTTTGTTATTAGTCCTAAGATAAGTTATCAGAAGAAACTATTGGATACTGTGACGTATCGGATTTGGTGATTAAAGACCCTGACTGCCACGCCACAGGTCGTGGGTTCGATTCCCACCCAGGACAAACATTGGTGCATTAACATATCTGTTTGTTCTGGGACTTTCTATATAAGTATGTGTTTAAAACAAGAGTATATGTAGTATATCAGTTGTCTGGTTTCTATTGTACATAGTTGCTTAGTTTGGGATCAGATGGCCGTGTGTAAAGAATGTCCCAGGATATTTATTTATACTATCTTAATACTGGGTGTAATGTATGAAATATACGAACCATTTTTAAATAAACACATAAGCAACGTAGGTGTGCGGCGACCGATAGCAATCTTCAAAGGATCTTACCTATTCCAAGAGGCGGCTCACTGTTATTTCCAACACGTGGCGTGCGGTGGAAATATCTCAATTTGGATTCCGTAGGCGGTGTCTAACCGCGGTAGTTTTACGAGCGAACCACCCCCACACATCCATCCTTCAGAGCATTCGAGGATACGTGCGAATAATATTGGTACCTATGTATAATTTTTAGGCTTTTGTCTGAGAACTTTTTATTTTTTCAGGCTGTTCGAACCCGTACTTGTAGGTACCCGTTTTTGCTAGAATTTTCTTTGTTCTGGATTTGGTAAGCGAAATACTTATTCAACATGTTCAATAACATAAATATCTTTATTAAGTTCGATAAAAAGCTTTTGCTGTTATCGTTTCCTCACACAACTCGTTTAAATTTTAATTTGTGATGTACATAAGGATTTTTTGAAGCGAAAGCCTGGGTCTCGCCTCTGGGAAAATCAGTTTTCCAATAATTTTCCGAGCGAACACGGTCAACCGGCTACTAAATTAATAAAGGGGTAAAAGTTGTCGTGTGTGAAGGTAATATCCATTTTAAAGACGTAGATTTGTTTTGGTAGCTAGTTATAATTACATTCAAGCCTAAAATGTACCGAGGATCAATGATATTATAAGCATTTTAAAATAATAAAATCTACGACAAATATTTATGTGCATTAACATGTCTGTCTTTTTGATCTGTGTCTGGGTGTTATCTATATAAGTATGTAGGTATTAAACCAGTTATATAACATGAACTATGTATATCAGTGGGTACAATCTCTGCGTGGTTTGGGATTAGTAAACTGTGTGTGATATTATTATTATTAACTACATAAAAGTAATTTAATAATATAATGAAGAAGATAAATAACGAGAAGAATTATTTATTGTACGCCGACCATGAGAACAAAATAAAAAATCCTAACAATTAACCTTTTTATATTAAATGGTCTTATCGCTTAAAATCGATCTCTTCCAGACAAGGGTGGGACCTGGTGGAGAAGGATTTAGAGACGATAATTGACGGTGGTGATGAAGGAATTAATTTCTTGATATAAAAAAATAAATAATTCAACCCTTGAACCGCCAGCAAATGAATGAGCCAATTAAAGCACATTACGAGATTCGGAGCCACACACGCCCATCCGCTTAACCCGACTCGCTACGGAAACCGCACATTTATATATCTTCCTTCCTTTCTTGTGCATTTGAAGATCATTTAATAAATAAAGTATATGAATAGCTTAATTTTCGACTGATATTCAAAACGAAAACCAGCCTTTTGTAATTCTGTTGAATAGCTCCCTCTCATTCACTCTTGTGGGTGGGACAAGAATGCTGACGGGACAGATATACCTATGCTTATGAGTGGCCAAATGACGTCAATTAATAAGAAAAGCATGAAAAGTAGGTCCAGTGACTTTAAATGTGACCTTTAATAATGGTTTTGAGGCTCACGTTGATGTCAAAATTAATTAATTTGAGATACTGTACAAATCACTAAAACGTACATAACATACTACATAGCTTTTATAATAAAATAACTTGCCATATACCAACATAAAACTGCATTACAACATTCTAAACAAGACTGGAAAAGTAAACAGAATTTCTAAACGTTTACTAAAAGGATTAAATCGAGATGGAGAGAAAGAATGTTTTCAATTTCCATATAAAGACAACAAACTAATAGATTTATATCTTAATATATATAGTTACATATACCCTCGCTCGCTATTTCGATAGCGTCACACGTTTCTGTACATGACATTGCCCTATTTTTTTTCTCCGGTCGATTGGCAGTTTATTGTGTAACTAACAATTGATTGTTTCCAAATGGCCTATATCTAACGGGTGTAATAGCTCATGTATGCATATCGTATACAACACATGAAGGCCACATGTTTCATTTGATGAAATTTGTAGAGGCAGCAATAATTAAACCGACATGCCTTGTGTACATTTGCACAATATTATGCGGTGAGAGTATCAACATTAATCAATCCGGGTACACTCAACGATAACTTACACAAAGTTACTTTAATAAAGATAAAACAATATTTAATGTTTCTTTATCTATAGGACCATAAACAAATTCTTAAATATCTCACGAATCTGATTTTTACTAAACTGTTTAACAGGGATTCTGGTGTCATACAACGAGGCGATGTCGTTAACTAAAAAGTTGCAATCACGAGTGACAACAAGCGATCGTGAGCTGGTTGTAAAAAGTACATAATCTAGCACATTGTAGCTAAAACTCGGTGTCTGCGGGCGCATAGCCGGTCGATACAGCCTGCCCGGGATTCAGCCTAGACTAGCGCTGAACGGCTGAAGTGGAATATTGTAGCGCAAACAAAGCTTCAATATTTTTATTTCATATTTACGACGTGATAATAATTTATATTTGTATGTGCAGTAAACATCTTCCGTTTTAGTGAAAAATATAAATGTAATGTTGAAGAGAAAAAGTTACAAATGCTTTATTTGTATTTTTTTCTTACTTAGTAACCTTTTTTATACCTCGCTATAAATCTTATTTAGTGACTTTTAAGGTACTCGATATATTAGTTATTTGCTGTAGGTGACTATCGATTGAGCAGCTAAGATTTTATATCATTTACGAGCACGTTCATCGTTCGCAGATGAAATTTTGAAGTCTCCTTTGATCGCGAGTTAGATGAATGGTCGGATTTGTGCTCCGACCTCGAAATATAAATCTATATTGTATTTCATTTTTACGGATTCCTTCTATACTGTAATAATAGCTCATCAAACAGGACCTTTTCGGCGACAGTGTCATTGTCAGAAAAGGGTAAAACGTCTGCATTGTTGTATTCTATGAGAATACCTACCTAAAATAAACTTATCATTCAAAATGTCACCCGAAATCTATATTTTATATTACCTTCGTCAGATATAATTTTACCTTTCCAGAAATATTTGTAGTCCATTAATGGTATTTATTTTGGTGTTGTGTAAATGTTATTTTATAAGCATTCAGTTTGTATAATAATAATGTGAAATATATACCAAAAAATATAAATAACACACCTCTTAAATGTAACTATAAGTATTTGTGATTAGCTTCCCTTTGTAGGTAGAATGAAACATTAGGTTAAATCTATTGTAGACGAGAAGCCATATTAAAATGAAAAATACATGATTTTTTTAAGTAAATGCTATTATGAAAATATAAGTTTGGATATTTGTGACTTAATCGCGCATAAACAGTCATAGCACCTAACCAGATTTATATGAAAAAAACTTGGATACAAACTTGGCATGCAGATGGTTCAGTATTTACACAAAGGAAACATTTTATCTGGGGAATACATTAAATCTTCGGGAACGCGGTTAAAACAGAGCTAGTCATCAATATACTCGGCATGTCATTAAAGTTAAAGAGTGGCTCTACTAATACTAGGCAAGAATTATACATGAGCAAAGTTCTTAACGTAAAATGTTTGCCGATATCAAAGCGAGCATTAAAATAAGAGTGAGGCGCGGCCCTGAGAGCTGACTCCGCATGATGCCAATCCGCAAACTAAGTTGCTGAAACCCATGAATAAATTTCTCTTGGTCCGCTTTTAGCCGATTCGTAGCAGCGTTTCAAGATGTTCCGGTAATCCTCTTAATATAAGCACACTATGAGATTTATGTAAGTTTAGTTTTGAACTCCTTTGAGGCTTTGAAGATAGGATGAATGATTTGAATGTACCAATATATATATATTGAGAAAACAGTTCTGTCTTAATATAGATGTAGTCTTGCACCAGAATTATGTAACTCTCGAGTTGACTAATGAAGCCGACTTCAAAAACAGATTGATGGTATTTACGTTGCGCGCGTAAAGAGGTACCGTAATCATGGCTTCAACTTAAATTACATAAACCTGTGTCACTACATAATCGTTCTCCTGGTTAATTCGATTGACCTTCTCTGCTTTATGTGCTTTCCACATTCGTTCAGATTATTAATTACCATGGTGAGATTGTGGTCAAATGCAAGCCAATCAACACTAACATTAAGAAAACCTTGACAAATCCTTACTCAATTATAAATGCATGAGTGAGTTTATTTCTTTTTACTCTCTTACAGCTAAACAACATAACCGATCTTGCTATAATTGAATACACACATATGGAGTGGCTACGTCTTATCTCAGGCACACAAGTATTTAATTCTACGAACATTTTTCACTGACAAGTATGGCAGTAGAGCTTAATAATAATAATAGTTCTTTATTGTGACTACTAAGGCCCACTTGTTAGTATTACAATATATTCTTAAAAAACTATGTTAGTAACAAATCAAATAAGATGAGTAAAATTACTTATTTTCTATTTACAGTTTCCACACACAATCAGGTCTATAGCACGCTTTAATTAATATATTTTTTTTTAATTCTAATCATCATCAGAAAGGAGAAAGTAATATAGTTTTTTGATAAAGTTGTAACCTCTTTTGTACAAACTGAATACATCTTACAATAAAATCCCAACTACGTGTGCGGCTGTTGTGATCCGTATAATCGAAGGTTGAAAATAGACAGCCAAATAAAGGTCAACGTTGATGGACACTATGAAAACACCCCTATCGCATTGACATTAACCTTGTATTCGGGGAAATTGCCTTATATGTCAGGCCCTTGGATACAAAAAAAAACATTGTGTCTACAGTATTGGTCTTTGTGGGCATTACCTAACCATCAGTGTAAGAAACGCTTCATATGTCTCTGAATCCATGTCTGTGTCTGAGTCTTTAGTTTTAGGGACTATCTATAGACTTATATGACCGTAATTGTTAATCGATTTTGATATTTTTGTTGATTTAAAGCTGACAGAATGTCTGGAACATTAATATCTTGCTATATATATAAAAATATGTCCCCCGCGGGTTCACCCGCGTTCCCGAGGGATGTCAAATTTTCTAAAGTGTCAAGTTTTTATAAAACATATCCTAGAATAACATATAGGCTATATATGTTCTATCTATGTGCTAAGTTGCATCTAAATCCGCTTGGTAGTTTTTGCGTAAAAGTAACAAACATTCATTCATACAAATTTATAGTAGGGGAAGTAGGATAGTAAGGAGTGTTTGACAATTTGCAAAGTGTACATGCATAACGATAGTTTTGATTTCCATTAGAGAGCTATATTTAGCAATTCCGACGGATCATTAGTCGCAATATATTGAAAGCTTTAGTTACTCCTTTAACTACCTCCTCCTAGCCACTTTAGGTACAATTTCATGTGAGGTAACATTTTAAATCGATAGAAACAGAGCATTGAGTTCAACATGTAATTTTACAGGATATTTTTAATTGTTGAACTTTATGCTGTACAATTACAATAAGGATGTGTCGTGACATTGCAATACAGCAATTCTTTATTTAATGTCCATAACGATCGTTTCTATGGAGTTTTGTATGAAATAGCAAGTTGTGACGTCATAATTGTACATCATCAAATAACATCATCATCATCAGCCTATCTCCGTCCACTGCTGGACATAGGCCTCACCTATGGCACGCCACTGAGCTCGATCTTCATGATATACGCAAACTGGCTGGCAGCGGTTGGAAACAAAGAGCTGAAGATCGAGCTCAAATAACATACTCTTTATGATTAGATCGGTACATAAAAATCACATTAATGATTTAAATTGGTTCAGATTTCATGTTTTCGTACATTTTTGGATGTTCAAAATACTGGTTAGTGTTTAATCATTTATCCTTAATACAGGACAGTTCCATATTGATTAAAGTATTATTTTGTTTTCCATTATCCATCATAGCGAAAGTCCCAAATCTAAAGTGGGCTTTAGCTTTCGAGGACAACATCATAAGGGAACCTTAGCACCATCGACTAAGCTTGAGTTGTCTGCAAATCTATTACCAACCAAATTTATGGGACAACATCTATAACTGAAAATATTATTAACGTTAACATTCCATCCCAATATTTCCAATATCGTTTAGCATCGATTAGTCAAAAAGAATGTAATAACAATGCGTAGGCAAGATTGATGTACCGAAAGGTCTGAAGGTTTTTTTTTAAAGTACCCAACCCGCCGTCGAGGGTTAATAATAACGGCCCTTACGCCCTTGCCGCCTAATATTACGCTAACACTGAAAAAGTGGTCAATATATTTTACCTGAGAGTATTTTTATATTTTGTAAACGACTTTTGGTAAGTAAATAAATCAAGTTTAAGTACTGGCATGGCTGAGGAAATTTGTTTGTTTACTTATCTTTATAAAACAAAGTTACTATTTATGTCTGTCTATTTGTGTATCAATTTGTCAACTACGTTATAGATTATCATGCGGTTTCCTCCATCATTAAGTAATTTTGTTTTGGACGGTTTATGTGTAGAATTCATGCATATACCCTCATTTAGGCGGAGTCGGGTGGGTCGCTACTTACTCGTACGTAACTTATAAGGGAGGATATTTTTGAAATCTTCATAGAGGATGCTTTCTATACATACACAATAAAACCAACTGTCCAGATTTCATGTAATTAGCTCCCGCTGTTTTAGCTTGACGACTGCAAAATCTATATATGTTTAACCAAACGTAATAATAACATTTTTATATTATATTTGCACTTGTTTATTTTTAAAAATGTACTCGATAGGCCAAAACAACAAACACGGTATGCAGCACAGGTTTAATGCGTAAAACGCTGGAACGAAGTCGAGGTAGCGATCTTTCAGGAGACCTGAAATAAAACAAATAGGTATTTGGAAGAATCTATTAAGACATACACAGAAACAGAAAACAGAGAGAGAGGTAGTACAAAGGTGTTTGTAGGTACCTATTATTATTGTAAGACGAATTGACATCTTTATTTAGCATTGAATGAGATATTGCGATTTTTATGAGTTAGTATGTATAGAGTAGTAGAGCACTTAGTGCAGAGTTCGCTCGGGGAAGTACTACCTTACCCATTTCTGCCGTGAAGCAGTAGTGCACTTGTATTACTGTGTTTCTGTTAGAAAGGTAAGGTAAAATTTCAGGCACATGAGACTTAACAACATCTCGTCTCAGGGTCGACAACGCATTGGCGATACCCCTAGTGTTGCAAATGTCCATAGGTGGCGGTTGACCACTTAACATCAGGTGGAACGTCTGCTTGTTTGTCGGCCTAAGAGGTATAAAAAAAAAGATAAAGGTGGGGTAATCACAATGGGCGGGAATCACTGTACCAATTTGAAAAAAAAAACATTCACTGATTGTAAGCAACACTATTCCTGAGTGACGTAGACTATTTAATTATTCCGGGCTACAATCAATCCCCCGGGGATGCACGTGATATTGCAGGACAACCTAGCTACCTAACTAGCAGATAAAATTGTAAAATTATTTTAATATTGAAACCTTTTTCAAAAAAGGACTATTTATTTTCTATTTTCTATTTTGGACTGCATATATTTTTTTTCTATGTGTTCACCGATTTCTCCGTCAATTGTCACTAACCACCATTTCCATATGTTTTTACACATCTTCTTTGACAAAGACTGAGTACTATATTTCTCCGCACATCGGTCATAAAGTCATTACTAAAATTATACGAGTACATTACATATGTTACATTTTAAATGTATAATACGTGTAACAGAAAGAGTTAACCGAATTCAAAAACGGCGGAGGTTCTCCGCCGGTATTCCGAGATATTCCACCGATCATGAATCGATTTTGATAATTCTTTTTTGTTTGGTAGATCATACTTCAGAGGTGGTCCCATAGAATTTTGATTATTTTTTGTTCTAAACCTTAATATCCTTAATATAAGTAAATTACAGATAATTTTGTCACGAATTTTAATACAAATTAAAAATATCTGGTGAATAGTAACAGATATCTGATTACAATAAATAACAATAATGTAATCAATTAAACTTTTATTGAATCCCATTATATCCTATTTGTATGCAAAATGTCGAACGAATTCTTTTATAGAAATTATTTTCGTAACATAAAAGCAATTCGAGGTGACAGACGAACATATATTAGCAAATGTCATCTACTTTTTAATTCCTGCCCCCTTATTCACCTAATACAAACTTCGTCGGCGAGCCGCTTCACGGAGGCCTCGGAGAGTAGTATTAGCGGAGTTAGTGAAAGAGATACAGCACGGAGGCCGCGACGAAACATCCTCGAGTTAGTGTAATTTTTTTTTATAGAATCGAGTCCCTGGTTCCATTGTGTTTTGTGCTATATTATAACTATTATTTATAGATGTAAGCGATGAATAGCGACAAGATCTATATTATTGATATTGTGCTAATTTGTTAATGCGATCGTTAAAACTATTATCGTTAGTGGTTATGAATAAATATCATATTACAACTATTGTGTTTATAAATATTACTAATTAAATTTACTCGATAAAGTTTTTATTGATTGCTTCCTTTTAATATGTTAATTATTTTGAATTTTTATTACTTTGAATTAAAACAATATTAATATGCTGAGGCAACGGTTCCCTTATATAATATATTCAGTTTTATATTTATTGTTCCCGTCATTATTGTCTATTTAAGATTGTTGAAATGTTTGTATTTATGTAAACACTTAGTCACTATGCAAAAAAAAAACAATTCGTTAAAAGATAAAAAAAAATATGGAGAACTATTTTATTGGTGACGAACAAATATTTGTTAGTAACAATTTTCAATAAAATGAAATACCAATAAAACCGGTATAAGTCATTTGTCCTCTATAACTTCTCCACAACATTGATTTCCGACATACTGACCCGACAAACCGTGTAGTGTCGAAATATTTCACGAGAAAAATGTTATTAAATGTTGGAGCTCCCAGGGTACTTATACAGTGAGATATTTTACAATACATTTTTTGTGAAATTACAGGCATTACATAAATTACATGACACTTAAGAACTTCACGTCTCAGGGACGACAACTCTTTTGCGATACCCCAGGTGTTGCAAATGTCCATAGGCGGCGGTGACCACTTACAACCAAGTGGACCATATGCTAGTTTGTCGATCCAAGTCATATAAAAAACAAAATATATATATACTTTTTACATTTGATAAAGTAACTTAACTTAATAAGCGATCAAACTTACCAATGAGTGGTGAAAATGTTACGTTAACTATACCAGAAGACAGCATGAACATTGCATAGGCACCAGGGAAGTCCTCACGAGAGACGTGGTTGGATATGACCAGTGGGCTAGCAACGTGGAGCCAAGCTCTTAACACGCCAAGGCCGGCGGTAGCTAACGCCACCCATACGAATTGACGAATTTGAAGGATTACTGCAACAGTTAAACAACAGATCAATGCAAGTAATAGTTGAGCTTTTAGTGCAGAGATCGTCCGGGGAAATCCTACCACCTTACCAATTTCCACCGTGAAGCAGCTGCACTTGTTACTGTTTCGGTTAGAAAGGAAAGGGGGCCGGTGAAATTAAAGGGACATCAGACTGAGCAATTCAGCGTCTCAGGGTCGATAACGCATTAGAAATGCCCCTAGTGTTGCTAATGTCCATAGGCGGCGGTGACCACTTACCCTCAGACGGACCCTCTTGTTGTTTGTGGGCCCATGAGTAATAAAATTAATCTTTCAGTTTAGTCAACTAGTGATTGCATTTTGGCATCTACATATGTAGGGTTGATTTGCGATGCTATGCAACAATTTAAATGTGTTCGAAATTATCACAGGCGTACGTAGAACAACACACTGAGCAACAGCTTCAGTAACTTTAAAATTGACCTTCATAGGTACCTTCCGGGTCCAGAACTGAATAAATGGTTTTGAATTTTGATTTTTTCATCGCTATCTATGTACAAACTTACAAACATAATTTTTTTCATATAACACATAATATAATACATAGATTCAGTTATTAAATATTTACTTATGATGATAATATCGCTATAGTGCAATATGAAATTGTACCAATAAATCCCTGCAGTACACTATATTCCATCTCACACATTCTTTGTGATTCTGGATATAAAAAAATAGAATTTGTATGTCCTGCCTTTCCAGTTTGGAAAAAACAAGGCGATCCGTTACTCCATTATGCCGTGATGGAATGCCAAACAAACTCACTTTCCCACTTAAAATATTTGTTGGATAAAACTAGCTGTCCGCAACAGTTTCCCCGGCGTTCCCAAGGGAAGTTACATTTTTCCGGGATAAAAAATATCCACAATATTATTCTAGGGCTTGCTCTATATATATTTAAAGTTTAATTCAAATCTGTTTGGTAGTTTTTGCGTGAAAGAGTAACAAACATACATCCATCCATACACTTTCATATTTTAATGTATGAAACGGTACCAATTCTAATAAGAAGCGTGAAGACTGTAGCAAAGTAAAATAGTAGCCTAGTATTAATGGCTGAAATACTGCTGATGACTGCAAGAATACATCTTCCAGCTGTGTCGGCTCCCGCGCCAATCGAAATGCATGTTACAACTTGAGTCTGTAAAAATACAAAATAAAAAAGATTTTATCTCCAAATGTTCCAAAGTGTCGGGCAGCTAATTTATTAATAGTGCATTTCCCATAAAGTATTATATTATTCGAATGGCCTTTCGTCTAATCGTCTGATATTTATGATCTCAAATTTTAATAATGTTATCTTTAAACAAAAAATACGAGCAAAGAAATAATAGGAAATACAAGATATTTGACATTGATTCTATGTTGATATCATATTTAATTTGAATTTAAATTGGCAATGTTAAAGTTTATTGACTTTATTGTGCAGACAGTCGGTATTCTAAAAATAATCAGTCATAGTTTACGATTACTTATAAGAGGTAACTGATAAACCACCGACCTTGCTGTATCCATATTGAAATAGAAGCATCGGTTGCAAAATGAAGAATGTGAGGTCGGAAAAATTTACGAAGCTCTGTCCAATGCATATGTTGCAATAAATAGGATCTTTCAGTGCTTTCATACTTAGAATCTTCAATAGTCGCTGTCTGAAATTTTAATTATAAATTATTTTCGTAGTTATATACAATGTTTCTTATTTTGGTATTGGCCAGTTGGCTTGGTGGTTAGCAACTCTGACTGATTCCCACCCAGGACAAACATTTGTGTGCATGAACATGTCTGTTTGTTCTGTGTCTGGATGTTAATATCTATATAAGTATGCGTTTAGAAAAAAAAGTAGTATATGTAGTATATCAACTATCTGGTTTCCATAGTACAAGCTGTGCTTAGTTTAGGACCAGATGGCCGAGTGTAAAAGAAAGTTCCGGGATATGTATTTATTTATTAATTAACGGGCCAGTTGCATTCGTGGTTAGAGACCCTGGCTGGCACGCCACAAGTTGATTCCCACCCAGGACAAACATTTGCGTGCATGCCCACGCCATTTGTTCTGTGACTCTGTGTTAATATCTATATTCGCGTATGTATTAAGAAAATGTTTAGTTATCTGGTCTCCATAGTACAAGCGCAACTTAGATTGGAATCAGATGGCCGTGTGCAAAGATTGTCTCTGGACGTTTATTTATTTAGGATACGGCTTACCTTAAATTATTATTCTCATGTGTTATCGTTCGACCATTCTTATTAATATCAGTATTTTCTTTTATTTGCAGTAAATCTACATTTTCTTGTTCTGATTTACCATTCTCTACCTTATCTGTAATTATTGTAAAATTTATTTTCGCAATCATTACATTCGAAGTATAATATCATCAAAATATAAAAAGAAAAAATACTTGCTGGTAATCGTCTTGAATGTATTTTTTTCTCTGCTTTCATAACGAGCATTCCAGGAAGACAGTGTAATGATATTCCAGAAATAATAAGCAGTGTCCCTCTAAATCCATACGTTGACATGGCTCTCTTCAGCAGCAAAGGATACCATATCATCACAAACCCTTGCACTGCTTTACAAATACTCATGACTGTCGTCCGTCTTCTTACATAATATCGGTTTAATGTTGCATAACACACTGGAACCATCATACCGAACCCAATTCCTTGCAGAAAACCAAACGTCAGAGGTAGTTGATTCATATTTGATACGGCAATGGTCAAAAGTGACCCGATGCAAAATGTTGCTGCACCCAGAAGACCTCCGACTCTTAATGGTAACCAGGTTATAACGTTATTGAGTATTATACCTGAAATAGCATTTAAAGACATATTTTTTAAAGGAAATGAATATATTATGAGTAGAAGAGCTCATAGTGCAGAGTTCGTCCGGGGAAGTACTACCACCTTACCCATTTCCGCCGTGAAGCAGTAATGCACTTGTATTACTGTGTTTCGGTTAGAAAGGTAAGGTAGCCGATGAAATTACAGGCACATGAGTCTTAACTCATGATGTTCTGGTGTAACAAATGTCCGTTGGCGGCTGTGACCACTTACTATCAGGTGGACTGTGTGCTTGTTCGTCGGCTAATGTGGTATAAAAAAATTATGGTTAACCTTTTAGATCATATCAAATAGGCTAAAAGAGACATACCTCCAATGGCTAACATGATGGAGAAGACACCGTGTGATGTGGTCAGAGACTGGGTAGTTGAATGAGTGTCAATCATGAAGTCATTATAAATAAATCCGAATGAGTTCACGTGACCAATGCCTGCGATCTGCGATGTTTAAATTAATATAAATAATACATAAATACTTATTACTGCACTACTTATTACAATAATAATACGTAGCAGTGCCTTTCTATCAAGGGTGGTTGATTTCCTAAGGTATCAAGAGTAAATCAACGCTGTCTCTAGGCTCTGTCTCTCTCTTTAGCTACGGAATCACCTGAAAAGTCCGCTGTCGCTGCCGCTGGGCTGGTCGGTAAGGTTTGTTTTTGAGTATGCAAGGGCTGCACTATATTAACACCCACGATGATACATCGCTGAGATTTACATTAGCGTAAGAATTGCTTTTCACGTTTCCTAAAAATTACACTGCGAACTTTTTTTCTTGTAAGATTGCCGTAAAAAATTTATACTTTGCATCACAAACCATTTTAATAATTATTTTACATCTCATATACGCACTTTCAATAATAATAACCTACTAGGGATTTTTACCCAGACGAAATGATCAAAAATCAAACACTTACAAAAGTAATCACTGTGCCAAAACAAACTGCAATACCCCAACTATCACTATCTATCACTGTTATATCAGATTTTCCCTGTTTCGTCATATTTTTAAAGATTTTAGTATCACAATGATCCTGGTTGAATGCCGGAGCAGTACTATTTGATGCCAGCCGAGTACGGATATCCTGATAACCGCATTAGACTACACAAGTGCCCTTCTACCATGTCACAAATAATGTATTTGCGTTCGCCTGTTGCCGCGATAACTGTTCTTTGTTCAATCTTTTGTTTATTTTGCAATGATTACTTTGATACAATTGTTTTTATGTATACTTTATTTGCTTGAACAAAGATTTTGTATTTTTAGCACAGTAATGTTGTGTGTTCTGTTTTTTTATTTGGTTTGTTCGATCTTGCATACTACTTGGTTACTTATATAGATTTTTAGATGAAAACGGGATAAATTGGTTACATTATTTAACTATTTGAAAACATGAAGAAACATAGAATATATCTTAAGATGTACTAAAGGTTTTGTTGGATTTATCTACAAAATAAAGACATTTTCTGAATGGAACGGAATAACAATGAATTTCAATCTAATAATAGCGGGAATATGACTTAAAGGATGAAGGTAGGAGGAACAAGGTCATCAGTGACCACAGTATTGTGTATTCTTGCCGTATTATATACTTCTATATATATGTATTTACTTAACCGCAATTATATATAATCGACAATAAAATGTGCTAGTAATAGGAACTATCATTGCATAGTAGTAGTTTGCATACACACACAGCCTCACACACACTCACACTCACATAAATAAATATAAAGCATATAGCTGTTATTATTGTAAGTTTTTCTTTCTTTTTGTATAATATTCATACTTATATTTGTTGTTTGCTTCAAACTAGTGTTATGTAAGATATTGGTAAGAATTCCATTTTAGTACGTGGATAGCTGTAATTGGTGTCATAATTATAAGTTCAAACCATGTAATTTTTTATAGTTTAAGACTGTTGCTGTTCCAAATAAAGAAAAATAAAAATATAAAATAAAATCAATAACTAACTTATCTATAATTTTTTTTTTAATTTTTACGTAATTTTGCTTTAACCTAATTTAACACTTTGCTACCTTCTTGTTAAGTCCAAGAACTGACACCTAATTCAAAGCTATATCTTATGTTTTAAATGGACTTATACACACACCTTTTGCATTGTTCTATAAGTTTATATAAATTTAAAGTAAAAAAAAATGTTTTGCACTTTTAAAACTAGGTCACCGCGACCCCCTATCAGCACTTCTGGGGGTAGTTGGGGGACCACCCACATCTCCTCACCCTGCATCTCCTTGGCCTTACGAACATTTAGGTTCATTCTTAAATAAAGCCTCTAACTTTAAAGCCTATACTTTAGTGGTCGGAATGCTTCCATAAACTTTTCTTATAATGAATATTTTGGGTATAGCTGACTTGATTTTCGTCAAATGAACAGAATCACTCAGATCAAACCTGCCCTAAAAGAACTGTAAGAACATCAGTTTAACCTCAGATTATAAAAAAATCTATAGTTTTTCGACGGTTCTTCTCAGTTTAAGACTTCCGAACCGGTGGTATACACCGAATTAAATAAATTACGTTGATTCTTTTTTTTTCCGTTTGGGACTTACGATTCCATAGACTGATTAACAAAGTCGCGTTAAGTAAAAATGATGTAAAACTAAATTATAATGATAACATTATTTGAACCAAAGCGATTTTAATTATTATAATTTTGAAGCGGTGTTAGGATCAGTGGGTGTAATATGTCAAATGTGCCGTAGGTTGTGGGTTCGAGTCCTAAATAGAGGAGGCCGATCTCTGCCACATGCGTCTTACTTGTGAGCAGGTACGGTTCTAAAAAATGGTCTGCTTAAGATTGTAATTTTCTTAGTTACTTATTACAATTTATATTCTTTTATTATACTGAGTTTTCTGAGTAGCTCTCAGTGCAGAGTTCGTCCGGGGAAGTACTACCACCTTGCCCATTTCCGCCGTGAAGCGGTAGTGCACTTGTATTTGTGTGTTTCGGTTGGAAGGGTAAGGGGGCCGGTGAAATTACAGGCACGTGAGACTTAACAACTTCGCGTCTCAGGGTCGACAACGCATTGGCGATGCCCTTGGTGTTGCAAATGTCTATGGGCTGTGGTGACCACTTCCCAGCAGGTGGACCGTCTGCTTGTTTGTCGGACCATGTGGTATAACAAAAATGTTTTCAAGATAACAGTCAGTGAGACTACATTCTATTTAATAAATGTAGGCTAGTTGTGAAATGAGTTATTGCTGGCTCTATTGCCGGTAGTTCCTAGCAAGAACACTTTTCCGGACCGGTAGTAGAGTCAGAATATTAATAAGTGCATGTAAAACCATATTTAGTTATTAAAAAAACATTCTGTAGTACAACTAGATTTGCCATGTTGTTTAGCTTGCGTTAATATTGTTATAATGTAGGCATATGTGTGTGCCAATTTTTTGCAAATCGGTCGTTCAGCCGTGAAAGTGTAACAAACAAATAAACAGACACTCACTTTCACATCACTACATAGTATAAAACAAATTCACTTTCTCTGTCTCTATATCCCTATGTATGCTTAAATCTTTAAAACTACGCAACGGGTTTTAATGCGGTTTTTTTTAATAGTGATTGAAGAGGAAGGTTTTTTATGTATAATACATGTGACATTCCATGAGAACGCGGGTAAAACCGCGGGGGACAGCTAGTTACTTATATTAGTAAGGTTATTAGGATAATACTGAACTTGAGTTCTCTTTGAAGGAAAACAGCATGAGGAAACTATGTACCTACATAGTCAAACCAAAAAAGTGAAATTCATATTTAATTTAAACTGGCTGAATTGAAAATGACATTAGAGAATGTAGAAATGCAGAATGCCTTTTTATTTCTGTTCCTAGATTGAATAGGTGTAAATCGATTAAAAATAAGGACACATTACTAATGCTTTAATTATATTTACAAGTATAAAAAAACTTACAACTATAACCTTAAATTTATATTTACAATTTTATTTAAATAACAAATGCCTCAATATAAAAATAATCAGACACCTACATACCGCTATTTACAAAATATCCTATAATTAAACCTTATTATAATATTGACTCTTTTCATTATAATAGTATTTATCGGTAGCCGGTAACAAAAGCGCTCTCGGAAATCCTTGACTTTACTCAAACAGAGTATTTTTTATATTCCTCATCGGGAAAAATGAGGGAGAACACAAATTATATCTTTGTACTTTTTTCTTTTTTATGGCGCTTCATATACCTAAGTATGCCTTCAATAGTCCAAGGTATTACGCAACAGAGGTTGCAAGCAGTGAGCATGTTGAAGGCAATTACGTAGTTCCCGGTGTAGTCTCTGATGAATCCTGAACAAAGACGAACAATTAACTTTGGAACAAAATAATCCATCTAATTGCTAGGTATTTAAATAGAGCACGTTACATAGGCATTAACATATACTTTCAAGGTACAATAACAACCTAAATAAAATTTAAAAAAAAAATTGTTGGTATCTTTAACTTTTTGCCTCGCGAGCTTTTTGCTAACAAAAACTTCATCTGACATTAAGGTTTTTAATAAGTACCTACATAAAAAAAATATAGGAAGAGTCTTAAGATAAACTAATTGAGCCTAGTTTCCAGAAAAAAAAAACGATTTAGACGGATTGATTCCAAATTTAAATATGAACTTATAACAAGTTATAAGAACTGATCCAAAAAGGTTATAAAGCCATTGATAAGATTGGCTACCAGGAACAGCCAAACAGGGTTGATATAGTACAGTACTTTAACAAACAAACTATTATATAGAATTGTAGTTTACTTCAGTAACTTTAAATTTGACCTTCATAAGTGCCCTCCGAAGGCCTAAACTGAATAAATGGTTTTGAATTTTGAATTTTGACTTGCGAATATTTTAAAATAAGGACATTCTTCACACGAATTTACCTGATCCGAAATTAAACAGAGGGCACTGCTTGTAATATGGCTATCAGGTAACTGATATACTACTTCTTAAATATATACTTATATAGATATTTACACCCAGACACAGAACAAACAGACTTGTTCAACCTGGGTGGGAACCGAACCCACGACCTGCGGCTTGGCAGTCAGGGCCTCTAACCACCAAGCCAACTGGCCCGTCAAAATGGAATGTAATGAGGAAATAACATACAAAATTCAATAAAATGAAGTGCAATATCGTTTGTAAGTAAAAACGAAAATAATATTAACTTACCAATCATAGGTCCAATAGTTAAACTGATAGAACCAGCTAACAGCATGTAGAGTCCGTAAGCAGGTGGGTACCTTTCAATTGGTACGTGTTCAGCCATTACAATGGGTTGAGCTATATGCACTAAAGACCTTAGTGCTCCTAAGACTCCAGTTATAATCAAAAGAGGTAGATAAGTTGAGAACTGTATGAAAACTGCAACAAAAAAAAAAACAATATGAGATGTAGGATGGCACTTACCAAAAAAACAATATGAGATGTAGGATGGCACTTACCAAAAAAACAATATGAGATGTAGGATGGCACTTACCAAAAAAACAATATGAGATGTAGGATGGCACTTACCAAAAAAACAATATGAGATGTAGGATGGCACTTACCAAAAAAAGTCAAAAGCATCATTCTAATATTACAAATGCAAATATTTCGATGTCCTTGATTTAATAACGTATAAACGGCTGAATAGATTTTTCGAGTTGTAGAGCTCTTAGTGCAGAGTTCGTCCGGGGAAGTACTACCACCTTACCCATTTCTGCCGTGAAGCAGTAGTGCACTTGTATTACTGTGTTTCGGTTGGAAAGGTAAGGGGGCCGGTGAAATTAGGCACATGAAACTTAACAACTTCACGTCTCAGGTTCGACAACGCATTGGCGATCCCCTAGTGTTGCAAATGTCCATTGGCGGCGGTGACCACTTACCATCAGGTGGACCGTCTGCTTGTTAGTCGGCCCATGTGGTATAAAAATAATAATTACATTTGGCTTATAGATAGAGTATTTTCGGGTTAATATAGGTAACGTAGACGCGAATGAACCACCCCCTCTAGGGATCTATCTATACATGTCTATTAATACATCAATATAGGTTTTTTACATTACCTAATCGAACTAGGGCTGCAAGTAAAGCACCAGCGTAGAACATGTATCTGCTGTTCAAGACGAAGAACTGACCCGCAATACCCAAAAACAGTCTTGCAGTCATATCTGTGGCGCCTCCTATAGCTATTACATTAGCAATCTCAGCCTGTAGAAAATAATTGATATTAAAGTTTATTAATTCCAAACCGATATTCATTAGTTCATTAATATTTTATATATATATTAGCGCAAAAACCTAATAGTTATTCGAAATGGGCATAAAAAGAGAACTCCAAAATCAATAAATTGGAAATCCCCTTTAGCGGCAATCATTTGACACCAGAGGGACACTGCTAGGTAGATAACCTTTAGTCATATAAAACTCGTTAAAAGATTGAATAATAAATTAGTTATAAATAAATATATTTAATATTATGTGCAAGATATTTACCCGACTGAGATTTTTCTTATCAAGAAATAATGGTTCCAATGTGAAGAATGTCAAATCAGCGAAAAAGGTTAAAGCCATTCCAAAAATGATGTTGTCATACACCAAATCTTTCAACAATGTAAGGTCCAAAAATTCTGCAATAGTCTGCCTGGAATTAAAGTAAAACATTATTTTAATCAAGCAGACGATTTTCTCTGATATACACAACTTTTTCACTGTTAAAATATTTTGAAATCAATAAATTACTATCTAGTCACGTTCGCCATATGACGCTAAATAGAAAAATGACGCTACTAAGCTAATCATATTATGTAAAATGTAACATAAACAAAAATGTCTGCCCAATCTGTTGGACAACAAGATTAAAACCTTGTTTCAAGTTTTGACCTAAGCATATTAATTATGAGGTGTAGTTAAATAAAAGATTATGGTTCATTCAGCGATTGACAAACCCCCATATCGTATTAACCGCCTTAATGCAAACTTATTAGCAAAGGTGTTAGTAAAAAGACATAATTAATAGATTATTCAAATCTCCTATTAATATTTGGCTAGGAAATACTGAATTCAAATTAAATAAGCTGGTGAGTAATTTTAAAGCACGTTTCCAAGAGCTAAGTGTGACAACAATAATAATATTATATGTACAAGTTTGGGCGGCGATAGCAGCTGGCAATATTCCAGGTTATGTGTTATTAAAGTGTCTTGTTTTGGTTTTTCTATAAAGGTGCTTAAGTAGTTATTGACACTAGAACGCTCCGGGTCTAAAACGTTTTTTATTGCAGTGGATGTAATTTTTTTTTCATTAATGAATGCCGTCACTTTTAAGCCTGTTTACAAACGTAATTATAACCAGATTTCTTTAAAAAAACTAGACTATAAATAACTCCTATCTTATTATTCGATTCGACGCCAAGGCTAACCTCCCTCTCTTTGCATTAGGCCGAAGCATTTTACGAATTTTTGAAACGTGATTTAAATGTAGATTGCGCGATCTTAGCGGTGTGATCAAATTTATTCGTACAATTTTTTTTCTTTGTATAATAGCGTACCATTTGCCTTCTTTATTCTTTATAATTGGCATCGGTCCGGCTGCGATGTTTCCAAAATTACCTAAGCTGGATACAGATGCTGCTTTGTACAAGTTCTCTATGTAGACATGGTCACTTGAATTAAATTTGCTATCTGTCCTGTCCTCCGACGGGATCAGGACCACTGGAATGCTCAATCTTCTGGAATCAGCTAACTTAGGGACAAATAGTAATTCTCCTTGCCGCGACTCCTCTTTTCGACTGCTCGAATACAGATTTTCTACTGATCTTGTGTTATCTGGTATACCAATATTGAATACATTGTGGTTTTTGGCAAAAGTGAACTTTTCTTTATCTTCCTCAACAGCAGGTGTAGGTGGTATCACTGCAAATTAATAAATACATCTATACTAATAATATAAACAGGCAAAATTTGTTAGTTTGGATGGTTCATCTCATTTCCAAAATATTTTCTGATTGAAAGCTACAGAATTCGCGAGTGGCATAGCCTAAGTTGTTTTATTATCCCGGGGTACATTAGATCCCTCGGAAATCCGGGTGAAGCCGCATCACGATAGCTTAAACAAGTAGCTTAAACATTGACAGATTGGCTTATTATAATTTTGTTTTGCTTTTATTACCACTTTTATTTTATTTATTGATTGCTGTTTTGGGACTAGTTTATTACTCAATGATTTTTTATGTAGGTATAATTAATAAATTTGAATCAGTATATTAATTCAGTTGAAATTATGTTTTTGCCACTCGAAATTAATATATCACCTTTAATGACTTTGCTAATAATTAACAAATGCCACTACATGTATAGTATATTATATTCCATAGTAAGAAGAATAAAGTTGCTTTACTTACACACAATTTTTTCGCACTGCTTCAATTGCTTCACCATGTGCCATTGCACTGGATGCATGACTAGAGCTCCAAATATACTATGGGCTGATATGGCACAAAGTATCGCTAAGGTTCCTCTAAACCCAAACTCAACAATGGTAAACTTTATAAATAAAGGATACACCATTGTTATCAATCCGATTGATGCCTTACACAAACTGAGATAAAGTACTTTTTTCTTCGTAAAATAACTGTTGAAACTTGTGTAGGCGACAGGTATGAGTAAGCCCATTCCCAATCCTTGTAGGAAGCCATTTGTTAGAATCAACTGTGTTGTGCTGACTACGAATATTGCAAGGAACGATGCCAGCGTATAAATAAATGCTCCAATCAATCCGACTTGCCTTAGTGATAACTTTTTTAGAGCAATATTTGCAGAAAAACCTGAAATGAAAACCTGATATGAAATCGTTATTTGGAAAATTATACAAATGTTTAAAAGAAATAGATAACGTACTATTATTATTAATGTGACAGTGTTTGAGGATAAATGGATGTTTGTGACGTATACTCTTTCACACAATAACTATTGTATGGATTCGGACTAAACTTAGCATATAGGAAGTTTTTTTTATCTGGCTTAGAATGGAATACATAGGTAACATTCCTCCAGAACGCGGGGAAAGCCGTTGGAGCTATATATAACTGATGGTATTGTTATTTAGTTTTGCATTTTTAAACTATAATAATGATTCAAAAATACCCGTTATAAATATTTATTAGAAATTTATTGATGCTGTTGCTAATGTGCCATTCCGCAAATGCTATGATCAAAACAGATTTTAATTTGTTTATCGACCTAGAAACTATATTGGCTAATATTGATACACATATTTGCATACATTTATGTTATTATTTTAAATAAGCCTTTTTTGTCTCCTTTTGATATTATACTACTACTAATTCTCCAATTCCGAAGAGCCACAGAAAAAAAGCTTTTATCTACATCTAGCTTTTTTTTTTTTTTTTTTTTATTTATTTATTTATTTATAGTTTACAATAAAATTTTAGTTTGCCTTAGTGCCTAAAAACCTAAGGGGTTTGTCCAGGCACTGCACAATCGTCTCCGTCACTAATTTAATAGATACTTGTATTTAGTTAATTCTATGCTTGTTAAAACACGACTTACAAATAATTCATATATCATGTACCTGCAGAAAGCTAAATAATTATTTAAACTCACTAGTCACTACACAAGCCCACATACCTATTTAAACATAAGTAAGTAGGCAGCCCTTACAGCTAACATCGAATCGTTGGATGCTCAAATAACTAGTCAGTTATTTAAGCATCCAACGACGGTAACGGTAGGCGACTGCCTACCGTCTCTTATAAGAAAACAAACATTTCTCAAGCATGTGGGGGGTAAGTACAAAATATTCTTTATCCTATTTCTTATATTTCAAATACAGGCTGATCACAATCCAAAGTAGATTAAAATGGTTAAGATTGACAATATTAATTAATCGAGTTATCCGTAACTATAACTTAAAACTATAAACATGTTATGGGCATTGGGTATATAACAATAAAATATGTTTAACTACTGTCTGACTGTAAATAATAATTCTTTAAGAGAGGTTTCACAAGTTTTATATTTGTAAAATTTACAAAATCTTTAGGAAGTTTGTTTATTATATAGGGTAGAAATGTACAAAATCTTCTTCCCCCATAGAAATTGTTACAACGAACGTTTAATAAAATTTTTTTAGTGACTTGTCTTGTCTGTATTCTATGATTAGCCACTGGTAGTGTATGTATGTTGTGATATTGCTCGATTACAATAGCAAAATGGACTTTTTGATGAATTGGTAAGACTTTACAGTACCTAAATAGATCGTCATACCTATCTTTATATTGACGTTTAATTTTTTTACTAACAATTTGTTTTAATATCCGCAGTTGTAATTTATATATTCTGTCCAAATATGTCTTAAACGTACGCCCATAACTTGTAATCCCATATTGTACTACAGACTCAACTAATGCTTTGTACATAGTTAGAAGTATCGAGTATGGAACTTTTTTTCTGATTATTTTAAACTTGGCCAGCATAGCACGCATTTTGGTGCATATAGCATTGATATGTTGACCCCAATTCAGTCGATTATCTATTATCAATCCAAGATATTTTTGTTGTGTTACTTGTGCCAATGGTTTACATGTGCAGAAGAAGTTGTTGTTGTTGTTATGCATGCATGCGTGGTTATGTACAGTTATCGATATTTCTTGAGACGTATGTATATGACTGGAGTGTATATGTAACAATTTGGTCTTTTGCGAATTTAGCACCAGTCCCATATCATGTGACCATTGATTTATCAACGTCATATCATGTTGTAGCCTATTTTGGGCTTTGATTATGTTCTGATCAGCGGCAATTATGCATGTGTCATCAGCAAATTGATACATTGAACATTGTGTTATAATATCACTAACATCATTAACATATGCAAGGTAGTGCAATGGGCCGAGAACAGATCCTTGTGCTGTTCCTTCAGTGACATTAACACAGTTGCTCAAACTATTCCCCACTTTAACAACGTACTTTCGATCATCTAGGTAGTTTCTACTCCACTTTAGTAATGGTCCTCTGATCCCCGTACGTTCAAGCTTATCTATTAGTATGCTATGGCACAGTGTATCAAACGCCTTGCTGTAGTCTATAAATACTATTAATATATGCTTCCTATCATTTAAATAATTGTTGATTTCATCAGTAAATTCTGAAAGTAAAAGTGAAGTACTCTTTTTGGGTTGAAAGCCGAATTGGTTTGCTGATAATATATTATTATTTTGATAAAAGTTATGTATTTGGTTTGATATATATTTTTCAGTTATTTTGTCTACTATAGGTAGTATAGATATAGGTCTGTAGTTAGCTTCATCACTCAGGGAGCCTTGTTTATGTATTGGCCGTACAATACTTACTTTAAGATCATTCGGATATATACCTTGTTTTACGCTACAATTAATGAATCTGACTATGGCGTTAATAATTTTACTTGAAATTCGTTTTATATCAATGGCTCTAATACCATCATATCCAGGTGACATTTTGCTATTCATTTTATTGATTAATTTACTGACTGTGTCTTCAGTAGCTAATTTAAATCTGATAGATTTGTTAGCTTCATTTTTGTACAAACTTGAAGCCAACAATGCATTTTTGCAAGTCGGTATAATGTGAGCAATGTTTTCCTGAAAGCTCTCAGAAAATGTATTGGCGATTGATTTTTCATCATTATTTTCATTACTGAATGCTTTCAGCAAAACTTCGTCCACACTTTTCACCGATTTGCCAGAAATTCTATTTATTATCATCCATAGCTTTTTGGTATCTCCTGCACAGTTATTAATCTGACTTTTATAATATTTATTTCTAGATTGTTCGATTACTTTATGTACTTTGTTTCTTGTTTTATTATATTCAACTCTTAATATTGCATTACTCGTATCCTTTGTCCATTCTATAAAAAGTTCATCTCTTTTTACACATAGGTTTTTGATGTAGCTGTTTATCCACGGTTCTTTATTTCTTTTGCTATCCTTAATTCTTATTTTGAATTTTGCTTTATCGTAACAGTAATTAAAATTATTTTTTATAAACGAATATATATCATCTGGGTGGTCCAATCCAAGTGTGGCATCCCAATCTATTTTCTCTAATTCACAATTTAATTTCTTATTATTTATCCGAGTGTCATATTTTGCTTCAGCCTGTATCAATGGAGTTAGCATGCACGACACTACTATCATACGGTGATCTGCCAGAACGGTACCGAGCGCCGCGGAGTATAGATCTTGTTTCCGGGATCGTACAAATATATGGTCTATACAAGATTTAGTTACAATATCTAATAGCTTTTCAATTCTCGTGTGATTAGTGATCCCGCAATCAAGCCCTTGTTCGCTTAGCATGTCCAAGTATTCGTCTTTGATGCTGTTGTCCCCCTTAAGGTTTATGTTTGTGTCACCTATTAATATAAAGTTTTCTGAATGTGAGTGTTGGCTAATTGCGCTCCGTAATTCTCGTATAAATAGCCGTTTGTTTTTAGAGTCGGGTGGACGGTACAGTGCACACAGAGTAAAAATTTGTTTCTGTGTAGTTGTAATTTTACCTATCAAGCATTCGAAATTCAAGGTTGAGATATTAATTGTGCTAAAGCTATGTCTATTGTTAATGTAAACAATTATTCCACCTCCTTTTCGTTTTGATCTTAACTTTGTGTGCATTGTATATCCATCTATATTGTACATTGAAGAAATGATTGTCGAGATACCCACTTCTGTTAAGACAATAACATCAATTAGATTATGAACGTTATTAGTACATTGTATTAGGGTGGAAAAGTTTTTTATTAGTGATCGTATGTTAATGTGAATGCATGTCAACTTAGGACCATTTGGTATACGTTTGAAATAATTTATCAAGTCTATACAATCAAATACTTCTGTTACTGGGTTATCTATATCAAGAGCCATTTATATATACCTATATTACTATTTAGGGTTATTTTACTTAGAAAGTTATTTAAATTCGTAGTTTTTTAATATCTTCAGTATTCCTCAGAGTAAATACCTTTGACTTCTCCTCTATGCGCGCCTTTACTACACCGTCTTTATACCAAATATATTTATACGTATCTTTTAAATCTTGCTTGGCCTGCCATAGAAGAGATTTATTATACGGAGTCAAAGCCTCTCTAACGTAGATGCGTTTAGTATTATCGATATTTTTAGAAGTAGGCTGAATATCCTTGAGTGTAAGCTTTATTTCCTTCGAACGTGCCATCCATCGAGTGCGCTGCCCTTCTGTTAGTTCAACCAACAGAGGTGTAGTTTGGTCCTTGCGATGGCCTAGCCATTTCGCTGTCTTAGCTGGAATATCTTTGACATCAAATTTGTTTGCAACTGTCATGGCTAGCATCATAGGATCCTCATTTTCATCATACGGTATTCCTGCGATTTCTATATGATTGCACAGCTTAGCTTGCTCATACTCTTGCATTCTTTGTTCTACGGCGCTTAGTCTTGTTTTTAAATTGGAGTTCTCATTACTGAGACTGACGTTCTTCTTTTCCATTTCTTTGATTTTCTCCTTGAAAACTTCCAAGCATTCATTAAACTCATCCATCTTTTCGCTGAAAAAGTCCATTGAGTGGGTAATCGAACTTAACTGCTTTTCAATACTTTTTTCAACCGTCTTTAAAAGCTTTTTGATAGTAGGCATTTTATCCAGCGTTGCTGCTTCCAGCTCTTCCTCCTCGTCCGAGTCATTTTCTGGTATAACAAGGGAACTGCGTTTCGCTGTATTTTGCAGACATTCTGGACAGGTCCACTCCATGCTATTGGTCAAGCGCGCGGCAGTGAGCTGCTTTGCAGAGAGGCCTGCACATTGCGTACTGCAGTGAACTAATTTTCCACATTTTATGCACTCTACACCTGGTGTCTTTTTCGTTACATTCTTATCACAAGTAACACACTTTGGCATTTTAAGGGTAGTTAAATACAAAATATGATTTTATGAGAACACGATCGCTTTATGTCAATGACGATCGACGAATGTAGCTCTGTTGGATTCAATATAGAATTCTATTTATTATAGATTGCCGGTTCAGTGCGCGAGCAGTGTGGGACAGCTGTCGTAGGGCCGTCAATGTAAAACCAAATTGACTGCAACGACAATTCAGAGTACATTACTAATTTCGGTTGTATTGTATTCGGTATTCGTTGCATCTTTGAATACTGAGTCGTACTGACTCGATATTTTCATAATTTTACAAAGCTTTTCTTTAAAACCTTGCTCAGAAGTTTTCAAATATTTAAAAACAACTCCAAATCCATGATAGCCGCGATACGCTTACCAACGAATAGCGTAAAATTTTTATTTATTTAGATAGATTTCTCGGTTTATCGTTTTCGTTCTACACCTGTTGTTATGGATCTAGGTATTATTCTTATGAAAGTTAAGACCATTCGTAGATGTATCCTTGTTCATAATTAATTACTAGCTCATATAAAAATAATAATCATGACAAGTAAAATATTTGACATTGAAAAAATTTACACAATGGTAGAAACCGGACTAACTTGTAGTTAGCATTTTTATATCCACTAAACTACTAGTAAATTTGCATTTAAACTTTAGTATCGAAGACAATCGAATGAAAATAGTGTATTTGCATAACAAATGCTAAAAGTCTAGATCTTTCTTAACGTGACCGCTGGATGATATGTGATGAATCAGATCTAGTATTTTTATTAGTATATATATTAATTTTGATTTTGATAAAATATATGAGTCTGGAAAAAATAATGTAAGAATCTTATGGACCAACTTAGTAAATTGTCACTTAATAAGTATCCAAAATGGTGTAATACATTGTTATACGTCAGTTAAAGAAAAGTGGCAGTAGAGTTTTTTTAATACCACTCTTAGTTATGCCATAGTGCACTTAAGAATGTTATGCAGTGTATAAAAGATATTATCAGCGTTAGGGTGAGAGAGTTACCAGAGGCTAAAACATTCGTTCCAACAAAAAAAAAGTATCATTACATAGTATAAAACATGTGTGTGTCCCTATATCTCTATGTATGCTTAAATCTTTAAAACTACGCAACGGATTTTGATGCGGTTTTTTTACTAGATAGAGTGATTGAAGAGGAAGGTTTTTATGTATAATACATGTGACATCCCACGGGAACGCGGGTAAAACCGCGGGGGACAGCAATAATAGATAAAACACCAAAGTCTCTATCCAGTGCATGACGTTCACTGTACGGTAGAGCGAGTCAAATGCCACACTATTAACAATTTAGTTAAACAAGCCAATTAATACACACAACAAAAAGTTCGCGTTCACTTAGAATACTTAAGATATTTTATGGTTAGGATAAGTAACAAAAAAGAGCTTCTTTCGTTTTTAAATTTGAGCTACTAAATGATTTTAATTAGTTTTATTTTATATTTTTAAACAAAGGATAAATGCTTAAAAATATAATGCTAACATTTTCAGTTTTCTCAGTGAACTTATTGTTTAAATTTTTACCTGCAACTGCCAATGTAACTTGAAAAACACCATAGACTAAGGTAACTGCTCCAGTCCCCACTCCCAATTCATTAAGAAAGTCATTATAAATAAATCCGAACACTGGTTGATGTGCTGTGCCTGCAATCTGAAAGGGGCAGAAAAAATATGTTTATTATTAAAATAAAACATTTTACAATAGAATATTAATTGTAACAATCTAAAAAACCAAGAAGGTTTGTCTCGATTGCAAAGAAGACTACCCACATAATATTTATTATGAATTCATTGATTGAGTTTGTTAATTTATGAAGGGTCAGAATTATTATTAAATCCCGTAAAATAATAATAAATGTTATTTTCTTTCTGCTTACCAACTATTATAATATAACAATATAGATAATACACTGGATTTTATCATTTTAAAGTTTTTAGGGTAAACTGGTATCCAAACTAAGCCAAAGGCTGTGTTATGGATAACCAACCTCTTACACCACGGACTATTATAAGTTGTGGTAACAGACGCATGGAGTATGTAAAATAACTGAATTCATGACGAGTTTCGACTGCGAAAGAGTCAAAAATATGTTTGGTCACAATTTCTCTGTCTATTGAGTGAAAGGCGTAAAGGGAACTTATTTTCATGGCAGAAGGGCTGACAAAGAGCTAGACTATCCACCTGATAATAGTACCAGGAGATTGCCAATGAGATGCTGACATATACAAATCCTAGAGGGCAACTGTCTCTGAAGTCCAACTGCTGCAACATTCCATGTCTAGCGACATTCGAAAAGAGGTGGCCAGTTAGCAAGCGTTTACCCTACCACCACTATTAGTCCACGATATATATCCTCGGTTAAAATTTCATATGGGACATTCTTTACCCACGGCTATTCAATCCCAAATTAAGCAGAGCTTTTACTATGGAAACAAGATAACTGATATACTAATCATATCTACTACTTTCTTTTTTAAGGCATTAAAATCCACTACTAAATGTCATCGCTGTCGTAGAAAAATCTTCTTTATTGTAATAGAGATAAGGTTTATCTGCAATTTATATCCAACGGTTAATTGTATGGTGATGCTGATGAACCTTATGATAACTCAATAGGGTTCATTTTTCTATAACACTCTTAGCTGTCAAAACGGAACTATTCGTTTTCGACAAATCCTACTAATATTATTAATGTGAAAGTTTGAGAGTATGGATGTTTGTTACTCTTTCACGCCAAAACTACCAAACAGATTAAGATGAAACTTGGCACATATATAGGAAATGCCCTGGAATAACACATAGGATATTTTTTGTGCCGGGAAAATGTTATATTTCTCGGGAACGTGGGATAAACCGCGGGGGACAGCTAGTCTAAAATAATCTTGTAACTACCGAATGATATCCACAGAAATAGTCGGCGAATGATGCAATGATAAAATTTTAATTATTCTATGATGATTATTAATATTTTTATTTAAATACTAGCTGTCACCCGTGGTTTCACCCACGTTTACCGATGTCATATATAGCCTATAGCCATCTACGTAAAATTTCGCGTTGAAAGTTAGCAGTGCCATCACAATATGTTCAGTAGTTTTAAGGTGATGGTGCGTCAAAGGAAACCTATTCTCCTTATCACTACATAGTATAAAACAAAGTCGCTTTCTCTGTCCCTATATCCCTATGTATGCTTAAATCTTTAAAACTACGCAACGGATTTTAATGCGGTTTTTTTTTAATAGATAGAGTGATTGAAGAGGATGTGACATCCCACGGGAATACGGGTAAACCCGCGGGGGACAGCTATATGTACATATAGAAGACTTCGGATAGCACAAACGTAATATCATGCAAATTATTGCGGTGATATCAATGAGATGATTTATTATGATATTGCTTCGATAATAAGTTTATCGCTTTCCTCTTGTAGTAAGTTATAATAGTGATTACTCATCTGAACAATTCCATTATGTTTTGCATGAATGTTTACTTTTCCTAATTTTCCTCGTATATTTTTCTATCTCTGATAAAACACATATATTTACCTCGACAACAGTGGTGACTTGGCGGAAGTACAGCGGTGTCCTCAGATTTTTAATAATACCCAAATTTATAGCTCCAGATAGGTATAAAGCTAATCTTGATTCTAGTTTCATAGTTTTACCACATTCAGTGCCAAGACAATGTAAAAGGTCAGTCACACAAGAATTTTCCAATAAATAAATATAGAACGTGTAAGATAATAAAATGTCATGAATAAGTTTGATCTTTTACAGATTATAATCTGTTTATCTTTGGTTGATATCTAATAAATTTAAATTAATATTTGTTAATTTGCTTGTTCATTTTCTTTACGTTCCTTCTTCCTATACCATTCATGCAATTACGCTGATAATAAATAATAATAAATATCCTGGGACATTCTTAACACACGGCCATCTGGTCCCAAACTAAGCAGAGCTTGTACTATGGAAACCAGACAACTGATATATTACATATACTACTTTTTTTTTTTTTTTTTCTAAGTACATACTTATATAAATATTTACACCCAGACACAGAACAAACAGACATGTTCATGCACACAAATGTTTGTCCTGGGTGGGAATCGAACCCGCGACCTTCGGTTTGGCAGTCAGAGCGTTAACCACCAAGCCAACTGGCCTGTCAAATTGATTGAAGGTTGTTTTGTGATGGAATGTTTTAGAAGAAAAAAGAATCATAATTTGTGTTATTATTTATAATTGTCGCGGTTTTACCCGCGTTCCCGAGCGATGTTCCATTTTCCCGGGACAAAATTATCCTATATGTTATTGTTATGTATATTCTATATATGAGCCAAGTTGCATCCAAATCAGTTCAGTAGTTTTTGCGTGAAAGAGTAACAAACATCAAATACACACAAACATTGGCATTTATTATAATATTAGTAGGGTTAAAAACATAAATAATTTTTTGTACAGCCATCCAGAAACTGAAGTTGGATGTATGCCATTCCAATTGAAAAGTAAGTTAAAATGGAACACGAATTGAATAAATTAATCAAAACCTGCAGACGTATGGTACGTACGATATTTTATTATACTCAGAGGCGAGGTAGGGCGCTCTGCTTTACGCTATTGAAGCTTATTTTCTTATTATTGATGAAATAAACTTATTGCATAGAAATAGCGCTTTCAAAATTTGTCGTTATTATAATCTCAAGTAACTAGCTGTCCCCTGCGGTCATACCCGCGTTCCCGAGTGATTTAACATTTTCCCGGGATAAAAAGCTAATATGTTTTTCCAATATATGCTCTATCTATGTGCCAGTACAAGTTTCTGCCAAATCCGTTGGGTAGTTTGTGCGGGAAAGACGAACAAACATTCATACATTCATACATTCATACATTCAAACATTCATACATTCATACATATATACATTCATACATCATACATTCATACATTCATAAATTCATACATTCATACTTTCATACTTTCATACATTCATACATTCAGACATTCATACATACATACATTTATACATTCATACATACATAAAAACTTTCGCGTTTATAATATGAGTTGGATTAAGTTCTGAAAAAAAATGTATTTTCTAGCTGTCCTATGTGATATTCCAGTATATAACCTATAGCTGAGTTAAATTTCATGCAAATCCATACAGCCGTTCTGGTGTGTTTGATTAACAAACATCCATATATCCAAACTTTCGAATTTATAATAGTTGTATGATTAATTAACAGGAAAATGATTTATTTTCACAAGATCTTTACCGTCTTAAGTAATTTCTTGGACTTTTGCAAATATATTGCCGAATGTATCTATGCGTACAGTCAGAAACATAATAAACAGCTAAAAAAAGTGTAAAACCAGATTATGGAACCCTAAAGTAAGTAAACAGGTATTATTTAAATATGTATTAACAAAAAACCATTTCTACATCACGAGATGGGTTTAGTGTGCAGGTGTCTCGTTAATTTGGATCTGTTTAGCTACTATTTTCCTAACCGTACACGTGTCTAAATTAAAACAGTATTCGAACATCATTATCATTCTATCTGTATTAAATATTTAATTTTTTATTGTTATTCTGTGGATTAGAAAGCAGTTTAAAGTGAGTTAAGCTGGTTTTTATACATTTCGTTACTTGGATAGTTTATTTGATTGAAAGGTCTTTATTAAAAAAAAAGAAGACCAAAATACTATTAGGGCACAACCGGTTTCTTGACACGCCAGCCAGCTGCGTTTGTTTGATACATACGGATTGAAATACATTATTGGGCGACAGGGGTGCCATTCTGTAAGGTAAAATGACCCTAGTCCGAGGATGTTTCGTCGCGGCCTCCATGCTCTGTCTCTTTCGCTAGCTACACAATCACGTGCCATGCACGCTCTCGGAAGCCTCCAAGCGCCGGCTCGCCGATGAAGTTTGTATTAGCTGAATAAGGTGCCTGGTATCGAACGACTTCAAATGTTTTAAAATAGTCATATCTTCTCCATAAAGTTTTTATCACGTAGTCTGAGCATACTAATATTATTTATTAAGGAACAAAAACTGTATATTGTACCTAAACAACTTATATACAATAGAAACTGATTTGGAATAGTTCTTACACCTAAACTAATAACATGTGTCCACAACATTTACACACAATTTGTGAGTAAATGTCTATATTGTATTTAAGGAAATTAAGGTTCCTTTCCGCACCATCATCTCAGAACTACTGAAAATATCGGGATGGAACTGCTACCATTCGAGGCGAAATTTTTCCTAGATGGTTATAGGCTATATATGATATCGATAAACGCGGGTGAAACCGCGGCAGAAAGCTGGAATTAAATCAAATAAAATACAAAAACAAGTGCTACTGCAAACTTAGGGTTGTGTATTTTTCATCTGCGCTTCCAAAATGTATTTTCTCTAATGTCCAGAACAATTATAACTTGTGGACGTCACCTCTGTTATCCAGCTTAAAATTTTCAACACCCGCTAGATAAAATAATAATTTTTAATCTAAGTTCTGTGATAAATATCTAATGATATCATCTGATCCCAAGCTCCCAAGAGTGAGCGCACAGAGTGCACGACGACACTTAAGTAAGATAGCGAGACCACCTGCATAAAAAATGAGAAGAGCACTATCTTTCAAATCTATTGTGCAAGACTTTCGTTGGAAGATAGCAAAGTTTGATTTGTTTTCAGAATTCAAAATACGTCTAGGCAATGTTGGCGTAGTAATTATATTGTACATGTTCAGTACAAACCAATATGCTAGTTGCCTTAAATGTACGTGCTTGACGTACAAATTTCTGCGCATCAGAAACTGTTTAGTCATCTGTATTAATTGTCTTATAAGCGCTAAAATTATGATAAATACTTTAACTTAATACAGGAAACCAAATGAATCAAAATTGAGAACTAAACGATCTATCAATGGTCTTTGGTTCGCTGAACAAGGATTTAGAGAATGGACACTACACTATGTGATGTTGTCTCTCTCTTAATATCATATGTAACCGAAGCGGAGTAGAGTGCAGACATCACATTATAGCATCATCTTTTGGAACCTACTCCATGTCAGACCGTATGTCGTCGAGTTTGTTTGGGACGGCCACCCTTGCTTTTACCCTGTGAGTGACAGTCAGCACTTGACAGGGATGTAATTTACATGCTCAAACATGTATAAGTATACAGAATGGTAAATTTACATTTGCAATGCTCGATCTTTATGACTCTCTCCACAAGTCCACAATAGACACCAAGGTGTCCGTCCAAATAGATCTTTAGGACCTGGCGCAGGAATCCTTAATGAAGATTTGGAGTCAGTTCGCTAGGGCTTTTGTGTTCTTCCATATGTTTACATTGATGTAATAAATCTTTTTCATATGTTTAATGTCAAGTAGGCAGACAGTCTATCTGATGGTAAATGGTCACCGCCTATACAGAAATGCAAATTTTTCGAGTAGTAGACCTCTTAGTGCAGAGTTTGTCCGGGGAAGTACTACCACCTTACCCATTTCTGGCGTGAAGTAGTAGTGCACTTGTATTACTGTGTTTTGGTTAGAAAGGTAAAGGCTTTCGGTTGAGAGCCCTAAGCGCTCACCGAAATTGTCCGCGTAAGGGTGTAAGAGCCATCTGAGGCTAACACCTTCGTCCCTTTAAAAAAAAAACGGTAAGGGGGCCGATGAAATTACAGGGACATAACACTTATAAACTTCACATCTCAGGGTCGACAACGCATTGGCGATGCCCCTAGTGTTGCAAATGTCCAGGCGGCGGTGACCACTTACCACCAGGTGGACCGTCCGCTTGTTTGTCGGCACATGTGGTATAAAAAAAAATACCATACCAGGCGTAGTCTAGTAAAGGTGATTTAAGCTTTGGCGATCTCGCATGATTCACCTAAGGATCTAAATTGAATATTAAAAAAATTAGAATCATCGATGTACAAAAATGTGTTGGTACGTCTAAGCATGGTAGATATAATTTATCTATAGAGCAAAATGTATCACCTCCTTGACATGACTGTAACCTTTTTTTTATGGTGTTAGGGTTTTAATATAGAATGGAGTTCAATGCTTGAATGGGTTAGACGGTCTCCTCGGTATTGTTAATGTACATCGGTAAAGTATAGGTGAGGATAACCACTTACTATCCGCTGAACCGTCTCCCTTTTTGTTAGCTTTCTGACATAAAGAATAACACTTATAAAAATATTATTCACTTAGTTCATTTAGATAATTGAATATATTATGCGTAAAATTAAAAATAATAGACCACAAATTACCGGATCATGTGTCTTCGAAATATGGAGCAATAAAAAAACTTCGATAATTTATAAAATTTTGTAGTTCTTAAAATAATCACGTCAATATAATGCAAAGAAAAAAAAAACTATAGATATAAAATGAGTAGTTAAATTCGTTATCGTTTAAAAAAGCAAGTTGCAACGGTTATAGTTCGATATATACTAGAATTTTTGTTAATTTCCATTCCTTTTTTTTTATTTCTTCAATAAAAAAGTATTTATTGGTTGTTTTATTACCTCTATGCAAATATCATTCAAAATACTTATACAGAGTAGTATATCATTCTTATATGACATTAAATTTCTATCTATTTTTATAGCATAATTAATAGAAATCTATTTCATTCTTAATTTAAAAATAACTAGATTTTTCATTATTTATCCTATAATATTGGTATTCGGGACTACCCACAAAAAAATTACTACTTCATTATATTTATTATATATTTTCTTATTTAAATTCAATGTTAATAGATTGAGATAAATATTATCAAACAGAAGTATAAATAGTAATAAAACGTACGCGTTAAAATAAATAATTAAACACATTACTCACAAATATAACTGAAAGGCCGACGCATACTAGGTAACCCCAGCCTCCTTCCGGCGGAACTAGCTCGTATTTTTCATCGTCATCGCAGCACACCACTTGTTTTCCTTTCAAATTCATTTTCACTATTAAATCCGAAGCCTTTTGAATCGATTTATATATAACGTTCTTATATATTGTGTAGCTCACACAGGTGGTGGTCCATAAATCCTTAGTTATCATATATTGTACAGAGGCTGTTTGTTCTACGGCTTATATTATAACACTTAATTGTGCAATAATAAACTGCAAACAAAACTATTCGGATTTCCCACAAGTGATAAACAAGATACCATAAACTTTCTATACGATCAAAACAATGTTATATAATTTTTACAATAGCCTTTAATAACTATTTTGTATACTATTCACTGGACCGCACGTTGATTTTATTTTATTTTTTTGTTTACTTTTTAATTAAGTTGCAGGCACGTCATTGTTTGTGGACAGTTTGAAAGAAGATGACCCACATTAGCTCCGGAGACTAGTTGGACAATCTCACTACAAAATAATAAAATTAACACTGTGCCTGCCGCGTGGTTGCTAGGGCTACGAAATGACTGTGAGTCGGGCACCGACCTCACACTAGACGTCGACTCGTCCCGTCAGTTTACAATTATTAACTATTTCTGATAAATAAGATACAGCCTGTTGATTAGTCTGAATGGAGAAAAAAAAACGTAAAACGCGTCGTGTATTCGTCAAGGGTTAAGCGTGTTAACTTTCACGCTCTATAACATAATTATATCTCTATATATATATTCAACACATTGACAAAACGAAGATCCCACTAAAATATACCTTTTAATATGCATCGATGTGTATTCTGGTACAGAAATACCCAAGGAAAAAATTGGATACCAAAATTTATCCATAATGTTTTTAGGGTTAAATTTATAATATTATATGCTACTAGATATTCTGTACCTATCAATCAGCGGTAACAAAAAATATGTAACTTAAAACTTGTAAAAATTTATAGTATGCAATTTTAAACCAGTTAGGTACAGACTAAATTGCCTTGATGAGTATATCATATAAGCTATTCGTACTCTTAGTATTTAATTAGTACAGTATAAGTCTATAATTAAAAGAGTGTTAGTTGATAACTATAATAAAACATAGGCCAAAAAACACATACTTAGAAACACATACAATAAACTTTAGTGATTTATTTAATGTATTTTCTAAACCTGATTCGACTGATATATATTCTTTTATAGATTACAGATTTTTTGAAGTGAAAACTTCTATAGGCACGTTGGGCATTTTTGAGATGGGAAAAAAAATTGTACTCGCGACACTGTTACCGTTACTAACACCAACAACACCTTTGTATATATTTGCCTAGTTTACACGAGTTGAGTTTGGGTTGAAATACATTGATAATATAACTATAAAAAATATTAACATATATTGTTTATATACGTTCAACATATATTGATGTCAGTTTTCACTTATGTCGGCACTCCCAGAGCGCCAATTTTTTTTTTAATCACAATTATCCACGCCGCGAAAAACAGATATATTAATTGAAATATTTACCGTAACAACAACAGAAAACTTACCCACTGCTTAAGTTATCAACATAATACGGGCAATTTCATGTAATAATCAACAAAACGCTCGCGATGCGACCTCGGTGACAAGGTGTTTGTTATATTGCTGACTCTCCATTATCACTGCAACTTGATTTCGTATGCACATCATAGTTGCAATTTCTCGTTGAAACATGACCTCGATTATCACACAATTGATTGACATTCGATATTTCCATAGGCCCGTCTTTATTTAATACTAGCTGTCTTTTTTTTTATTTCTTACGGGATTGCGATTGGCCTCAATCTCACCTGTATTACCCGCGTTCCGGAGGGATGTCACATTTTTCCGGGATAATAAGTAGCCTATATGTTATTCCATGATATGCTCTATCTATGTGCCAAGTTTCATCTAAATCTGCGCGTGATTTTTGCGTGAAAGAGTAACAAACATCCATACACACAAACATTCACATTTATAATATTAGTGGGGTTTTCTCAGTCGCTTAATCATAACAATATTGTTTTACGTGAGAATGATGGTCATAATGTACATTTTTTAAGTCAATTATAGTATCGGCTGTGGTATGCTCACAAAATTATTATTGTGAAATAATTGTTGTTAATTTGTTTGTACAGTTTCGTAAAAAAATTGTACGTAGATTAAGAATGTGCGTAGAGTAAGATTAAAAAGTAGGTACACCCTTGATCTACAAATGGAATCATCCCAAGATAACCTTTAGTTCCCACTGGACGGCGGGTGAAGTCGCGTGTGGAAAGCTAGTTGATAAATTAAATTAACCAATCAAATGACACAATAAAGGCAAGATAGGTAGCCCAGTATCATTAGGGGTCATGTTGTGACAATGCACTTGTTACGATACAGAAACAAACAAGATTGCGAGCACTTCGATTTTGTATAAACATTTTCATAATTATTTGATAAAACATTTGTTCAATGGTAAATTTCAAAACAAAGAAATTTAGGTTTTATCTCTTCTCTGTTCTCGTCACTATTACTATCTGTCTGTTTGTCCTCTTGTATCTTTTAAACTACGCAATAAATTTTGATGCGGTTTTCAACATCGTCTAGAAAAAGACTTTCAAAAGGTTTGTGTTTATATGTTATCCCAGTTAGGAGAAGCCAGGGGAGGTCGCTAGTCTGCAATATGTTTAAAAGTAACAGACGCTCTCTATGAATTTATTAAGCGAATGTAGTAATTTGGTTTTCTCATTTATACATGCAGATGACAGCTGTAACAAGTTCCTTGTTAACTAATTTTAGTAGGTAGGTACCTAATTGACATATTCAACCTGAGCTTCAATTTAAAATTAATACAACAGATAATGATTTTATGTTAATTAATCAATTTGAATCCGATTTTGATTAATTAAATGAGACTAAATTGAAAGACAAAAATAATTATGTAAATCAAGTCCAAATTCTTAAAGTTATCCGCATACAAAAAAAACATATGTTAAACTGATAACCTCCTATTTTGGATGTCGGGCAAAATATTTAAAACCGAATATAAAATATCTAAATATAGGTACCTTAGTAATCCAATGCAATATAAAAATCTGAATTTTATTTCGTTGTTTTGAATATAATACACGTTACAATTTCTATTTTTGACAACGTTATCTTATCCATTGTATTTACTATGAAGCGGAATAATTATGCTATAAAAAACTGAAGTTTGTTTTTTTTAAAACATTGTTTAATTTTGTGTTCAAAAAATCATTTAGAACCATAATAAAACTTGATGGCGGCGATTATGGACTGGTTCGAGGCAATGGTCGGAACTAAATTTAGAATAGTTTTTGAATTAATTGCCTTTAATATTGCAATTATGTATTATGGCGAAATATTTTGAAATGAGAGACCCGCTTTAGTTTCGTAGGCATTTTTGGGTTATTCTTATAGTTTCGGAAGTATTCCAGTTCTTTTAGAATACCCTATAGTTACGTGTGTTTCCTGTTCTTTGAACTATTCAGAAAATGTTCACGATGAATAATTGTTGGACTATGCTAGTCAAAAATATATGGAGTAATTGCTCCAGCACTTCCATTGGCAGACAACTTTATAAGCTTAACTTCATATTTGGCGTTTGACGATGGAGCATACGTACACATTATAACCCTTCCTTTTGACTTTGTCGTCATCGTGTAAAATTTATATGTACCTCTTATACCGATAAGTCTATGAAAGTAAGGGTCATTAAGACCTTTAAATTTGGTGTTAAATTGTGGATATGTTTAACTTTAGTTTAGAAAACTTTGTATTATAAGAGTAATTATATTGTATATTTTTTATTTGAAAGATAATAACCATTGGCAATGAAAATTGCTCGCTTGACAAGCTATTTGCTGCCGATATACATATATTATTGTAAAATTATCATTCATTGTATAATTAAAAAAAAGAATAAAAAATGGGTGATTTAAAATGCTTGTAAAAGCCTACAAAAATCAAGAATATTTATATTAGTAGTATTATCTAATACATAACAAACCCTAACAATACCTAGGTTACACAGCACACTGAGGGCAGGTGACGCCGTTCAAATAATTATATGTTATGGCAGCAGGTGGGCGAGCCTTTAGCTGATCGCGTTTGGAGTTTCGCCGCGAAGATAGGCTACATAAGCCATCTTCGGGTGCACCAGCGCCATCACTCGGACTAGGGGTCGAAGTGGGCGCCATGGCCGAAATCGGTCGGAACCATCATTCATTCATTCATACACAGCAAAATTATTATTGTAGAATTCTGTACAAAATCAGTAATGCTTCTCGTAGATTTTGTTTGTACTCTGGACCACCTAATATTTTCACGCTTTATATATCATACAAATACACATTGGTGTACGAATATATCAAAACCCATTTTCTAGGAGATTTGTTTTATGTAATAACTAGGTAACTGTCGCTGGGTAATTCCGGGCTTAAGACAAGCAAACAATTTCGTTTGTTATTTCAACTACAGATAAAGGTGTTTTGATGCGGTGTAGTTTCATAAACAAGTGATATTTATTATAATTGATGCCGGATATCAGTGTCGGAAATATTACGCAATGGGTACTTTCAAACATTAACGTTGACTGTCATGTTGAAAGTCTATCTACAATGATTAATTAAACGCATTCTTTCAGTGTATTGATATGGCATTAATTTGGTGGTTTCAAATCAGGTTTGACGTGCTCAATGCATCTGATGTATTTTTTACTTTAAGATTATGTAATTCGATTATTATATGGACTTTAACAAAGTAACGTTTTTTTTCTTTTTTTTTCTCCTACCTCTAACATTATCGGAGCAACTCGCATCTATTCTTCTCGCACTTTCGTTCCTCATACTGTTTCTTTCTAGCATTCACCATCTTTCGCTACTTTTATGGCTGGGTTCCCATTCTACGTTATATGTATGTTGTTGGGCCTATGTTCACATGCAGGCTAGCGTGTCATGGCATTTCTATTTACAGGTTTACATTTCAGCAATAAAAATGGCAAAGCCTTTAAGAGTGAACCTGATCGTTGTACGCACGAACCGCTTACGAGTAAACATGTGAGTATTAGCATACTCAAACGTGAAAGCCTTGTCATTCGTGTCAATAGCGCTCTCCCATCTGCATTCCGTTAGCGTACACCAACGAGGGATGTTAGCTTAATTATTACGCCAGACTCGGCAGGGATACAACCACGCTTAAGCCAAAAAACATCGTCAAACATTTTCAGATTTCTTAGCTCGACAAACATTCTTTACCTCGGCTTAACAGAATCGTTCTATATACACATAATCTTAGTAAACGTAGCGCCTATGAGTACCGAGTAATTTATATACGTTGCCATGTAAGTAGTTCTATTTATCCCTGAGAGGGGCGTTTGTCTTTTACCCCGATGAGGACAATCAACTATAACCTTTTTTTACTGCATTTACCTACTTAGTACGTTTTTTGAGTGGGAGTACAGTTAATCACTAAGCGCTTTTAGTTTATAGAGTAAATTTGAAGTCGACGATATAACTCAATGTTTTATGTACATAACATGCTTAATGGTACTGTATGATAGGATAATTGAAAACGAATCGATTAAGACCTCATTCATCAAAATCGGCTCAGTAGTTTAGGCGCTACGGTGGAAAATATAAACATGCACAGACTGCTAAAATCATTACCCTTTTGGCATAGTGAAATAAACAAAAACTTAAGATATTCTGATGTCTAGGTATTAAGAAAAGAATATGTCTTTACATAATGGGCTCTACAGTTATTTCTTAAAATTTCTAATAAAAAAACAAATAGTTTTAAAATATACCCTATCTTTTTAAGTGTTATTTTAATGTCTCGAATGTTCCTGATTAAAACTAGATAACGTGATATTCATGGTAGTCCCCAAAATAGTAACAAAAAATAGATTTTTTATATACCTAAATAGTTTTATGAAAAAAAGTCTAACGCATATATATTTATATTATACTATAAACGACTATATAAGTGATTCTGAACAAACTATTTATAGAACATAATATAGCATGTACACAACTATGTATTATTATTGATTATGTTTTGACATAGTAATGACATTACCTAACTCTGTATTTCGAATTATTAACAATATTAAACCAAAACTTATTCCGAAGCTATTTGAATCAAAATTGAATGTAATAAAATAATAATATATATTTAATAAAAATCGACGTGTGTATTTTCCCTATGGTCTCCAAAATGGAGGATAATAAGGAGTAACTTAGGCTACTTTTTATAACAGGAATATGTAACGTCGTTCGGGAAGGAGGAGAAACCGAGAGGGATAGCTAGTCTATATATAAAAAAGGTAATGTAGTAATAAAAGGTATTTTAGTAGCTATTGAGTAACATGTTATGAATAAAAAAAAATTGGAAGCCGTTGGTGCTTTTTCACATGCAAACTCATATTATATTTTCCTCAAAAGTTTAATAATGATTATGGTATGAATTTAGACCAGTAGACAAAACACTAGTAATAATAAATACCCTGGGATATTCATTACATAGGACCATCTGATCCCAAACTAAGAAGTACTTGCTCTATGGGAACCAGATAACTGATACACTACGTTTTCTTCTAATACATACCTAAATAGATATTTATATTATACATACATGCAATGTTTAAACTGACATTACTGTGGATATGAAAAATAAACGAAAAAAAAGGTTTTAAATCAAATATAATGCGTAACAACGAAATGAATTCAAAATGAATGGACTGTAAATAAAAAAGTATGTTGTTTATGATCAATGTTTTAGGCTGTTTATTTTAATTACAAAACGATATTAAAAAAGTTGATAATGAAAATGTTATTACTGTGCGTCCGTTATGTATTTTATCCCATCCTACTTCCTACTAATATTATAAATGTGAGGGTAAGTTTTTTTGTTACGCTTTCATGCGAAACCACTTAACCGATCATCATGAAACTTTGTACACATATTCTTGGAAGTATTAGAAGTAACATAGCAACTTATTGTGCAAGGAAAATGTTACATTCCTCGGGAACGCGGGTGAAACCGCGGGGGACAGCTAGTATACTACAAACGCAGAACTACCGAACTGATTTGAATCAAACTTGGCACATAGATGGAATATTTCCTAGAATAACATATGTAGCTACATGCATTTTTATTCCGGCAAAATGCAGGTTAAGTCACGGGAAACAGCAAGTTATTTATAACGATAGCTTTTCGATCAGTTGGGGTTTCCATATTATAGTATTTTGTACCTGACTAGTTGTTCCCCGCGGTTTTACCCGCGTTCCCGAGTGATATCACATTTTCCCGGGATAAAAAGTAGCCTATATATTATTCCAGGATATGCTCTATCTATCTGCCAAGTTTCATCCATATCCGTTTAGTAGTTTTTGCGTGAAAGAGTAACTAACATACATACAAATCTTTCCTCTTTATAATATTAAGTATAGATTAGTATTGATAAGCTTAGTGCATTATACCTAGTGATACCTCAGACAATCACTAATTATAATAAGGAATTTTAATTTTACCACACAAAAAGTCATAATCAAAAATTTTGGAAGACAAAATAGAGCCTAATAATAAAGATGGAACTACATTATAATAAAAAAAACAAGTTTCAAGGATGAGCTATTAAAAGAATAGATCGTCATTATTGTTTCTAATGTAACCAAGTCAACCTGAACTATGTGCCTTATCTAGAAACGATTTGAACTTCATTCTTCCGATTTAATTTGTGACACGGCCGTATGAGCTATTAAAAGAATAGATCGTCATTATTGTTTCTAATGTAACCAAGTCAACCTGAACTATGTGCCTTATCTAGAAACGATTTGAACTTCATTCTTCCGATTTAATTTGTGACACGGCCGTAAATTAAAAGAGTGACGATAGAGGTAAGCTGGGTTTTTAATTTATTTTACATCATGTATACCAACAAACAGGCAAGCGGTCGAACGATGGTTTGTGGTCCCCGCCACGTATGAACATCTGCAACTGGGACATTGTCAATGCGTTGCCGACTTTGAGACGTCAAGATGTTAAGTCTCATGTGCCTGAAATTAACCGACCACCTTTCCTTTGTAACCGAAACACAGTAATACAATTGCATTAATGCTTCACGGCGGAAATAGGTAAGGTGGTAGTAACTAACTTACTACTAAACTATATATCTATAACTAACGTAGCTACTAAAAGTACTACCTCTAGTACTTATCCGGACGATCTGCGCACTAAAAGCTCTACTACTTCTAAAATTATTTTTGCTTTTTCTTTGTACAGTAGTACTCCAGGCAGGATAGAGCAGTATTCGATAGATATTGAAAAATAACCTCTAAATAGTATTAGAGAAAGTCACAATTTATTTACGCCTGTTTGTGCGCTTAGTTCTAAAAACTACGCATTCGATTTTGATGCGGTTTTCATTATAATTTTGATAACGTTATTCGAAAGGTTTATGTGTATTATATATTGATATTATCTAAATCAGGAGAAGCCAGAGCGGGTCGTTAGCTATAAATAAATTCAAAAGCAGATAACAATGAACAGGTCCAATTTAATGTGCTATAAAAACAAATGTGCAAATAAGTTCCAAAAATGGAAATCTTTATGCGGATGTTAGAATTTTAAAAGCTATTTGTAAACTAGCTGTCCCCCGCAGTTGCACTCACGTTTATCTATAACATATATTGCCTATAAGTATCCACGAAAAATTCCGCGTCGAATGGTAGCAGTCCCATCCCGATATATTCAGTAGTTTTGAGGTGATGTGCGTCAAAGTAACCCTATTTTCCTTATATATATAAATATATATCAAAGATACATAAGATGTAAATAAACCATTCTTATTTTAAAACGATTGTAACAAAACTCTTAAATTATTAATGACCTTCTATGGTATTATTTTAAACAATTTTATTTGATTGGCATATGTCTATTAAAAGGCCTATTTAAGGCATTAAATTAATTACATATGTATGTTGAAAAGATCTTGATATGGCTTTTAATAAAAGTCGATTGGCCATACTACATTAAACCTATCTTTTTACAAAAATAACTTACCACGAGATATTGAAAGTGCACAACACAGGTACGTTGTAATACTAATATAGAAAAGAAAACCCCTTTCGTACACTTAGGGTACCTCTATGACATAAAAGGCGATAAATTGACGGGCCAGTTGGCTTGGTGGTTAGGGACCCTGACTGCAAACCGAAGGTTGCGGGTTCGATTCCCACCCAGGACAAACATTTGTGTGCATGAACATGTCTGTTTGTTCTGTGTCTGGGTGTAAATATCTATATAACTCGTATGTATTTAAAAAGTAGTATATGTAGTATATCAGTAACATGGTAGCCATACTACAAGCAGTACACTCTGCTTAACTTGGGATCAGGTAACCATGTGAGAAGAATGCCTTGGGATTTATTTATTTTAAAACATTGTGGGATATGTATGTATAAGTTGAAATTTCTTTGGATTGCATACAAAAATTGACAAATTTGGATATTTGTAGCCCCTCAATCTATTATTTAAAAATCAATGCTTGTTTGTTTTTCCGTATTCTAGAGTATTAGAGCTCAAAGTGCAGACGAGGGGAAGTACTACCACTATACCCATTGCCGCCATGAAGCAGTAGTGCACTTATATTACTGGGAAGTTGCGAGTCATTCAACATAAGTATCTCAGATTACTTACTGGGAAGTCTCGGCGTCAATTTTGTTAAATGATTTCTGAAATAAAGCTATTTTTATAAAAAAAATTATTACTGTGTTTCTATTAGAAATAATTTTATAATAATAATAAATGCAAGCATAGTTTTGAATTGACTATTCGCTCGTAATATTTTTTTTTTTGGTAAAATTATTTCCGGTGCGAACCCGTAAAGGTCTTGAGCACATTTTGACGGCAAAGGACGAAAAATATTAATAAATATTTGTATTATAGTTAGTTTTAAAAGAAGCTTTTTGTCTCTCCTGTAAAGTTTAGCAGTTTTCATGTACGAGCTATCACATCTAGACCGATGAGATGTCATTCGCAGTATTTTATTGTCAGCACCGGGTACCACCTAGTTACTTATAAAAGTGGGCTGAAGAATTATTAAAACTTTTGTTTTGATAACACTAAAAATGTCTAAGTCATAAGTAAAATAGACAAAGAGCGCCATTATCACCAACAAACTGATGTACAGTTCGGCGATTTTTGATGTCAATATAAACTGCATGATTTTATATCGAATTAGTATTTATATAATTTAGTATTATATAGTATAATTTAGTATTTTTATATATAAAAAATACGTATCGTTAGTTTTGGATTCACACAGGTAACCTATAGTGTTTGTTTGTCACATTAGTGGCATACAAAATAAAACCTTATACCGAAAATGTTTATTTAGAATTACAACAATATTGTTATGCTGATCAGTTATACTCGTTCCAAGCAATATAGTTACGAGGCAGATCATATTCCAAATTCTTAACCATTATTTGACTCCAGAAATTATATTATAAAAGAAATTCGAAGCTTCGCAATCGCGGGAACGACCGCGGAGCGCAAGCTCGTTTTATTTAGTTCTATTTTATACCAATTTAGATACAGATTTTATATTTTATTAGTAGTTAGGCCATAGGCTAAGAGCTACAAAGGATTTTTCATAGATGTCATCTTTATCTGCGTTCAATAATTCAATAATAAAATGGTAAGTTGACACAATTACGTATATACAATAGCAAATGTATACATACATTAACTAATTAGACCATAATCGTGTATATCTAAAAATGTTGTTACATTTTATTTATTATGTCAGCCATGCAATACATATATTATAGTATCATAAATCTCCCGCATAAGCCGCATATGCTATTTCATTTATTTACAAATAAATAATTATATTAGCTTACTATTTTAGGCAATAAGCAAATTGTGAGAACATTATATATCACAATAAAAATGACAAATTAAAATATTATTGAAAATATATAAAATATTAAAAAAATATATATTTATCTCACGGGATCCCAGACTATAAAAGTTATTTGTGGTTCTAAAATTAAATGTAACTAATTAGGCATATCTTTTCTAGAGGCACTTTACGATATGGTCAGTAATACCGGTTTAAGCCACATTTTTTATGCCCGGGATGTCGAGATTTGAGCTCATCCAAATCTCAAAGTTGTATCACTCATGATACAAAAAACTACTCTGTTGACTTAGTAAGGGCGTCGTACTAATGGTTTTGTATTTGGTTTTATACCTTGAAAAGCTTGACACATTAATTGGTATTTTACGATGCTTTTTAATTATGCGTTGCAACTCAAGTAGAGAATTCAACCGGGTAAGTAACTACTACCATGCCTATTTCCGCCATGAAGTAGTAGTGGGTTTTATAACTATGTTACAGTTAAAAAGGTAAGAGGGGCGGTAAATTCACAGGTACATGCGACAACGCAATGGCGATGCCCCTGGTGCCGCATATGTCCACAGGCGGCGGTGACCACTTACCATCAGAATGTTCGGCTACTAAGCATAAAAAGAAAATACGAATCTGAGGTATTTTTGTTTAATATTGAATTAAATTCCTACTGCCAATGAAGTCGATCCATAGCTTCACTAAGACGTGGCATTCAATATTATTATTTAATATCCTGGAACATTATTCACACACGATTATATGATCCGAAAGAACCAGAGCTTGTATAGCTTGCAATATGGCAACGAAATAACTGATATATTACTTTTTTATAAATCTTTATACATATATATAATTCTTCTGTACATGTGTCGACAGTGAACTCCTCCTAAACGGCTGGACTGATTTCAATTTGTTTTTTGTACGCGTTTGGGTGGCGGCGCCCTGGATGGTTTAAATTGACATTTGTCGGCCCATGTAGTATAAAAAAATATATATTATTCTTATATGTAAAGTTCATAAGTTAGAGATAATATGCCTACAACATTATTACTTATGAATGCCTTAGCATCACATCATTATTATTAAACTGGTCAGTTATACTCGTTCCAAGAAATGTGATGAAAAAAAAAATTGTTACCGAGACAAATCATAGTCCATATTCGTAACCAATATGTAACTCCAATACATTTTTATACCTATTTAATAAGCTAACTTGTGAATACAAAAATCTGTTTATATGGAACAACATCACGTCTCAGGGTCGACAACGTATTGGCGATGCCCCTGTTGCAAATGTCCATAGACGGTGACCACTTACCATCAGGTGGACCGTCTGCTTGTTGGTCGGCACATGTGGTATACAAAAACAAATGGTGGATAACCTTATGTTGAATATCTGGTCTAGTACCTCTCGTTTCAGCAACTATTTTTGAGACTCAATTTCCTTACCACGGCCACTTTACCACACACTGTGGTCAGATTATGTTTAACATGAAGTAAAATAAAAATATGTATTATTACTTTGTGGTAATCTATTAATCATCAAGTGGCAAAATGAATTAATGTTTCGGTCGAGTAAAAAGAACCGTAAACATTGAACTAGATCATGGTCTCCATTAAAAATACTTACCTAATTGGTTTTAAAGTAAGGATTATCGATTATTCAAATGGTAAAATGTATGATGATGCAGAGGGAAGTTTACTATATGTCTGCATTTAATAATATATATATATAACTATTTATTTGAAGAAATAAGTGCATATTAGTTATCTGGTTTCCATAGTAGTGCAAGCTGCTTAATTTGGGATCATATGGCCGTGTGTAAAGAACGTCCCAGAGTATTTTTTATTATTTTTTAACGTTTTTCTGACTGATACAAAGTGAGAATATAGTACTTTGCATTTCAAATGTAACTTGCCTCCCTCAATTTACACATATTTTTCACACGTGGTTAAATTATATAACTAAGAGAGTTTCTTCACATCCTGATAGGATTGCAGGTGTAACTTAGTGTACAGGTTTTGAAAGGCGTTATCTATTACCTATCAAGGATCTCGAGTATGTGTGGAAATGAAGGCGGCATAGGCAACACTTAAAAAAAAAAATTGAGAACCGGATTGATTTTGACTGAGCTCACCTATTCTATCATATACGCCAAGGATAAATTCCAACATATTTTTTAGAATCTTTTATATTCAGCTAGAACGTTGTATTTATTTTTAGCTCTCAGTCATGATGAGTTATGAGTTTAAATACCAACATATAGATAGGTATTTAATTGTAATACTATAGTTTAATAAATTACGTTTACTATCAATATATTATATATCTTCAGCACCATATCAGTCCAGGAATGACTGCTGAACATCCTCCTCGGTTTCAATCTCGGACGGTCCTGAGCTGGGAGCGTCTCTGACCAGGTCGTCGGTGGAGCTGGTGAGAGGTCGTCCCACTCAGACCTTTTCTGTACCTTTTCCAATGCTATATATTAAAAAATGGAGAGAAATAATTGTACCTACCCTACGTAATGCTTATTGCAAACAGATGAGTGCGAGTTTCGGAATAGTTAAAGTTTATATGGAGAAGAAGGGCAGAAAACTTAAATTTATATAAATTAAGTGTTACAAATACATGAAATAAATTTTGAAAAAATGGTTACGTTCATACTGCCAATGTCAGACACATAATGACGTATATGTTCACGCTCGCAGCTGACGTTTAGAACAAAAAAAGCTATTATTAATTGTTATAGACAACAACCTCTACAATGACGTTTAAACCTTAAAAGTTAATGATTACAGTCGAATTTTGATCACTAGGCGACCTCTAGTAATTACTTAATATCTATTATTTAAATACGGAGACAGTCGTAAAACTGTTACAGAAAACTTAGAACGGGGTAACCTCGATGTGTTGTTTATTTCGAGAAATTTTCCATTAGGTAGTTTGTTTGTTGATTTTTACTATGTAGAGTAAAGTGCGCCCAATTCGTATGTTGTGGGTTCCGTTAGCCAAAAATAAATGTATTTGGTATTAGAAAACTGGGAAAATGTTCTCATATTAATATTTCGAAGTGCAAAAGCAGTAACGCGACTATAATTTAAATTCTTGAAATGTAGACAGATATTTTTACTGTCTTTCTGTACTTATTGATGCGTGATAACTTTTGTTTTTTTCTTTTTACTTAACTAGCAGGCCCCCGCGGTTTCACCCGCGTTTCCGAAGGATATAAGCTTACATATAAACCTTCCTCTTGAATAATTCTATCTATTGATGAAAACCGCATCAAAATCCGTTGCGTGGCTTAAAAGATCTAATCGTAAGCGGACAGACGGTGGGAAGCAATTTTGTTTCACACTACGTACAAAAATGGGTATACTTCGTGTTAATGTGTCTTTCACATACCATTGCAACAAGCTATGTTAATTTTACCTGTATAATAGTAACGTATCGATACCGGCTATAAGTGGTTAATTAGCTAACAATGCTTGGTCAAATGGCTAGAGGTCTTTGCCATACTATCAGCAAAATGTCACCTTGCAAGCATACATAATCAGAGGAATCACCATGTGATATTTTCCTGTATAATTTAAATCTATTTTAAATTTGAAAAAAAATATAGTTCTGAAATATAAATTTGACTTAATCTTTTTTTTATTGGTATACGGTATCCTAATGGCAATTATCGTCAAAACTTCCAGCATATCTTATTACGTACTCTAATATATTCAATCACGTGTCAATTCTGTCTATTTACATACTGACTGATCATGTAATTACAATAATGAATTTAATTCTTTCTTTTCGTAATTGATTTGGATAATAGATCAAAAAAAATATATAAATAGATACTTACGCAAACGTATGTCAAAATCGAACGTATAAATTGACATGTCTGTTTTTTTGTTGTACTACAACATTAATTTATTTTAAATTCATGCTTGCATTTAGGATTAAAATTCTGCACGTAAAGTTTTTAATGACTTTATGGTTTCATTTAACAGAACCAATATTTTTTTGTCCTGTCCGACTGTCTTTTGTCTGTGTACGGTCCCTATTTCCATCTATATATCTCAGCCACTTTACTTTGATGCAACGTATAACATATACATGAAATTTTGAGGTTTTGGGGTTTTTTTATAAAACATTATGCAATTGCCTAGTGAAATTACATTTAGCTCGTTCCACTGCATGCTCCGACACACATTTAGCCGGATATTTAATAGATTAACAACAAATTTAATGCTTTCATTTTTATAGAAAATAACAGTAATTGTAGGAACCTATTTAATATACGCTTGTTTAAAAATATCACCAATAGAACATCGAGGGCAACGATCTTCAAGTCATATATATTTATATATACCGTAATTAGAACATCAACAAAAAACAGCATCTTGTAATCTTTACTGTCAGTTTTAACCGTTTGATTAATTTATTCAGTTTAAGGCCTACGACCATGTCTTCCTGGGCTTCGATTCTGTAAGGAAAATGACACTAGCTCGAGGATGTATCGGCACGGCCTCTATGTTCTGTCTCTTTTGCTAAGTACGCAATAACGTGAGAGATACGCTTTCCGAGGCCTCCGTGCGATTGGTCGTCGACGAAGTTTGTATTAGCTGAATAAGGGGGCTGGTAGGTAGGTAGGTACTTACTATAATTACCAAGATTGTGAAATATCCATTACCTTGACTAAATCTGTTAACGATTTTGACGTGATATCGTGATGACGTGTGTAGACGCAGCGGATGTTTAATTACAGTTAAAAGAAAACCATTAAGTAATTTAACATAAAGGTACTACAACCATGCCATTGAGAATTTACCTGGCGTTTTGACACTGACACAAAATGTTACGTGTTTTGATGAAACTGGCAGTTAGACAATAAATACAAATAATATTTTATAAAGCTGTATATTTAATAAGCAGTTTTTTGATCGTTCAGATTGAAATATCTCTGATGATTGATTGATTTACAATCGAATCCCAGGCAAAAACAAAAGAATTCGCATCGCTTTCTTATTTTCTTTTATTTGACCTATTTGATTTGGACGAATTAACCTTTTGTGTAGTACACTTGTGTTTGTTCCTTTTGTAGCAAAGTTCTATGGACCAAAATAGTACAACTATTGCGTAAAGAGATGTTAAAATATAGAAAACACTAGTGTAGCTGTCTGTCAGATCTCTCACGGCGCCTGAAATTAAATTAATTCTTGTTAGTTGCGCGTGTGCGTTATCTATCTGATTGTCAGGTCCAGTGTCACAATATATTATGTCAATGAAACAATAAAAATACCTCATTAATTCAACCAAAGTTACAAGCATTGCATCATGTTATAAATACCACGGATTAGTAGAAAATTGACAGCCAGTTTGAATTTGAGGCCATTCCTAGAAATCATCGCAACACGTATGCATCTCCTAATCTGGATTCAGCCAGTGTTGTGAACTAATAGGCTTAATCTCCTTGTTGTAGGAGATACTCGTATGAAGTGGGACCATGCGACGAGCTGTGTACTCACAGTAGCTAGTAATTACTTATGATCGTGTGGTGGCGATACGACTACGACCCTAACTCATCTCTAGCACCGGGTGACTCAAGAGTACAATGTCTATCAAGTGATTAACAATTCCCAACTGAATTGGTCCTGACTTAAGCTAGTTTCCCACCATACCAGCAGGTGTACCGTCTGCCTTATTAGCCTAATGTTATAAGACTTAAAAACAAATGGACACCAATCATAGATATTGCCGATTTCAAGTGATTTTGAAAAAGGTAGGTAAATAATGACATAAAGCTGGCCCCGACCTCTCTAAGTGCTTATTTAAGGTGTCGTAGCCAAATGGCGTTAATGGTACCCTTAGAATTTCTTTCTGTCCGACTGTCCGTCAGCTGTTTTAGTTTGTGCTTATTAGGACTACATTGATGAAATTTGGTAGATGGTATTTTGTGTATAAACAAACATTAGTGTACTGAATTGGCTGAAGTTAGGGTGGAACTCCATACATGTTACTCCGGGATGGAACTAATTTCAATGCTCAAGCCTGTCGGGTATTGTAAATAAATAAAAAAATTTGAATACCCAAATATCTCATCAAAGAAAAAAAGCGAATACGCATCTAATGTCGCTGATATTGTAAAAAGTGTGTCTTCAACTTTCAACTATAGGGTGGACAATTCTATCAAAATATAGGTAGTAGAAATAAAAGAACACATCCAACGGAAATAGATTTTGAACTAGATACGTTGATATTTTACATCCGTAATGTTCAGTGCGAGTTCAACATCGGCACACTATAACTTTGTAGCACAGTATGATTGTAAAAAGTTATGATATCGATAAAACTTCCACTGTAAACTATTACCTGCTACTGAGGAAATGGTGCAGTTGCCCGTTGGTTTTACTATACTAAAGCTGTACCTATATTAAAATAAAAACAGTAGGTATATATAATTAAAAAAAAATATGTCGGGCCAGCCTGATAATCAAAATTACTCAATATTATTTTCCCCTCACTGGCGTCACATAATTCAAAATTCAAAACGATTTATTCAGTTTAAGCCCGCGGAGGGCACTTATTAAAGCTACCACAGCCTTCAACTGAGAAGAACCGACAAGAAACTCAGCAAGGTTACATTTTTATTGCATTTAATCTACCTACTAATATTATAAACGGATGGATAGATAGATGATGATTGTTACTCTTCCACGCAAAAACTACTCGACGAATTTGGATGGAACTTGCAAATAGATGACCAAGATTAAAACCATCACCAACAACATCCCGAAAAAATGTATCAATCCTCGAAAAAAGGGGGACAGCTGGTAAAATCAAGTAGCAAATAAAACCCTTACCAATAGCTGGTGCAAAGACGAAATTAATGATTCCTGACGTCAAGAGGAAGATGCCGATTGCTGAGGTGAACTGTTCCGGGGTCACCACTTCAGACACTACCAGAGGAACAAGTACCAAGATGATACAACGTGCAAGTCCCATAATTGTCACGAATATCAATGTAGCTGTAAAGTTTTGAGTCCATAGGGAACCTGGAAATAAAAGTAATTTTTTTATACACCACATACTGAGCTGGTCCCCCTTTTGACAGCACTCCCAACGCTTGTTTATCATTGATTTGTTTTATATTTGTTATCTTGTTTATCTTGTAATTAGTGTTAAAGTGTGCTGTTAATAAATATTTTCTTTCTTTCTCCAAGTAGGCCAAAAAACAGGCAGACGGGCCACCTGATGTTAAGTGGTTACCGTTGCCTATGGACATTAGCAACACCAGGAGCTTGCTAGCCGATGCATAATTGACCCTAGGCGGTGTAATTGTTATGTGCCTGTAATTTCACCGGCCTCCTTATTTTTCTGCTTCTTATTTTTTACTGCTTCACTAGACGAACTAAGAGCTCTAGTACATCTATCTCTTATCTTTTTAGTGTAATAAAATCTGACCAGAAGTTTGCTTAGTTGAATGTCACTATTATAAACGGGAAAGTATAAATATTTGTTTCTCAATCATGCATAAACTGAAATGAAATATTTTATTCTAATAGGCCTTCACAAGGCACTTATGAATGGTCAGACTCTAACACCGGTTCGGAAGGTTGCTTTTACTGAGAAGAACCGGCAACAAACTCAGCAATTACTCTTTTCAAAATAAGATTTTGTACATGAAGATGTCTTCTGCTGGAGCGAGCGCTACACCCAAGCATTGTCGTCATTACAATAATGCTAACTGCTAAACTGATTGGAATAATTAGGAAACCGATAGAATTTAGATTTATTTTTAATGCAAAAAGGGAAGATCGGGAAGGCCCGTAAAACGGATCGGGTTTATCTATACTATTATAAAGAGGAAAGATTTGTATATAAGTATGTTTGTTACTCTTTCACGCAAAAACTACTTAACGGATATGGATGAAACTTGCCACATAGATAGAACATATCCTGGAATAACATATAGGCTTCTTTTTATCCCGGAAAAATGTGATATCCCTCGGGAACGCGGGTAAAACCGCGGGGGACAGCTATAATTTATAAAGGAATATTTTTTTTTATAATATGACGGTCCAGTTGGTATGGTGGTTAGATATCCTGACTATCACGACGCAAGTCATGGGTTCGATTTCCACCCAGGACAAACATTTGTGTACATGAATACATATGTCTGTTTGTTTTATGTCTAAGTGTTATATATATATACAAGATGTATTTATGAAGTTGTACTCGTATACTTTGTTATATTAGTTATCTGGTTTCCACATTACGCATTTATTATTATAGTAAGATTTATTTAGTGCACGCATCTATAATAAAATCTTAAATCTACTGAAATTTTAAATTTGCCTTTACAAAAATGTAAGGAAAGAATTAAGACAAATGATTATTTTAATGACGACAATGCTCGAGTGTAGCGCTCGCTCCATCAGGACACATCTTTATGTACAAAATCTTAATTTGAAAAAACTAATCTCTTCTCAGTAAAAGCAACCTTCCGAACCAGTGCTAAAGTCTGACCATTCATAAGTGCCTGTGAAGGCGTATTTGAATAAATATTTCATTTCATATTTTATTTTATAGTTTTAAATCATAATAGTTATGATTGTACGTAGGGAAATAGGTACACATGTTTTGTTGGGTAGTACTTATACCTGTGTATTGATTTCAACTTTAAACTTTAAATAAGTAATAATAAAATGGAAAACTACAATATTTAACTTTAAAGGAACATTTATGAATGCTTGAAAATTTCAAATTGTTTTTAATACAAGTTTTCTAAGTAATTAAATACTTACCAAGCCTGACTACAAAAGCGACGAAAAGTGATAAAATATAAAGCTCCTGTATTCCCAACATCATTAACCATTTGCTGAAGAATATAAACATTAATCTCATTGCCAAGTCTCCAAACCCTAGTAGAGATAGCACGCACGCTACATCATTCTGGAAAGTGAAAGAAAGAGATGCAAATAATACTGAACAACTATAACATCCAGCAGTAAAATGGTCAATAGAACTAGAAGGGAACTACCCAGAAAGGAGCAGTTTCCAATCCATTTGAAAAAGTAAAATAGCCATTTTTGGAGCATTACTGAGTTTCCTGCCGGTTCTCAGTTGAAGGCTTCCAAACCGGTGGTAACGTTAGCTTTGACGTTCATAAGTGCCATTCTATGGCCTAAACTGAACTTAGAATTATTTTTTTTAATGGTAATCGCTATCGGAGACAAGCCGCTAGATAATAACTAAAAAAAGCCTATCTTAAGGATCCTAGCATCAATAAAAGCATTCGTTATACTAACGCTATTTTTGCTAATTATGAAACGCATGTCTCAAGTCAAACTATATCTAGACACATGCAAATATGTCACCAAAGTTCGGAATATACTAAACTAAAACACAAGTCAGCCTTGCTCTATATCAATGAAATACTTACTTGAGTCCACCCAATGGCATAAAGCGCTTGAGGCAACATCAAACTATACGTGCTATCTGCAAAGTATGCCACTGACGGTCCGATTGATGCACATGATAATAAAAACGTTTTAAAGAGTGATATGTCTATTAGGGTCGAGACAATATGCCTGTGGAAATAAATTTATATAAAAATATATTAAATATATTTTAAAAGGTCATTAAAACTAAATGTGTCCAGATCTAAAATTTCAAGAGTTCAGAATGTCATTGAAAAATCATCTTTATTGATATTAATTGACAGGCCAGTTGGCTTGGTGGTTAACGCTCTGACTGCCAAACCGAAGGTCGCGGGTTTGATTCCCACCCAGGACAAACATTTGTGTGCATGAACATGTCTGTTTGTTCTGTGTAAATATCTGTATAAGTATGTTTTTAGAAAAAAAAGAGTTATATGTAGTATATCAGTTATCTGGTTTCCATAGTATCTGTGTGTATGTCTGTGTTATTTATTATTTATTATTTATTATTTATTATTTATTATTTATTATTTATTATTTATTATTTATTATTTATTATTTATTATTTATTATTTATTATTTATTATTTATTATTTATTATTTATTATTTATTATTTATTATTTATTATTTATTATTTATTATTTATTATTTATTATTTATTATTTATTATTTATTATTTATTATTTATTATTTATTATTTATTATTTATTATTTATTATTTATTATTTATTATTTATTATTTATTATTTATTATTTATTATTTATTATTTATTATTTATTATTTATTATTTATTATTTATTATTTATTATTTATTATTTATTATTTATTATTTATTATTTATTATTTATTATTTATTATTTATTATTTATTATTTATTATTTATTATTTATTATTTATTATTTATTATTTATTATTTATTATTTATTATTTATTATTTATTATTTATTATTTATTATTTATTATTTATTATTTATTATTTATTATTTATTATTTATTATTTATTATTTATTATTTATTATTTATTATTTATTATTTATTATTTATTATTTATTATTTATTATTTATTATTTATTATTTATTATTTATTATTTATTATTTATTATTTATTATTTATTATTTATTATTTATTATTTATTATTTATTATTTATTATTTATTATTTATTATTTATTATTTATTATTTATTATTTATTATTTATTATTTATTATTTATTATTTATTATTTATTATTTATTATTTATTATTTATTATTTATTATTTATTATTTATTATTTATTATTTATTATTTATTATTTATTATTTATTATTTATTATTTATTATTTATTATTTATTATTTATTATTTATTATTTATTATTTATTATTTATTATTTATTATTTATTATTTATTATTTATTATTTATTATTTATTATTTATTATTTATTATTTATTATTTATTATTTATTATTTATTAGGCTTAAACCAGGCTTATTAGATCGGCTAGGCGATTGTTTAATGTTCTCGGAATCGAAGTTGAAGCGGATTTGCTACTAGATTGACCGTTGGGTGATTGCTATCTCATTCACACAGTTATGCGGAGAGAGAGATAACAATAGTATAGCTGTCAAGTAACGGTAATTTGGCTTCGATTTCGATTGCGAGACCATTACAAAAACTTTAATTATATTCAAATGGAATTCTGGTTCCATGAATTCTCTCATATCATATTTTTGGTCAGAGGCCAGTTCTGTCCTTGTCCTAATACATACATGAGACCACTCTTTTTCTTTGACTCCAGCGATAAATCTTCAATTTCTTTATCGACGAGAACTTTTTTCGAAGCTCCTTCTACGTCTGTCAATTTAACTACAGGCACCTTTTGTGGTTCCGGAACTTTTTCATTTTCTTCTACTAAAAGTATTTGCATTTCTGGAATAATATTACAAACATTATCGTTAATTTTTTAAATGCTCATTGTACTCAAAAAGGTTTATGTCTCAGTAGTAACTAAACTACCGGCACGCTATGATGGCCGTTTTGACGTTTCAGATTGTCATAGGAAAATAAACTATTGCTTTGGAATAAGGCTGATTTCCATCATCATACAATTAACTGTTGGATGAATAGATGCACCTTATGTCTCAAGGAATAAAGGTTATTTTTCTTTGTTATTGTTAAACGTCAAACGGCCATCATAGCGTGTCGCAAGTTTAGTAAGACATACATTTAAGCGAAGATTTATAACTCCCACCATGATATGTGTTGAGCATTGTCATGTTATATCAAACACTTTTTATAATTTTGGGCTACATGTAATCATTTAAAAAAAAAGAAATATAAATATTACCTTGCCCTACCCGAAAATCGAACCCAGGACCTTCAAGTCTATGACAAGCTTTATACTAGGCGAAATCAATTGAATTAAACTTGCGGCACGCTATGATGGCCATTTTGACGTTTAAAAATGACAAAGAAAAATAATTTTTATTCCTTCAAACATAAGGTGCATCTATTGATGCAACAGCTAATTGTATGATGATGGAAATCAACCTTATTCCAAATTAATACAGTTTCTTTTCCTATGTCATTCTGAAACATCAAAACGGCCATCATAGCGTGCCGGTAGTATAGTATATGAATGTACACCCGGGTATATAAAAATTGCAGCATGATGTTTAAGATTTTAATCTAAATGATTAGCGATGAAGATACTATCTTATGATACTTTTATATTGAATGTAGGAAGTAATTTTCTAAATGATGGCGAAAACTACCTGCTACTACATATGATAAACTATTGCCATGTTTAATTCGAAGATATAAGAACAAACGAACAAACAAAAGTAGTGACTTTGTTTTCTACTATTTAGAAATTAATCCCTACTAATATTATAAATGTGAATGTAAGTTTGTTTATTATATATAATTTATATATTATATAACTTTGTACACATATTCTTGGAGATATTAGAAGTAACATAGGATAGTTTTTTTGTGCCGGGAAAATGTTACATCTCTCGGAAACGCGACTGAAACCGCGGGGGACAGCTAGTAAAAACATAATTTTATTAATATAATAAATCTTAATAAATGCTATCTTCTTCGATCTTACAACATCTAATAAGTCGAACAAATTAGAAAAAATACACTGAAACCGTAAGTATTGGTTTTAAGACCGGAACACTAAGACGGGTTGCTTTGTCAGCTAAACAAACTCGGGGGTCTCGTAAAATCTATGCTACTTCTGTTTGATCATTAGAAACTTTCTCATTTCGTCAGACTTGATTGCTTTAGCAGTTTATTTTTGAAGCTAGGTGGAAACCTGGATGGCCGAGCATTGCTCGGAATTTCTTTACTAACGTGACTTCTATCGTATTCTCTTTTTTAAAGCACTGTCATATTTACCTTGATACGAATTAGATATGATAATAAAAGGCTCCCAATAACAGTATTTCTCACAAAAGATGTAACTTAAAAACCTTACCTTCTATAGACATTGTAGCAGTTTTCATTGCCTAAAAACACGGATAAAACGTCATTTTCTGAAAATGAATCCTAACTAGATCGATTTAACGCCCCCGAAACGAAGTATGCAGGGGGCATACTAAGTTCCATGAAAATTGTTGAAGCCGTTTCCGAGATCCTAGTTATATATATATGTACGAGTATACGAGATACAAGAATTGCTCGTTTGAAGGTATTAGGTAGATTTTTGAAGTTGGTTAATAGGATGACCCTTTAATCATGCCCAAATTTATTCGACTAGACTATCTATTGGTTAATTCAGTTATAAATATCCTGTGACATTCACTTACACACGGCCATCTGATCCCAAACTAAGCAGAGCTTGTACTATGGGAACCAGATAACTGATATACGAGTACAACATACTTTTTTTTATATAGATATTCACACCCAGACACAGAACAAACAGACATGTTCATGCACACAAATGTTTTCCCAGGGTGGGATCGAACCCGTGACCTTCGTCTTAGCAGTCAGTGTCGCTAACCACCAAGCTTACTGGCCTGTCATAATATAGATAGATAACTCTTTATTGTACACCAAACAAGAAAATGAAGAACATAAACAACAATAAACCTTTAAACTATGTACAATGGGCTATTTGTAATATAGTTCATAATAAATACGACAAATCGTAAAGACTTTTCTTACCTCGTACATCAAGCGGGATTTCAACTCTTTTCATATGCCATTTTACTGGGTGCATCATGACGACTCCCAAAATATTGTGCATAGTAATAGCTGATATTATGAGAAGTGTATTGCGGAACCCATATCTGTCTAAAGACCATTGGATGAACATTGGGGCACCCATTGCAGTGAGAGCTGAAATATATAAAAAGTAAGAAGATAAGTAGGTACTTAATTAAACCATATAATTGGCTACGGTCCTTTTTTTTTTAATTTAGAATGGGCTTGCGTTTGGTCTTCGACTGACCCCAATAATATGACGAGGCGAGGATCAAGCACTCTTACCCAGAACATGCCTATACACTCTGGCCTTGAACATATCCAGGTCTTCAGAAAAGGAGAGACTAAATGATACCAAATACTTTAGAGCAACTAATAAAATAGTTATATAAAAAAAATATCGGTCATGAATAAGTATTATTATATATTATATAATAAAGTATTTTGACTGAAACTTACCTATAATTGTTTGAACAATACCTACAGCCTGTAGACGTTTTTCAACAAAGTAGTCGTTCAGCGCCGTCATTGATAAATTATACAAGATACCCAAACCGATACCCTAGAAAAAATATGCAAAAAATAATGTTTGGCTTATTACAATTTTCATTGTTTTTTTATCTTAGTTAATTGTCACTTACCGGCAAAACTGCTTGAAAGAGAAAGAACAACGCTATTGATTTGATAAATACCGTACCAAACATTCCAATGTTGTATAAAACGGCAGCAACTAACCCAAGTTGCCGAGCACTCACAACTTTAAGCATTGCATTTGTGAAGAATCCTAAAAAAACGGCATAATATTAGGCTTATTATCAATTTTTGTTTTGTCAAATTAGCCGACAGATAGTCAGACGGGCCACCTGATGGTAAGTGGTCACCGCTGTCTACTGGTGGAGGCTTTATTTATTACCCTTTTTACATTTTCTACGAGCCCTTAGTACCTACGCACTTTTTAAAGATTTTATGATAAATTATTGTAAGATCATAATTAAACTGCTTTTTTATTAATTAACATCTGTCCGCCCTTGCTCAGCTCGATGTTTTGAGCTTAGGCTTGTGGTTTCTTAATATATAATAATAATATATAAATATAGTATTATCATTTCTTTCTACTTATAAATTACATTAATAAATAAATAAAATAAATGACTTAAAAATTTACATAAATTTAGTTAAAATTGCCGTAATCTATATTTTTACATTATACATAGTGGCGACATTTATAAAGGGATAAACTTAAATCCAATATGTACCAGATATAGCCATGCATACGGCGAAGGTGCCAATCACCATTGTTACGTTTGTCGACGCCATTTCCACTTCAATTATGAAATCATTGAATAACATTCCAAAACATCCCATAAAAGTAGTCGTGGTTGACTGAAAACAAATAAGTTCATCAATAAAAATAGTAACACAGATACTGGTTCATATTTAAAGTCCCAACGGAATATGAATATTTTGCAGTGTCAGCGTGAAGGTCCATAACAACCCGCACATAAATATTTCTTATATCCTTATGAATTAAACCAGGATTCTTCACCCCAGACCCGATCTATGTAACGTACAAAAGGCTTTCTACAACATAAACGATTATTTTAATAACGACAATGCTTAGGTGTAGCGCTCACTCCAACAGGATACATCTTTATGTACAAAATCTTATTTTTAAAAATAAACGCCGGTTTTATTGCCGGCTCTTCTCAGTAAAAGCAACCTTCCGAACCGGTGTTTGACCATAATATTCCATTTCATATATGTAAGTTGATTTATGAGAGAAAATCCTAAAGTTTTAGAGGCACAATTCATTTCAGAACTAACTTCTGATAAACGTAGTCATTGTAAATCTGTTTTACGGATAAGGTGAATCCAATATTGGCAAGGGTCCTAACTACTTCATCCAAATTGTTGCCAATCTTGATTCTCTAGATTTTTGTGGGACATAATTACCAAGAGCAAAGCACTTATTATTTTACCTTTATTCTATAACTAGCTGTCCCCCGCGGTTTTACCCGCGTTCCCGTGGGATGTCACATGTATTATACATAAAAACCTTCCTCTTCAATCACTCTATTTATTAAAAAACCGCATCATAATCCGTTTCGTAGTTTTAAAGATTTAAGCATACATAGGGATATAGGGACAGAGAAAGCGACTTTGCTTTTATACTCTGTAGTGATGATATATCTGTCAGCTAAATTCCATGCAATACCGATTAGCTACTACAACTTATAGAGTAACCAACATTCAAACAAACTTTTTCATTTATAATATGTACTAGCTGACCCGGTAAACGTTCTTTTGCCATATTTACTTTATTATAAACTGTACATGAAAATGTATCGTACTACAATTATTATATTCGATAGGTGACCCGACAGTCGTTGTCCTGTTTTAAGTATTCAATTTGAACTGGTATGATTAATAAAAAAAAAACCATAACATAGTATTTATGAATTTAATGCTTTAAGATACACAACAATGAACTTTTGAAATCAGGCGTGATTGCTCTGAACTAACCGTGATGACACACACTTGTCAAAACTAAATGTTAAAATTTTCATAAATATTCCAATGGAATCGACTGTGAAATGTGCACTAAGTAATGATAAATTTTCTAATTTTCCACCCAACTTTCTTAAGAACCTTTTCCTGACAATAACTAACACAACAAAAAAAGAATTAGCGAAATCGGTCCAGCCGTTCACGCGTGATGCTGTGACCAAGGGAAATAGGGATTCATTTTTATATATATAGATTACTAGCTGACCCCCGCCGTTTCTTCTGCGTTCCCGACGGATGTTTCATTTTCCCGGGAATCCTACGTTATTCCAGGACAAAGAGTACAAGAATATCCATACATATATCCCTACTGATATTATAAATGTGAATGTAAGTTTGTTTGTCACGCGAAAACTACCGATCATCATGAAACTTTGAAAATTTTTAGAGGTATTAGAAGTAGCATAGGATACTTTTTGTGCCGGGAAAATGTTACATCCCTCGGGAACGCGGGTGATACCGCGGGGGACAGCTAATATTCTATACATTCTTCCTCACAAACGATCTCATTTTTAATAGTGCAAGTTAAAGTGTTAGATAAAAACTCACTATATTTATTATCACAGATACACATATCAAGTAACCCCATCCTCCATCTGGTGGCACTAATTTGTACCTTTTACTTTCCACTTTGCCACTTTGTTCGACACTCATTTTCAAATTACTACGATACTAGAGTAGCAGTCACTAATTATGTAATGTACTCTTAAATGAAGTAAGATTTAAAATCACTGTTACATGTTATCTTCTGTAAATAGTTAGTACATTAAGATTTGTTTTTTTTTAGATAAAAATCATAAATCTACGCTTTATTCTTAACTCTCATGTCAGGAGATAGAAGAGAGTGTTGCAAAAATTAAAGGCAACTGAAGTGGCACTCGTATGATACTGTGGTGATATTTCAGGAAGCAATGTGATATCTCTAAGATGATTGAAGAAACTTTATTGCGCACTCATCGCAACCTCCAGTCGTCATTACGACAACAATATCATATCATACTATGTATTGACTCTTTAGTATAACGCACTATCATTAAGAATACACTAATTTTGACGTTGGAATCTTCCTGTCTTCTTAGTCATTACAGTTACACTTTTCATGGAACGTTTGTCGTATTTATCTAGGTTTTATTCGTATACTAGCTTCTGCTTTTTCTATATGGTTATAAAAATGAATGTTTGTACCTTATGACTTCTAATCCGATACCAATTAAACTTTAGTGGGTTGTTCTACGTACGCCTGCAAAAGTTCCTGACACAAAAACGTTGTATAGAATCAGCTGGTTTAAAATAAAAGTTTCTGACAACCATAGTACAAGATGGCTGAGTATAAAATAAATGCATCTGAAGTACAAAATATTGATTCTCATTTTTTTTTTAACAGGAGATTAACAAATAAGCTTGCGGTCCATCTGATAATAATTGCTCACCCTCCGCTTAAGGTATACTTGCAATACCAGGGAATGATCAATTTGTAGCTGTCGTATACAACGCTAACTGGCTCTCAAAGACACTGGTAACTATGTGTCACAGATTTTCAACTCGATTATAGTAGCCAGCCATGCAGGTAACTACAAACTAGGTACCTACCACTATGGCTCGTTGGGTAACTTGGCCAAAACTTAAATCTATTTTCGACAAACTATACTAGCTTTACCATACTACTTACATAAAGTTTAAAATGTTGGTGCAAGTAACCCAAGTTTGACATTGATTATAAGGTAGAGATTTTTTATCGTCACAGCTTTTTGTAGTGATACTTGCCAATATCATTAAAATTACAGAACCTTTCAGGTTAAATTTGAGTAGTAGAGCTCTTAGTGCAGACTACCGGGGAAGTACTACGTGCAAAAAGCATGGGGTGCATGGTGTCAATCGTTATAAATATAGTTGACAGATATGAGTAGAATGATTATCATTTTGATAATGTCTTAAAAAGCACCCCACGCTTTTTTATACAATAAAATATATTTTTTTAATTTACAATATTCATCTAGGATTTTCTAAAAAAGCGTGTTTTTTAGTTTTTTTAAACTATTATTTATTTTATTTTTTTTTAGTTAAACCGCTAATCCTGTTTATCCTATTAAGGATGGCGGGTCTAACTGTTTAAAATATTCAATTGTCATCGGTCCTGGATAAATCTACAAAGTTTGAATGAGATCTGACCGTTTAAAGTAGGTCAAAATCGCGCCCAAAGGAGTCTAAATATAAAGCGTGTAAAAATGTATGAGTTGGTAAAAGGGACTTGTTTTATGTATTTAATGATATTTAAAATACGCATTGCAAAGTTAAGATAAAGGTGAGATCATGTTTTTTTTTATTTATTGATTATCAGCGTTTAAATGTTCGAGGAAATCAATTATTTTTATCTATCGTCGCTTTCCCAATGATCGACAGTCATTCATTATTATGATTTTTAATTAATACAATATACTATGAACAAAACTGTCTGTAAGATATGACAATGCAGACGGAATTATTGTTATCAATATACTGATTTAATGAAGGCTTACAACTTAAGTATGAGTATACAACATTTTATATTATTACAGTAGCTTTTTTGTTGAATATTGTTTTAAGTATTGCACAATAATTTTAAAGACTGTCGCGACTTACGTCAAAAGTACTGTCCCCTTATTCAGCTAATATAAACCTCGACGGTGAGCCGGCGCACGGAGGCCTCGGAGAGCTTAACTCTCTCGCGATTTTGTAGTAAGCGAAAGAGACATAACATTGAAGCCGCGACGAAACATCTTCGAGCTAGTGTTATTTTCCTTACAGAATCGAACCGTTGACGAATATGTCCCTGATTTGTAACAATTCATCATTACTAACATTTAGAGTCTTTCTAAGATCTATGACAGTCGAAAGTCTTGTTTTTATTTTATCATTAGACAATGTAAAATTTCTTCAGTGCTAGATATTGAATTTATTAGTAGCAATTCAAAATTTTCAAAATTCAAAACCATTTATTCAGTTTAGACCTTCGGAGGGCACTTATGAAGGTTAAATTTAAAGTTACTGAAGCTACAACTATTATATTATTTATTTGGCAATCCAACAACTTGAGTAGTAGAGCTCTTAGTGGAGAGTTTGTCCGGTGAAGTACTACCACCTTACCCATTTCTGCCGTGAAGCAGTAGTGCACTTGTATGACTGTGTCTCGGTTAGAAAGGTAAGGGGGCTGGTGAAATTACAGGTACACGAGGCTTAACAACTTCACGTCCCAGGGTCGACAACGCATTGGCGATGCGCCTAGTGTTGCAAATTTCCATAGGCGGCGGTAACCATTTACCATCAGGTGGACCGTGTGCTTGTATGTCGGTCAATGCTGTATACAAATAAATATAAAAATTTTAATCTTATTTATATATTTATCTAATTATTATTACTGTGTAAACGTGTCACATATAGGATGCACATCATTCGCTAGGCTATATCAAGGCTAAACAAATAATAGGGATCACAGATTCCTGTTCTACAAATAAAATTATATAATATAGCATATTATATAAAACTATTCAAACAATGTGATAAGTCAGTTCAAGTCAAGTAATATCAAAAGAGTAAAAATAATATCAACTAAGCAAATTAATTATTATGTTTCTGATGATAAAAACAATTTCACGTTAAATACTTTCTCTTTGTCTTCGCCATTTTCTGTAAGTGAAAACATACATACCAGATCAAAATAAAAAGTCCCTTATTCTTATAAGGCATAGTTTAACCAATATATAGTTTTGTGTGGAAGTGTTGAAACCTCAACGAATGTGTCCACACGGCCAATCGATCACATCAAACGAAATCCGAGATTTCCCGGATGAGTGACTTTAATCTCAAGGCAATTTTACGTACGATTGGGCTGAAGCTAGATAGCTTTTAGCCTTCGCTGCTACTATTAGTCAGTCATGCATTTTACACTTACTTTAATTCTTCGAGTTTCTGATTTCGGATATCCCTTATTAGTATCAAAAATTGGGATTTTTAATATCATACTTATACTATTCAAAAAAGTTAAAACCAAACATATTTATTCAATTTAGGCCCGCGGTGGGCACTTATGAAGGTCAAATTTAAAGTTACTGAAGCTACAACCGGTTTGGAAGTCAGCCTTCAACTGAGAAGAACCAGCAAGAAACTCAACAAGGTAACATTTTTATTTCAATATTTTTTTATTATAAATTTTATCTATTCTGACTTTTTGACTATTTTAATATCTCAATTTTATATGTGTTTATATTTAACATTTACAAAATACTTATAATAATATAGGTAACATATATATATTATCGCTCTATGATTTATTTATAAAATCATTATCAACTGTGTAGATAATGCATTGCCTCAGTTGATTACGACACTATAAAAGTCAGATAAGGTGTCCATAACTCAAGGTAAGACAGAAGGTAATCTCCAGACTCTGAGCCATAAATATTCCCGGGTGTTCCGGGTAAATTACGAGTGTTTTGCCTCTTACCGGCTTTTAAAGACATCAGCCGGGCTTACTAACTTTAGTTTTATTCTCAATGGAGAATATGACGTACCTAAAACTGTTTTGTTCTCATTTACAACATAAAATTTCCTTACACTACATTTGTTAAGTAAAAACTATATCTGTTGAATTATACCGTAATAGCTAAAATGACAACAAACTATTTTGGTTTAATATAACAAAAAGGATAATGATCCCGGATTAACATAAGGGGTTTGTATCCCAAAAACATTAGGAGTGTAAGTGAAATTGCCAGCGAAAAAAATCACCAGCTGTGTATGGTATACAATTGTTCTTTCTTTGAATATAATATTATAATCTTCGTCTTTTTTTTTATAGATTATTTATAGATTATTGCTTTATTTATTAGTTAATTTTAAGTAGTTTAGTATGTAGACATTGTTTTATTATATTAGTATTAGATCTATTGTAATCTTGTTTACAATTAATTAAATATTAAGCATTATTGTCAATAATCTTCTTATATTAATATTCTCGAACTTTCTGAAACACAATTAACTTAAAAAACTTTCAAATTGAAAACATGTTCTAAACTAAAGTTTCAGAAGTCGAGTTAAATATTGTTTTAAATAGGTGTCGTGGTTCCGGATATAACTCTCTCACCTTTTATAATAGTTGTAGACTTAATTATATGATAATAAGGTTTACAAACGCCCGCCAGCTATGTTTGGTAACTCGTTATAACTTCATTGTTGAAATTCACAATTTTGTAGAATCTGATGTAGTTGCAAATAAATATGTAAGTTTTGACAGCAAAATGCAGCAGGGCGTGCTATATATGAACCCTCCAGTGATTTATGAAAACGGATTTGAGGGATCAGAAAGCTGGAGCGAATGCTCAACTATAGTATTTTTAAAATACCATAGTTTTTAAAAGATATCTCAATGATTTATGCTTATTTCGAAATATTAAGGGGATACCGTAACAGAACTTGAAGCATTTACTTTAAATCTCAGAATAATCAAGTGCTTTTTCACAAAATATCGGTAAAAAAACCTCCTACCGTCATAATTCATCCTATGTGAAAAAGATATAGCACGGAATTTGTGTAACGAAAAGAACTATTGCGATTCAATTATATTGTTAATACCAGCTTTAAGAGGAATAAAATAACGTTCGGCGTAATAAATTTTTAATTGGAAATCAAACAATAAGATTTGAATAACAAAGTGGAAGACTTTTAAAAATAATATTGTCATGTCTCGCAGCTACAAAGACGCAGAACTGACAGGTCCAATCAAATTCTGGAATACTAGAGGATTTGAAATTCGAAATTCATTGAGCAACGTCAGCAGCCCCTGTTATGGTAGACTTATTTTCTACTCGATCAATCTATTGATTGGCAGATGGGGCTCAAGCGTTGTCTGTTGCTATTCCCACTTAGCAAGATTGACTCTTGTTTATTTGGAAAACGGTTGAAGCTATTTTAGGATACGACGTTCTCTTTTATAGTCCAATCAGAACGGTATTGTTGTCACTAAGGAGTCACATCTTCTTGTCGCGAGATGTTTTAGCTAAATTTAAATATTTAAACATTTATGGTGATTTGTTAGGATGATTTTTAGCCAAGATCATGAAAGTGTTATCTGTCATTTGCATAATCTTATTATGTGATTGGTCATCTATAAATAGCGAACCTTGAAAGAAACCTCGCGAACTTTTAGCCGCAGCTTGTATATTTAATCATGTAAGACCATTTATCATTTATCTTTTTCCTCTATTTGAGTCAGTAGAGTCAGCGTGACTTTACATTAAAGCTGGATTAGGGTGATGTTGAGGAGTAGAAAAACGAATAATTATATTTTTTTCATAGTTACTAATTATTTTATTATTAATTAGTACCTAATTATAGCTTATTTTTGAGGGACTTAAATAAATAACTGCTCTCTACGCAAATTTCAAATGTTTCTTTAGGTTGTTTTATTTGTTTATTCTATTTTATTTATAATTATTATTTTGAGTATTTTGTAAATATATATTTTTTTTAAATTAAATAGCCAAAAATTAATAATAAAATTAGTAATTATTTTCAGATTAAATAAATATAAAAATGGTAAAAAGTATAATATAACCTTGATTTTGTGAGTCTTGATGAGTTTCTTGCCGTGTCTTTGCAGTTGAAGGTTGACTTCCGTACCGGTGGTAGCATAAATAACTATGTATGACCTACATAAGTGCCCTCCTCGGGCCTTTATGTAGGGAAGTGGAAACTGGTTTTGAAATTTGTTGAAAAGAGTGCCTTTTTCTTATCGACTGAAAGGAAAAATTTGTTTCTAATAACTCTTCGACAAAATACATTGACGTTTTACATGAAGTTACCAGTCTGACTACAATGGTGCGCGTTTCGTTTTCACAGCTTGATTTCCGAACTACTAAAAAAGTCAAAAGCATCGAAAAATCCAAATTTAATGATGTATAAAATGTTATTTAAAACAAATATTTTAGTTTTTATTAATCGAACTAATCAACTCTTCTAAAATGCTAAAATCTTTTTTTTTAATTATTAATTTGTCAAAATCAAATGAAAATACATGTTACAATTTTGTTATATCTAATTCACAGAAAACATATAAACAGGGAACGGGATAAGCAGATAGCAAGGCATACGTAACACCGTTGAGGTCTGGTGTGAGGGGTCACACCTATTTCTACTATTGTGCAAGCAGGGCGACCCTCATCGGTGCACCACACCTTTATTGATCCGCCCATCCACCTTTCCGCCCGGCCGCGCCTCTAGAGCCCATTTGCGTCTGAACTTTGCAACTTTGTTATCTGTGAAATGTAGTGCAACTTGCTTTTTATGAGAGTTAATAAAAACATTTGATAGAATACTAAAGAAAATTACGATAGCAATATAAATAAATAATTTTATTGATTCATTTTTAATGATTGCTCGTACCACAAGTACAAGTAAGTGAATGAAAATGATTCCATAGTGTTATTATTTTTCAAATACATGACACGATTTATAATCGTTATATATTACTATGTACCGGTTTCGCCTGCAGTCCCGAAAGATCTTCGGTAGTTTTCCGAGATTATAACATAGTCCATGTTACTCCCAAGTAAAGTAGCTTTCTAATTGTGAAATAATTATAAAAATCGGTCCAGTAGCTTTCGAGTTTATTCTTTACAAACAAAAATACAAATATTTTCTCTTTATCATATCATTTTTTATATCATAGAGGACGACAAACAGGCTCACGGTCCACCTGATGGTAAGTGGTCACCGCCGCCTATGGACATTTGCAACACCAGGGCATCGCCAACGCGTTGTCGACCCTGAGACGTGAAGTTGTTAAGTCTCATGTGCCTGTAATTTCACTTGCGGAAATACGAGTAGTACTTCCTCGGACGAACTCTGCACTAAAAGCTCTACTACTTGACTAATATTATTAGTACCGATTACGAGTCCAGAGTAATGTTATCTTATTAATTTAAAATAATATTTATACATTATACTAAACTGAGCGTAAACTATAAAGCCTTTACCGCCGTTAGTTCTGTGGAATGATAAATAAATTGAGTTCATAAAGTAACTTTAAGACAAGGGATTTAAATTCACAATAAATTTTGTCACTTCGAGTGACAGCGCTTAAATTTAGTTTTTAACAAACTAAGCTCAGCTTTATCATAGTATTACTTGAATATTTAGGTCATACTTTATCAGATTTTAAGTCTTGAAGAATGAGAATAACTTAAACAATTAAATCGAATCGGTAATATACCTAGATGGTTAGCACTTAAAATTACATTAGATACTATATTATGTACACTAATAAAACAAAACCGAAAATTTTGCTAAAATAAAAGGTCCTCTAAATGCTCCATGGTACCCATGATACTAGCGGCGTTGCCCCGTTGGATGGTTAAGCTTAGTCTCTGCGCAAAAAAGTCCCTGGCTCTCAAGTCCCCAGAGGCTAAGACCAAACGCTTGCCTATATCCTCAAAGGCACATTTTGTGTCAGATGACCGCAAATTCATAGTCGTCCGATAGACATGAGTATTTGCGACGCTTGAGGATCTGTGCATTTTCCGCAGCTGCTCCTGCCCCGTGACGCGTGCTTGAGATGTGGGAGGGTGCCAGTGTATCTACACAAGTAACGTCCCACACCAGGGCACGACCTAGTCGCCACGGCACTAATGTCATACCATCCGGTCTCTTGCCATCGTCTCTGGAGAGGCCACAAGGCTCCAATTTTGCTGGAACAGCGGCGGTGACAAGAGCCCGGCGGATTATATCGTTAAGTGTGGCATGGCGGTATATGCGGCCTGCACTTTTTGCACAAGATAGACCATGGCGCCCTAGCTCATCGACATGGTATCCACAACCGCGGCAGGTGTGGCGCTCGCAAATTTTAGTGCCTAAGCGAAGACATATGGCGATACGGAGCACCGTCGCGTCTAAAAGGGTACCTATGTTGAGTGACGGAAGCGAGTGCAACCAGTGACCTGATTCCTTTTCCGAAACTGCAAGTAGTCTGGCTTTATCCACGTCATTAGAATGCTCAAGAAGATAAGCAAACGTTAATTTTAGCTGAGGCAAATCCCACCCTCTCTGTGACTCTCGGTTTACTGGAAGGTTTTCCCCCGGATATGAAGAAATCCAGTGAGCCAGTGCATCCGCTTGACCACTGACACGAACATCAGCTATGGATAAAATTAGGATCTTGCTGATGAGTGTCAGAGTGCTGTGGGTGGATGAAAGAAATGCTGGAAGTGCTACGCTAGATGCAGTGCGAATACCGAGGCCACCTAACCTAATAGGAAGCGTTGCTTGTCTCCATGAACGATCGTCAAACTGTAAATTTAGAATTTTGGTGAGTGATTTTTTTAAAACATTGTCAATGGGTTCAATTAAAGTTCGTACATGCCAGATGCTACAGCTACGTAGGAGGTACAGGAATTTTGGTGTGAAAAGGCACAGTCTTAGAATGAGGAGCGCCATGTGTGGTTTTATTTTGTATAATAGGTCAGAAGACAGATGGAATTTTTCTATTTTAGAATTTATATGGCTTGGAAACGCATCGTTGTAAATAGGTGCACCAAGGAGAGAGAGGCTGTGCTTGTCAGATACACAAATGTTTGGTATTAAATTATGAAACTCACTCATGAGCTCTAATTTTTTAGCATCGCAAATGTGTTCTGAAAAATATATTTCGCATTTGTTAAAATTTAGCTTGAGACCAATGCTGTCGAAGCTGCTCGTAATCGTTTTCAGGTCTCGGAGTACTGAAGACGCGTCTCCTGCCAGTGTTCCATCATCAAGGTACCAAAGGTTAAATTTGGAGGTTAAATTTTGAATGATAGGATTGATAGCCAAACTGAGATTACTGGTCCTAGGGGATCTCCTTGCTGGCAGCCAACACAAGACTCAATTTCGTTGTCTCGAAAAAATAATTTGGAAGGGGCCCCATATGCTTGGAAAAGGTATTTGGAGATTTCTGGAAGTTCTCTTTCTACCTCTATTAAAAAAGAAGCTCTGTCAACTGAATTAAATGCATTTTGCACGTCAATTTTAACTAAAACATCAAAACCAGAAGATTGAAGAAATGTGCGGGCTGCGTGAACAGCTGCTTCGCAGCCACCTCTGGCTCCAAAGCCTAACTGTTTTGGCTGAAAAAAGGGAAATCAATCTGGAGTGGAACTCCCGGCAGCATACTTTTGAGACCAGTCGCCTTATTGTATTTCCAACGGCGACTGGGCGGATACCTCCATCTTTCTTCTTTAGTGCAACTAAATTTGCTCCAAAGAGAATGGGAGTAATGTCGGTGGGGACTGAACCTGCGATAATTAGGTTAACTAGATCCGTAAGGTCTTTAAGTACATTTTTTCCAGGGTCCCCTAAAAAGGGGTCGGTTAGATCTTTAAGATGCTGTGGGGTGATTCCATCCAGGCCACCAGCTGAGCCATTGGGAAATGACCGAATGGCATTCAAAACAGTATCAGCATCAACAGTTAGGATCCGGTCTGAGGAGTGAGAAGGGATGATAGGGATGTGGGCTGTGGGTGAAGAGGGGTGTTTATCACGGAGGCTTGATATGGTATCTAATGAATTTGGTGCAATTGTGTCTGAAGAAAACAGGAGCTTGGCGGCTCCTTTAATATTTCCATCTGAAATTTTATTCTCAATGAGTTTAATCTTATTGAAATGGTGACTGCTCCTTGAGTCAACAGCGGGCAATGAAGAAATGGATTGTGACAGATTATGTTTAATGATAGATGATAAGGAGCGGTTGTTACAGTTACCGACTATGTGAAACGATCGATATGTGAATGTTAGAAGGTCTTTCCAGGCCTGAGATGAATTTTGGGAGACCACCTTGGCCACACATGCACTGAAACTACGGGCTGCTGTTGCACGGGCTCCCTTAGGTACTCGTTTAAAAATTTTGCAATTATTCTTTAGAAAGGCCAATTTTGCAGGGAAATTATCAATACTTGGAGTCCCATCCGGACGGGTCAAATTGGGATCATTTAGGACCGCTGATGAGCATGAAAGACCTGTACGGGGAACATGTTGACGACTGCAATGTATTTGCAATCCTCGTCGCCCCTTGAAAAGCTTTTTGTTGTCACAGATGGGACACTCAAGCAATGTGGGCGGGTTGACGACATTTGACATAATATTTTTGATACTATACACAATAAAAGAGGGCTAAAAATCATAAAATATTGAGACAAAAATAACTTAAAATTAAAATTAAAATAAGATTTCACTTGACACGCACACGGCAAAGCCAAAACGTCAGTGAACTATGGTCTCCAAGGTGATGAAGTACATAGTTGCCATGGTAGTCAGGTTACCATAGTAATCGAATAAAAAGCATCATGTCACTTTTATAAATTATCAAACACAGCTGATTTTGATTTTTTGTTATATGTGTGGTACATATAACATATGTATAAATAACAACATCATAGTAATAAGGCAATATACAGAAGACAATTCTTTTTTAAACACTTTTTGAACTCTTGGATCACTCACATTCTTGACACTGTAATTTTATGTTTAACTTTTTATCAGAACTGTAGGTATAGCAAGCCAAGCCAACACTTGTGCAGGAGTATTGGACCTAAAGCATTGCCTTTTAGCACTTTTCGCACACCGAGCTCAATGTAAATTATTTAAAAATATTGTTCAAATTATTGGGATTATTTTACGTGTCATACTCTTCTGTCAAAATTCAGATGGTTAGCATAGTGAGTAATATGTATTGATCTATGCTTTCGCTCCGCGGTTTTACCCACGTTCCAAGAGTTCTACAGAATAAAAGTTACTAGAAGATAATCTATTCATGTGTCTAATTACATACTACACATAAGTTAGTACTTATGATTAGAAATATAATATTACTATATATATATATGATGTATATGATATATATATATGATATGATATTGACATATTTGACAGGCTAGTTGGCTTGGTGGTTAGCGACTCTGACTGCCAAACCGAAGCTCGCGGGTTCGAATCCCACCCGGGATAAATATTTGTGTGCATGGACATGTCTGTTTGTTCCGTGTCTGGGTGTAAATATCTATATAAGTATGTATTTAGAAAAAAAAGTAGTATATGTAGTATATCAGTTATCTGGTTTCCATAGTACAAGCTTTGCTTAGTTTGGGACCAGATGGCCGTGTATTAAGAATGTCTCAGGATGTTTATTATTTATTAATATGTGTGTATGAACTAACCTGCTCAACCTATACTCAAGAATTATGTCAGTACTTCAGAAGTTTGTATGTATGTAGGAAGTAATCTACGAAACTATTAATGTGACTTCAAAAAAACATTTCACACTGTTCCCGAGTGATAAAAGCTATATCAAAATCCTGAGATACATTAGATTTCTCTAAAATGCGAGTGAAACCGCGAAACAAGTTTATATCTAAACTAATATTATAAAGAGGAAAGATTTGTATGTAAGTATGTTTCTACTTACAAATCTTTTTCACGCAAAAACTACAGAACGGATATGATTGAAACTTGGCACATAGATAGAGCATATCCTGAAATAACATATAGGCTACTTTCTATCCCGGAAAAATGTGATGTCCCTCGGGTACGCGTAGTGGTGAAATTCTTTATGTATACCACAGTAGCTACAGTATCTACAGTATCCAATATTGATATCGTCAGTATACTGAAATACTTTATTTATACTACAGTAGCTACAGTAGCTACAGTATCCAATATTTATATCGTCAGTATACTGAAATACTTTATTTATACTACAGTAGCTACAGTATCTACAGTATCCAATATTGATATCGTCAGTATACTGAAATACTTTATTTATACTACAGTAGCTACAGTATCTACAGTATCCAATATTGATATCGTCAGTATACTGAAATACTTTATTTATACTACAGTAGCTACAGTATCTACAGTATCCAATATTTATATCGTCAGTATACTGAAATACTTTATTTATACTACAGTAGCTACAGTATCTACAGTATCCAATATTTATATCATCAGTATACTGAAATACTTTATTTATACTACAGTAGCTACAGTATCTACAGTATCCAATATGTATATTATCAGTATACTGAAATACTTTATTTATACTACAGTAGCTACAGTATCTACAGTATCCAATATTTATATCATCAGTATACTGAAATACTTTATTTATACTACAGTAGCTACAGTATCTACAGTATCCAATATGTATATTATCAGTATACTGAAATACTTTATTTATACTACAGTAGCTACAGTATCTACAGTATCCAATATTATATCATCAGTATACTGAAATACTTTATTTATACTACAGTAGCTACAGTATCTACAGTATCCAATATGTATATTATCAGTATACTGAAATACTTTATTTATACTACAGTAGCTACAGTAGCTACAGTATCCAATATTTATATCGTCAGTATACTGAAATACTTTATTTATACTACAGTAGCTACAGTATCTACAGTATCCAATATTGATATCGTCAGTATACTGAAATACTTTATTTATACTACAGTAGCTACAGTATCTACAGTATCCAATATTTATATCGTCAGTATACTGAAATACTTTATTTATACTACAGTAGCTACAGTATCTACAGTATCCAATATTTATATCGTCAGTATACTGAAATACTTTATTTATACTACAGTAGCTACAGTATCTACAGTATCCAATATTTATATCATCAGTATACTGAAATACTTTATTTATACTACAGTAGCTACAGTAGCTACAGTATCTACAGTATCCAATATGTATATTATCAGTATACTGAAATACTTTATTTATACTACTGAGCTACAGTATCTACAGTATCCAATATTGATATCGTCAGTATACTGAAATACTTTATTTATACTACAGTAGCTACAGTATCTACAGTATCCAATATGTATATTATCAGTATACTGAAATACTTTATTTATACTACAGTAGCTACAGTATCTACAGTATCCAATATTTATATCATCAGTATACTGAAATACTTTATTTATACTACAGTAGCTACAGTATCTACAGTATCCAATATTTATATCATCAGTATACTGAAATAAAAGTACTACATTCATAATTAACTATCTTATCAAGCTTGTCGTATTCTAATAATTCATAATCTATGGTAACGTTATCTCTAAATTGGATTATAAGTAACAATTGTGGATAAATAAACGTTATCAGGTACCTGTATATTGTAGGTGTTCGTTACTGACGAAGGTTCATTTATCTTTATATATATAATTCCACTGTACGTGTGTATGTCACTCAACTCCGTCTAAACTGCAGAACCGATTTGAAAATATTTTTTTTTATGATTTAAAATTTAGGCCCGTTGGCGCTGCGATCGAATTCCTACATTTTTGCATAGACTTATTTCGATAGGACAACGTCTGTCTGGACAGCCAGTCTAAATATATGAAAATGAATGTTTGTCTGTATGTCCTTTATATAATCGTAAACAATGGAATTTTAATGCAGTTTTCAGCAATAGATAGAGTAATTCAAGAGGAAGGTTTATAGCCAGAATTGAAGACTGGCAAAGCCGCAGGGCGCAGCTTGTATAGGATATTTTTAATACTGGCACTTAAATAACGCAACATTGTTCGGCCATGACGTTGAATGACGTCAACCGGCGTGGTATCATAAAACTGTTTTATTTTAACCTTACAGAAGGAACATTAATTTTTTCACTGTTTATTTTTATATAGCAGCGTCATGTCACGAGACGTCACATCGCCCTTAAATATTCATACAAAAGAAATATTTCAGGTCAAGTGGATATAACCGACATTCCTAAAAATATTGGTAGCAAATTATTTCCGGGGATACGAATTCTTCCCGCATTCCTTTTTATAAAAATATTCTAAGCGATTGTAGGGACAGTTCGGTCACAAACTGAAGCTTACAACTTTCTTTATGTAGTCAAATATAAATGATGTTCAAGTTATTACGGAAGACATAAGGGAAGAACATATACTAGATGGGAAGAAGATATAAAAAAGTAGCAATTACAAATTGGCTTGAAGTAGCCCAATCTAGAGAAGATTGGCTATTTGTGATGAGGCGATTGCAAGACCCCTCCACGGGGGAGGGGTCTTGCAAGTGGAAATAGTAATATTATTTCAACAAACAATATTTATTAATCACATACTCATTAGACTCAACCCATTCAAGTTAGATTACATTTTATTATGTAATGTTACTTACATGAAATAAAATGCTTTTTTTATTTTTTTATTTATTGAGTTAATACCGACCCGCCCCGGCTTCGCTCAGGTGCAATGTAGATACTAATACATTTAAACCTTCCACTTTAATCACTCTATCTATTAAAAAAACCGCATCAAAATCCGTTGCGTAGTTTTAAAGATTTAAGCATACATAATGATATAGGGACAGAGAAAGCGACTTTGTTTTTTTAAAAAAAATCAAAATCATTTATTCAGTTTATACCCTCGGAGGGCACTTATGAAGGTCAAATTTAAAGTTACTGATGCTACATTTTTTTACTACATTTTTTTACTATGTAGTGATAACGCTCAAGCGCGGAAACCTTAACAGAGGTTTGTTCTCTATTGGTCGACCGATTATCGGCGTGACCTTCAATTGAGGCCGAGGTACACCGCATTTGTAACTTTTTCAATTTCCTATACAAAATCGACCAGATAAATTATTACCTGTACATACAAAGGGAAAATTACCTCTATAATGCAAAATGCTGTTAGCAGGGTCGCAATTTCTGTATATATTCCCGTGTTTTACAGATTATCGCGTGCGCCCGTCGGCCGACCCGAGCCTTCCGCCCTACATTTTCAAGATAATTGTAGAGATAATGAATTCTATTATGTGGATTATATAGATGTATAATGCTCATTTATATATCATCTTTTCGTATCGTCTTTTCATCGCCCATACCCCAATGTCTAAAGACGAAAGTCTTTAACGAGTGCGTCCTACCTGTTATGACTTACGGAGCCGAGACGTGGACACTGACGGTGCGACTGGTTCACCAACTCAAAGTCGCTCAGCGAGCTATGGAGAGAGCTATGCTCGGAGTCTCTCTGAAGGATCGATTTGAAATGAAGTCATCCGTCAGAGAACCAAAGTGATCGACATAGTTCAAAGGATTAGCAAGCTGAAGTGGCAGGGGGCTGGTCACATCTGTCGCAGAACCGATAACCGTTGGGGTAGACGTGTTCTAGAGTGGAGACCACGGCTCGGTAAACGTAGTTTAGGGCGCCCTCCTGCTAGATGGAGCGATGATATACGCAAGCTGGCTGGCAGCGGTTGGAAACAAAGAGCTGAAGATCGAGCACAGTGGCGTGCCATAGGTGAGGCCTATGTCCAGCAGTGGACGGAGATAGGCTGATGATGATGATGATGATGATGATATATCATGAGTAACATGCTTCTAAACATGTTACTATAATTAATGGAGCTAATCAGCTAACAAATTGAACAAGGAATCTTCTGATACTCTCTCCATATACGTTTGGTGAATTAATTATTATTAAAAAAAATGTTTCTTTTTTTTCAGGTAAGAGGCATTTCTACAAAATATTTTGTACGTACGTGTTTCTGAAAGAAATATTTTAATTAAGGTAAGTGCATTTACTTCTTATGTTTGACCGATATTACTTCTCAAGTCTTATTTTTTGTCATGAACATAAATTCAGGAGCCTGTATACTAAATTAATTTAAGGTTTTCTAAAAACAAAATTGCATTGATCAATAAATTTTGACAGTAACAATTTTGATTATTCCATGACGTTTCGAGAACAAATCGATGGACAGCCAGAACGATAGTGTATATCGATATGTATTATTGTGGCTAGCTATTAAGTTTCCTCAACTATCCAGATTATTAATCAGTCACTAAAAACATACCGGCTGAATTTTTGGAGTAGCACTTCAGAACCGGCTCTATTTTAGGTTTGATGACAAAATTCTAGTCAAAGACAAGCCTATCCGAACTAAAATATACAAAAATTAATAATAGGCGCCTTTGACAGCTCAGAAGGTCAAAGAAAAAATCATATTTATTGCTTTTGAAATAAAGTGCATCTATTGATTCAATGGTTAATTGATGATACAGATAAACCTTATGTTAATGCCATAGGGTAAATTCTTCAATAACACTCCTAACTGTCAAAATCCTGTTAGATCTCGACAACTTTAATATACTTAAATGTAGCACTGCTACGCGTATGCTACGAAAAATGTTTCGTAGTTGCTTTGGGCTACGAAATCTTACAAAGTGCTGTAGCTACTATGTACTGGGCATTGCAATAGCAGCTTTATAAATATCCTGGGACATTCTTTTATACACGGCCATCTGATCCCAAACTAACCAGAACTTGTAATATGGAAACCAGACAACTGATATACTACTTATTTTAATACATACTTATATAGAGATCTACATCCAGACACAGAACAAACAGACATGATCATGCACACAGATGTTTGTCCTGGGTGGGACTCAAACCAACGACCTACGGCGTAGCAGTGAATGTCTCTAACCACCAAGCCAACAGACCCATTATGAAAATGGTGTTATCACGTTGAGTAATTTAAAAATACTCGTATACTCTGTGGTTAGAAATGCATTTGATCAATATTGTCGTCATAAAAGTAATGTTAGACTGTGGCCGTGGGGCACGGTCACGGCCATATCCGAAGACCTTGGTGCTATTGAAACAATGAAACAAAATACATTCAAGGTATATGTAATAAAGGTAACAGAATCAAATTCATGGGTCATATGAATAATTTCACGACGTGATTAGGCGTTATGACTGCCGACGTCTGTTACGTTTAAAGCTCAATCTAACCTTGTAATATAAATTACCTACGAAATATTTGGTTCTGTATTATAAGAACTGTTATTATTATTATTTTTTTATTTCTCCTCACAATGACAAGACTTATCACTACATAGTATAAAACAAAGTCGCTTTCTCTGTCCCTATATCCCTATGTATGCTTAAATCTTTAAAACTACGCAACGGATTTTGATGCAGTTTTTTTTTAATAGATTTAGTGATTGAAGAGGAAAGTTTTATGTACAATACAGTAACAGCTAGTAGGTTATAAAAATTAAATAATCTATACGTAATGTAATAAAGAAGCGTGCGCAGCTGGTGTCTATTATAAGTGTAACCCTGTAGTACACATCACCAGGTCCTCACCCCACAGGATTCAGAATAACATAAAAAACACTTAAGTATGAAGAATTGAGTAAAAAGCAAAAAGGAGACAATATATCAAAAATAAATTTAGTTAAAAACAAAGACGCCGTTTGTGTGTGAGCATGTGTGTGTGTGTGTGTGTGTATGGGTGTATGTGTGTCAATATTTTACGTTATTTTCCAAAAGTCTTTTCAGGGATAAACCTCTGAAAACGTTAAATGAAATTTAAACCTTTTATACACAGGATCGACCTGATCCGTCCATAATGAATTTCTGGATTCTCCCGTCGGTTAAACACTCGTTTCACACTGAATATTTAACTAGTGATGAAAACTATACCTGTTTATACTGAAATGCTTTTTGTATCTCAATGCGAAATAAACCACCAAAAATGTGCATTGACCGAACAGTCAATTAAGAGTCGTTTTATATATTTTGCACAACTTTAATAGGTTTTCGCTTTAGTAACCAATTTCTTATAATACTATACTTCATAAATTGGTATATTACAAACATATCGCATCCTCAGTACGATAAGGGCTTAACTCAAAATATTACGAAATGGAGTTACGATCATAGAGACTAAACAAAGTACGCTCTATCCGTTGAATAGTAAAACATAGTCAATTTAATGATAGAATAAGGATACCGATACTTCAGCCTCTTTAACACCGGGACCCACCCTCTCCGCTTAGTGCAAAAGTGACCCAATCAGAGAGCTGTGCCATAAGAGATTTTTTGAGTTAAGCCCCTATCGTTCTGAGGATGCGATATACCAATTCTTAAATATAAGTTATATAATTATTTAATAGCTTGTGGTCAAGCTAATGTATCCCCGGTTTATAACACAATCTATTTCACTCGGGAATACTATTTTCACATCAGTGAAAGAATAAAAAAATAGGCAGGTAATTGTAGAGCTCTTAGTGTAGAGTTCGACCGGAGAAGTACTCCCTTACCTTACCCATTTCCGCCGTGAAGCAGTGCACTTGTATTACTGTGTTTCGATTAGAAAGATAAGGGGGCCAGTGAAATTACAGGTACATGAGACTTAACAACTTCACGTCACAGGGTTGACAACGCATTGGCGAAGCCTTTGTTGTAAATATTCATAATCAGCGGTAACCCTATCACGTGGACCGTCAGCTTATTTGTTGGCCAAAGTGGTATAAAAAAAAAGGTGCAGTAGTTCCGAAGTTCCTTCCATATACACACAAACTCACTCACTCAAAATTTGCATTATCTCTTTTTATTATTAATTGCTTTTACTTCATAATATTTTTTTTTTCACCTGCGATCTGGATTAAAGGCTCATGTCCTTCTATCCTGTTAACTATCCCCAAGCACGAAAAAAAGTCATTCCGTTGCTATGCTACGATACGAAAGGACAAACAAACACATGAGCAAGCAAATAATGGTATTTATAATGACAGTAGAAATTAATGGCTTGTATGATAAATACCACAATCATGGTTTTAACTATGCAGTTGGTAGTTTGCACATTTGATGTAAAAGCGTCAATAATAAATGAAGCTAATGGCATCGTTCATGCAATTATTATCATGGGCACACGTGAACTCACTTTGTGTGTCGACACTAGGCGTGGTATTATTTAAAATTCGCACATACTCGTATATGCTATTGTTAACCCACGGGTCGAAATTTTACCGAAACCATAGGTATAATTTGCATTTAAAAATATATACCTTGCCTGTCTTTTACTGATTTACGAACAGAAGCATGGTATGCGACAATTTTGTTTTTGTCTAAATATTTTACATGAATACTAGCTGTCCCCGGTTTCACCCGGGTTTATCGATATCATATATAGCTAACCATCTATGAAAATTTACATCATCCCTCATCCCGATATGTTCAGTAGTTTGAGGTGATGATACGTCAAAGGTATATTTTCCTTATATATATAACACTAGCTGTCCCCCGCGGTTTCACCCGCGTTCCTGACGGATGTAACATTTTTCCGGCACAAAAAGTACCCTATGTTACTTCTAATACCTCCAAGAATATTTGTACAAAGTGTCATGATGGTCGGTTTAGTAGTTTCCGCGTGAAAGCGTAACAAACAAACATACATTCACGTTTATAATATTAGTAGGGATATAATAGATAGATAAGGTTAATAATAATTATACTTGATAACTGAAAAATGTTCATTAAACATTCAGACAAAATATAGTACGTGAAAAAGAACAATGAGATTTTTGTTTAATAGCGTTCAGTTCCATCGAAAATTGCATGCAACCTTTTTAAATTCCTTTGTACCTAACGTCTTAAAACACGAATAGTTCCTGAAGCTGAATTAAAACAACCACAAAGTTAGACTATTTGTGAAAACTGTAAATAAAACAAAAGCTTGGAGTTCGTTTACCCTCCACAAAGTAAAATTGGTATTTTAGTTTGTAAAATTCTTAAATGTTTTTGTCTGAAATTGCAAAAGGAAGATTGTCTTTTATTTTTGTTTTTGAAATAGTTACAGATAACCCGCAAGATTAAGGAAAATAGGGTTCCTTTGACGCACCATCAAATCAAAACTACTGACCACATCGGGATGGGACTGCCACCATTTGACGCGGAATTTTTCGTAGACGCTTATAGGCTATATATTATATTGATAAACCCGGGTGAAACCGCGAGGGACAGCTAGTATATATAAGTGATGCATCAGATCACAAATTGCCTACATAGTATTTCACAGTAACACACCATATAATTTATCTGCTAATCGCTGCCAAGTTTGCCACAAACGTCCCTATATAGCGTATGCACGTCTATTACTCATTCAATGTTAGCACGATGAAGTTAGCTAGGCGATTATCACACTATGTTGGTATATGACAACTGAGAACTTTGTGCTGACTGCGTCTTAGCACGTCTTTGTAACAATTCATATTACATTTTATACACAAAGATATACTATTCGTTTTTTTACATGCTTTTATGTAACTGCATTTATAAGTTAGGTTGTGTTGTTTGGGTCAAATCTAGCAATTTTTTTTTATACCACTTGGGGCGACAAACAAGCGGACGGTCCACCTGATAGTAAGTGGTCACCGCCGCCTATAGACATTTGCAACACTAGGGGCATCGCTAATGCGTTGTCGACCCTGAGACGTGAAGTTGTTAAGTCTCATGTGCTTGTAATTTCACCGCCTCCCTTACCTTTCTAACCGAAACACAGTAATACAAGTGCACTACTATTTCACGGCAGAAATGGGTAAGGTGGTAGTACTTCCCCGGACGAACTCTGCACTAAGAGCTCTACTACTCGAAACTGAAACTGAATTTTAAATCAGGTTTTCGATTCTGATTGAGCTGATATTTTGCATACACATTTGTTTTTGATAACATTGCATGATTCCATTGATGAATGCTAAGTGACGTCATTCTAAAGGGAAGAACTGCTCTAAGATGGCGGACGTGACATGATGGTAATTTATTAATTCATAAACCACCTTCATATTCTATCTAATGAAAGGTTAGACGTCAACATTATTTGTTTTATGTTTACATATTTTGTTTACAAAAGCTATTTTTTATACTGAATAATTAAAAGGTTTATATCGTGCCTATTATTGCACACTTTCATCAAATTATTTTGAAAAACTCTACGATTTGATCAAGTTAGTGGACACTTATCTATGACTAGTATTACTTCTTTCTCCCACAACTTGGCCACCTATCGTCAAGCATGTGCCGGTACAATCCTAAATAACAGATCTATTCTATGCTGCTGCCCACAGTAAGTATCTATGCTATTGTTTAACCACTGTAATTATGAGCATTAGAGCTCTCAGTGCAGAGTTCGTCCGGGGAAGTACTACCACCTTACCCATTTCTGCCGTGAAGCAGTAGTGCACTAGTATTACTGTATTTTGGTTAGAAAGGTAAGGGGGCCGATGAAATTACAGGCACATGAGACTTAACAACTTCTCGTCTCAGGGCCGACAACGCATTGGCGATTTAATGTTGTAAATATCCATACGCTGCGGTGACCACTTAGCATCAGGAGGACCGTCCGCGTGTTTGTCGGCCCATGTGGTAAAAAAAAAGAAAATAAAACAATTACTACGAATGAATTTAAATTAACCAAGCCCTAAGCAATGACTCGTATCGTGCGTTATACTGCAAGCTATGATATTTTGGATATAAATAAGCCAAGACTTATGTTAATTGGATATAACCACCAGAATACATTCTCATCTTTTAAAAGGTTCATTGTTAAGTTAACTGTATTACGTACCACATTAACGTAATACGTTACCATAGCTTACCTCATAAAAAATATCAACCATTTATACAATAAAGGATTAAATTAATGCAAGAAGGGGTAAAACCTGACAGGGTCCGTACCGCAACGCTGTCTGATGAATATTTACGATTGTCCTAGTGCTAAATAAGGTTGGAGTATTTTACATCCTACGACCCTGCATTGCACAAAGAATTGAAATATATATATAACGGGTTGACAGGATGGGTTAAGCGAAGCGGTCTTGGCAATTGTCCTCCATCGTGGACGTGTTGTACCAGGGACGTTGAAATAATACCACGTATGCAATTAATAGCAATCACTTATTTTATTCCAATACACTTACATACAAAATATAACGTAAAACACAGGATGCAAATGGATTATGAGCCAATAGGTTAGCACGCGTGCACCTCTTGCGCTGTCCGTCTAATCATCGACCGACGTCACCGCGTAGGCGCAGACCTGCTACTCTATTCGGGGTTACCCGCTCATATTTTAATATTCGACGGATTCAAACATCAAACCAATTTACTGATAATAATGACTATTTTTCTAGTTTTAAGTCCAACAACAACAAATCTACGGAATTACAATCAGTTTTACTTTAGTTATTAACGAAACTCAAAGATTCGATTCTCTTTCTAAGGGCCGTCATATATATATTTTTTAACAACAAATAATGAATCTCTTACTTTGTTCTCTCCAATACATTTCATTCCTTTATCATATGCAGTGTTAGCCTGATTGACCATTGATCCGGTCAATCCATGAGTCACTTCCCGCCGTATGTACGGTCAGTATTTTATGCTGCGTAACAGATTTTAATGCGGTTTTCAACAATAGACAGAATGATTCAAGAGAATAGAGTATATGTATTAATATCTACATTGCACGTTTGCGAACCGGATGTGGTTCGTTGGTAAATAATGAAAAAAAATATATTTTCAAAATACATTTTATTTAGCTTAACTTACGATTAGATTGGTTCGGATCGGATCTATGTGTAATAAATAATGTACTTTATAATAATAATAACAATTCTGAATAACAAAGATACACTTTATTTTACAATGTTCATCTTTGGATAGCATTGGCAATTTTTTTTTTTTATAATTTTTTTTTTTGGCACATACAGTCATTTAGTTACAAAATATGTATACAAGTAATGATTATGGTATAAAAGACAAGGAGTGCCCAAAAGTTTAAAATACGCACTAAACAAAAAAAATGTTATAAAACTTCCACTATGCTTAGGTTTTACAAGAACCGATATTTGATCCGGCGCGTTGTAATGTGAGCTCACCCTTATATTAAACATGGTGGTACCACCATGGGGTGGTGGTGCCAGTGGCGACCCACCACCAAGCTCGGTCTGACGCGCCGTATAGCCGAGCTTTCGCGAACTTAAACGACAAATAAAATTGTAACAAAAAATGTTAAAACCTTATTTTGACAGGTTGGAATAAAGTGTTTCTGATAAATATTACGAATTAGTGTTCAGTGTCAAAAGGATCATATTCGTAGTGAAATTTTACAAAAACAAAAAATATTCCTAGTTTCTTTAGGTATGTTTAATATGTTGAACTGTGTACGTTTAACAGTTACATAAATTTGTTTAACTGCATAAATTTACTTAATAACTTTTTAGCGATTTGCGCAACACCTCCCATAAAACAGCCATTATTGAATATAAATAAAAATATTGCGAAATGAACAGAAATTAAATTACAGAATTCCACAAAAAAATACCCTATTAATCTCCAGAATAAAAGCAATAATAAAGTTTAGCAGACAATTTTACCATCTAGCTGTAAATAGCAATATTGCGTAGGCCTATTCTGTCATGATTTACGAGGTGAATCTCGTGGGAGGCCGCTGCGGCAATGAAATTGTAAGGAGGCTCGACTGGATAAAGGTCTGGCACGTACCTACAAGATAAGCTGGCTACTAAGTTTATAATACATTTCAGTCAAAGGAAACCAGAAATGTTCTTTATAAATTCTTTAAACGTGTCTACAAAAATTTATCCAAAACATACAAAATACTTATATTTTTTTTTAATGAAAAAATCTAACCAAGTAACCTGTCTCTCTTTAAAAATATTGTGAAAACATTTTTTAATATTTATTAATCAACATTTTCATTACCCCATAAACCTTTCATGATAAGTCAATAATTATTTCAAAGTACGTACTTATTAATATTAAGCTTAATACTTTAATAGTAATTACGGCTTATAAATACTACCGTCCAACTTACCCGAGCAATTATGGCAACTTGCCAGAACATTGTTAATTAAAAATTAGAGTGAAACCGCTTTTAAGTGCTGTTCATTATAGCTCAACACTTTCAGTTTTCAAAAACTTTAAATGAACAATTTTTGACATTAATTTTTCAGTGTGTGGTGGTGTTTTATTTAATTGTTTGCTACTGTTTAAACATAATAAACATAACTTTAAAATGTGGAATGTTGATAGTGCTGTGAATCATTATATTGAAGCAAATATGTATAGTAACGATGGTGATACTCCATTGATGACACCGGATGGATACAGCTCGATATCACAAGGTATGAAAAGCATAACAGAATTAAAATTTTGTAAATCACGTATGTAGATTCTCTGATCATAGATCTTCTGCAACATATTCCTTCTATGTATCTACCATCTCGAAATCAAACCCTTTCCTACTAATACGCTACGGCGAAGCTACGACTATGCTACGACTATGCTACGACTATACTACGACAATGCTAGGACTACGCTACAGGTACGATTTTGTGAAGGATTGCTAACTCATTCAAACACTATCTATATCTATAGTATCAACTGGCAATTCGTCGACACTAGCTCGACAATGAAAGGGCGGCGCTCTGTCTCTCTCGCTAACTACGCAATCACAAGAGAGGTCCACTCTCGAAAGCCTTATTGCGCCAGCTCCGATGACGTTTGTATTAAATAACGTTGTTGATCTGTCAGTAGGTACCTACTTATCAAATAATATGATATAGTACGTCTAAACTACAAAGTACCTACCAATTTGGCACTGACAAAAAAGTCAATGTATATGACAAGAAATTGTGTGATTTGATCAAGCTTCGAATTCTTTTGTATGTTATAATGTCAATATCTCAGTATAATAATGACGTCTTTCATGTGACATTTGCAAATAAACCTGAAGTAAAGAAACCTCTAGACTTTGTATACTTACTGCCATCGCCCGTATGAACACTTATTATAGTCTGATTACTGTTAAATACACAAACCTCTTCCGTACACGTTGTGCCTAAAACGTTTTACAGCTATGAAATAATAATACATGGGACATGTTTTTACACACGGCCATCTGATCCCAAACTGAGCAGAGCTTCTACTATAGAAACCAGATAGCTGGTATACATGTATACTTTTTTTTTTCTTAATATATACTAATATAGATATTTACACCCAGACACAGAACAAACAGACATATTAAGGCACACAAATGTTTGTCCTGGGTGGAAATCGAACCCTGCGCCTTGACAGTCAGGGTCGTTAACCACCAAGCCAACTAGCCTGCCAGTTTTGTAAGTAAATCAGTTTTGTAGGTACTAAGCGAAGCAATACCAAGTGGAAAGTTTGTATTACCACTATCACCAACCAGGCGAAGTTACGTCCATCCCGGTCCGTAAGTTTTGTTACTTAAGCGTTTGCACAGATATTGAGTTGCTCTTTCTACCGAGGAAACTCGAAAAGTGGTCTTAATACAAACTTTTACAGATGGTTGAGTACTTATGTAATATCCAAACAAAAGCTATTGAAACTGCGCCAAAGTTTTTTTACCTCATTTAGTTTCTACTTAATTCAAAACCTTAACTTTAATAGTGAAATGAGAATGCAAGTAGTAAATTATTTTCAAACAATCTTGAAGAAACTTACTTCCCATTTAAGATTCCTATATCTGATAACACGCCGATAGCCACGAGTCTATTCCCGGGTGAATCTTTGCAAGTGACATTTCTGAAATTGTCTCCATTGTTCTACTGACACTGACCAGATATTAATTAAGAACTGACTAAAGCTGAGTAAACATTAAACTTGTTATAAAGGCACCCGCCCGTTTAAGGTAATTAAAAAAGTTTAAGACATAAAATAAAAAAAGCATCAATAAAAATCTGTCTTCATTAGCTTTAAGAGACAGTTTTTTTATGGAGCTAACTTTTACAAACGAATCATTATTCGCCATTGAAAATTCTGGAATATCAAAATACTTATACTGTTACTAAGAAAATTATGATTAATTATCCATAACTTACTGGATTTTTTTGTGTAATTAAAAATTGTACTCGTTACTAAGTTAATGAGAATATTATGGTGTTTAAACTTGTATATTTTTTTTATGCTACGTCTGGTCCTCACTTCGGGACATATGACCTGATATAAATGATATGTTTTATGCTTGCTATAAATAGTACCTAACTAATATAGAAATCTCATGTAGATTATAGTAGCTAGATCTTTATTTTATACTTTTCTGTACATAAACAAACAAAATACAAATAAATTTATATTTTCATAACTTCTGACAAATGGCGATTCAAAATATTTTTCTGGTTAGATTGTGATTTAAAAAAATACGTTTTAGTTTTGCTAAATATAAAAATATACAGCATAATGTAATTTTCTGAGAAAATCTTTTTGAAAAATTGTTTTCATTTTCGCCAAGGCGTTCATCGCACAAACGCTCATTAGACGTTATCTGACCCTTGATGCTCCAGCTATTTCTTTTGTCCATTGTACTGCTGAAGTATATTTTTAAATACCTCAAGTCATTACATCACCACAATAAAGTAATCTAGTAGAATAAAAATGTTTGCCATTTATATAAAAATGACTGACAAAAGAAATATTCAGACTTGACAATTCTCATTTCATCATGAATGAATTAATTAAATTGCTTTTTTTATTTGGTAGGAATGAATAACCTCACAAATAAGGGAATTTTCAAGTAAGCCATTAATTAATTCAATCGACACCTGCGGCACCAGTTACAAAAAAAAAGAACATGAGAAAAACAAGATTTAATTTTTGAATAACACCATAAAGATGAAAAGATAAAATCTATTGTTTTCCTTATTTGGTAACTCTTAAGTATTCAACATAATAAATCTCCTTTTATTTTAATCGAAAAGTTAGCATCATGAACTCCCATAAGATCTTCTAAATAGGTCAGTAGATCAGCATTGCCTGAATTCTGAAACGAACCATGGCATCCATTACGTTTCTCTTTGTCCGAAACCACCAACACGGAAACTTATTCACACAAAAAATGCGCCCAAAACTAACACAAACAAGCTTGTGAAGCTTGCGTACCCGTGAGGTTTAAGTTATACACGGAAAGAGACGTGATTGTTCCTTATGGAGTAGAAAGACGAAAAACAATGATGAGTTCGGAGCTTTGACATTCATCAGGGAGAAACCCTAGGACCATAACTGAATAAATGCCATAAATTATTTTGTTTTTTTAACCTTCTTTTATTTTTACATTGGAAATCGGCCCTTTTGTCGGTATACCCCATATTAAAATACCACGCGGGATATATCGTCTAATCAACTAAATTTATTTCACATGTGAAGCCCAAGCTTTAGAAATATTTTATATTTTAGGAATTACATATCTATAATAAATATCCCATCTGATCCCAAACCAAGCATAGATTTTTACTATGGTAACCAGATAAGTGACTACTGATACTACTTTGCTTTCTTCTAAATATAAACGTGTATAGATATTTACTCCCAAACAGAACTAACAGACATGTTAATGCAGAAATGTTTGTCATGTGGGAATCGTCTCCAAGCCAACTGGTCCGTTTTACCTTACACTGGTACGGTTACTTCCGCGATGCAGATGGTACTTACAATGATTTTCTTTAGATCTTTGTATTTTTGTTCATACTGTAAAACATATTTATTTTCACAGAGTAGAAGAGATGGACTCTTCTGTCAATGTCGTTGTTGACGAATAACTTATTATTCACTATACTATCTTTAATATTAAATCTTCTAGCAACCGCCGTCTACGTCTTGTACCGTCTCTCCAAAACTATTGACGTAACAAGAGCATAGTAAATTGCAGTTGTGGAACTAGAAACCACACGATTCGCTTTCAAATTGTTTCACAAAGACTTTCCTGTTGAATGGAAAAGCTATCGATGAGTTAATAGATTTTCATTTGTTACAGAGTCGTTTTAAATGGGAAAAAATCTATGATATTTTGATTTGTTATTGATACGAGAGACATTGTCCTGCCGGTTCAAATACCAATTTTTTATGGCGATCTGTTGAACGATATAGAATATTATTAACTGCGGCGCCATCTAAAGGAATAGTATAAAATTTTACTCCATGAAAAGATATATATGTATATGTTCTAAATGATGGTGTCTCAAAGCCAACTAATCTTAAACAGATAAACCAACAACCATATTTATAAAATGACCGTAATTTCAGAACCAGGAACACTTAAGTCAGCTTTCAAGTTTTAATATTCTTCTATAAGCGTAAACCGAGGCTCTATCTACGAAAAGCGCTGTCGTGTTATGAGCTGTCTTACTTTTAATATCCGAACAATGTTTGCTACCAAAATGCACACCGCACGTAATATCTAAGGCTTAGGGCCCAACGTTTTAGAGACTAGTGACATGATACACTATGTCATTGTTGGAAATAATGTCTCCTAATAGCGTTTACCCACCCTGTGGTTTGCTTGTATCTTTGAGGGTCTTATGAACCTTTGGTTACTTGGGGCTTCTTAGGTCTTTTACCCTTGAGAGAGAAGATTCCCAGAAAGTGGGAATCCATTATTTTTGCATCAGTCTACATTTTAGTCAAAATTCATTGTTTCAACTTTAGTGTACCTTTTAGGGCGCAAGAAATAGGTTTGAATAAATTGCGTACTTATTTGAAATGTTGCTTAAATAAAAACAAGATCTCTCGGAACGAAATGAGTGAAATTATTCATTCAACTTTTCAAGTCACAGTTATCAATAAAATGGATGACTAAGGTAAACAACCGATGCCCGCCTCAGTGTTCGTCTACAATGGGGACCTCTTCAATCCGATTTAGGTCGAGGTCAACAAATAGATACAAAACACGTGAAATTCCGCCAAAAAAATATTTTAACATACATATTTGAAGTGCTGTGTCGTAAATATTATACACTAAAGTAACGTTTGTAAGGACATAACATATTCAAATCGAATAACACTATGAATTTAATTAGAGCATGAAATATTAATATTACGTGTCGATGTCACGGACATGGCCTTACGTTGAAAATATGAAGGACAACCGAACATAACCTACCATTAAATCAATGTGCCATAAACACACAAATATCTTCTGTAATGGTTCGGACAAATATGTAATACTATCTTTATGTATAAAAATATTATTTAGGATGTTCTACGACAAACATTATGTTAGAAAAACGACAGGGAAGCCGAGCTTACAGCACAATTTCGTGAATTCATTTTTGGTATTTGTTTGTCATATTTATTATATAATATATACTAATATAGAAGCTCAAAATTATATCATTCTGCCCCCTTATTCAGCTAATACAAACATCGTCGGCGAGCCGATTCACGGAGGCCTCGGAGAGCTTACCTTTCACGTGGTTAGTGGTATTAGCGTAGTAAGCGACAGAGATAGAGCATAGAGGCCGCGACGAAACATCCTCGAGTTAGTGTCATTTTCTTTACAGAATTATAGCTCCTGATAGATTATAGACTAATATATCAATAAAAATATAAAATATTGGAACTTTAATTTTCTTTCAATAATTTAAATCGGCCCCTGGACCGTGCGCGCCGGAGCAACGAGACCTCGGAGAGCGAACTTCTCATGTCATTGCGTAATTAACGAAAGGGACAAAGCATAGAGGCCGCGAAGAAATAGCTTCGAGTGATTGTCATTTACCTTATAGAATCACACATTCTTTTCAGACAAGCCGATAAAGATGTATTAATTATTTCGTGTGAATAACACAGTGTGTCGAAACAGTTTCTTAAATATAAATAATTTCTGCTATCGATAATTCTTAATTTAACGAATAAAGGAGGTACATATTCATTCATAAATAATACAAAAAAAAACTTTTATTTATACCTACATAATAAAATAACTGTGGAAAAATCTTAAATGTAAATTATTTATTTTTGGGAAAGTATAGATTGATAAATAGAATACAAAGAAGCCCAACACTAAATCACTAGATAACGACATCAGCAAAATATAAAATTAAATGAGTGATGATGAGAGAACGAAGTAGCGGGCTCAGCTATCATTTAATATTAGTTCAACATTATGTAACTAAACTCGTCTCGGTATGAAGCTCGGCTAAAGACCGGAGGCTCTGTTTTCGATTTCCATTGAAGTTTCATTGTTTAGAAATTACCTGTAACCCGGGATAGGTAATGTGACGGAATTTCGGTGAAAATAGTCTCAATACTATGACCTCTGTTTACCCCTTTCGGAATAATTTGTGTGACGGCTTTTCTTTCATTATTTTTAAGTGTCGTCTGGAAACTTAAAGGTAGGTACTTGAGTTATAAAAACTCATAAATCTTGTTCTCGATTTTCCCAATATGATGTTGTAATCCCATCGCTAAATTCATTTTCATAAGTAAATTACATGTAACAAAATGCGTGGTACCAAAAGCATGTTATCTTTTCCACGTCGTCAGCTTACATAAAATAATACATTAGAATCAACAAAGTAGGTCAATGTCAACTGTCACAAATCTATAACATTGAAAAGCCAAAATAGACCACCTTGATCATTAATGTCCATGTCCTTGCGTACCATAGCCTTAATAATATCTATAAATGGACTCGTCATTGTTGAAGCACACATGAACCGTGGCAAGTTCAAGTAGAAAAATCGATCCAAGTGGTCGGGCGTCTCCGCCAGCCTTCGGGCGCGTCCGCCGATGACATTGGCATTCGTCAGAACAGCTGGAAACTTGGCCAGAAACAAGTTAAATAATTCATAGCGTAAAGACCTCTTTATGTTATAAGTCATGAAATTGTATAGAAGGTATTTGCGGCCGGAACTGTTTGGGGCCCTTTATCAATTATTGTAAAATGTATAAGCATATTTGAAAATTTTGGAGGTACTAACTCTATTGAAAATTATCGTTTGTTTTTCATTGTGAACAATATATGTATAGTAACGCTGTCAGTTTTGTAGATTTTATACATATCACTATGATAGCAGTATCTATATACACAAAGCGTCGGGTAATACTAACTCTTTACAGGTTTTAAGTGTGACTTCATTTTAATACTTTGGCCAACTACCTATCGATGTAAGTTGAAACGGAAGCAAAGTTGCGGGTAGTTGGGGAACAGCCATCCGGCTGATTGCTAACTGTTTGAACTTGTGACGATAACTCTGCCTCTTGTTAGGACTGGCGCACAACTGACTATAAATATTACCCTGCTGGCGGAACGCCCCAACAACTACTAAACTAAGTTCTATAAATTACATTTATAATGGACAGAGCAGCGGCTATAGAGAAAGCATGATTAAATGGTATGAAAACCTGTATTTTTTACGATCAAATTGAGTTTGTCGTTTAATTAAATGGAGGTCCAGAGGAAATAGATTATCGATTATAATGGAAGCATTACAAACATGTTTTCTCAAACCTTCTTGTCATTGTTCCCATTATTTTTAATACCTTGGATTTATTCGATAAATTAATGGAATGATGGTAAACCTTGACTATGCATTAAAATCACAACAAACAAACTTATAGAGCAATAGTTTATAATAATATACATTGATTTTATGATGAAACAGCTCCATGTGTACATACATTCCAATGAACGTTCACCAAGGAATATTGACACAACAATACTGCAATCAAACAACGTTGATTACTCAACTGATTTGATTCAGTATAAGCAAGACAGAAGCTTGTTCCGTTGTGTTTGACTATGTGATGTATTAGAGCATGCCTACAGCCATATGGTTAGGAAAATACAACCTCAACCAAAAACCTAGAGCACAAAACAATATATTGTTTACAAATAAATACAGTTTTTTTTGATGAGACCAAAAAGTTGTATACAATTAAAACTATGGTGAATGATTCTAAATATAAAGTGATTGATTAACTTACAGTAAACTTTAAAATTAACAACTAAACAAGACGTGATGAATTATTGATCAAAGTTAAAGTGTTGAGCAAAGCCATTACTGCTCAACCTAGATCTGTAGTAGAAAAACAACGCAAACTAACAACCTAGTTGGCGTTTTGCCAATCCGCTCACAATTTAACGACAACATAGTTTGCGATAAAACCGAAATATTACATACACCATCGTTGGTTTAGTACTGGTTTTATGATGGCAATATGTACGTTATGCAGCAATGGATAGCGTTTGCTTAAACAAATTGTTTTTTGTGACGTTTTGTTGTAAATAATAGAAAATTTCCCGTCATGACACGAAGCTGGATAAAAGCTCCTTTGGAGCTAACTACTTTTTGTCAAAATAACAATATTAATAAATTATGTTTGTTACGGGATAAAAAAACAATATTAGGCTGCACTGCTAATTTAACTTTGAAAGTTTCGGAGAGGTGGAAAGGATATGAATTATAATTGATGTACTTAACTGATTTTCTAAGGTATCCAGCATATCCTTATATTATAAATTGATACCTAAATCATCATGCATTAGTAAATTACCTTTACAAAGAAATATGGTTATCTAAATATCAGTATCACCGCATTAATCTTTCAACAGCTACAAATCTTACCCTTTTAGTGAAAAATACATTAAAACAAAACAAACCCTCTGTCTTTATTTCACGTGCGCTTTTTCCTTGAACAATTGAAGTTTCAGTTAGGCGTTACCAGTCATTTAGTGAAGGCAAACTATTCGTTTACGATAATATCAATGATAAAAATAAAACAAAAAAGCTTGGATACGATACGCTCTGAAAAAACTATTTAAATGGACGATGTGATATTTGAAACATAAGGACTGAATGAATAAACTTGTACACAGTGAATGCTTTTTTATAAGAGGATGTGGAAGAACAGTAATTATTACATTACTTTGTCACAAATATTGATCCATAATAACAAATTTTACATTCAAAAAACAATGAGCAGAGCTATATTAGCAATAAAAAAAACACAATGCAGCCGGTAGTTTATTTCATAGTAGATATCCTTCTTTCAAAAAATACACTATTAAAAGTAAACAAACCAATAGTGACTTATACAAGTAAGACTATAATTAGTTAATTAGGTATGAGCAAGAATCCAAGGGGTAAAGCGGGAAATGCGTACATTGACGCTTGGGAATTGTGGATGACCGCAAATATGACTCCAAGAACTAACACCGACGACTACACCGTTGTGATAGAGTGGGCCACCGGAGTCACCGGTGCACTGAGCTCGACCACCGACGACTAGCCAGCCAGCGCACATCATGTTATTAGAAATAATGCGGCTAACTGTAGCATAAAGCGCTTGGCACGTATTCTGGTTGATTGACCACATTTGTACGTGATGCAATTGTTCAGCTCGTACGTTACCATCCTGAAATAAAAAAAGGACATATGTATATTTTTTTTCAAAAGGTTAATGGAATGCCCATAGTAGTTGTTTTGATTACACGTAAAATCATATCTTTGACGTTAAACGCTGTGGATTCAAGATTTTAGTATTTTTAATAGTTAAAATTAAATATACTAGTTAGTTAAAAAAATTTGGCTCGATAAAAAAAAATTACAAAGTTACCTAAAATTTTCTTTTTTTTCTCCCATCTAGGGAAAAACAGTTTTACTCGACTGTGAAAAAGGCATGTTAATTAAATTGTCACTCCCATCTTCCCTATTAAACACGTCAGGTGATTATGAGGATAATTTTCTGTAATAGGGTAGATTTTTTTTTCAAAGATATATTATAAATGAGAGCGAGTCCGGCCTCTTATCAGTCGGGGATCTACGATACTTGGACTTTATTGATGTTGAGTGAATTTTAAGAAATGTTATAGCTTACTGTAAGACCCCAACCAGTAGCCCAGACGACCTGGTTATCACCAACATTGTAATTTGGGCCTGCAATACTGGCTGGCTGGACGAAATCATTATAAACAATGGCAGTAGCAGTGCGCATGATAGCTATATCACTGTCCATGGTTCTTCTATCGTAATTGTGATGAATCATAAAAGTAGAAAGACTGTGGACTTCTCCACCGCTGTTGCCAATTGTAGATCCAGCACGTATACGCCATTGATTGACTCGATAACCTCTGAAAGATTAAATTAAAAAATACTGATTGTTGTTGCTGTAGAAGGTATACGCTAAACAGAATTTATTTTCTTTAAAATATCAAGCCTCCATGTGAAACGTTATTTCCAGTACCACTGACCTACAATCATGGTACATTTACTGCCTACATCATTATTTTTATTTTCTTTCAGTTCTGTAAACAACTTACTCAATGCAGTGAGCACATGTGATGACAGATCCAGTGGTCACTATGAAACCACCGCAAAACTGTTCAAATGTAACGAGGTTAAATGAGAATAGAACTGCTACTGTAGACGGGTACTCTTCAATAGTTGTCGCCGACCCTCCTATTATTCTTTGAGGGTTTGTTGGTATAGCTGAAAGACGAATCAAAAACATTACCTTACGTTATATGTATTATTATTCTAATGCATAAGCACATTACTGGCCTAATATTGTTGGTATTTACTCAATAACATTTTCTTAATAATCATTTCTTTTTTTTTATAAAAAGTTATAGTTATTAAAGCAATGTTCTCCGTTCAAAGCAGGGATAGGTGCGCTGCCCATTTCCACTAATCGCAACTTTTCGCATCTTTATCTTAGTCGTGAGTAACAAAAATATTTTTCCATCCTCTACTTACAAGTAGAAACATTCAAAATTAATGCAGTAATGTGCCTGAACATGTGGTATGCCTGAAGTGCTAATATTATTAGGCATTATAATAACAATTGATTTACGAGCCCATTTATAAATTCTTATAGCTGAATTTAGGTAGGTTTAAATACCAATAATTGCTCTATCATTGACATAAAAAGCAGGTAAAATCCGTACACTTATGCGTCGGGCTACGATTAATCAAAAAGCGGACAAAGGTCACAAAAAATTATCTAAGGAAATTATATTTTTATGATAATATATGTAAGTGATCTGCATCTATGTTGATAATTATTTTTCATTACATATGCAGGATAAGTACTATTAAGATAGTACTTATCCTGCTCACGTTTTTAAGTTGAATAAATAGCTGATTACTCATTTTATAATTACAGCATGAGTTTTGCGTAAATCGAACGGTTATTTGGGTGCAATAAGTTTAATTACCGCACGCAAATTATTCTTGGCACCCTTTTTTGGACTCAAATGGCAATCAAGCCTGCTTAAATTTAAAACAGAACGTTGAAATGAGAAACAAAAAAAAAACACGATCGGTGTGTCAATAGTGTCGGGCTAAAATGGGTAAAACTAAAAAAGTAGCTAAGAGCGTACTTATCCTGCATTATGTATGTAATCAAAAATAGTATCTGCAACTCGTGCCGTATTGTCGATTACCACAAGATATACTATTTTTTTATTGTGATATGGAATAACGTTGTGATAGTGTTGTTAATTGTAAAATATTTATTCCTTCTGATTCAAATTTATTTTTAATTTTAGGATACAAAATTTAACATACCTGATACAGCAGTAGCAAAAACGGAAAAAAAGACAATTACAATCATTTTAAAGATTAATAAATTAATTGTTATTTGTTGCTTTTTATATCAAATAAAATGCGATTAATATTATCTCAAGATATATTTAAGCTGGTATATACGCGTATCTATTAAAAATATGTTCAATGCTACATTCTCAAATTATAACCGAAATAATGCTGCCTATGAATTCGTCATTCCGATCTCTAAAATTTATTTTGGAATACTGGGAAATCCGTCATATATGTAATGTAACTAATATGGTGATACAGTATCAGAAATTATACGTGAGCAGTATATCTATGGACATCTATATCCGATTATTTAGATTAACAATAAGAAACTTAGAATCATAATAAAGAAATTTAAAATTGTATCCTGCTTTAATATATTATAATATTATCGTATTTTGTAATCAGCTCACGGCCTGCGGTGTTATCTTTATTACTAGGTACCTAACTAAAAAACACACAAACAAACGTCCAAAAGTTTCTAGGTTTTACCGTTTATTGACCCAGTGTTCTTGATCGTTATTTATTCATATATTCTTTTGCTTAAATATTTACAAACTTAAGTATGTATGCAGAAAAATAACTTTAACTAACTTTTCACATAAGATTCTTAGCATATATTTACGTAATAAAAGTAAATTACATTTAATAATGTAGTAATAGGAAGTAAAGTGAGTATTTAAAGAGTTCATATTTTAAAAATAAGATTTATTACTATTCTCAAATAAGTACATTTATGCGTTAGCCTGGATCCAAGCAGTGTACCGGGAAACGCGAGCGTTGACGCCAGGGAAGAATGCGAGAGCGCAGCTGCGTCCCCAGGAGCAGACACCCACAACAACACCGTTGTGGTAGAGAGGGCCGCCAGAGTCTCCCTGGCACTGGTCGCGACCGCCGACATCGAGCCAACCGGAGCACAACATGTTGTCGGTAATGGTATTACCAACGGTGGCGTAACGGGACCTGCATGTAGCCTGGTTAACCGACCAGATCTGAACGTGACGCAGAGTCTCAGAAGCTGGACCACCGACCTAGAAATAAAGATTTTAAACTTACTTTCTTGGTAACTAGGTAACCCAAACTGCTAGAATCATAAAGCACAAAAAAAAAGAATCCATGCCGTAATTTTGCTAGTACAATAATGGACTTACAGAGGTGTGGCCCCAACCAGTTGCCCATACAGCTTGGTTGTCTGCGAGGTTGTAGGTTGAGCCGGCGATGCTGGCCGCCTGAATGACGTTGCTGAAGCCAATGGTGGTAGCAGAGCGCATGACACTGATATCATTGTCGAATGTTCGGCTGTTATAGCTCTGGTGGTTAAAGAATGAAGCAACGTTGTGTACTACACCACCGCTGCTGGCGAAAGTAGATCCTACACGGAAACGCCACTGTGAAGCGGTGGTAGACCTGAAAAGAAGACATGAATTTATAATAATAGTTAATTTGAGTTTATATTAATTTGAGTTAAATTAAAAATGATGGAATAAAATATAATTATCTACTAATATGAGTAAAACGTTTTGGTTCAAGGAATAGGTGTTCCTTAGGTATTGCAGATTCTAATTTATACTTATAATATTTTCAAAGCCTTTAGTCAATGCTTAATACGTAATATCTAATATAATAATAGTCTTAGAAGTTGAAGATGGATGTAAGAAATAATAAATTATGCCAATAATATTTTAGAAGCATATTAACTTACTCTGGGCAATGGGCAGCAGTGAGTACAGATCTACTGTTGAGAAGAGTTGCACCGCACCATTGTTGCCAAGTGTTGAAATTTCTGGTGAAGAGCAGTGCGACCATTGATGGGTATTGGTTGATCGTGGTGGTAGAACCTCCGACGATCCTTTGAGGTACGTACTCAGCTGAAGATGAAATCACTGATATTAGTAAATGAGATAGGCCACACGACGTACCAAAAAATAACAACATCTTTTCAAAGTTATTAGGTGAAACACAACAATGCACAAAATTAATATCTAAATTTTAAATTCCCAAATTGTTATGATGTGGAGTATTGTGTTAAACCACAATCTAATCAAGGTAATAGAGATGATGTTTCTAAATTGGGTGTGTAAAGAATGCCTATTTGGATCACTAGTGAAGATGCCGGAATTAACCACCCATATAAACGTTATACGAGTATTGGATTTTGCTAGATCGGTTGTACACAAGATTCGAATCTACAACTACCGTTACTCACTTCAACAGCGCTATTCAAACAAATCGAAATTTGAATTCCCGAATAATCAAAAGAACTTGTTAAGAGATGCAAATAGTTTATTTTGAGTTTCATATGATGAAAGGAAAACAAAATAGAGAAACCATTAACCTGCGACTGCAGCGAAGCAGAGGGCCAACACAGCGACGGCACGCATTTTTAGATTCAATTAGTAACTGTTTAAGTTTTATTTTAAATCGTCTATTTATATTGGTGCGTAAAAAGATTATCGTCTTAACTATTTAATCTTTGATAACTAGATTTATAAAAATATTTATAAAATCTCTAATCGTAAGTAGCTCAGTTTTATAGTCATTTATCAATTCTATGAATGGGTTTTTCTTTGGGTACAAATTCTCATCGTTATCTTTCTACAGTACTTATTTAATATCTAATAATAGGTACCTAGGTATTGAATATCATGACAGACCTCCTCCACTGTTATTTTATACGTGTTGATACTCGAACCGTTTTCGATCATATTAATTAGGCATTCTGATTGAACATTTTTGTAGGCTGATGTGGTAGTGCCTTCTAACGACTGCCAACCTCTAAATGAAAGTTAGAAATTTCAAAATATAACAATAGAATGTAGATGAGCTAACGGTTCGTTACCCAAATTAGATACGCACCCGAATACCTCTGAATAACACCGTTTATGCTTCCTTGAAAATTATTTATAATTTATTAAAACTGAGAAAGATTTAAAACTTTTTAGATCTTATACAAACAAACTGAAGATTAAAACTTCAATTCACCTAAAATATACTGGCTGGACGTTGTAGATTTTCGTTCTACAGCGTCGGATGGCCAGCCACTTTGCCCACACGGGCGCCCAGTAAAAAGACTACGGACCAAAGGCTACCTTCCATAACTCTTTGGGATTGCTCAGTAGTCGCAGCATACCATACGCTATCCTCTCAAACCTGGGCGATGAGGCGATCAAAATGCTTTTCCAAGGCCCAGTGACTGTCAAAGTCCGAGTCTCAGACTACTTGGACGTGCGAGTCGGGTTGTTCCCTGCCCGAGTCAATTTGTAGAACCATAGCGCCTCGGTCTTGGGAAGAGACCCAACCAATTTGTGAAAAGGTTCTAAGTGTGACGAAAATAGCGTGCGAGAACTTATTTTTGAACAAGATTAGGGCTGCAAAGCGACATTTTGATGGTGTGGATTTTCCAAGCTTAATCAGTTTAGAGTTTTAGACCCTAGAAGCGGACTTTAAAGCTTTCAATAGCTTATACTATTACCAACGGTTCAGCGGAGAAGAACCGGCACGAGCATTTAAATATTGTCAATTCAATTTTCTTTGTTGTGTTATATTAAAACTAAAGAGTAAGTCGTCATTGTTTATTTCTATGAATCATTTCTGCAATCACCTACTTTACTAAAACAAGGATATCACGAAATAAATAAAAACCCCCCGTGATATGATCTACAAAATATTTGACAGGAAACTGGGAAACCGAACGTAATAAATACGGTGATACATTATCAGATTGACAATAACAATATGATTGTTACAAGGGTATCGTACAATTAACTGTCCGTATGACTATTATTATCCGATTATTCAGATTAAGATAAAATACGATTCAACTTAGAATGATAATTAATGTGATAATCATAATTAATACCGAAAACAGGAATTTCCACTTTGTAAATTGTCGATAAGTCGATGTTTTAAATGACTTAATTGTGTTTCATAAGATTTCAAATTGAAATATTACTGATATTCACAGTTCCATACTAACATATAAATGTGAAAATTAATTTGTTTGTTTGTTTTTCTGATACGTCATAATGCAGCAATAAACGTATCGACTTGATTTATTGCACGCGTATCGTGGTTTACAAGCAAATCAATTATCGGCAAATATACCCTGTAACTTAAATTAAAATCGATTACAAGCAAATTGCATTAATCGACCACATTGATCTGATAAAGGCCTTCGATGTGGTTAGTCATGAGAATTTGCAAAAAAAATTAAAGATTAGTGTTATGGGTAATGCGTATAAAATAATTAAATTTTAGGTAGAAAATCGATAGCAAATTCTTAAACTTGGCCATTATCAAAGCAATCACCGACAGATTACATATGGCGTGCCTCAGGGAGATATTTTAGGTGCACTTCTGTTCTATATATATATTGATAGTATGTATTATAGCCCCTCATAGCACAGGGTATCCTAGTTTGAGGGGTTACGACTCATTTCTAATACTTAAATTAAGATGTTTAGTATTAACATGCAACCTATGTATCTGCGTTTATCTTAATATAAAACTTAATTCTTTTTTGTTGCAAATAACCTATTTTTTTATTTATTTTATAACAGTATCCGTGCAATTGGCCTTTAGACAGATTTCATGTCGTACGCCTATGACACTTCCCTTTTCTATTTTGATCATACAATTAACCTATATTATGTAATCTACTAAACGAGTGGATCGAAGAAGTGGTTTTAATGCTCCTTTATTGACTATAAATACTACCAAAACTATATGATATTTGCAGCGAAAAACAAAAACATATAGTAATTTTATTTGCTAAGTATTTCTGTCAGTAAGGTCTGTTTAGCGACATGGTGGGCGTGGTGAATGATGAATCTCAACCTATATCAGCTAAATACCAACTTCCCTAGGGTAATAATGGATCGACCTAAGACTTGTAAGATATCAAAGGATATTTATAAAATTTCCTGGTTAATTTCCAGCCTATATTATATAATTTATTTTTGGAATGTATGTCAAGAGCCCGATGAATCTGGCAGGTGCAAGTGCTCGTCGAAAGGCACGGAACCCTAACCTCGATCGACTCAGTCTTAGACTTAGTCTTGATGATTATTGTAAACCTTTTTTAAAGATGTCAGAAAGTATGTGGGGTGAAAATCAAAACATATTTGTATGTAAAATATTTATTAAAATGCGAGATGCACTGACATTTTAACATTACGACTTTGACTAGCGTGATTTTGTTTGATATTCTGCATTGCAATTATTAAAAATTGTTGTATATTATGCGTTAGCCTGGATCCAAGTAGTATAACGAGTAACGCGAGTGTTGACTCCAGGGAAGAATGGAAGCGCACAGCCAATTCCCCAAGAGCAGACACCCACAACTACACCGTTATGGTAGAGAGGACCGCCAGAGTCAGCCAGACACTGGTCGCGACCGCCGACATCGAGCCAGCCGGAGCACAACATGTTGTCGGTGATGGTATAACCAAGGGTAGCGTAACGAGCATTGCATGTAGCTTGGTTTACAGTCCAGATCTGAACGTGACGCAAAGTCTCAGAGGTGGTACCACCGACCTGAAATTAATAAAATAATGTTCTTCACATCTACTATGCTATAACTACTAAACTAATTAACTAAATGCAGAAGGCACTGAAAATATATTTCAATGATCAACTTACAGATGTAAGACCCCATCCAGCAGCCCAAACAACTTCGTTGTCAAGGAGGTTGTAGCTAGAGCCGGCGATGCTGCCCATCTGAACAACGTTGTTGAAGCCAATAGTGGAAGCAGTGCGCATTACAGCGATATCGTTATCGACAGTGCGCGGGTTGTAATTCTGGTGGTTGAAGAATGAAGCAATATTGTGGAAAATACCACCGCTGCTGGCGAAAGTAGATCCTGCGCGGGCACCCCATTGAATAGCGACTGTATCTCTGTAATAAATTCATGAATTTATATTCCTTATATATGATTTGATTAAATTCTATTTCACATTTTATATAAAGGATTCTTACAAAAGTGTATGCATGTAATGTGTTCTGCTTGATATTGGATATATCACATGATATTGAAACGATATGCAGGTGGATATAGAAAAAAAAAATTACCATCATGCAGTTTCAGGATTTGGACCAAACACACCTGACAAGAAATTAAATAATTTGCTTTAATTAAGCGGTTTGTTTAAAGAAATGTATGGTTAAAAAGCCTTTTGTGCTCCGGTTTATTGAGGTTTTACAGTTTCAAATTTAAATTGATAATTCTTTTATTAACCTCGTGTTACATCACAACCTTAAGTAAGATCAAATAAATTTAGGTAGTTACTTAATTGAAGTCAATGTGTTTTAAACAGCAATAAAGGCTAATTTAATTAACATCACAACCTAACCGTAGTTAGTGATGTTATAATATTAAAAAAATGTAATGAAAAAATGTAATTAAGGTATGTCTTACAGTTATGAGTGAATAAGAGTATAAGAGAGAAAGGAACAGAATGTGGTGCAACTTACTCTGTACAATGCGCAGCAGTGAGGATAGACCTAGAGTTCAGAATGGTTCCACCGCACCATTGCTGCCATGTGTTGAAGTTAGTTGTGTAGAGCAGCGCGACTATGGATGGGTACTGGTTGATGGTAGTGGTTGAACCACCGATGATCCTTTGGTTTATGGTTGAAGCTGAAGATTGAATTTTGTATTAAATTTATTTTCTATTGATAGGTTTGTTTCTGACAACAAATACAACATGGTAAGCGGAGATATAGCCATCTTAGCAACCACACTTAAGCTGCAACTAGCTATCAACTTGAAGTTACGAGAATCCTCAAATAGGTACATATATTGAAAAAAAAACGATTAAAAATAATAGAAAAATAATAAACCTGCGACTGCAGCGAAGCAGAGGGCCAACACAGCGACGGCACGCATTTTCAGACTCAAAGAGTAATTGCTTTGTGTAATTCCGAACCATCCATTTATATTGAACCGTGTGATAACTAGATAACTATCTTCATTAATTATTGATAACTAGATTTATAGATACATGCAAATTGTAATCAGCACAATTGTGGTTACTTATACTTATCTCTCTTTATATGTATGAATAGTTTCATTCATCAAGTTCATCTTCCTACTTATGTCTGGTGTTTAATGTAGGCTTCTATCATGGTAATCCACAGCATACAGTCATTAGGTACTGGCGCACAAAGTAGCAAAGTTATTCTCGCGTATTTGACTTAAAAATGGGAATTGCATAGCACCTGTACCCGGATACTAATTTGTTGTAAACAAACTGCTAAAGTTCAAACTATTATTTGACAAATGTTTGAAAAAAATTGTTCTGCGTTAAGACAATGAATTGGTATATTTACTGTATGACTGTTTTCTTGCTTTAAATTATCTGAAGAGTCTTGAAAGCAAGTTATCTGTCTGATGAATCATAAGTATGTATTTGAGGTTTTAACTGATATCTTTGTGGTGTCTATTTATTTTACGTAATGTAAGTTTAATGCATTTAATTTGGATAATTATCATTTCATATAAGTGGTCTAGATTTGTGGGAGTGACCAGCGTTGATGCTGATTTCACTGGAGAGTGTGAACATCTTGCTCCATTCTAATTAGTAAAAATATTATGTTATTTAGTAGCAGCTTCAGTAACTTTAAATTTTACCTTCATAAGTGCCTAAACTGAATAAATGGTTTTGATGTTTTGGTTTTTTACTTTATTATAATTTGACAAAATGTTAATTCGGTCAATAATAAATATTATTCATATCAACATATGTTTTTCTATATTATTGAATTGTCAAACCTATTTTTATTTAATTATTTATTGGAAAACAAAACAGATTACAGATTATTATAGTAAATTATATTAAAAAACTTCGAGCACCAGTGGCGTGCCATAGGTGAGGACTATATCCAGCAGTGGACGGAGATAGGCTGATGATAATGACGATGATGATGAACTTCGAACACAGGCTGCATCAATCACCCTTTACGGTAAGATTATATTCCAAATTTAAATAACAAGTCATACACATTATTAAAAGGGATTGAGAAATAAAAAGTTAGATATAATAGATTAAAAAGAAATTACTTGATTGTTGTTTACCTTAGTGCATAAGCAAAAATAATAGAGGCAGCTCCATTTGTCAGAATGGGGCCATTAGTTTTGTAAATTATTAATAAAAGATATAAGACAACGAACTCTTATAGTTTCATCATGTCCGTCTGGCCGTCTGTCCGAGGTTTTGCTAAGAGTTAGTACTAGAAAGCTGTAATTTTGTAGGGGTGTGTATATCAATTACACCGACCAAGCGGTCAAATAAAATTTAGATTTTTTTAGGCTCTCTCCCCTGCAGTGTGTATTGTAGTGGGATTTGAAGTGGGTATGAATTGTGTTCTCGTCTACCCCATCGTAGCTGGTATCGTTGAATAGATATATAAATAGTCTTTTAAAATGACCAAGTACTTTTTTTTATTTTATGCTCCATTTACAAAATATTAAACTTTTAAGTGACGTAAAGTCACGCTCTCTAAAAGCTAAACTGCTAGCTTGAAAAATCTGGAAAAATTCATAATGATAATGTATTTCATGAACCTTATAGGTCAATTATAGCGATTAAAATAAATTTATTACTTTAGCAATAATAGTCGTTGAACTTGGGCGTCAGTTAATTTTGTACGAAAAACAAAATCCTTAGAATAAATCCTTTGAATTGAATAAGATGAAGTAGTAGCTTGCTTATAAAAAATTATCATAAGTTTCCCAAAGCTGCCGCTAGATGACGCTGAACCAATCACGGGCTACTACACTGCGTGTGGCCGGCTTTCTTCTTGCCAGTCGGTTGACGGTCCACTATGTGAAGCTAGCACCGGGTATACAATTTTGTTTTTATTAACGCCATTCATTTGTACTATGATTGAATCTCTTCAGACAGGGGGACGCGAAAATGTGGTATAACACCCTGAAGTATACAAGCTACCGGATTTTACCAGTTTCAGAATTTGAAATATAATAAAAAAAAAACAAAATTAACATTGAATCATTCTGCCCCATCAACGGGGCACTTCGATATTTTTGTATTAACAAAAATAGCAAACTTGGTACTATTATTAACAATGCTACTTTAAATGCTCATTGTATGCACTTAAATCAACTGAAAAAGTCTCAAGAATGTGTATCATTGTGCCCCGTACTTTGTTGTATTTATTTGCCCCAAAATTTTACTTACAAAAATAAACTTATTTACTTTAAAAAAATTACAAAATCCTTTATATTTTATACCCTAACTCAAAGAGGCCTATAGTGTACACACCTTATTGATTCAGTTGCCAGCTTCACACAGGTAAACTCGGGTATTGCACGAGTTCCTCTACTTTTACGGTTGTAGATCTTGAATCGTTTGTACATATTTGCACGACTCAGTATTTTGTTCGTATCGTTTCGAACATCGAGTATTTCGTTTGTACCTTGTTGTTGAACTTAACGGATAAAAGCATCATTCAAAATTGTTTTTTTCGACTGATTCGATTTATTCAAGAGATGATTCAGTTTTACAATTAAGATACATATAATTAATTTCGGGTGCTTGACCTTCTTAACAGTTTTTACCACCAGTAATACGTTTGTACCTCAATGCTAATCATAAAAGCCCCTTGGCACGTTCATGCCCCTTTGTAATCTTCATGAAATGCACAAAAACGCCGGTAGATATCTACTTTTAAGGTAACCTCGAGTTTTACGATGGTGGATTGGTTCTGTATTGTTTATACCTACTCACTACTTTGTGCATATCATTTGTAACGTCGACTATTTCGTTTGTACCGTAACTCAACGGATCAAAGCAACAATTTATTTTTACTAATTCAGTCATTAAATGGTGCAACATACAATAACAAAAAAATATACTGTAAAATAAATAAATACGATTGGTACATTTACGCACCTATAGGTATTCTGTTGTAAAAAGGTATTGAAAGAAAAAAATATTGATTTAAGTTTTATATTGCCATTTCTCTAACACATAAAATTATGCCTGAGACTGGATCCAAGCAGTGTAGCGGGAAACGCGAGCGTTCACGCCAGGGAAGAAGGCTTGAGCGCAGCCACGTCCCCATGAGCAGACACCAACAACAACACCGTTGTGGTAGAGAGGGCCACCAGAGTCTCCCTGGCACTGGTCGCGACCGCCGACATCGAGCCAGCCGGAGCACAACATGTTGTCGGTGATGGTGTCACCAACGGTGGCGTAACGGGACCTGCATGTGGCCTGGTTGATAGTCCAGATCTGAACGTGACGCAGAGTCTCAGAAGCTGGACCACCGACCTGATAATAAAAACATTTGTATTGATTAAACCAATAGAAAGAATCTTAAATCTCAGAAACCAGACCCTCTCAACAAGCATTCGCATCATAATTCACAGATATAACGATAATTTACTTACAGAGGTGTGGCCCCAACCAGCTGCCCAAACAACTTGATTGTCTCCGAGGTTGTAGGTAGGGCCGGCGATGCTGGCCGCCTGAATAACGTTGCTGAAGCCAATGGTGGTAGCAGAGCGCATAACACTGATATCGTTATCGAGAGTGCGGGTGTTGTAGTTGGGGTGGTTCACGAATGAAGCGAAATTGTGAAGGGCACCGCCGCTGCTGGCGAAAGTAGATCCCGCTCGGAAACGCCATTGGTTGGCACCGGTACCACTGTAACAAATTCATTAATAAATGACTATAAATACAGATAGATTTTTTTTTAAGGTTTCTAATAAGATTTGACTAGGGATAAACATTGTATTCCAGTACTCTTTCATGTATATAATTTAAAAAATAATTTAATTTTTTAAACAGATTTACATGGTTTACACACTTTTTATCCCGGGAAAACCATGCGATTGAAGCGATTGAAGTCTTTTTAAGCAACTAGAAACGAACGAGGGTATCGACGAGTTTTTTTTACTCCATATGTCCATCAGGTATTCTTAATGAAATGGAGGAATAAATTATGAGGTAGATATTATTATGAAGTCAAAGTAAAAAACCGGATGAGCCATGTTTTTTTTATCAGTATAAAAATAAAATCATTTCTTGTGATGGTCCAGGTTTTCTTTTGCTGTCTTCATAATAATACCATAATTTATTATTTCTCAGAATATTTTTCATCTCATAATTATGGCATTAATGACGTTAAGTATAATAATTACGTAAGGTAATGTATCAACTTACATTGGGCAATGGGCAGCAGTCAGGACAGACCTAGAGTTGAGAATGGTACCACCGCAGAATTGTTGCCAAGTGGCAAAATTTCTGGTGAAAAGCAGTGCGACGATGGATGGCCACTGGTTGATAGTGGTGGTTGAACCCCCGATGATCCTCTGGGGTACATATTCAGCTGAAAATAAAATCTGATATCAAACAGTGAGATAGATTATGTGGTCTACGTAGATTACGTATGTACATGGCCAACAAAATTTAATTTTTTGTTTTTACCAAAATTCAATTTCAGACTGTTTATCGAAATTACTGACAAAACTCGACAATAAACATTTTTGTACACTGAAAGACCTAGTTTATAAACACAGCAGATGTTATTGCAAGATTTGAACAATTGAAAATAAAATATAATACATAAATATATTCATTTCAATCCATTGGCTTATGTTTGATCACAACCTTAACACTACACCACACCACTAAGTGATGAAAACAGTATTTCGAAGATATTGGCAATCCCCTCTGTATTGTCAACGTCTAAGGCGGCGGTGAACATTTAAATACCATCAGATGGACTGTATGCTTGCTTTATCACTTTTGCCAAAAACAAAATATAAAATAGGATATATAAACAATAAAAATTAAAAACCTGCGACTGCAGCGACGCACAGAGCCAACACAGCGACGACACGCATTTTTAGATTGTAAGAACAATTGTTAGATTTCATTTGAAAACTATGCTATTTATATTAGAACGTAAAATGATTATTAATTAATCCGCGATAACTAGTTCTTTAAATCCATACCTAAAAGTTGTTATCACCTCAATTGTGGTTCGTTATCAATATTATTAAAAAAATCTTTTGAGAGTGAAGATGGAATATGAGCAGCACAGTGGAAATACCCATCTTTTTTGTTATTATTGCCTAGCTAGCCGATCATTGCGGATTATATCTTTATAAATCATGATGAGCAAAACAAAGTGTAAAACTAGTCTATAACTTAATCAATTAACTTTTGAGGTTATATTTATTTTTAAATCGGTCCGTGTGTCAAGAGTATTTTTCTAAAGAATGCGTGGAGGTATCAAGTCAATCCCTACTAATATTATAAATGTGAATGTAAGTTTGTTTGTGACGCTTTCACGCGAAAACTACTTAAACGATCATCATAAAACTATGTACACATATTCTCGGAGGTATTAGAAGTAACATATGCTACTTTTTATTCCAGAAAAATGTTACATCCCTAGGGAACGCGGGTGAAACCGCAGGGGACAGCTAGTATTAATATAAAATACTTGGTTTGACAATTACTTGGAGCTGTGATAAAATCAAAATTCTAAGTTATCGCAAACTAAACATATGCCCGTTTATGTCGCATATTTTGACACTGGCAATAAAATCAAAACCTATAAAATCAAATCATCAAATATAGGGTAGGTACTTCCCGTTAACCTAGAATCATGACATTAGGCTAGAAAGTATAAGTATAGGGAAAAATCCGAAAACCGTAAGTGTGCAGTTATTTTATTATTTTTTTGCGATTATAATATGGGCCAACAGATTTCCAAAGGCAAAGTTAAGTGGGTCTCTTAATCCGACTTATTTTCCTTGCAGCTTATGAACTTGAGTGTAAGGAACCCTCTGTGCGCGATTCAGACTCGCACTTGTCCGTTGTTTTATGAATTAAGACATTATTAAGATAATACCATATCCAAAGGAATTAAATAAAATATAATATATTTAAAATTAAATGGTTATTTAATCTTTTAAATAAGCCTTGACCAGACGTGTAAATTGCCCAACGGGAACTTATTAATTTGCTTACGCCGTCTCTGAATCTATCACAGAGCCAGAGTATTTTTACTGAAATTGATAGCCAGTAGTCAGTGAAACAAAAAGTTTATTTCTTTATAAAAAAAAATTAAGGTGTGTTTCTAGTTCTTATTTCAAAAATGTTAGTTATAGGTATTGTTATTCATATAACATATACTTATACATACTAGGAACCAACAAAATTAAAACAATAAAATGAATAACATCTTCTCAGTTGAAAGCTGCCTTTCATACCGGAGGTAACTTCAGAGGCCTTTACTTCATATTATGTTGAAACTGTCCTAAATTGAATAAATATCTTTTAATTTTTAGTTTTTATACTATTTTATTTAGTAAATGCTATGATCGTCTCGTTTAGGTCGAGTGGCTTTCAACTCAGCTAGGACAGATATCATATGTTTTGTTGTTACTGTGTAGCATAATGAATATTTTTGCGCCTACAAGTAGCATGATAGCAAAATAACATACGTATTAAACAAATATAAATTTACAAAGACCGAGTGAAATAAAAATACACGGAACTAGTTTGATATTGTTGAATATTGTAATGTTAGTCGAAAAGTCCTCTTGGATACCTGTGTGTACCTGATATATGTGCAGATCCGTGAAAAAGGGTGCCAAAGTGTGTGTGTTTGCATAAGATTGTGAATATGTGAAGGGGAATATTGTGTCAGATTTATAATGAGTATGATAAGTTATGTCATACAGACATATGTATACACATGTGTATAGGGTAGAACTCGGTTATCAGTATAAACATTTCCATCAATGACAAGGAATAATAAATACACCACGTATTATTTTTGCAAAACATGACATTTATTCATAAGTTACCAATTAGAGCAATCCAACTTCAGCAAGATGAGCGTGGAGCCAGCCAATGAATCTTGAAACGCGAGCGTTCACACTAGGGAAAGAAGGATGGGCACAGTTGTAACCCCAGGAGCAGACACCGACGACAACGCCGTTGTGGTAGAGAGGACCACCAGAGTCCCCATTGCACTGGCCGCGACCTCCAACGTCGAGCCAACCAGCGCATAACATAGTGTCAGTGACTTGGCGACCGATACTCGCGTAACGAGTTCTGCACGTATTTTGGTTAATAGCCCACATCTGCACGTGACGCAGAGTTTCAGAGGGTTGCCCACCAAACTGTAATTAAAAATATTTATTTAGAAAATGTTAACATTCAAAGTTAGGATTGACATGCTAGTCGGTATGTCTATATACATATATCGTATCTCTAAACAAACTATTAACAGTTTTTATTGACCATAACATGTAAGGAATTTTAGGGTAGGTTAGGCAAATGAATCGATCGATTATGCTTATGGGGTATCACATAGTTAATATCTAAATTATTAGTACTATTGTTACTTACTGCGGTTAGACCCCAACCTGCAGCCCAGACGTGATGGCCATCGGGAACGACATATTGAGCGTTAGCGAATCTTGCTTGTTGCACATTGTTGTTATAGATGATGTTATTCACTCGCATGACTCCGACGTCATTGTTGGCCGTATGGAAGACGAACCCAGGGTAGTTAACGTACGATAAGACATTATGTACGATGCCACCACTATTGGCGAAAGTCGATCCTACCCGAATACGCCATTGGTTTGCTCTGTCGCCGCTGTAAAAAAATACGAATTTATATATTTATCGACTATAATTGGGATGTGTATTGTACAGTGTACATCCAAAAATATACGAAAACATTAAATATGATCAGTAGTTTCATCATAAGTTTTCACCCGCATAATTCCGGGATCGGGATCGGGATAAAAAGTAAAGATGTCCTTTCCCAAGGTTCCATCTATCTCTATACCAAAATTCATCAAAATCGGTTCAGCGGTTTAGGCGTGAAAACGAAACAGACAGACTGTCTATGTCTTTCCCCAAGGTTCCATCTATCTCTATACCAAAATTCATTTAGTAGGCATATACGATACATAACTGCACCCTGCGTTATCTATCACTCGCATAATTACGGGATCGGGATCGGGATCGGGATAAAAGGTTGCCTTTGTCCTTTTCCAAGGTTCCATCTATCTCTATACCAAAATTCATTTAGTAGGGATATACGATACACAACTGCACTCTGCGTTTCCACCCGTATAATTCCGGGATCGGGATCGGGATCTGGATAAAAAGTACCCTATGTCCTTTCCCAAGGTTCCATCTATCTCTATACCAAAATTCATCAAAATCGGTTCAGCGGTTTAGGCGTGAAAAGGTAACAGACAGACAGACAGACAGACAGAGTTACTTTCGCATTTATAATATTAGTAGGGATTAAAACTGAGAAAGATTTAAAACTTTTTAGATCTTATACAAACAAACTGAAGATTAAAACTTCAATTCACCTAAAATATACTGGCTGGACGTTGTAGATTTTCGTTCTACAGCGTCGGATGGCCAGCCACTTTGCCCACACGGGCGCCCAGTAAAAAGACTACGGACCAAAGGCTACCTTCCATAACTCTTTGGGATTGCTCAGTAGTCGCAGCATACCATACGCTATCCTCTCAAACCTGGGCGATGAGGCGATCAAAATGCTTTTCCAAGGCCCAGTGACTGTCAAAGTCCGAGTCTCAGACTACTTGGACGTGCGAGTCGGGTTGTTCCCTGCCCGAGTCAATTTGTAGAACCATAGCGCCTCGGTCTTGGGAAGAGACCCAACCAATTTGTGAAAAGGTTCTAAGTGTGACGAAAATAGCGTGCGAGAACTTATTTTTGAACAAGATTAGGGCTGCAAAGCGACATTTTGATGGTGTGGATTTTCCAAGCTTAATCAGTTTAGAGTTTTAGACCCTAGAAGCGGACTTTAAAGCTTTCAATAGCTTATACTATTACCAACGGTTCAGCGGAGAAGAACCGGCACGAGCATTTAAATATTGTCAATTCAATTTTCTTTGTTGTGTTATATTAAAACTAAAGAGTAAGTCGTCATTGTTTATTTCTATGAATCATTTCTGCAATCACCTACTTTACTAAAACAAGGATATCACGAAATAAATAAAAACCCCCCGTGATATGATCTACAAAATATTTGACAGGAAACTGGGAAACCGAACGTAATAAATACGGTGATACATTATCAGATTGACAATAACAATATGATTGTTACAAGGGTATCGTACAATTAACTGTCCGTATGACTATTATTATCCGATTATTCAGATTAAGATAAAATACGATTCAACTTAGAATGATAATTAATGTGATAATCATAATTAATACCGAAAACAGGAATTTCCACTTTGTAAATTGTCGATAAGTCGATGTTTTAAATGACTTAATTGTGTTTCATAAGATTTCAAATTGAAATATTACTGATATTCACAGTTCCATACTAACATATAAATGTGAAAATTAATTTGTTTGTTTGTTTTTCTGATACGTCATAATGCAGCAATAAACGTATCGACTTGATTTATTGCACGCGTATCGTGGTTTACAAGCAAATCAATTATCGGCAAATATACCCTGTAACTTAAATTAAAATCGATTACAAGCAAATTGCATTAATCGACCACATTGATCTGATAAAGGCCTTCGATGTGGTTAGTCATGAGAATTTGCAAAAAAAATTAAAGATTAGTGTTATGGGTAATGCGTATAAAATAATTAAATTTTAGGTAGAAAATCGATAGCAAATTCTTAAACTTGGCCATTATCAAAGCAATCACCGACAGATTACATATGGCGTGCCTCAGGGAGATATTTTAGGTGCACTTCTGTTCTATATATATATTGATAGTATGTATTATAGCCCCTCATAGCACAGGGTATCCTAGTTTGAGGGGTTACGACTCATTTCTAATACTTAAATTAAGATGTTTAGTATTAACATGCAACCTATGTATCTGCGTTTATCTTAATATAAAACTTAATTCTTTTTTGTTGCAAATAACCTATTTTTTTATTTATTTTATAACAGTATCCGTGCAATTGGCCTTTAGACAGATTTCATGTCGTACGCCTATGACACTTCCCTTTTCTATTTTGATCATACAATTAACCTATATTATGTAATCTACTAAACGAGTGGATCGAAGAAGTGGTTTTAATGCTCCTTTATTGACTATAAATACTACCAAAACTATATGATATTTGCAGCGAAAAACAAAAACATATAGTAATTTTATTTGCTAAGTATTTCTGTCAGTAAGGTCTGTTTAGCGACATGGTGGGCGTGGTGAATGATGAATCTCAACCTATATCAGCTAAATACCAACTTCCCTAGGGTAATAATGGATCGACCTAAGACTTGTAAGATATCAAAGGATATTTATAAAATTTCCTGGTTAATTTCCAGCCTATATTATATAATTTATTTTTGGAATGTATGTCAAGAGCCCGATGAATCTGGCAGGTGCAAGTGCTCGTCGAAAGGCACGGAACCCTAACCTCGATCGACTCAGTCTTAGACTTAGTCTTGATGATTATTGTAAACCTTTTTTAAAGATGTCAGAAAGTATGTGGGGTGAAAATCAAAACATATTTGTATGTAAAATATTTATTAAAATGCGAGATGCACTGACATTTTAACATTACGACTTTGACTAGCGTGATTTTGTTTGATATTCTGCATTGCAATTATTAAAAATTGTTTTATATTATGCGTTAGCCTGGATCCAAGTAGTATAACGAGTAACGCGAGTGTTGACTCCAGGGAAGAATGGAAGCGCACAGCCAATTCCCCAAGAGCAGACACCCACAACTACACCGTTATGGTAGAGAGGACCGCCAGAGTCAGCCAGACACTGGTCGCGACCGCCGACATCGAGCCAGCCGGAGCACAACATGTTGTCGGTGATGGTATAACCAAGGGTAGCGTAACGAGCATTGCATGTAGCTTGGTTTACAGTCCAGATCTGAACGTGACGCAAAGTCTCAGAGGTGGTACCACCGACCTGAAATTAATAAAATAATGTTCTTCACATCTACTATGCTATAACTACTAAACTAATTAACTAAATGCAGAAGGCACTGAAAATATATTTCAATGATCAACTTACAGATGTAAGACCCCATCCAGCAGCCCAAACAACTTCGTTGTCAAGGAGGTTGTAGCTAGAGCCGGCGATGCTGCCCATCTGAACAACGTTGTTGAAGCCAATAGTGGAAGCAGTGCGCATTACAGCGATATCGTTATCGACAGTGCGCGGGTTGTAGTTCTGGTGGTTGAAGAATGAAGCAATATTGTGGAAAATACCACCGCTGCTGGCGAAAGTAGATCCTGCGCGGGCACCCCATTGAATAGCGACTGTATCTCTGTAATAAATTCATGAATTTATATTCCTTATATATGATTTGATTAAATTCTATTTCACATTTTATATAAAGGATTCTTACAAAAGTGTATGCATGTAATGTGTTCTGCTTGATATTGGATATATCACATGATATTGAAACGATATGCAGGTGGATATAGAAAAAAAAAATTACCATCATGCAGTTTCAGGATTTGGACCAAACACACCTGACAAGAAATTAAATAATTTGCTTTAATTAAGCGGTTTGTTTAAAGAAATGTATGGTTAAAAAGCCTTTTGTGCTCCGGTTTATTGAGGTTTTACAGTTTCAAATTTAAATTGATAATTCTTTTATTAACCTCGTGTTACATCACAACCTTAAGTAAGATCAAATAAATTTAGGTAGTTACTTAATTGAACTCAATGTGTTTTAAACAGCAATAAAGGCTAATTTAATTAACATCACAACCTAACCGTAGTTAGTGATGTTATAATATTAAAAAAATGAAATGAAAAAATTTAATTAAGGTATGTCTTACAGTTATGAGTGAATAAGAGTATAAGAGAGAAAGGAACAGAATGTGGTGCAACTTACTCTGTACAATGCGCAGCAGTGAGGATAGACCTAGAGTTCAGAATGGTTCCACCGCACCATTGCTGCCATGTGTTGAAGTTAGTTGTGTAGAGCAGCGCGACTATGGATGGGTACTGGTTGATGGTAGTGGTTGAACCACCGATGATCCTTTGGTTTATGGTTGAAGCTGAAGATTGAATTTTGTATTAAATTTATTTTCTATTGATAGGTTTGTTTCTGACAACAAATACAACATGGTAAGCGGAGATATAGCCATCTTAGCAACCACACTTAAGCTGCAACTAGCTATCAACTTGAAGTTACGAGAATCCTCAAATAGGTACATATATTGAAAAAAAAACGATTAAAAATAATAGAAAAATAATAAACCTGCGACTGCAGCGAAGCAGAGGGCCAACACAGCGACGGCACGCATTTTCAGACTCAAAGAGTAATTGCTTTGTGTAATTCCGAACCATCCATTTATATTGAACCGTGTGATAACTAGATAACTATCTTCATTAATTATTGATAACTAGATTTATAGATACATGCAAATTGTAATCAGCACAATTGTGGTTACTTATACTTATCTCTCTTTATATGTATGAATAGTTTCATTCATCAAGTTCATCTTCCTACTTATGTCTGGTGTTTAATGTAGGCTTCTATCATGGTAATCCACAGCATACAGTCATTAGGTACTGGCGCACAAAGTAGCAAAGTTATTCTCGCGTATTTGACTTAAAAATGGGAATTGCATAGCACCTGTACCCGGATACTAATTTGTTGTAAACAAACTGCTAAAGTTCAAACTATTATTTGACAAATGTTTGAAAAAAATTGTTCTGCGTTAAGACAATGAATTGGTATATTTACTGTATGACTGTTTTCTTGCTTTAAATTATCTGAAGAGTCTTGAAAGCAAGTTATCTGTCTGATGAATCATAAGTATGTATTTGAGGTTTTAACTGATATCTTTGTGGTGTCTATTTATTTTACGTAATGTAAGTTTAATGCATTTAATTTGGATAATTATCATTTCATATAAGTGGTCTAGATTTGTGGGAGTGACCAGCGTTGATGCTGATTTCACTGGAGAGTGTGAACATCTTGCTCCATTCTAATTAGTAAAAATATTATGTTACTTAGTAGCAGCTTCAGTAACTTTAAATTTTACCTTCATAAGTGCCTAAACTGAATAAATGGTTTTGATGTTTTGGTTTTTTACTTTATTATAATTTGACAAAATGTTAATTCGGTCAATAATAAATATTATTCATATCAACATATGTTTTTCTATATTATTGAATTGTCAAACCTATTTTTATTTAATTATTTATTGGAAAACAAAACAGATTACAGATTATTATAGTAAATTATATTAAAAAACTTCGAGCACCAGTGGCGTGCCATAGGTGAGGACTATATCCAGCAGTGGACGGAGATAGGCTGATGATAATGACGATGATGATGAACTTCGAACACAGGCTGCATCAATCACCCTTTACGGTAAGATTATATTCCAAATTTAAATAACAAGTCATACACATTATTAAAAGGGATTGAGAAATAAAAAGTTAGATATAATAGATTAAAAAGAAATTACTTGATTGTTGTTTACCTTAGTGCATAAGCAAAAATAATAGAGGCAGCTCCATTTGTCAGAATGGGGCCATTAGTTTTGTAAATTATTAATAAAAGATATAAGACAACGAACTCTTATAGTTTCATCATGTCCGTCTGGCCGTCTGTCCGAGGTTTTGCTAAGAGTTAGTACTAGAAAGCTGTAATTTTGTAGGGGTGTGTATATCAATTACACCGACCAAGCGGTCAAATAAAATTTAGATTTTTTTAGGCTCTCTCCCCTGCAGTGTGTATTGTAGTGGGATTTGAAGTGGGTATGAATTGTGTTCTCGTCTACCCCATCGTAGCTGGTATCGTTGAATAGATATATAAATAGTCTTTTAAAATGACCAAGTACTTTTTTTTATTTTATGCTCCATTTACAAAATATTAAACTTTTAAGTGACGTAAAGTCACGCTCTCTAAAAGCTAAACTGCTAGCTTGAAAAATCTGGAAAAATTCATAATGATAATGTATTTCATGAACCTTATAGGTCAATTATAGCGATTAAAATAAATTTATTACTTTAGCAATAATAGTCGTTGAACTTGGGCGTCAGTTAATTTTGTACGAAAAACAAAATCCTTAGAATAAATCCTTTGAATTGAATAAGATGAAGTAGTAGCTTGCTTATAAAAAATTATCATAAGTTTCCCAAAGCTGCCGCTAGATGACGCTGAACCAATCACGGGCTACTACACTGCGTGTGGCCGGCTTTCTTCTTGCCAGTCGGTTGACGGTCCACTATGTGAAGCTAGCACCGGGTATACAATTTTGTTTTTATTAACGCCATTCATTTGTACTATGATTGAATCTCTTCAGACAGGGGGACGCGAAAATGTGGTATAACACCCTGAAGTATACAAGCTACCGGATTTTACCAGTTTCAGAATTTGAAATATAATAAAAAAAAAACAAAATTAACATTGAATCATTCTGCCCCATCAACGGGGCACTTCGATATTTTTGTATTAACAAAAATAGCAAACTTGGTACTATTATTAACAATGCTACTTTAAATGCTCATTGTATGCACTTAAATCAACTGAAAAAGTCTCAAGAATGTGTATCATTGTGCCCCGTACTTTGTTGTATTTATTTGCCCCAAAATTTTACTTACAAAAAAAAAATTATTTACTTTAAAAAAATTACAAAATCCTTTATATTTTATACCCTAACTCAAAGAGGCCTATAGTGTACACACCTTATTGATTCAGTTGCCAGCTTCACACAGGTAAACTCGGGTATTGCACGAGTTCCTCTACTTTTACGGTTGTAGATCTTGAATCGTTTGTACATATTTGCACGACTTTTGTTCGTATCGTTTCGAACATCGAGTATTTCGTTTGTACCCCAACTTAACGGATAAAAGCATCATTCAAAATTGTTTTTTTCGACTGATTCGATTTATTCAAGAGATGATTCAGTTTTACAATTAAGATACATATAATTAATTTCGGGTGCTTGACCTTCTTAACAGTTTTTACCACCAGTAATACGTTTGTACCTCAATGCTAATCATAAAAGCCCCTTGGCACGTTCATGCCCCTTTGTAATCTTCATGAAATGCACAAAAACGCCGGTAGATATCTACTTTTAAGGTAACCTCGAGTTTTACGATGGTGGATTGGTTCTGTATTGTTTATACCTACTCACTACTTTGTGCATATCATTTGTAACGTCGACTATTTCGTTTGTACCGTAACTCAACGGATCAAAGCAACAATTTATTTTTACTAATTCAGTCATTAAATGGTGCAACATACAGTAACAAAAAAATATACTGTAAAATAAATAAATACGATTGGTACATTTACGCACCTATAGGTATTCTGTTGTAAAAAGGTATTGAAAGAAAAAAAATATTGATTTAAGTTTTATATTGCCATTTCTCTAACACATAAAATTATGCCTGAGACTGGATCCAAGCAGTGTAGCGGGAAACGCGAGCGTTCACGCCAGGGAAGAAGGCTTGAGCGCAGCCACGTCCCCATGAGCAGACACCAACAACAACACCGTTGTGGTAGAGAGGGCCACCAGAGTCTCCCTGGCACTGGTCGCGACCGCCGACATCGAGCCAGCCGGAGCACAACATGTTGTCGGTGATGGTGTCACCAACGGTGGCGTAACGGGACCTGCATGTGGCCTGGTTGATAGTCCAGATCTGAACGTGACGCAGAGTCTCAGAAGCTGGACCACCGACCTGATAATAAAAACATTTGTATTGATTAAACCAATAGAAAGAATCTTAAATCTCAGAAACCAGACCCTCTCAACAAGCATTCGCATCATAATTCACAGATATAACGATAATTTACTTACAGAGGTGTGGCCCCAACCAGCTGCCCAAACAACTTGATTGTCTCCGAGGTTGTAGGTAGGGCCGGCGATGCTGGCCGCCTGAATAACGTTGCTGAAGCCAATGGTGGTAGCAGAGCGCATAACACTGATATCGTTATCGAGAGTGCGGGTGTTGTAGTTGGGGTGGTTCACGAATGAAGCGAAATTGTGAAGGGCACCGCCGCTGCTGGCGAAAGTAGATCCCGCTCGGAAACGCCATTGGTTGGCACCGGTACCACTGTAACAAATTCATTAATAAATTACTATAAATACAGATAGATTTTTTTTTAAGGTTTCTAATAAGATTTGACTAGGGATAAACATTGTATTCCAGTACTCTTTCATGTATATAATTTAAAAAATAATTTAATTTTTTAAACAGATTTACATGGTTTACACACTTTTTATCCCGGGAAAACCATGCGATTGAAGCGATTGAAGTCTTTTTAAGCAACTAGAAACGAACGAGGGTATCGACGAGTTTTTTTTACTCCATATGTCCATCAGGTATTCTTAATGAAATGGAGGAATAAATTATGAGGTAGATATTATTATGAAGTCAAAGTAAAAAACCGGATGAGCCATGTTTTTTTTATCAGTATAAAAATAAAATCATTTCTTGTGATGGTCCAGGTTTTCTTTTGCTGTCTTCATAATAATACCATAATTTATTATTTCTCAGAATATTTTTCATCTCATAATTATGGCATTAATGACGTTAAGTATAATAATTACGTAAGGTAATGTATCAACTTACATTGGGCAATGGGCAGCAGTCAGGACAGACCTAGAGTTGAGAATGGTACCACCGCAGAATTGTTGCCAAGTGGCAAAATTTCTGGTGAAAAGCAGTGCGACGATGGATGGCCACTGGTTGATAGTGGTGGTTGAACCCCCGATGATCCTCTGGGGTACATATTCAGCTGAAAATAAAATCTGATATCAAACAGTGAGATAGATTATGTGGTCTACGTAGATTACGTATGTACATGGCCAACAAAATTTAATTTTTTCTTTTTACCAAAATTCAATTTCAGACTGTTTATCGAAATTACTGACAAAACTCGACAATAAACATTTTTGTACACTGAAAGACCTAGTTTATAAACACAGCAGATGTCATTGCAAGATTTGAACAATTGAAAATAAAATATAATACATAAATATATTCATTTCAATCCATTGGCTTATGTTTGATCACAACCTTAACACTACACCACACCACTAAGTGATGAAAACAGTATTTCGAAGATATTGGCAATCCCCTCTGTATTGTCAACGTCTAAGGCGGCGGTGAACATTTAAATACCATCAGATGGACTGTATGCTTGCTTTATCACTTTTGCCAAAAACAAAATATAAAATAGGATATATAAACAATAAAAATTAAAAACCTGCGACTGCAGCGACGCACAGAGCCAACACAGCGACGACACGCATTTTTAGATTGTAAGAACAATTGTTAGATTTCATTTGAAAACTATGCTATTTATATTAGAACGTAAAATGATTATTAATTAATCCGCGATAACTAGTTCTTTAAATCCATACCTAAAATTTGTTATCACCTCAATTGTGGTTCGTTATCAATATTATTAAAAAAATCTTTTGAGAGTGAAGATGGAATATGAGCAGCACAGTGGAAATACCCATCTTTTTTGTTATTATTGCCTAGCTAGCCGATCATTGCGGATTATATCTTTATAAATCATGATGAGCAAAACAAAGTGTAAAACTAGTCTATAACTTAATCAATTAACTTTTGAGGTTATATTTATTTTTAAATCGGTCCGTGTGTCAAGAGTATTTTTCTAAAGAATGCGTGGAGGTATCAAGTCAATCCCTACTAATATTATAAATGTGAATGTAAGTTTGTTTGTGACGCTTTCACGCGAAAACTACTTAAACGATCATCATAAAACTATGTACACATATTCTCGGAGGTATTAGAAGTAACATATGCTACTTTTTATTCCAGAAAAATGTTACATCCCTAGGGAACGCGGGTGAAACCGCAGGGGACAGCTAGTATTAATATAAAATACTTGGTTTGACAATTACTTGGAGCTGTGATAAAATCAAAATTCTAAGTTATCGCAAACTAAACATATGCCCGTTTATGTCGCATATTTTGACACTGGCAATAAAATCAAAACCTATAAAATCAAATCATCAAATATAGGGTAGGTACTTCCCGTTAACCTAGAATCATGACATTAGGCTAGAAAGTATAAGTATAGGGAAAAATCCGAAAACCGTAAGTGTGCAGTTATTTTATTATTTTTTTGCGATTATAATATGGGCCAACAGATTTCCAAAGGCAAAGTTAAGTGGGTCTCTTAATCCGACTTATTTTCCTTGCAGCTTATGAACTTGAGTGTAAGGAACCCTCTGTGCGCGATTCAGACTCGCACTTGTCCGTTGTTTTATGAATTAAGACATTATTAAGATAATACCATATCCAAAGGAATTAAATAAAATATAATATATTTAAAATTAAATGGTTATTTAATCTTTTAAATAAGCCTTGACCAGACGTGTAAATTGCCCAACGGGAACTTATTAATTTGCTTACGCCGTCTCTGAATCTATCACAGAGCCAGAGTATTTTTACTGAAATTGATAGCCAGTAGTCAGTGAAACAAAAAGTTTATTTCTTTATAAAAAAAAATTAAGGTGTGTTTCTAGTTCTTATTTCAAAAATGTTAGTTATAGGTATTGTTATTCATATAACATATACTTATACATACTAGGAACCAACAAAATTAAAACAATAAAATGAATAACATCTTCTCAGTTGAAAGCTGCCTTTCATACCGGAGGTAACTTCAGAGGCCTTTACTTCATATTATGTTGAAACTGTCCTAAATTGAATAAATATCTTTTAATTTTTAGTTTTTATACTATTTTATTTAGTAACTGCTATGATCGTCTCGTTTAGGTCGAGTGGCTTTCAACTCAGCTAGGACAGATATCATATGTTTTGTTGTTACTGTGTAGCATAATGAATATTTTTGCGCCTACAAGTAGCATGATAGCAAAATAACATACGTATTAAACAAATATAAATTTACAAAGACCGAGTGAAATAAAAATACACGGAACTAGTTTGATATTGTTGAATATTGTAATGTTAGTCGAAAAGTCCTCTTGGATACCTGTGTGTACCTGATATATGTGCAGATCCGTGAAAAAGGGTGCCAAAGTGTGTGTGTTTGCATAAGATTGTGAATATGTGAATGGGAATATTGTGTCAGATTTATAATGAGTATGATAAGTTATGTCATACAGACATATGTATACACATGTGTATAGGGTAAAACTCGGTTATCAGTATAAACATTTCCATCAATGACAATGAATAATAAATACACCACGTATTATTTTTGCAAAACATGACATATATTCATAAGTTACCAATTAGAGCAATCCAACTTCAGCAAGATTTAAGCTTGAGCGTGGAGCCAGCCAATGAATCTTGAAACGCGAGCGTTCACACTAGGGAAAGAAGGATGGGCACAGTTGTAACCCCAGGAGCAGACACCGACGACAACGCCGTTGTGGTAGAGAGGACCACCAGAGTCCCCATTGCACTGGCCGCGACCTCCAACGTCGAGCCAACCAGCGCATAACATAGTGTCAGTGACTTGGCGACCGATACTCGCGTAACGAGTTCTGCACGTATTTTGGTTAATAGCCCACATCTGCACGTGACGCAGAGTTTCAGAGGGTTGCCCACCAAACTGTAATTAAAAATATTTATTTAGAAAATGTTAACATTCAAAGTTAGGATTGACATGCTAGTCGGTATGTCTATATACATATATCGTATCTCTAATCAAACTATTAACAGTTTTTATTGACCATAACATGTAAGGAATTTTAGGGTAGGTTAGGCAAATGAATCGATCGATTATGCTTATGGGGTATCACATAGTTAATATCTAAATTATTAGTACTATTGTTACTTACTGCGGTTAGACCCCAACCTGCAGCCCAGACGTGATGGCCATCGGGAACGACATATTGAGCGTTAGCGAATCTTGCTTGTTGCACATTGTTGTTATAGATGATGTTATTCACTCGCATGACTCCGACGTCATTGTTGGCCGTATGGAAGACGAACCCAGGGTAGTTAACGTACGATAAGACATTATGTACGATGCCACCACTATTGGCGAAAGTCGATCCTACCCGAATACGCCATTGGTTTGCTCTGTCGCCGCTGTAAAAAAATACGAATTTATATATTTATCGACTATAATTGGGATGTGTATTGTACAGTGTACATCCAAAAATATACGAAAACATTAAATATGATCAAAGTTAAATCATTAATGTGATTTTTCAGTACTGATCTAATCATAAAGAGTATGTTATTTGATGCTGTACAATTAAGACGTCACAACTTGCTATTTCATACAAAACTCCAAACATTCGATCGTTTTGACATTTTATAAAGAATTGCTGACTTGACATGTCGGGACACATCCCTATTATTTTTCGTTACGTATATGTCAAACTGATGATAAAAAACAAGAGTTCGGTATCTGGAGATGTCAACATTAAATTCAAATCAGCAGGGTGATTGTATAATGCTCTCGGATGTCGTTGTAGTCATTGTTGCAATACATTGACGGGATAACGACTGTTGTCCCACACTACTCGGACGCCAAACCATCCATCTATTATAAAATAGGCTTCCACGTTGAATCAAAGAGATTTACACAATCGGTGCCGTATTTAGGGGGTTTACAATGAATATAATAGTTGTACTTAAGGTACTCTACAAATAAATACTTTTGGAAACTTTTACTGAATTAATACCACTATTAGTATTAGATTACAGTTTTTTTTTTACAACAGTAACCGACAATCAAGCACACGGTCCACCTGATGGTAAGTGGTCATCGCCGCCTTTGGACATTGATATCACAAGAGCATCGCCAATGCGTTGTCGACCCTGAGACGTGAAGTTGTTAAAGCTCATGTGCCTGTAATTTCACCGCCTCCCTTACCTTTCTAACCGACACACAGTACTACAAGTGAACTACTACTTCAAGGTGAAAATGGGTAAAGTGGTAGTACTTCCCCGAGCGAACTCTGCACTAAGAGCTCTACTGCTCAAAATTTCAGTGGTTAAACAATTAAATACTTACTGTGGGCAATGGGCAGCAGTTAGAATAGATCTGTTATTTAGGATTGTACCGGCGCATGCTTGACGATAGGTGGCTAAGTTGTGGGAGAAAAGTAGAGTGGCAATGTGGGGGTACTGGGTAACCGTGGTTGTTGAACCACCCACTATCCTCTGTGGGTTTGCTGGAACAGCTGGTGTTTGAAAAAGGAACATGTATTATTGCAGATCAGTATATTCAAATAAATATTCAATTATCTGGAGTGTCATTCTGTAAGTTAAAATGACACTACCTCGAGGATGTGTTGTCGCGGCATCCATGCTGTGTCTCTTTCGCTAGCTACACAATCACGTGAGAGGTCCGCTCTCGGAGGCTTCCTTGCGCCAGCTCACCGACAAAGTTTGTATTAGCTGCATTAAGGGGGCTTGACAAAGGTTTATTTATAAGATCGGTCTATTAACATTAGGGTTTAGAGAAGATTAATAAATTACACCTGAATACATTATGACCTTAATATTTAAAAAAAAAATATTCTAGGTAGGTACGTGACCTATCATGTGTCCTTTACAAAAATTAAGAGGTAATCCAAATTTAATCCACGATTATCAATTTCCTTTATTTATTTCAGCGTAGCCATAAATTAGGCAGTCTTTTCACTACGATAATTATCTATGTAGATATTATGTTACCTTTACTTGTTATCTTTAGCTTTCGAAATATCTTTTCTCATATCCGATATTTGAGAGTGAACTCTGATATCGTTGTGTTGTTGTCGTGGGAATTGCATTCAAATTCTTACATTATTTGATTGGATTTCGCTTGATTTTAAGGCAATTGTAAAATATTCTGTTGCACCCGTTAAGCGGGCTATAACAATGGCCTCAAATCCCGTCATTTCTATGGGTATATGTAAACAATTGGTAGGGAGGCATTTCGTTTATGTGAAACCTTAAATTATTATCGGGTTTAAATATGAACTCTGTATATATGATCTCTTTACTATATTATGTACACTAATAAAACAAAACCGAAAATTTTGCTAAAATAAAAGGTCCTCTAAATGCTCCATGGTACCCATGATACTAGCGGCGTTGCCCCGTTAGATGGTTAAGCTTAGTCTCTGGGCAAAAAAGTTAGAAATACATTTTTAGGATTGAATAGAATTTTTTTTTTTTATTAGAAAGCAATTAAATCGATCCTACTAATATTATAAATACGAATGTTTGTTGCTCATTCACGTAAAAATACTGGTCAGATTTGAATAAAACTTGGCACATAGATAGAGCATATCTTGGATTAACATATTGGCTACTTTTTATCGCGAGAAAATGTGACATCCTTCGGGAACGCAGGGGGAGCTAGTAATGTATTTACATTATGCTATAAGCTATTCAGTGTGCAATGCTAATATTCAAATGTAAGCAAAATCCGTGTAAATATTTCGCCTGCAAATACAACTAGATGCTTCCGGTTTGAGCTGAAATATCGTAAGGCTTAGAAATATCCAGGAAGGGTTGCTAAACTACCCTAAAGGAATAGACAATATAATAATCCCCAACGCGAATATGTTTAATCTACATAAAGAAATATCCATGTCCATATTTGACCATATTATAATAAGAAGATATATAGATAAGAAGATGTAAATAAATCAATCAAAATATTTTTTGTGGATTTTTGTGCTTATTTTGTGGGCGCCCCGTTGTTTTCTCGTTTTTATTCCCCAGGATATTCTTCACACATGGTTACCTTATCCCAAATTAAGCAGAGTGTACTACTGATATACTACATATACAAATTTTTAAATACATACTTATATAGATATTTACACCCAGACACAGAACAAACAGACATATTCATGCACACAAATGTTTGTCCCGGGTGGGAATTGAACCCACGACCTGCGGCTTGGCAGTCAGGGTCTCTAACCACCAAGCCAACTGGCTTCGTATTTAATGAACTGGTATTTTCCTGAGATAAAAATATCCTTTGTCTTTGAAGGTAAAATCTAAGAGTATTTGTGCGAAGTGTTATTCAAAACCATTCAGTCATTACGATTTGATTAAATAACAAAATTTCCCATAATATTTTTAGGAAAGTATTATTTATATATTCACCTGCGACAGCAGCGACGCAAACGGCCAACAGAGCGATGACGGCCATTTTGAACTTCCAAAGAAGATAGCTACATTGGATGCCTCAACAATGCAATTTATACCATTGAGGAGATTAGTTACTTGAATTAATCTGTGATAACCGTGTATCTAGTTATCATCCAATACCTGCTATAAAATGATTTTAATAGTAGCCGACAGAAGCACGGCCCCAGTTCCTGAAGCCTAAGCTTAAGGAAAATATTATATTTTTTCTACGACCTGAACTGACAAACAAGAAGATGGTACCTTTATGATAGTACCTGGATACTGGCTGCTGTATACAACCCGTACCCGGACGATAGTAAGTACTCATCGCCGCCAATGCGTTGTCGACCCTGACACATGAAATTGTCCAGTCTATGTGCCTGTAATTTCACCGGCGTCCCTTTTTTTATATCGCTTTGGCCGAAAAACAAGCAGACAGTCCACCTGATGGTTTGTGGTCACCGCCTCCTATAGACATATGCAACACTAGTGGCATTACCAATGCGTTGTCGACCCCCACAATTTCACCGCCCCCCTTACCTTTCTAACCGAAACACAGTAAGCACTGTTCACAACGGAAATGGCTATGATGGAAGTATCGCGAAGAAATCTGCACTAGGAGCTCAACTACTTCCAAAATTCTTCTACGACCTAGCTTATATCTAATTAATCTTCAGTCTGTCTAGAACACAAAATGCATGTATCCGATATTAAATATCATTACCTCACTTTAAGATTTAATTATAAGTAGGAAAGCTCGAATATGCAACCTGGTAGCTTTACAGTAACTAAATTACCAGTGTCATAACACAGTAGCCCTGTTATAACTCTCGTAATCCTGTGCTCCTGTAATAATGTTGCTCTTATAGCCTGGAGCTGCACACCAGTTTTAGTAATATTAACAAGCAAATTTGGACTTAAAGTCAACGTCCTACGGCCAAAATTGTTTATGCTTTGAGCTGCTTTTCAACATTCTTGAGAATTTGAAAACTTGTTGTTGGTCTTATCTCTCAGTGATAAATCTATAAGGGTTAGTTTTTCAGTAATACATCAGCTATAATGTTCCACTTCAAACCTTTGTTACCTTCAGTTTAGGCCCGCGGATGCACCTATGAAGGTAATTGTTACTGAAGCTACCACCGGTTCGGAAGTCAGCCATCAACTGAGAAGAGCCGGCAAGAAACTTAGCAAGGGTACATTCTGTTTAAATTATTTTTATATAATCTGAATTTTGACTATGGTATTATCAAAATTTTATAAATGTTACATTTCACAGGCTTGGTGGTAAACGCTCTGACTGCCAAACCGAAGGTCGCAGGTTTGATTCCCACCCAGCACAAACATTTGTGTGCATGAACATGTCTGTTTGTTCTGTGTCTGGGTGTAAATATCTATATAAGTATGTATGTATTTAGAAAAAAAAAGTAGTATATGTAATCAATTATCTGGTTTCCGTAGTACTAGCTCTGCTTAGTTTGGGAACAGATGGCCGTGTGTAAAAGAATGTCCTAGGATATTTATTTATTAACATAAAAAATAACCAAAAAAGAAAAACTATCACAAAATACGAGCAAAAAATAATAATAATAATCTATACCGAATGAAAGGGCAGAAGCTATTTCCATACATTGGAGATGTTCAATATAAAGAACTACGTAGTAATACGCTCTCTTTTTCAAAACATTCGTAATGTGAATTATACATTTATGATCAGACATTTTGTTTACCGACAATTTCTATAAAAATAAATTTTTTTACAGAATGACAAAATTTATATTGCTTAAAAGCTGGACCAACTCAGCCTATAGGATGAACAAAACGTGGGCTAAAACGCTGAAAGCTCCTAACTATATAAATGTTAGACAAAATATCTTAATTACGAACAAAATTTATGAAATTAACACTTAATACTTGAACTTATACATAATATACCCCAGGTACCTGAAGAAAGTTGTCATGAGCAATTTTTTAGCATGAGGTTTTTATGACATGAATTATAGTTAGTTTTAGTTTGGTTTTTTTAGAAGTTCAAACAACACGCCGTTATTGCAAAGCATGACGTTTTTTCTACAAAAGTTAAGTAAGTGACCTAACTAGTCAAAAATCAATGTCTTTCATTTTGGGCCCACGGAGAACATTTATGAAGGTCAAAATTATTACCGGTTCGAAAGTTAGCCAGTTCAACTGAGAAGACCCAGTGAGAAACTTTTAATCTGTTAATATTTGTTGACAATTTTTTGTGTTTAATACGTATATTTTATTTATTATAAATACTTAATAAAAACTATTTTTTTTTAAAAATGCGTAAGGTTCACTTGTGCAGAATACAGCTATTTCCAGACATCTCTTCAAAGTAATAGTCTTCTGTTTACTTTGGAAATCCCTTTAAGGGCTTCCTACCTAGTGGGTAGAAAGCCCCTTCCTTTCTACAGCTTTTTCCTTCGCGGTGCAAGAGCATCATGTTACTTTTAATTAGTTTTGAAATACAATAACTTATATTGTTGCTGTCTCAGTACCCAGTGGGTCCTAGAAGCACCTGTGTTTGTGTGAGTGATGGGGATGGAGAATAGTCCCCGCACCAAGTATTAATAACTTTATTTTCCATTAGGCTATGCACATTTAACATGCGGTTAATGTTTTAAGTGTGTTAATGGCTGCTACCACGATTGGCACTCTATTTCTAATTAATAAAGTCGAATTTATTTAAATTTGAATATACCTTGTAACTCTTTTAAGCTTAGGGTCAAATATTTAATCGTAACAGAGAACTTTAAATCTGAAGGCGACGGTAACATATCACCAACTGGACCATCTGATTGTTTGTCAGACTTGTTAATATAAAAAAAAATCAAATCTATGTATCGGATGAATGGATGGATGGGTGGACGAACAGGACAGTAATCGTGTATGCTTTCGTTTTTATAAAAGTTTGGTAACTTAATGATAACGCTCCTGAACCGTATGGTGCTCAGGTATTGAAAGAAATATTCATTGAAAAAAGGTATATTTTGATATTATTCCATGGACAGAGTCAAACGTTGTTAATTTATGACTGAGACTGGATCCAAGCAGTGAAGCGGGAAACGCGAGCGTTGACACCAGGGAAGAAGGGTTGAGCGCAGCCGCGTCCCCAGGAGCAGACACCCACGACAACACGGTTGTGGTAAAGAGGGCCGCCAGAATCGCCCTGGCACTGGTCGCGACCGCCGACATCGAGCCAGCCGGAGCACAACATGTTGTCGGTGATGGTGTCACCAACGGTGGCGTAACGGGACCTGCATGTGGCCTGGTTGATAGTCCAGATCTGAACGTGACGTAAAGTCTCAGAAGCCGGTCCACCGACCTAGAAATAATGAAAAGAATATTACATTGTTACCATGTTTTTGTTAATTTATCCTCATCGCCATTTCAGTCCACATCGATTACAGCTCTATTTAAGACTCTAACGCAGATAGCCCGAAATGTTTACGTATTGAACGCCCATCATACGCCAGGTTAGCACATGTTTTTCTTTGGGCCCACCTTCAGCGCACTGATACATAATTGTAGTCATGATTCAGATATTCAGTGATTAACTTACGGAAGTGTGGCCCCAACCAGCTGCCCAAACAACTTGGTTGTCTCCGAGGTTGTAGGTAGGGCCGGCGATGCTGGCCGCCTGAATAACGTTGCTGAAGCCGATGGTGGTAGCAGAGCGCATGACACTGATATCGTTATCGGTAGTACGCGTGTTGTAGTTGGGGTGGTTCACGAAGAAAGCGAAATTGTGAAGAGCGCCGCCGCTGCTGGCGAAAGTAGATCCCGCTCGGAAACGCCACTGGTTAGCACCGGAACCACTGTAACAAGTACATGACATTAATAAAGGTTTTAAATTTTTCCAGTCTTTCCAATATCTTCAAAGTCATTTTATTATGATTAGTTTCCAGTTACCTATTATAATTCAAGAAGTAATTTAAGCCATTGGTCACTAAGCACTTAACTCATCCATAGTAATAAAAGCAAAAAATTACTTACTGTGGGCAATGAGCAGCAGTCAGTATAGACCTAGAGTTCAGAATACTTCCACCGCAGAATTGTTGCCATTGGGCAAAATTTCTGGTGAAGAGCAGCGCGACAATGGTTGGGTACTGGTTGATCGTGGTGGTTGAACCCCCGATGATCCTTTGGGGTACGTATTCAGCTGTAAATAAATTCCAATATTATAACGAGACACAGATTAAGTGAGCAGCCCAAAATTGACAGATTGTGTCTCCTCTGTAACTACATATTGCCCCAAGAAACGTTGTTAATAATAAATATTTAATTAAATTTTATAATTTATTTATTTTATTTATCTCCGCAAATTATATGTAATGATAAAATACAGTTGACAGGAAGATTGGGAAAAAATTGCAATTTGAGGGAGATCTGGAGTCCAAACTAAGCCTGGGCCTGTATTTTGGAGCTCCAGGCCCCCATTTCCTTTAATTACAGTAGTCAACTTGGTGCGTAAGTGTGTATAAATGTGTAAGTAAATGAGTAAGGGTTTGTTTGTGTGTGTGTGTGTGTGTGTGTGTGTGTATGTGTGTGTGTATATGAAGTAATGTTAATTATGCAATATGAATTTATAACAATACTGACATTATTTAACATAATATTTATACAATGAAGTTATATCTCTGACCAAATTTCTGCTTGTCAAAGAACTTACGGAATTACTGACAAAATTTAACACAGAACACCTTTATTTATGTGCTTATTTCAGCATAAGTTTATTATGTTTATGATCATAACCTCTTTTAATTTTAAGATATACCAACATAAGGATCTAATTATCTTTCAAACATACTATAAAACAAAGTTGTTAATATTTATAATAAAAAATACGTAATAAATTTACAAAAAAAAAATATGTTAAATTACAAACCTGCGACTGCAGCGAAGCAGAGAGCCAACACAGCGACGGCGCGCATCTTTGGATTTAAAATGCAATTGTTGACTTCGGTTCTGAATCATCCTCTTTATATTCATGTCTTATTATCTTCCTAAATTAATCTTTGATAAATAGATTATTAGATACTTTCAAACCGTTATCAACTCAATTACAGTTATTTATGACAAAATTGATATCTCTTCATTTTGAACGGATGTAGTGTCATTCATCATCGTCATCTTGTCATAGCAAAGCGCAAGCTCTGCTTAGTTTTGGACAAGATGGTCGCGTGTGCAGATGTCCAAGGATATTTATTTATTATTATTATCATCAATTTAGTTACATTCCCTGCTAACAAGCCTCCAATTCCAATTCGCCAATTCTCCAAGCGGTGCATGTTTTTTTGTGCATTAAAGCGGTTACCCTTCGTTTTGAAACGTATTAAAATATAATAGTAAAAATTGGGACTCTTTAGTGTCTGTCCGTATGCCACCGTTGTTTGTTGAGTGTTAGGAAACTTGAAATTTAATTTAGTTTGTATAATTTTATATTTTATTTTACCCGATTTCTATTTTAATACTTGTGATCTTAGGAAACTGTAAGTCAGATGTTAACCAATGTAACTTGCTTAACTGTCTTTGTAGAAATAGAATAATTTTAATAGGACCACTGCAAAATACGAGTTACACTCACGCCAAGAAGGTAAAATAATCTTAACTAAAATTATACATTATTAACCATGGTTTGGTTAGTTTTTTATACAGGAATATTTTTTTATTCAGTGCGTAAAATTTCACAAATTAAACTTAAATGAGATTTTTTAACCACTTTTTAAATTAACTTATTGTTAGCGATGATGTTTACCTTAAAATTGATTTTATGGGCTTCACCCCCACTGCTACACCGCTGCGTGCGGACGCGGCGGGCGCGCCCATTGATATTATTCCGAATAGTTAGTTTGCTGATTTAAAGTCGAATAAAAAATATATAAGAAAAATTTAACAAATATTAGAAATGTGTTCTATTACTGACACTGAACCACCAGCGTGTATCGCGCATTCCTTAAAAATATTCCTGTATATACTAGCTGTCCCCCGCGGTTCAACCCACGTTCCCGTTAGGGTTGCTGCCTTAGAAAGGCAGCAAAATCTTTGATTATTTCATGTAAACTTTCTAAGCCTTTTCCCCCTTTATTCAACTCTGGCCCCAAATTTTGTTTAGTTTGTCGTTTAGTCTAGGCTGACGTGTCCTACCCATAAACAATCTATTTTCCAAAATTCAGCTCCGAACGTTTTTGTTATTCCATATAGTTTTTATGGTTATTTTAGTTGTTTCGTCGTTATATTAGTTGTTTCGATGTTATGTTAGTTGTGTCAGTTTGGTTGTTATGTTATTCATTAATTTATTAAAACTTTTTTATAAAAGTAAATGTAATTTAGGATTTAAACTTATTATATTATTGCATGTAGGCACTGAACTGAATTTATTGATAACGATTTGTGTAATCTTCTCATAATTGTAAATGTTTATTGCATGATGTGATATCCTGTAATTGAGAACCGTATAAAATATAATTGTTTGGAAAGAATGTAAGGTGTATTTATTTTTGTATGTCTAAATAAAATAAATAAATATTCAAAGCGGTGGGCAGTTATGAAGGTTAATGTTACTACCGGTTCGAAATATGGCCAGTTCAACCGAGAAGAACCGTTGAGAAACTCAACACGGTCACATTTTTTAGCTTAAGGTTATGAGGAGAATCCTTCTGATTACAGACCAGTTTCCGTTCTGCCAGCACTTAGTAAAATTTTTGAAAAACTGCTGCTTAATCAAATGTTAGGTCACTTTACTAAGCATAAGATATTGCATGGTCATCAGTTCGGTTTCACGAAGGGAAGATCTACATCCGATGCGGCAGCAGCGTTGCTGAGACACATTTATGGCGCATGGGAGGATTCTCAGGATGCGATTGGCATTTTTTGTGATCTATCCAAGGCTTTCGATTGCGTTGACCACCGTACGCTACTTCTAAAACTTGACTACTACGGAATTCGTGGAACTGCTCATGATCTTGTTTCATCTTATTTATCAAATCGTCAACAAAAGGTAGGGATTACTGGCACAACATCCAAGGGCTCTATAGTCGAAATGGGGGTACCCCAGGGTTCAATTTTAGGTCCATTTTTGTTTTTAGTCTATATAAATGACTTGCCATATGTTGTAAATGATCTCACAGATATTGTCTTGTTTGCTGATGATACATCATTAATTTTTAAAGTTGATAGAAAAGACAAAGATCTAACTAAAGTTAATCATACTATGTCAATTGTCTGTGGGTGGTTTGCTACAAATAATCTATTACTAAATTCAAAGAAAACTAAATGCTTAAGGTTTTCTTTACCGAATGTAGCACAAGTAGATAGCCAAATAATAATAGATGGGAGCCATATTGATCTTGTTAATAAAACGGTATTTTTGGGTCTTACATTAGACAATAAATTGCAGTGGGGACCTCAGGTTGATACTCTAGCTGCTAAGTTAAGTTCGGCTGCATTTGCTGTTAGGAAAATTAAACAATTGACGAATGTTGAGACAGCCAAATTAGTTTATTTTGCATATTTTCATAGCCTCTTGTCCTATGGTATTTTATTTTGGGGAGCAGCAGCGGATATAGAATCAATATTTATTATACAAAAAAGAGCAATTCGTGCAATTTACGGTATGGGTCCCCGTGAATCATTAAGAGATTTATTTAGGGAAATAAATATAATGACATTGCCTTCATTATATATTTATGAAAATATAATGTTTATACGTAGAAACATAGGAATGTTTGAGTCAAAATTGGATATCCATAATATTAATACAAGACAAAGGGAGAAGTTAGTTGTTCCATATTTTAGACTAACTAAAGTAAACAAGTCATTTCTTGGTAATTGTGTTCGATTTTATAATAAGATACCGCTTTCAGTAACCAAAATGTCTGATCATAAATTTAAAAATTATATTAGGAAAGTTTTGAAAGAAAAAGCGTATTACAAGGTGGTTCATTATATTGAAGATAAAAATGTATGGAAATAGCTGCTCTCTGCACAGTGCACCTCTAATTTTCTTGTTTAAGTTGTAAGTAATTATTGTCATTTTCTATTTTGTAGTCTTGTTATTTCTTTTTTTTGTTTTTTTTTTTGTTTTTTGTTTTTGAATGTTAGCTTTATTAAGTATTTTGTAATTGTTAAATATAAAAATATGTAAAATTGATGTTATAAAATAGCCAAAAAGTCAGAATAGATAAAAAAGAATTTAATAAAACAAAAAGAATGTAACCTTGCTGAGTTTCTTGTCGGTTCTTCTCAGTTGAAGGCTGACTTCCGAACTGGTAGTAGCTTCAGTAACTTTAAATTTGACCTTCATAAGTGCCTTCTGAGGGCCTAAACTGAATAAATGGTTTTGAATTTTGAATTTTTTGAATTTTGATTTTAGCAGTGTATGTATGTTTTTACCTATGTTCCACAATAGCGCCAAAACCCATTTTTATAAATGAGGATTCGTTATTATAGTTCGGATGACATACACTACATTTTATACGAATGAAACTGCTATGCAGTTTGGCAGATTTCATGTATAATTTAATTGTTTAACCAATTTTGGACAAATAAAAAAAAATAATAATAATAGTTTGCTAATGTGTAACACATTTTCCTTCTTTTTCTTTCATCCTTCCTTTTCCTTCACGATGAATGAGCATCATGCTACTTTTAATTACCATTTGAAATACAATCACTAATATTATAGTTCCTGTATAGGTACTGTACTGTTCCTGTATAGGTACTGTACTGTTCCTGACCCTGTTCATCACGCAGGCTGTCTCAGTACCCAGTTTGTAGTTAATGGTGGCAGCACCTGCATACTTCCCTTTATCGTGTGTATGATGGGTATAGAGAATAGTCCTTAACTCATGTATCGATAATTTTATTTAACATAAGGCTATGCGCATTGTGCATCGACTAACTATTGGCTCCTAATGGCTGGTACCACTATTGGCCCTCTATGTGACCCACGTGAAATTACGTCTACAAGTAACCTAATTTATTTAAATACGTTCTAACTCTTAAGCTTGGGTTAAAATATTGAATAGTAACAGCGGGTTTTGAATCTATTATTCCCTGGTATTGTAAATGTCCACAAGCAGCATAGTCCATCAAGTGGACCGTCTGCCTGTCTGTCGGACCAATTAACATATTTTATTTTTATTAAAATCTCTGCTTCATGCGTTCAGGAATGATGGGTGGATGGACAGGAGAGTAAACTTATATGCTTTTGTTTTTTTTTTAAGTTTGGTAACTTAATTATAATGGCTTCAATTTAAACGGCTATCGTAAATTAATAATGTACTGTGTTGTGTAGTGTATGTTGTTAAAATTAACATTCGTTTTTAAGTACATATATTGTTACTAAGAAAAATATGGACATGGTCTGAAATAAATATTTATTTATTTTTAATTATAACGCTCCTGTACCGTATGGTGCCGAGGTATTGAAAGAAATATTTTTTTTTAAATTATTTATTTTATTAAATATTGCTATAAATTAGATGTTGTTAATTTATGACTGAGACTGGATCCAAGCAGTGTAGCGGGAAACGCGAGCGTTGACACCAGGGAAGAAGGGCTGAGCGCAGCCGCGTCCCCAGGAGCAGACACCCACGACAACACGGTTGTGGTAGAGAGGGCCGCCAGAGTCTCCCTGGCACTGGTCGCGACCGCCGACATCGAGCCAGCCGGAGCACAACATGTTGTCGGTGATGGTGTCACCAACGGTGGCGTAACGGGACCTGCATGTGGCCTGGTTGATAGTCCAGATCTGAACGTGACGTAAAGTCTCAGAAGCCGGTCCACCGACCTAGAAATAATGAAAAAAAATTTACATTTTTGCCACGTTTTAGTTAATTTATCCTTATCTCCATTTCAATTCACATCAATTACTCTCTTTTTCGGTCCATAATTGTAATCATGATTCAGATATTCAGTGATTGACTTACGGAAGTGTGGCCCCAACCAGCTGCCCAAACAACTTGGTTGTCTCCAAGATTGTAGGTAGGGCCGGCTATGCTGGCCGCCTGAATGACGTTGCTGAAGCCAATGGTGGTAGCAGAGCGCATGACACTGATATCATTATCGGCATTACGCGTATTGTAGTTGGGGTGGTTCACGAAAAAAGCGAAATTGTGAAGGGCACCGCCGCTGCTGGCGAAAGTAGATCCCGCTCGGAAACGCCACTGGTTAGCGCCGGTACCACTGTAACAAGTACATGACAATAAATAAATAAAGATTCCGCCGAATTCCCTTCTCTATCAAGTCCCAAATAAGGAAACTCAACAGGAAATCGACACGTGTTTTGCTTCTACACGAAGCATCTTCAGGACGTATTAGACCCGCTATCACTGACTCGACGCACGAGCACCACAGACGTGTTCCCTCGCCAACCGCCGGACAGAAAAGGAATAAATTAGGATTGATACATTTACTATGGATTTTATTTTTAAATGATGGACGGTAGATTCTTTCCAATATCTTCGAAGCTAATTTTATTATGGTTAACTTTTTATTACCTTTCATTCCAGAAGTAAGTGTCCAACTAGACGAGAGGTTGAACATAATACATACTTACCTATGGTCGATTATTTGATCCATAGTTTGTGCCAAGTGACTAATCGATAGATTTGAGAGATTATACAGCCTTATATTAATTGTTTCTTTATAGATTATACAGGCTTAAATTTTAAACTTTAGTTAGTGATTTTTTTTATAAAAGAATTTAGTAGAAATTTTAAACAATTTGTCACCTTGACTACAAAGCACTAAACTCTTCTTTCTAGTAATACCAATAAATAACTTACTGTGGGCAATGAGCAGCAGTCAGGATAGACCTAGAGTTGAGAATACTTCCACCACAGAATTGTTGCCATTGGGCAAAATTTCTTGTGAAGAGCAGCGCGACAATAGTTGGGTACTGGTTGATCGTGGTGGTTGAACCCCCGATGATCCTTTGGGGTACATATTCAGCTGCAAATAAATTCCAAAATTAAAAAGTGAAACAGTGAGGAGCCCGAAAATTACAGATTGTGTCGCCCCTGTACCTACATATTACGAAGTAGAATACCACAATATGTTATCCCAAAGGTTTACGAAATTACTAACAAAACTGAACAGAAAACAGCCAGTATGTCTGTTTTAGGTTCTAATAATTTTTTACATACATATACTGAAATTCAATATTGAATTTTTTTATTAAAATCGAAAGAATTAATTAGCAGCAGATTGAGTGAGGAGCTCGAAAATGACAGATTGTGTCTCCTCTGTCCCTACATATTGTACAATATGTAGCTCAAAGAACGTTATTAATATTTCTAAGCAAGTTTCTGCTGGTCTAAAGTTTACGGAATTCCTTAAGAAACTGAACACAAAACACCTCTGTATGTATTTTTAGGTTCGAAATTATTTTTTTAAATACACAAGTAAAAACACAAAGTTGTAAATATTTATTCAAATCGAGAATATTTAATAAATTAGAAAGTTAAATAATAAACCTGCGACTGCAGCGAAGCAGAGAGCCAACACAGCGACGGCGCGCATTTTCAGATTTAAAATGCAATTGTTAGTTTCGGTTCTGAATCATCCTCTTTATATTCATGTGTCTTATTATCTTCCTAAATTAATCTTTGATAAATAGATTATTAGATACATTCAAAGCGTTATCAACTCAAATAAAGTTATTTATCAAAAAAATGATAGGTCTTCAGCGGATGTATTGTCATTCATCATCGTCTTCTTTTCATAGCAAAGCGCAAGCTCTGCTTAGTTTTCAATCAGATGGCCGCGTGTGAAGATGTCCGAGGATATTAATTTTTAATATTAACATTAATTTAGTTACATTCCCTGCTATAAAGCGGCCATGGATATTCAGAAAATATTCAGCAAGTGTCAAGTTTTTTTGTGCATTAAGGCGGTTCCCCTTCATTAGAGCTACGTGTTAATATACTAAAAACGGGACTCTTTAGTGTCTGTCTGTATGTCACAGTTGGTTTTCGAGTGCCAGGAGATTTGAAATTTAACTTGTTTACATTCATTTTACCAGCGTTATACTTTATTCATATACTTTTTCATATTATAAGTATTATATTGTAAATATGTTTCAATTAGTCTTGTAAGTTTGGTTGTTATGTTTTACAATAGTTTTTTTTTTACTTTTTTATACAAGTGACTGTAATTTAGAATTTTAATAATATATTTTAAATTATTGTATGTAGCCTCTAAAAACAAAAAAAAAACAAAAAAAAGAAATAACAAGACTACAAAATAGAAAATGACAATAATTACTTACAATTTAAACAAGAAAATTAGTGGTGCACTGTGCAGAGAGCAGCTATTTCCATACATTTTTATCTTCAATATAATGAACCACCTTGTAATACGCTTTTTCTTTCAAAACTTTCCTAATATAATTTTTAAATCGATAGGTATACTATAACTTAAACATTTGCAAGCAAAGCAGCTATGGAGCGAAATGAAAATGAAGAAAACAATTGTTACATTTTATGAAATATAGCATTTTTAAATGAGCCCAATTTTTCTCCAAAAATATCCAAGTCACACTTGTGAAGAAGACCATTGTACCTTCTGAGGATATAGGAAAAAGGTGAAATGTACCCGTAATTATTTCGTCTAGTTATGATCACAAACTTATAATTATGGAGTCTAGCGGATGATCTAAGAACATTGATATTTAACTGAGACACTAATTCCACACAATATATGCCCCATCGACAACTGTACGCGAAAGTTAAACCTAAAAAGTCTCTACGCCAGTTTAAGGATTTCATTTTGAAATGATTAAACCTGACATCGTAATGTTTGATAGTGTGTTGAATATTCTTTTTGATAAATTTCTTTCTGAAAGTCTTTTTTCAATCTTTTTTTGTATACCTTCAATGCGATGTATATTATTTTGGTAGGTGGGATACCATACGACTGAGCAGGGGCGCAATTCCACTAACATATTATGCACCGAACCATTACCATATAACAACCAAACGTCAAATTTGACGTTTAATCGTATTGTACTAAACACACCAACGCTGCAACGATCGAACTGCGTTGGGTTTCGGTAATGGTTCACATTCGTTCGAAAGATTACGTCGAAATGTATGTTTGTTTCGGTTGTAGTGCGTAGGAATACCATAACTTTGCGGAACCAAACGTCCTACTCTAACGTTGCATTTAGTGGAATATGGCCCCAGTACTCAATATGACTGCGCACTAATGCAGCGATGAGGGATTTTAATGCAGGTATGGATCGGAACTGCTGAGTAATGCATATATTCCACCGTATCACCCAAGCCACATAGCTGATTTTAATGAATGAGATATCAATCGATTCGTTTTCATAGTCCGGATGACATGGGCTATATTTTATGCGAATATTTTTTGATAATGTTTTACTTATTTTCAAAAAAAATAAACGCTATGTAATGTTTTAAGCGCTATAATGGCTGCTGCCACTCTTGGCGCTCTCTGTTACCCACGCGAATTTACTTCTGCAATAAACCTAACTTGTTCAGCATGGCTTAAAATATTGCATGGTAACATAAGTCTTTTAATATGTAATGGCCTCTGGTATTGTGGCCTTTCTATTTAACGGACTAATTGACATAAAAATTTAAAAATTATATCTCTTTTACTGCTGATATAACGGATGGGTGGACGGACAGGAGAATAAGTTTCTATGCTATTGCTAAATTAATTATAATGCTCGCGTATGGTGCCGAGGTATTAAAATAAATGTTTATTGAAAAAGAGGTATTTATTGCTATTAGTCAAACGTTGTTAATTTATGACTGTGATTGGATCCAAGCAGTGTAGCGAGAAACGCGAGCGTTGACACCAGGGAAGAAGGGTTGAGCGCAGCCGCGTCCCCAGGAGCAGACACCCACGACAACACGGTTGTGGTAGAGAGGGCCGCCAGAGTCTCCCTGGCACTGGTCGCGACCGCCGACATCGAGCCAGCCGGAGCACAACATGTTGTCGGTGATGGTGTCACCAACGGTGGCGTAACGGGACCTGCATGTGGCTTGGTTGATAGTCCAGATCTGAACGTGACGTAAAGTCTCAGAAGCCGGTCCACCGACCTAGAAATAATAAAAAGAAAATTACTTAGTTAGCACGTTTTACCTAATTTATCCTCATCACCATTTCTAACCACGACAATTTCTGCTGGGTAAAAATCTCTCCGCACAGACTATCATCCGTCCATCCCTGAGAATTATATGCTTGGTATGCGTTTCTTGAAGCGCACACACACACAGTGAGCCAAGCTTAAACGTTTTTGCATATTTGCCTTTGTGAGCGTCAATGTGTCAGCACCGTATGTAAGAATGGGAGCTTTGGTTAAAAGACCTATTCAAGTTTTCAAAGGTTTGCCCCGTCGACAATGCTTACGGATTTAATTCACATCATTTTATTAGGTAGGGAAGATATTTCTCTTTCGGCCCACCTGCAGCACACTGATTTATAATTGAAACCATGATTCAGATATACAGTGATTGACTTACAGAAGTGTGGCCCCAACCAGCTGCCCAAACAACTTGGTTGTCTCCGAGGTTGTAGGTTGGGCCGGCGATGCTGGCCGCCTGAATGACGTTGCTGAAGCCAATGGTAGTAGCAGAGCGCATGACACTGATATCGTTATCGAGAGTACGCGTGTTGTAGTTCGGGTGGTTCACGAAGAAAGCGAAATTGTGAAGGGCGCCGCCGCTGCTGGCGAATGTAGATCCCGCTCGGAAACGCCACTGGTTAGCACCAGAACCACTGTAACAAGTACATGAAATTAATTATGATTTTAGATACAAAATTTACTAAGTATTTTATTTTCCAATTACGGATTCATTTGCAAATTCAATTGCAGATTCTTTCAAAGTTAATTTTATTATGATTAATTTTCAATTACCTATAATTCGAGAAGGAAGTGTCCTGAAGGAATTAGATGAGAGCTAGATCATAATGTACTTATAGGGGATTGATTGATCCACAGTTCATATCATGCGACTTATTGTTAAACTAATGATTTGATAGATTGGACAGCCCTTTTTTCAATTGCTTGTCTAAATCATGGAATATACATTGATATCTAATAGGAAATAACTCTAAACATTAGACAGAACTTATAAATAATTTAGTAACAATTTTAAACTATTGACTACGGAGCACTAAGCTCATCCTCAGTAATATTATTTGTTTTTGAAATATGATGTTCAACCATATATCAGTGACAACTTACTGTGGGCAATGGGCAGCAGTGAGGATGGACCTAGAGTTGAGAACGGTACCGCCGCAGAATTGTTGCCATTGGGCAAAATTCCTTGTGAAGAGCAGCGCGACGATCGTTGGGTACTGGTTGATCGTGGTGGTTGAACCCCCGATGATCCTTTGGGGTACGTATTCAGCTGGAAATAAATTTAAGTATTACAAAGTGATACAGATTGAGGAGCTCGAAAGTGACAGATTGTGCCTCCTCTGTTCCCAAGAACGTTATGATGAAGTTTCTGCTTTTGAAAGGTTTGCGGAATTCCTTATGAAACTGAACACAAAACACCACTGTATGTATTTTTGGGTTCCAAATTATAAATACACAAAACCAGTAAAACACAAAGTTTTAATACATTTTTTTTTAATTTCTAATTAATTTAATAAATTAAAAAGAAAGATAAATTATAAACCTGCGACTGCAGCGAAGCAGAGAGCCAACACAGCGACGGTACGCATCTTCAGATTTAAAATGCAATTGTTAGAATGATTCTGAATCATCCCTTTTATATGTCTTCATGTGTCTTATTATCTTCCTAAATTAATCTTTGATAAATAGATTATTAGGTACGTTCAAAGCGTTATCAACTCAATTAAAGTTATTTATCAAAAAATTGATATGTCTTCAGCGGATGTATTGTCATTCATCACTGTCATCTTGTCATAGTGCGAACTCTGCTTAGTTTGAAATCGGGTGGTGGTGTGTGCAGATGTCCAAAGATATTTATTTTCATTATTATCATCAATTTAGTTACATTCCCTGCTACGAAGCCAACATGGATATTCACAACATAGTCGTGTGCTTGCATGCGGTCAATCTATCATCTCGTGGTGCAATTTATTGGTGCATTATGGTGGTTACCCTTCATTAGAGCTACTTAAAATAGTAAAAACGAAACTCTCTGATGAGACTTTGGTGTCTTTCCATATGTCAGTTAATTTTCGAGTGCTAGAAGACTTGACATTTAACTTGTTCGCCACATTTTACCAGTTGTATACTTAAATACTTGTGATCTTAGGAAACTAGAAGTCAGTTGTACCAATGTAACTTATATAACTGTGCTAATAGAAATAGAGTAAATGTACTATACTACTGCCAAATGCGACCTGCTCTCACATACATAGAAGATACGGGAGGGCACTAATGTAGGAATGAAAATTGCTACTTAAAAAAATATGAATAGGTTTTATTTTAATTCAACATTTTCCTTAAGTTTGCCGTATGTCATTACTTACCGAATTAGATCCTTATCATTTGTGACACTATCGAACGGTGTAATTATACGGCGTGTTTTTTTTTTCTAAGTCAACTGGCTCGATACTAGGTTAGGAATATTGATATTAAAAATATCCAATGATGCAGTTTTAGTTTTCATCGAAATCGGGCCTGAAATTACTTTAAGTATTTTTTGCTTTAGTTTAATTTGTAATTGTTATTTTATCCACATCTAATACATATATAAAATTCTCGTGTCGCGGTGTTTGTTACCAAACTGCTCCGAATCGGCCGAACGGACTTTTATAAAACATCTATTTTTCATACCCCTAAATGATAATAAGGGTGACCCATCCCCAGGAAACAAAAAGTCAAATTGACTCGAGAAAAGGTGTATCGCTAACGAAGGACCAATGTATGTGTGTATGGCATACTTAGGAGTTATATTAGAGAAGAATGTTATTTATTTCCGGTGGGAATCGAACCCACGACCTACGACTTGCCAACTGGATTGTCTTTGGTATTTCGTAGGTAAGACCACGCCGAACAATAGTTTTGGATTATTAATTAGAATATCTTAAGTTATATAGCACAAGCCTTTAACTTTTAATACAAGTAGAATCTATAAAAGTAATTGCTTACTGAAAAGCTTTCATTGAGATATCTGATCCTACGTTATCAAGGTTAAAGGATCACATTCCATATCGTCTGATACTATGCCTCACCTCATCTCCATTGTATATACTCTGTTATCAGGCTTCACATCAATACCTACTTTGATTGACTATTTTTGCTTGTAATACAAAGTTTGAAGATTAATTATTAATATATAAATATTCTGGGATATTCTGTACACACGGCCATCTGATCCGTTACTAAACAGAACTCGTGCAATGGAAACTAGATAACTGATTTATTACTTCGTGTCCTAAACACATTCTTATATAAATACTAGCTGACCCGGCAAACGTTGTTTTGCCACATTTACTTTATTATACTATATAGTATTCGTGGAACTGCTCATGATCTTGTTTTATCTTATTTATCAAATCGCCAGCAAAAGGTAGGGATTACCGGCACAACATCCAAGGGCTCTTTAGTCGAAATGGGGGTACCCCAGGGTTCAATTTTAGGTCCATTTTTGTTTTTAGTATACATAAATGATTTGCCATATGTTGTAAATGACCTCACAGATATTGTCTTGTTTGCTGATGATTCATCATTAATTTTTAAAGTTAATAGAAAAGACAAAGATCTAACTAAAGTTAATCATACTATGTCAATTGTCTGTGGGTGGTTTGCTACAAATAATCTATTACTAAATTCAAAGAAAACTAAATGCTTAAGGTTTTCTTTACCAAATGTAGCACAAGTAGATAGCCAAATAATAATAGATGGGAGCCATAATGATCTTGTAAATAAAACTGTATTTTTGGGTCTTACAATAAATTGCAATGGGGACCTCAGGTTGATACTCTAGCTGCTAAATTAAGTTCGGCTGCTTTTGCTGTTAGGAAAATTAAACAATTGACGAATGTTGAGTCGGCCAAATTAGTTTATTTTGCATATTTTCATAGCCTCTTGTCCTATGGTATTTTGTTTTGGGGAGCAGCAGCGGATATAGAATCAATATTTATTATACAAAAACGAGCAATTCGTGCAATTTACAGTATGGGTCCCCGTGAATCATTAAGAGATTTATTTAGGGAAATAAATAAAATGACATTACCTTCACTATATATTTATGAAAATATAATGTTTATACGTAGAAACATAGGAATGTTTGAGTCAAAATTAGATATTCATAGTATAAATACAAGACAAAGGGAGAAGTTAGTTGTTCCATACTTTAGATTAACTAGAGTTAACAAGTCATTTCTTGGTAATTGTGTTCGATTTTATAATAAGATACCGCTTTCAATAACCAAAATGTCTGATCATAAATTTAAAAATTATATTAGGAAAGTTTTGAAAGAAAAAGCGTATTACAAGGTATTTCATTATATTGAAGATAAAAATGTATGGAAATAGCCGCTCTCTGCACAGTGCACCTCTAAATCTCCTGTTTAAGTTGTAAGTACCTAATTATTGTTATTTTCTATTTTGTAGTCTTGTCATATTTTTTTTTTTGTTTTATTTTTTAATGTTACCTATAATAAGTATTTTGTAATTGTTAAATATAAAATTATGTAAAATTGAAATTATAAAATAGCCAAAAAGTCAGAATTGATAAAAATTTATATAACAAATAAAAAAGAATGTAACCTTGCTGAGTTTCTTGCCGGTTCTTCTCAGTTGAAGGCTGACTTCCGAACCGGTTGTAGCTTCAGTAACTTTAAATTTGACCTTCATAAATGCCCTCCGAAGGCCTAAACTGAATAAATGGTTTTGAATTTTGAAATTTTGAATTTGAATAAAAATATTTTCATTTCATTTCAACCGGACTTGAAAATAGGTACTATTTAACTGTATTTCATTAAATCAGGAAAATAACCTTGATCAATATAATATCTCGATATAATTTGAGTAGTAGAGCTCTTAGTGCAGAGATTTCCGCCGTGAAGCAGTAGTGCACTTGTATTACTGTGTTTCGGTTAGAAAGGAAAGGGGGCCGGTGAACTTACAGGCACATGAGATTTAACAACTTCACGTCTTAGGGCCGACAACGCATTGGTGATGCCCCTAGTGTTGCAAATGTCCATAGCCGGCGGTGACCACTTACCATCAGATGGACCGTCCGCTGGTTTGTCGGCCCATGTGGTAAAAAAAAAAAAAGATTCATTAAAAATATTTGACAAAACAGTGCCAATCACTGTTGTTATTGATTTTACGATTGTTACTGATAAGCCCCATAAATCTTCAGTACTTTTCATATTTAAAAGTTTTTAAGATATCGCTAGCATTAATAAGGTCAAATTTAAAAATTGGAAATATATTATGGAAATGCTGCGTGAGTAAAGATTCCAAGTCTTCCAAAGCACAGGCTACTTCAAAGTTATTTGTAAAAATGTTATCAACAATTTTAATAGCTACCTAGATAATACAATAATCGCTCATTTAATAGTACTAGTGGTCGCCTTGCGATCGACATTCGACCGTAATTCTATATGTATTTTCAGTTTGAACTTAATTGACGTTTTTTTGTCAGAGTACAAATAACCTCTATAGCTTTGAACTTTTTTTTTTAAATTTTCTTCTTTGAACGTAAGCTATTTATATTTTCGAATATGTATGTGTGTGTCAATTGTATAATAGTGTGTGTGTGCTATGTTTATTTTCATTATTTTTATCTATTTCTAATGGACTTTATATTAACAAAATACTTTGTGCATTTCTTTTCCATATAAACTTTATATTAACTGTGTCTAATTGCACGTTCATCCGTTCTCGCAATTTTCTTAAAAAGAACTTTCAAGTTTTCTCTTCGGGTATTAAATATAGCTAGATGATTGAATTAGGGCTATATGAAATTCCAAAAAAGTATTGGAAGAAATAACAAACTGAAAGCAATAACAGATAAACCAATGTTTATTACTGAAACATGTTAATTTATGACTGCGACTGGATCCAAGCAGTGTAGCGAGAAACGCGAGCGTTGACACCAGGGAAGAAGGGCTGAGCGCAGCCGCGTCCTCAGGAGCAGACACCCACGACAACACGGTTGTGGTAGAGAGGGCCGCCAGAGTCACCCTGGCACTGGTCGCGACCGCCGACATCGCTCGATGTCGGCGGTCGCCGGAGCACAACATGTTCTCGGTGATGGTATCACCAACGGTGGCGTAACGAGACCTGCAAGTGGCCTGGTTAATAGTCCAGATCTGAACATGACGCAGAGTCTCAGAAGCGGGTCCACCGACCTGAAAAAAAGAAATTATATTAATGTGATGGCATGTTTCGCCTCTGTTATCGATGAAGGATAGATTAAAGCACTGAACAAGAATTGATACCATAATACAGATGTGACAATAATTTACTTACCAAAGTGTGGCCCCACCCAGCGGCCCAAACAACTTGGTTGTCACCGAGGTTGTAGTAGGAGCCGGCGATGCTGGCTGCCTGAATGACGTTGCTGAAGCCAATGGTGGTAGCAGAGCGCATGACACTGATGTCGTTGTCTAGAGTGCTCGTGTTGTAGCTGGGGTGGTTCGTGAATGAAACGAAATTGTGAAAGGCACCGCCGCTGCTGGCGAAAGTAGATCCCGCTCGGAAACGCCACTGGTTAGCGCCGGTACCACTGTAACAAGTACATGCTATTAAATTAAATAATGATCTCAATACATAAATTCATTGATTATTGAACTACACTAACTCCTAAGTACATATACAGACTATTTCCAATCGTATCTCTATCAAAAGGACACTTATATCAGTTTAGTATTCAAATAAAACTTTCAATGGACAGAGGACATTATAACACTTTTTTTTGCAATTCTAAACCATTGGTTACCATGACTACGCAGCACTAATCTCATCCTTAGTATCATATAATATAAAATATCATGTTCAACAATATATCAGTAACAACTTACTGACAAAGCACTAAACTCTTCTTTCTAGTAATACCAATCAATAACTTACTGTGGGCAATGAGCAGCAGTCAGGATAGACCTAGAGTTGAGAACAGTACCACCGCAGAATTTTTGCCATTGGGCAAAATTTCTGGTGAAGAGCAGCGCGACGATGGTTGGGTACTGGTTGAACCCCCGATGATCCTTTGGGGTACGTATTCAGCTGGAAATAAAATCCCACATTAAAAAAATTGCAACTTACATGATGTGACTCAAAATTACAAACTTTGTTACATCTGTACCTACTAGGTATTATATTTTAACTCAAGACACTTTTGTAATTAATTTAACATTTTTGTACCTCGAGAAACTGACTGATGGCTATCTTACTATGTCCCGCTCACATTACGAGCAATTAAAAAAATTAAATTAAATTAAAAATGAAAAATGTAATAAATAGATATTGAGATTTTTTCTAAGATTAAGATAAAGAAACTATTTAAAAAAAATAACCTGCGACTGCAGCGAAGCAGAGGGCCATCCGCTGCGTCATATACAACTTGTTACAATACACCGTAAAAATTATATTTTTTAATTTATTTTAATTAATTATTAAAGCTAACAACCCTAGTAAGCTGTCATGTCAGACAACCAGATTATTTAACAGAAATGCCTACGTACTTATTTTACTTAATTGTCTTCTCCTAGTTTTCAATCATAATTTTTTTTGGTGTATGTTATACAGCGTTACTACGGTTCTTAAATATTGTGAATGGACTCGTTATAAGGCCCCATTTGACCTCCTTCCGGCTTTACGGGTAGTTTTGTAACATCCTGTATGCAAACAAAACTCTTTGTTCGAAAAGAAAACTAAACCTAACTTATCCGTAAACTAAAAAGGTACATTAAGAATAATGTAAAAAAAATATTAAATATAAGTTATTAATAGTTTGAATAAGAAAAAATGTTTTATTTAAAAAAAGCGGAGGTGCTTTTTATATATTATCGAAATGACAATCCTTCTCATATCTGTCAATTAAATATTTATAACTATTGACACCATGCACCCCACGCTTTTTTTACAATAAAACATTTTTTCTTATTCAAACTATTAATAACTTATATTTATTATTTTTTTTTACATTATTCTTAATTATATTTATTAAAATTTATTTTCTGTTTTTTAGTTTGGTTTTCTATATAATGCGTGTTTTCTAGTTTTTTTAAACTATTATTTATTTTTCATTTTTTAATAAAAAGCATTTTAAGTGCCCGAAAGAATAAGTCTGGAACTGCACGCACGCGTAGTTCGCGCACTAGCTCTATCTCTCTTACTCGCATGCAAAGGATGCGGAAAGAAATTAATTAATTAATTAAAAAATTAATCCTGGCGAATCTAATTAGGATAATCGGATGCTTTGATTGGATTATTGCATTGTCATCGATCTTTGACAGGTGTGCAAAGTTTGAATTAAATCTGATCGTTCAAAGTAGGACAAAATCGAGCTCAAAGGGGTCGGTTACATACATACATACAGGTGAAGCTAATATAAAGCGTGTAAAAAAAGAAAGGTATTGTACTTTTTCTTCTGCATTCGTCAGTACATCTTAAGGCTCGTCTAATGTAATAAATTTCTAAAATAAGTAAGTAATTTATTGTTGAAGAGCTAGACAGGTTTGTAGTGAGTAGGTAATTATAGAAGCTTTATGTACTAGGTTAGTGTTTGATCAATTCATCTCTAATACATACAAGTTTTATCGCATTGGATTTCATCGAGATAGTTTGCAATAGTACATTAACTAGAAACGTGAGCTCTGTGGATTCGTACAGGTGTGCTGGGAGGTGAAATCTCTCTAACAGCAGTTGTATGCAGTAATACCTACCAAAATTGCTACCGGAGTTTCACTAAGTAATTTGGTGTACAATAAATCAGATAAAGTGATATCAAAAGCCGTATATAGTAATTATTTTTAGTATCTGTTAACTTGGTTATATGTTTGTTTTAAAATGTAGCTTCAGTAACTTTAAATTTGACCTTCATAAGTGCCCTCCGAAGGCCTAAATTGAATAAATGGTTTTGAATTTGAAAAAATTTGAATTTGAATTTGAATGTCTGATACAATGGATTAGTAAAATTATAGATTTACTAGGTGATATAGCAAATTTTCATTATGCATTTATTCATGATACTAGCGTCCCCCGCGGATTCACCCGCGTTCCCGAGAGATGTAACATCTTCCCGGCACAAAAATTCTGTTTCTTTTTACGGTCCACCTGATGGTAAGTGGGCACCGCCACCTATGGACATTTGCATCACTAGGGCATCGCCAATGCGTTGTTGACCCTGAGACGTGAATTTGTTAAGTCTCATGTGCCTGTAATTTCACCGGCCCCCTTACCTTTCTAACCGAAACACAGTAATACAAGTGCACTACTGCTTCACGGCAGAAATGGGTAAGGTGGTAGTACTTCCCCGGACGAACTCTGCACTAAGATCTCTATTACTCTAAAACTTACTTTTAATACCTCCAAAAATATAATATGTGTACAATGTTTCATGATGATCGGTTAAGTATTTTTCACGTGAAACCGTAACAAATAAACTTACATTCAGATTCATAATATTAGTAGGGATTTTTTAACCGAGATAAATTTTGTGAAAAATGGAGGTGTATTATTTTATGTCAGTATAGGGCTGTCCATTATTTATAATTCATTTTAACAACTAAGCATTTCCAGATATCAATTAACCTTCATTCTAAGCTCACAATGCCTGTGACTCACATTGTGCTCACCGAGAACAATACCTACCATCATTCTTTTAAAATCCTTTTTTGAGCGGCTATTACATTAATTTTTTTATTATAATTGCTTTTTAGCAGCTAAAACATAAAGTTTGGTACTATTATTCGACTATAAGGAAAACGTGGAGCAATAATTCTGTCGTAAAATATTATTATTACCACCTATAGAGCTATTATACGACCGACAACCATCGTCGCGAAAAGGGTGCCTTTGGCCAATTTAATCACCCATAAATGTATTAGATCCGGGAAATAATATTATTATTATACGAACAAATAGTCAAAAAAACATGAACGTTACAAGCGAAGCGTTACAATTTATTTTGATAATGTGTAGTGTTTTCACAGTGTACAATAAAATAAGTAATTTGAATAGATTTTTTAGATTAGGCGTAAATTACGACAAACATAATGCATAGGTACACTAGTTATTCTATTTTTTTTTTCTTTTTTTTTTTAATACATAAATATCCTGGGACATTCTTTACACACGGCCATCTGGTCCCAAACTAAGCAGAGCTTGTACTATGGAAACCAGATAACTGATAATAATATACAACATTTTTTTTCTAAATACATACTTATATAGATATTTACACCCAGACACAGAACAAACAGACATGTTCATGCACGCATGTTTGTTCTGGGTGGGAATCGAACCCGCGACCGTCGGTTTGGCAGTCAGAGCTTTAACCACCAAGCCAACTGGCCTGTCAAATCTCTGTTTAGATGTTCTTGACTTTAACTTGTTTATAAGATAAAAAATGCTTCAGCTTAATTATAATTAAACTATGTGGAACAAGCTTTTCATCCATGCCAAAAACGATAAATAAGCCACAGCAATTTTTCACATGAATTGTACTCATCACCAAGTCTCAGTTGATCTATGTATCTATTATATGGCCAAACACTCAAGCTAACAAAACAAGTAAATAATCATTTAATTTACAAATGGCTCTACCTTAAGGTAAAATCATCGTTGAAAGCTCAAACTTTGCTTACGACAAAAGCGAGTGCATTTCCAAGTGAGGCACTTACTCTTCATTCAAATTTATAACCTCCCCCCTTCCTTTAGCGCGTAAAATTCCGTGTTATCAATGCAATAGAATAATATGATGGTAATCGTAAGTCGGTCAATGACAGTAAGTCATGTGAGCAGCTTATCTACCTCATATCGGCTTGCGATCTCGGTGACGATTATAGTATAACCTAAAAAATCCGATTCATTATGTGCACTCAAGTCAGGCAATGTTTTTTGATAATATTTTTCTGTTTTATAATATGACTACCTGTGCCCGGCATTTGTTGCGAAATGCGTTTTATTTGCAACACATATTCAGTTGCTCGTAACTTATTTACCCGACTTCCAAAGAAAGGGTAATGTTTTTTTAAGCGTAGATAATCGTATGTCTATTTCTTTAGCTCGCTCTCTAGTAACAGTTCATAGATTTCTTAGATTCGGGCATAGAGGTCACTAATACAACTGAGTGTATTAGTGTCTATGCCAATATTATAAAGAGAAAAGAATTGTATTTTTATTTATTCTTTAAACAAAAAACTACTGGACTGATTTAAATATTTACTGTATTTTTAGAAACCTTCTTTATCCAAAAGTAATATGGGCTATGGCTTAAATCCCAGAATACATTAAATCCCTCGGGAACGTGGGTGAAGCCACGATACGGTAGCTAGTAGGATTTAAAATGTTAACAGGGCGTCCGCGAAATTTAATTACTTATCAAAGATTTCGTTTTTATTCTATTTAGGTGCTTGTTTCTTCAGAAGCTTTTGTGGGCGCGCCTACACAAAGTCATTGAAATTCTTTGTATTCGAATGGGTGTAAATGCGATGAGGTTACGATTAAAAAGGGAAAAATAATCTATAAGTACATATATACATATATAAATATGAATGTATGTCCTCTATGCGCTCCTAAACCATTGATCAAATTGTAATGAAACTTTAGTGGATTGTCTATGTAAGCCTGTGAAGGTACTTACCTTCAGTAAAACAAGTAATACAAACTTCAGTAACTTTACTGAGACAAGAAAACGGATAACAATACTATAACATAGATGATTAACATGTTAATAGAAAATAAATTTTATATATAAATGAGAAGCTGACTGACATATCAACGCAGAACCTAAACTATAAGGGTTAGAAACTTGAAATTACACAAAAGGAACGTACGTAAAAGGAACCCCTCCTTTTATAACGTAGGGGAGCAGTAAGGAAGGATTTTTTAAAAATTCACTAACGGGGTAAAACTAGGTGCAAAATTTGTATGGAACAACGTGTTTTCTTGGTCTGATCAACATCAAACTTGGCATTTATATTATTTAAAAGATTTAACGTGTTTCATCGTTTTTTAATATTCTTATATCCCTCGGGACCGCGGGTGAAACCGCGGGGGACAGCTTTACATCAAAAAAATATAAAAGCAAACATTTAGAAAATTTATCTCTATATAAGTTTATTTCTTGAAATGATAAATATTAGACAAAAACACATTGCACACGTTTAAATTGTATTAAGATAAACCCTTTATCTAAATCGTGAATCAATTTGGAGATTTGATATTGAAGAAAAATAGAGGTGATGTCAGTAACCGGACAATGATTAGTGTTTGAGGAGAAATGGAAATGTCATACTTATCTTATTATCAGATTTCGGTACTCTTAAGTCGAATGTCATATTGGTAAAAGTATTTCGAACATAAGAAATACTGAGCAGAAATTTCTACCAATCATAGCTCAGAAAAAGGTACGTATTGGATCAAAGGTTTGATCAAATAGCCGCAAAAAATAACAAACATTGGAATCAAACAAAACAAACCAATAAAACCGATATCATTTCACTTTTATCGTTTAAGTTGCGATGTGCAAACACGCAAACAAATACAGATACAGGCAAGTTTGCAGAACTCTTGATTACTGAGGTCACATCACAACAGTACGTAGTATCAAGTGAAAAGACTCAAAGGGAGATAATATTACAATGGGTAGTAGAATGCCACTTTCTCACCATTCTCGTATTAAACCTGAACTGTGAAGGTGTTACATTCAAGATAAGGTTTTATTGCTACAGTTATAGAGATCAACTTTATAGTTTACATTGTGCCAATAGAATGGAGGATAATCTGGAACTGGAGCCTAAGGATGGTTACTTGCCCTTAGTATTCGCTGCCACAGGTAAGATATTATAATTCAATAGTAGGTGTTAATGTGCAAACCTTTTGGGAATTCTACAAATTCCAGTACCAGAGACAAAAAACTATCCATTTTTGTATTTGGCATTTTTTTTCCTTTCGTTACAATAAATAATAATAAGTAATTACATTCAGATTTAAGAACTTAGAGTGCCTCGAGTGTTAATTTCACTGAACTCGTATTCTCAATATAAATTGTTAATAAATATTTTTTTCTGGAATATGTAACACGGCTACGATCACATTCACGTCAAAATGATGTATGAGATCATGTTATAAGGTTGCTGTTCCAATTTTTAGGTTATAGGTTAACCGTCAACCTAGGTAAACATTCTTATAAATTCTTACCCATCATCCTCTTCTTATCATCACGAAACATGCGATTATAAATTTAAAAAATCACATATTGTACTGTTTACTGTCACCTTTACTCCTAGATATAACTCATGTTTCGTGTAATATCACATAAATCTAACTTTTACTATCTTATTATGTAAATTTAATATAATTAAATGATAGCTTTGGTAATATAACGTTTGTAATGTAAAAAAACTGTTGATACGCTTTTATTACTCGCTATCCATAGATGGTATCAAGTGAGATTATTATTGTCGATTCTCCGAGTTCAAAACCCTGTGTGCAGGCAAATTTAACTAAATTCGGTCCTTTGTTTACCGTCCAGTTTTATCAGTCACATGAGCGGCATTTCGATAAAGGATAACCTACTTTGACTTGTATAAATAAGATTTCCTAACATACGAACGAACAGTTTACAATATTTGCTTTAATTGATTCGTGATTTGTTTGTACTGTGGAGTTTTTAATATGAGATTGCTGTCAGGGCAGGATAAAGATGGAGGCGCGGCCGAGTCGGCTCTCATGAGAGGTTCGTGAACTTTAAATAAACTTTGACCTTTTGTTTCTTTTTTTTTTCTCCCATCATTTATATTTTTTATCTATGCGTCATTTTATGTGATCATTTAATTAATTATTTAGGTAACTAATTGACTCGGGCATAGCCTTGGGGAAATCCATTGTAAGATTATACAAAAAACAAATATTTAGTAATTAATTCCGCTGGACGTCCTTCTCTAACAAGTCCCTACTTAGTCCCGGTAGTAATTAGATATTTCTTTTTTGTATAATATAATTATTCAAAATGAAAGTAATTTGCGACGAAGCTTCCTAAAATATTTTACAAATGATTTATATAATTTATGAATAATCTCACTGATGAAAGAGTTCATCATGTTGAAAGGCATTAAGGCTTCAGTACCTCTCGATGTAAGCGGGACCCAGAAGGGCGGGTAGATATGAATGAATCTAGTCAAAATTCCAGAACTATTCATGCATGTAGAAATCCCGGGCATCGTGAATGTTGTGCTAAATACTATTTGCATTAATTATGTTAGTTCTCGAGCCACGTACTTCTCTTAGAGTATGAATCCGAAGAACTCTTTGAATTAGACAACCTGCTCTAAAACATACATTTAGTGTTTTATTAATAATAAAAATTATTAATAATAATTAATAATTTTTAATTTATCTTTTTTTGTTGGTTGTTTTGATTACTTAGTACTTTTAATGTTGATAAATATTTGAAAAATAATTACAGTACGATTATAAGATATATTTAAAAAATGTAACCATGTTGAGTCTCTTGCATGACTTTCCGAACCGGTGGTAACTTAAGTATATTTTACCTTCATAAGTGCCCTTCTAACTGAGTAAATAAATTGCTGTAAGTTACTTTAAGCATTTAAAATTTTGATTTTTAATTTTATCTGCTGCCTCTTGCCTTTTTCCAATGCATTCGAATAAATGCACCTTCAAAAACAGATACCATACACATATCTTCACGACCATTATCCCCGAAGCGGTAGGCAGCGGTTACTACACTTATCCTTTTATCTACATTATTAATCATAATCGCAATAGGTGACTATAATGTATATATCTATTGGGACCACTTATCAGCATGCCAAAGTATAATACTTATTCGAATAAAGCTACCGACAATGGCGGTTGATAATGCTTAGACCAATTCAACGCCGAAGATAAGATTCAAAATAAAGGTTTTGCGTTTTCCATTACAGATTGAGTAACCCGTGGTTTCGGGAAACTTTTAATAATTATAATAATTTCTTGTTTTTAATCCTCTCATTTAATTTATCAGGCATAAAAGGCGTCATCATGAAATAAAAGACGTTTTTTCTTTTTTTTTATTATTATTTAATTTATCAATGCAATACCGACAGTGGTGAAATTTTCCTAACTAAGACATTAACTTTAATATTAATTACCTACTTATCAATTACGTAACTTTTTTATTATAGCTTTAATTATTTCGACAAACAAGCAAAGTATGTATGATGATCTACTCTAGAAATATGTATGCAATGCAAAAATATATTTACGTAGCGAACAATTTAATAAATGGTAACTTTTCTACCTTCAATTAGTATCTAGTTAACAATGCTGACCGTAGGTACGAATCGCGCCGATGTGCTGCTTCGGTTAATTACAATCGATATTGTAGCGCGCTCTAGTCTATCTGCAATGATTAATAACATCGTCAATTAACGGACTGCATTAATTAGCCGCCATAGCAATTGTACCCGCCACTGTAATTATTGTACCTGAGCGATTAAGGTTCGCTCTCCGGTTTTTTTTTTGTAAAATATTGTTTTTCAGGGAAGGGTAAAACGTTAAATAAATATAAATATTCATTGAAATCAGCGGCGTAGCTAGATAACCAAAGGCAAAAAAAATTAAGTAGGGCCCCAACTAAACTCCTTAAAATTGTTTGTCCTCCAGCTGAAGCTTGGGAGCCCCGGGGCACTGCCTCGTGAAGCCCTCCGGTAGCTACGCCACTGTTTGTTAGTCAGAGTTCGAGGGCCCCCCTGAGCTTGGGGGCCCTGGGGCACTGCCCCGTCTAGCCCTCCGGCAGCTACGCCACTGATTGAAATAGAGCGGTTGCCGAGATAACAGTGTTTAATCCACTGTACATAACAATGTTACTCTTTCACGCAAAAACTACCAAATGGATTTGTATGAAAATTTGCACATAGATAGTATATATGCCGGGATTAACACATAGAATATTTTTTATCCCGAGAAAATGTAACTTCCCACGGGTATGTGAGTGAAACCGCGGGGGACAGCTAGTACTATATATATGTACTAGCTGTCCCGAGAGACGCTATCTAAATAATTCCATAAAAGTTCCATAAAAAAACAATGCAGGAATTCGATCGTAGCGCCACACACAGGTCCAATTGTAAATCTAAACCATTATAGAATCCAGTGGAATACGCACAAAAAAAATCATCAAAATCATTCCAGCCGTTTAGGAGGAGTTCAGTAACATACACACGAACATAAGAATAAATTGAGATAGGTACATTGGTATCACAGAAATATAAAATACTTGCTGACCCGACAGTAGTTGTTCTGTTTTAACTAAGAATATTGAATTCCAACTGGATGGATTTAAAAAAAAAATCCAAGAACATAGTATTTATGAATCTAATTCTTTGAGATACACAACAATTAAAATTTTAATATGAGGCGTGTTTGCTCTGAACTAACTGTGATGAACACACACGAATGAATCGACTGTGAAATGTGTACTAAGTAATGATAAATTAATCTGTTTTAAACGATATTGTCATATAACTGAAGTGATTAGAAAATTTAATATGGTCGTTATGTTTTCTTAAATTTTCTAATTTTTCGCGGAACTTTCTTATTTTTTTCTTTCATAAGAACCTTCTCCTGACAATAACAAACACACCAAAAAAATTATTTGCGAAATCGGTCCAGCCGTTCATGCGTGATGCCGTGACCAAGGAAAATAGGGATTCATTTTTATATAGCTAAATATTATATTATTGTGGTGAGCAAAGGGCTGGTTCTTACCTTGGATGTATTGTGTAAACAATTGTTGGCTGACCTAACAAATACATAAATAAAGGATTAGCCTAGCTATTCAACAAGGTAATGCTACCAGCCTTCTCGGCACATTACCCACGGGTGGCAACCTAAAACCTATTCTACCTATAATATTATTATTATAGAGATAAAGAGTATATAATAGGATAGGACAATATAAAAAACTGTCAAAGATTTGTACTAATTTGTTTGTATAATCTAATAGCTAATCTTTCAAAATTTATTTGAATACTAGCTGTTCCCCGCTGTTTTACCCGCTTTCCCGAGGGAACGCGGGTGTTACGTTTACCCGGTATAAAAAATTATATAATAAGGTATACCTTATTAATTATTAATAACATATGCGTTATTCCAGGATATGCTCTATATATGTGGCAAATTTTATCCAAATCTGTCTGGTAGTTTTTGCGTGAAAGAGTAACGAACATCTATACATACAAACATTCGCATTTATAATAGTAATAGTTTAACAGTTTTAAAGCGATAGCTCTAAGATAGTAAAACCAAATGCCATGCAAAAAGCTGTTAACAGCTTCAGCTCTGTACACTTGCTTCCACCTAGCTGGCGGATAGCTACTATAGTACCTATGTTATTGATTACTGCCTAATTGAAAATCTACCAAACACATACCGCCGAGTTCTAGCTGTTGCACTGCACAGCCATCCATAGCCATCTTTAGCCGTTTGGAGGCCCTGAGTACTTTAGGATAATGACCCCCTTGATTATGATATAACATCTTAAAGAGTGCGATATACCGACCCGGTCTGATGACACTATCAGTCGGATGCGTTCTATGTAATCTAAAGCCACCCAATGCCTAGCACTCCTGCGTAACATTTGTTATCGGTCGGTGATCTGGCATGAAATAGGGGGCCCTATGGATTGTGGGGCCCTGGGCCCTTATCCAGAGTGCACAATGAAAAAGAAGGCCCTGTGCATAGTGCCAGTGCACTTTAAGGCTATGTGAAGGCCAGTAACACATTATTACAAATCAAGGCGAAGCTTATCTCTTAGCATGAGTTAAACAGATCTCTCTTCTACTCTCTTGTCGTCACCTGACATAAAAAATACTGAACCCAGTAATTTTTTACGCGAGAAAACAATATACAATAATATTAGCGTAATATTTGTTATCGGTTGGTGATCTCACAGGAAATAGGGGCCCTAAGGATCGCGGGGCCCTGGGCTCTTGCCCAGAGTGCCCAATGAAAAAGAAGGCCCTGTACATAGCCAGTGCCCTTTAAGGCTATGTGAAGGACAGTAACACATTATTACTTATCAAGGTGAAGCTTATCTCTTAGCATCAGTTGAACAGATCTTTCGTCTACTCTCTTGTCGTCACCTGACATAAAAAATACTGTACCAATTCCAATTTTTCCCTGTCCAATTTTTTTACGGGAGACAAAAATATATAATAATGTTATGTCTAGAGTTCTACAAATAATAATATACAAGATCCTACCCTCCGTAGCTCCAGCCCCCAGAGAGTAAACTTACTGTTTAAAGGGCACATTAAGCTCGGAATTTATGTAAGTGGCTCAGCTGACATCACAGAAACGATTGTTTGTTCACTCAGAGTTTAACATTATGACTTTGACCTTAATGACAAAGTGGCGGTGTCAAATTGAACACACCACATATCGTCGGGGATAGTTCATAGGGCGTAAGTAGAAGTGGTAAATAGTGCGTAATTATCGAGTTTTTTTTTTTATACCACATGGACCGTCAAACAAGCAGATGGTCCACCTGATGCTAAGTGGTCACTGCTGCCTATGTATATTCCCAACACCAGGGGCATCACCAATGCGTTGTTGTCCCTGAGACGTGAAGATGTTAAGTTTCATGTGTCTGTAATTTCACCGGACCTTTCTAATCGAAACACAGTAATACCAGTGCACTACTGCTTCATGGTTGAAATGGGTAAAATGGTAGTACTTCCCTGGACGAGCCCTGCACTAAGAGGTCTACTAATTTGGACATTTTTTAGGAGGTAGGAAACATCATAAGAAGCTGTGTCCGAAATGAACTAGCGCGTTATCTTGATGTAGTTGCTCCCATTACTTATGCTGTACTTCCCAGTGCTAGTTAGACGGCGTTAAACTATTCCCGAATATAAATATTTCATCTTGTACAGTGAGCTGCCAAGCAAATAGAGTTTTGTTCAAACCATAGTATGATAAACTTTCGACTTTCCAATCAAAAGTTTTATCTCTTTTATTCATAGTGTGTCTGTTTTTACTACCCAATTTTATGAAACTATCTTGGGAATTAAGGTTTTTCGCCTTTTTGTTTTGGAATTTTTGGCTCGATTAGCGTGGTGGATAGATTCCCGAGTTGCAACGCGACAGGTTGTAGGTTCGATTCCTACCACGTACAAACATTTGTGTGCATGATTATGTATATTTTTTCTGGATCTGGATATATATAGTACAAGTTTTATTTGGATTGGGATCAGAAGTGCATGAAGAATGTGATATGCACTTATTTCATTTAGACATTATTTTCACGATAAGATTTGCTCAATTGAATTTCAAGCTCTTATCATCTCTTCTTATTAAGAAAATACTTAAAGTTTGTTTATAAATTTGGTTAATAGATTGAACAGTTCTTTATCACTGCTTCAAAATCAAAAACAATGCAGTAAGCTAAAAAATACTCTCCAATGATAGCACTATATGGTGAGCTCTTGGTACAGAACCCTGAGCAGCCTAACTAGCTAATTATCAACTTCACCCTAGTAGCACTGCAGTAAATGACACCTCTATTTTCCTAACCATTAAGTTGAGATAAGATGGGAATAAATGGCGCGACTATATGAGGGTTAAATCTAGACTAGGTACTATGAGGTAATCGATGCTCATTTTAAATTTTATAGAAAGCTTCTATACTATACTATACTATACTATACTATACTATACTATACTATACTATACTATACTATACTATACTATACTATACTATACTATACTATACTAAAATGGTTCAGTGCCCTAAGCATGAACATTTATCGTCATCGTATCTCGTACGCCAAATACAAATGCTATGGGAAATTGAACATCGCGCAACGTCCCTATGCACGTCGTATGCGTGGAGTAACATTTTTAAACCAGATTTTTGGCACTCTCCATAGATATTCGTACTGAGGCTGCAGTACTCTTGTACGAGTACAAAGTCTCCTTTATCGTGAATATATGCAACAAAAGATTAATTGTAGGTACATTATAGATATAGATTGTGGTATCAAGTTGTAACTAGCCTAAAAAATCTTTTTTAATCCTATAAGTTTTTAATCTAAGATCTGTTTGTATTTTGATAAATAAAACCAATATTCAACTGGTAGAAATATTATTTTTGTGGGGCCTTTTAATAATTTAATATTTTCAATTTATTGGCTTAGAAAATCGGAACGAAAGGAGTCGGGAACTTACTGAGTAGAGAAACCCTTTGGAATTTTTTATCTATTTATAGCCAAAATTACTTACTAAAATAAACAGAGGTATTTAAATGTAACAAACTTAATTCAGAAATAACTATTCTCATAGAATCTCTTTGTGTTTACTTTAAGCTTGAATCTTCAGCATGAATGAACTTGTTTAAATCTTAACAGATTTCGAATTCTGACTAAAATGATGTAATAGAAACTTCAGTACTTTTTTCCTTCATTGAGTCTTATAACAATAAAAAATGGTGTCGTGGGACACCAGATAGGAACGAAGTTCCTTATTATAAATAATATGAGAAAGTATATTTTGGTGATTATTTAAATAAAACATGGCTACGGTGATCGTTTACCATCAGACGGACTGTCAACTTGTTTGCCACCTAAGTAGTAACAACAGAAACAAATATTTTAGGTTCCGTAGTCACGTGGCAAATAAATTTACCCTAACATCTTCGACTTATTCCTTTTCTTATAATAATTAGTATTTTATAAATGGAACAGAATTTTAAACATGTTGTATCTTTAAATAAATTATGAAAAAAACAAACCCAATAATAAACCATATCATTCAAATTTCGTACGTAACAATATGAAAAAAAGTGTCGTTACAACTTTTCGTATGATTTTTTTTCCGTCTAGCCCCCTTTCACAACGCGCGATAAGGAACTTCGTTCCAATAATTATAATATCCCGGAACATTCTTTACACACGACCAACTAATCCCAGCATATGTAATTAGTACATTAGTGCACCGTTGCAATATGCTACTGAAATTAATTAACGTTTAACACATATCAAAGCCTTGCTCAGATGTAAACAATGAATGTTTTTACTTTTTAGATTATAAGTTAATATTTTAGGTTTTCTTAGTGATTAGTATTTCATTTGAATCTTTTACCTTTTATGACCAAAATGTGACCAAAAACTGCTTAAAAAGAATTCCAATACCTTAAGAAATAGTAGGAATGGTTATCACAACAAAAATATTAGACGTTCTATTTACGGTAGGCTTTAGCAAAGTAATCTGGAGATTACAGGCGTTGCCAACAACAACAAAAGAAAATATTTTGGTGGGAACAAACGCGATAAAGGCTTTGTAATACACAAATAGACAATGAAATTCTTTGTCTGTACCTCTCGAAGCTTTAAACCATGAAAAGTGCTAGAATATCAAAATGCTTTATTTTAAAGATATGTCTACAACGTCCCTATAAAGATCGTGATCAAATTATTCAAAATGAAACCGTAAAATCATTGCATTCCAGCTCATTTTTCATGTCCCAATAACTCTTTGGTAGGTATTCGCTTCGCTTCCCAATAAATGACAGATGTGTAGTAGCGATTACCCATCACCGTTTCCAAATAACCGGCTCTCTTTTATACCCTTGTAAACGTGGCTCGCGTATTTACAACGCCATTAAACAGTTTGTCGCGTTTTTATCGTCCCCTAAGCGATAGTTGACCGACCCATTGCCATATTTTCGACCATGTTTTTATATACCCCAGCATTCTTAAACAAACTTTCTTATCCAGCGCAATGTTCTTAATTTATCGCAATTCGGCAACCGATTACGTAAAGTGTATTTTCTTAGAAATTAAGTAGTAAACAAACTATTCTAATCATAATCAGTTGGACACTTGTGTTTATTGATGAAGATAATAGGAGTGATTCACTAGTCTAGTTTTATCAGCTTTTTGTTTTTATTTCTTTAAGCATTAATGATTTAATATGCCGACCGAAACTCTTCCTGTTTTACAAATTTGATAATATGCTCAGAGCTTCGCAATACTTGTATGAAAAGGGTTATCCTTTGTGAAAAAATAATGCTATTACAAGTCTCACGAGTACACAGTAATGTCTGCATTGCGTTAACAAACTAATTAAGCTTTTCACATTTCTGCGACGACAATTTAAAAAGTTAATTAAGTTCACTTTTGTTGGTGACGCCACTAATTGTTATGCTACTGAACAACTGCGAAATAATAATTATGAACGGTTTAAATTAGCACTGAGAGCTTGACCTACACAATAATCCGAACTATATTAATAAATATCTTGGGGCAATGCTTTACGCGCGGCCACCTGATATCAAACTAAGCAGAGTTTGTACTATGGAGACAAATATACTTACTATATGTATGTATGTAAATATTAATTATTATTACTTAGCTCAATATTGTATAGTTGTATCAACATCAGTTATTTTCCTAATATAACCTTACTGAGTTTCTTGCCGGTTCTTCTCAGTTGAAGTCTGACTTCCGAACCTGGTGGTAACTTAAAATGTTACCTTCATAAGTGCCCTCCGCGGGCGTAAATTGAATAAAAGGTTGTTTTTTTTTTATTTTATTGGAGCTGGTAACTTCTTCGCCAATGGGCCACTTATCGAGCCTGTCAAATTAACGTTGATCGAATATCAGTAACGCTTATAATATACTCTGCCAAATTTTGGCAGCTCAACATTTTTATGGCTCAAAAGTGATTTCATACTTTACGAGAGTATAAAACAGCTGCGTTCGGAATAAAAATTTACATATTTTTCAACATTTTCATTTCATTAGCGGCGTGCATAAATATTTCGTGTGAGTAAATACACTTCGTTGGATTGGTACAATGTATAGTAGGAATATATAGTTATAATGGTAAGGTTCCTATTTTAAATAAGGCTGCCATGAATACGTTATGTCATGAAGCCGTTTATGTTCATGAATGCGTTTTTGCAGTGCGATGCAAAATTACGAATGAAGCGCATCTATTGCATAGGAATGACTGAAAACTTTATACCTACGGCTTAAATTTGGATTATGCAAATATGACCAATTTCTTTCTTTTTTGTTATTGAATTAAGTATTCCTGTTTCAAAAAAATTATAGCCAAATGTGAAGTAAAATTAGGTTAATAGAAGAAGAAAATAAATGTTGCCTGACTAGTTTCTTGCCGGTTCTTCTCAGTTGAAGTCTGACTTCCGATGCTGTGGTAGCTTCAGAAGTCCTCATAAGTGGCTTAAACTATTAAATGGTGACTTCGTGAATCGGGAACTTCAAAATTTTAACACAAAAGTTCCCGATTGGTATATGTTCTTCCTGTATTTTTATAGTTTTACTGACCTTTGACTCAAATCTCCATTTTACACTTCCCATTCCTTTTCCTAATCTTTCACAGACCAAGTTGACCGCCTTTAGAATTCTCTCTCCTAATTATTAAATGAGCCGGGATGTTAGATCTTTTAAATATCTTTATTTCACAAAATCACAGTTTTTAAATTTCCCTGATCAAATTGTTTCTTCTTTTCTAGTAAAGTTATTTACTTACTATTTACTTTTATTTTATTTATTTCTCTGACAATGTTTATAAGGATATTTTTGAATTATAATATTCTTTAAATTAAATATACTAATTTAAAGAACATTAATACTCTAAATACAACTATACTACTATAATACTAAATAAAATAAGAGTCAAGATAAGAAATAACTTTACTAGAAAAGAAGAAACAATTTGTTCAGGGAAATTTAAAAAGTGTGACAATTTATTTTATTAATATGTGCTACACCTACCATATTTTTTTAATATTCTGTTACCCAAAGTTTGCTTAAAGGAAATCACATTAGCTTTAACTTCCTTTTTTCCGCTATTATTATGAGGTGAACAAATAAAGCATATTGTATTCTATTTTATTCCAAATCAACATGCCAAGATATCACAAATACATCATATTATGTAACTAGGTTTAGCTCGGTTTCTGAATTGCCCATTTGATGTGTCAATTATCATGCATGTTTAACGTTATTGAAACGTTGGCGGAATTGGAATGGAAGTGGCATATGGCTCATTAATGCAACCCCACGAGGCGAATCGCATGCATACCAAGGAGCTCAGATACAGAAGAGCATAGCCTATCAAACTGCTAACAACACTGGTAGCATATTACATTTAAATCGCCTGGATAAGAAGACACCTTCCAGTTTCAAATACCCGCGTAATATTTTAATATTTTTTATCCAATTTTTTTTTGTCTTAATCGAGTAGTTGTGCATTTAGTGTAGAGTTCGTCAGGAGAAGTACTACCACCTTCCCCATTTTGCCGTGAAGCAGTAGTGCACTTGTATTACTGTGTTTCGATTAGAAAGGTAAGGGGGCCGGTGAAATTACAGGCATATGAGACTTAACAACTTCACATCTCAGGTTCGACAACGCATTGGCGATGTCCCCAGTGTTCCAAATGTTCATAGGCATCGGTGACCACTTACCATCAGGTGGACTATCTGCCTGAAATGCAGCCAGTGTGGTGTAAAATAAAAAAAAGCAAATAAATCGCATGGCTTAGGATACAGTAACCTCCAGTTTGAAATGCTCACTGTCATGCTCACGTTGTAATTAAGAAATTAATTATAATTCCAACTCAAGCAGCCTAGTATTAACTAGGCTGCTTGAGTTGGCCCCTGAATTGATTGTAAGCAAGTGCACAAAATTATTCCGGTAATATAACATAGGTGGTGGCATAATCGATGTCTCTCGTAAATAGTGTAGCTTGAAAGATAGCTTTTTAAACTGGTCGGTTAGTTCCGTAGGTCCCTTATCTTGATAATAGGTATTAATTAAAATTTAGATAGTTTAGATATAATTTTCATCATAGGTAATAGCTAAACATTGTCGCTAGAAGAAATAGTTACGAGTAAATTTCTCACAGTGAATTTTCCTTACCCTTGTGAATACACTATTTTTCTTCAAGATGGAAAAAAATCATAAAATACGCCAAACTAGACTTTCATCAATTCAGAGTGCTTTACAAATATTTGTCCCGCAAAGGGCAGTTGTATGGCATCCTCTTTTTCAGTATCTTATTAATTAACAAGCCTCGTCTGGAGAATATTCAATTTGTTAAATCTTTAAAGTGAAGAAGTTGCCTATTAACAGGCCGACGGCGACCCCAATGTCGCATTTTATATACTTCGGTTTATTTTGCAGTAAAACGTTTTAGAAATTAATTAATATCCTTACTAATATTATATTATACATAAATTCCAAGGTTTGTGTATGTTACGGGTCCCGGCTATACAGTTATTGACGAAATTTGACATTGTGCTGGGGAAGTCTCATGTCTAAAAGAGTATTAACGAGTAAAGCTACGGGGTGGTTGCATGTGTAATATAATGTTACCGCAAGATGTTTCAAAGTGTCTGTTTAACGATATGAGTAAAAGTAAAGTTATTTACGACAATTAAGAACATCTGTGACGTGAACTGTAATATGAGCAATTAATGTATACACGTAGCTGTGTTGAACAGTACTAAAAGACAATGTAGGGAAGTAAATATTCGACTTAATTTTGATAGTGAGGATCCACAATCTGAATCGTTTGTTAAGATTATTTCATCATAATTTTTACTCACGAAAGTCCTAAGGTTATCCACAATCATCATAACTAAGAATTTGGTCACAGAAAAAATACTATAACTTGGTATTATCATAAAATTTTCATCATCATAATTATACGATTCGCAATATTTCCAACGAAAGACACGAAATCAATACAATATCGGAACCAAATGAATTGTGAAAAATTAGGCCTCCACAGTGCCTACACTCCGCTCCGCCTCTCATTATTGAAAAATAATAATCATTGAAGTCATAATAATTACCGGGAGGAACGCACATAGACGCTGCGTGTAATCAACACACGCACACAGCCTCACGCCGAGGGGTTGCGTGGTGACGTCACGGTAGAACGGGAGAGCATTTAATATCGCTCTCGTGAATGTAAGGGACGGAATATAGGCCAAGCACCGACCTACCTTTCGCCAATGATACAGTGGCGAGCTGAGGCACCTACGTAGTTCGTACGTAAGTTGTAATAAGGTCACTTGCAAATCATGTATAGATCTGAAATTATGCTAATTGATAAGTTATTATAAAAAATACTAAAGCCACAGTTTGTTTGAAAGAAAGCCTTCTGGGGAACTTTATGAGTTTAGACCTTATTGATACCATAAAAGATTGTACAATGACACAATGTTAATGATGGAAAATAATGCAACAAAGCAACAAAGTCTGTTTGGCACCTAAATCCCTCGCGCAATTTGGAGGGACTGGGAGGTGTTGGTAATGCTAAATAGGCCATAAGCTAGGCTCTTGACAGCGCATCTAAGCACAGCATAAAATCTGTATGATTTTAGAAAACCTAACGCTATGACATCATCTTTTTTTTAAATAGAAAATTATTTAAAGCAATTAAATTATTTTAGTATCTGATTGTGAGGTCAACCTCATCTTTGAACAGCATGCTCAAAAAATTACAAAGTATTCATAGTATTTATATCAAGCCATGACAGAGATAATCAAATTTACTAGCAATTTTCCATGTATTTCTGATATTAATATTATCGCTCTCACCGGACGATATAATTTGCAAGAGTGGAAAGCATTTTTAATAATGTCTGACATATAATTGAGTGTTGCTGATCATAATAGACACGAATAAATATATTTTTTAATAATATAGAGAAGCAAACCCAAGGCACGAATCAATATCATAATTACAGCTTGCATACTACATGTCACCTGTCAAACACAGGTCTCATGAATTTCCACAAAGAAAGATCTCCATTGCCTCTCTCTTCCAACATCCTCCAACTAGGTCAGAAGTCCGACTAGTACGAAACCGAGCAATCGCGTTTATTTAGAACTAGCTGACTCGGCAAGCTTTGTCCTGTGCTTAAATTCATACAAAAATCCCATAAAAAAGCACTTAAAGAATTTCATGAATTTTCAAATTTTCCTGGCAATTTTCCAGTTTTTCTTTACCTAAAAATCTTTGCATCGGTCCAGCCTTTTTCTGGTGACGCGCTTACCCACGAATAGCATATCATTTTAATTCATATAGATTTGTGACGGACACAATAACTCTAGCTTAAAAAAATCATGAAAATTCATGTTGGAGAAGTCAATTTCAAAGGTGGAAAGTGAAGTCTTCTAACTCACACTGAGCCTCTGTGATCTATAGACTGAATCCCCCTCGTTATGAGAACGGGCTTATGTCCTTAAAGTAAGGGCGTATGAGATTAAGTTGCAGAATACAGCGTGTGTAAAATTAAGATACTAAATTATGTATGTTATCATAAATTTATATGTATTAGAGTCAGACTAAAGTACTTCTGAATCTGCTAGGTTTAAATCAAAATATTTTCATTTCATATCCGGCTTAGAGGATTCATCGCTCACCGAATTGTCCGCTGACAGCAATCTGTGGCTTATACCTTCAAGTCAATAAAAAAATATAAAATATTTTACTGTTGTGGTACCCGGATAAAATGTTGCTATATATCGTTTGATTTACCTTCGACATATTGACAACTTGCATTATAGCGTCAATAAAGGCTACCGGAAATTGCTTCAGTATTTCTAAGCCCATATTAACAGAGACATGACAAAGCACAACATGATTTTTTTTATGTCAAGTTGTATGTTGTTGTTGTGACAAACAGGAAGACGGTCCACCAGATAGTAAGTGGTCACAGCCACCTATGGGCATTGCCACTAGGGGCATCCAATTGGTTGACAACCCTAAGGCATGAATTTATTAAGTCTCATGAACCAGTAATTTCACGGTGACCAAAATATATAACACTGATTTATAATGGATAATTTACTGTTGACTTTTGTAATAGAGAAATCCTTTTTTCTATTTTTATCCTGGTCTAAGTTTAAGCCATTTTTATTCCTTGGATTTCCTTAAAACAAAATGGAAAGGACCGCAATTACAGTACTTATATATCTCAGGACAGTAACACTCGGACGAACTGGAGCGTGAAATGTATTAATCAACGTTTGTTGTTCGCCTTCTTTCCTTATTTTTGTTTTATTCAACGTTAAATAATCTGGTGGGATCAAAAATGGTTGCAATGGTCATAAAAAAAAGAGAAATCTCAATTCCTGGTGTTAAATGGACATCCCAGCCAGCTCCTTTGCCATAAGCAATGGGCAGGCCACATTGCTCGAAGAACTGATGGGGAAGAAAGGTTCTCGAGTAATGACCATGAACTGAAAAACGCCGAGTGGGGCGATCTCCCACCAGGTGGACCGACGACCTGGTCGAGTCGCTGGATGCCGCTGAATGATGGCATCAAGAGCGTTCGTAGTGGAAATCCAAGGGGGAGTCCTATGTTCAGCAGTGGACATCCCTGAGCTGATATGATGATGATGATGATAAAAATGTCCTAGAACATTCTTCACATAGGATATATTTTCCCAAACTAAGCAATTTGATTCATAAATAAAGCTAATGCAATTTAGACAGCATAAGAAACCCCCACAGTCAGTTGATATTTCTTTTAAACCTTAAATTTGGAATATTTCAATAAATTTAAGCTACTTGGTTGATTGACACAAACGTAAAGTGGAAACAGTACTAAAAGTATGATAGAAAAAGTGAACAACACTGGAGTGGGTGTAAGTGAATATGAAATATAAATGCAAAGAACATAGGATGTAAAAACCGCAGAAAGAAGGATAATAATATAAAGATGGAAATGTTAAGAATAGGAAAAATATGCAGGAATAGAAAAAATAATACATAGATTAGTATAGATAAAATAAAGGGATATATAGATAGGGACAATGTTATAAAGATGTACAAATTTTAGAAATCTTCTTTTTAAAATCTTTAAATAGCATAGAAGGAAATATAAAAATAAGAAAAACGCAATAAAAAATCCTGGTTATGTCAGAGAGGCACGAGCGGTCGAACAGCAGCCACAATAAAAAAAGTAAACCGTAAACTGGAAAGCCCATCCATGATGTAGCAGGTATATCGATATTCCCGTATACATTTACAGAGCTTAACAAAACCACAGATACTAAAACTGCCCTCCCGCCTTTTATGCATATGCCCATGCTTGGCTCCGTTATGGATTAGTGTAATGGGGAAACATATGCAAAGTTTTATGTTCCAAATTTTATATATAAAGAATTGTGTTACATATGTGGTGGTAGATCGCATTTTGTTATTCATTGAATCCTCACGCTTACGTCCCTCTATATTCTCGAGATCATACGATTTGTAAAAAAACATAAATCCTTTTTCTCTCAAGCAAGAGCTATTTTATCTTAATCTCTACCTCTAAAGCCAAGAGATATTGGTCAAGTGCCTACCATTGACAACGATACTACTCACCACATGTCATGAGTGTGGGTTTTATTATTAAGAACACTACCACATTCTTTAGGGAAAATGGGTCTGAAGATGATAGGTAACCTATAGCCATAGACATTTATACACAGACACAAAACAAACATATATATTTATTGTCCATGTACTACACATATTTATTGTGGGTGAGAATTGAACATTTTTATAAGACCTTATAGGCTAAACTCAAAATAATAATTACAAAATAAAATTATTGATTGAAAGGCAGAACTACCTTCCGGACAAACTTCGAAAGGGACCTCAAGAAAACTCTGATGTCAGAAGTGACAACCCAAGCAAGTTATAGCACTTGCTTGATTTGTCACTTTCTGAAAACCTGTAAGTCACGATCCAAAAAAACATTTACAGGGTAATGCAAAATAGAAAGTTTAAGCTACAGGTTTGGTTAAGTGATGAATGTGCTCACATCAGTCAATCAGTCTACGCTAGTACTTTATAGCATCACTTTATCCACATCAATAAACTATGAGGCTGTTATGTTTATTGGTAGTCGTATCGTTTTATGAGCGTAATAGACGCACCGCGAAGATAAGACAGGGCGTATGCCAGCATCCCAGATCTGTAGAATGTAATTAACGGGTCATCAAAAGCATATTGTAAGAAATACCCCACTGCTATCTTTCGCGTCAGAACGGCGTATCCTTGGGATTTTGTGGCTGGTTATCACAATTATAGTCCATACATGTCCAGTAGCTCTTGGGCCCCAGAAAACCACTTTAAACTGACCGACCGTTACTGGCCCCTTGGTGTATCCGCGAGGTCAAGAACTGTCACCGTTATTTACAGCTAAAACCAAGCAAAAGCGAGCTTTTATACTCTTCATACGTAACATGTATAATACAATTTTAGAATGAAGACACAACAACTCAGTCAACTTTGTAAAGAACAAAGTTTTCCATTAATTAAGTTCCTTGTATTTTCATACAAACTTCTTGAACTTTGAACCGTACAAAGTTAACCTGAGCTAGATACGCTTACACGTCATAAGCCTGAGATGTTATATTACTAAATAGAACTCTCTCAATATTATCCACTATATTAGTTGAACTAATTTTGTATTGCCATACATAAGTATATATAGTAATATAAAAGTATCCAAACATAAGACGGGTTAAGTAAGTTTTTATATAGATACTAGCTGTCCCCCGCGGTTTCACCCCCATTCCCGAGGGATGTAACATTTTCCCGTTACAAAAAGTATCCTACGCTACTTTTTATACCTCTAAGAATATGTGTACAAAGTTTCATGATGATCGGTTAAGTTGTTTTCGCGTGAAAGCGTAACAAACAAACTTACATTCACATTTACAATATTAAAAGGTTGTTCTTTAATTATTCTTTCGCTGATTAGGCCCAGCTAACCCAGAAGGAAACTGAAGTATCTGAGGTTAAAAGTATATCTCCCGGAACATATCGTTAAAATTTTAGTAGCTTTGTGACAGATTTTCAACTTCGAGACACAATGTTTACGGTTCTCTAAAACATTCATTGAAACGCTGTAACAAAAATCTGTCGCATATATATAACTTACATATATAGGTATAGACTTTGATTTTAAATATAGAGTTTCTCATTCTAATAACGTACCTACGAATAGACGCTTCGGATCTACGTACTGAAAGTCAAAATATATGGACCTTAGCCAACAAATGCTATTTGCACCGAAATTTATGTTAGATAAAACTTGCACATGTCAGCTTAACATAGATAGTAGATATATGTTATCTGTCCCCAGTATAGGCACTATAATGATAAAGATAATAAACAAAATTATTTCATTCCACACTTACATTCCTTTGCTGAAACACGTCTGCGTTACATTAAGACTAAGAAAAACATATTTTGACCCACACATGTATCTACTATAATAGCAAAATGACTTACTTTTAACGGCAAATGAGAAAAAGTTACTCTGTTATACAAAAAAAAAATTATTGTAAATCTATCCTAATTTCAGATCAACATATTTTATTCCCCAACGAAAGTTTTCTTTTATAAAATATTTAATACTTTTTATCTCGACCCGTTACAAAATCCCCGCGAGTATTATCATAAAGTGTACCGGCGTAGCCTTCAAAGATAGTTATGTAATAAGTAATAAAGAAGACATTTTATTATGTTGCCGCAGACCTACATTACCCGGTATATGTGGAAATATACGGTTAATAGCGAGTCATTTGTCTGTCTCTATTAGGGCGTCATCCCGCATGAGGCTCGTTGAAAATGTTGAAACCGTGAATAGAGCCTCAAAGACCGCAATTAAAATATAGCCCCTTATACCACAACCCCTATAAAAGATCTTTACGTCATAAATATCTATGTTCTGACCTTCATTTAATGAAGGGTAAATACGGGTATGTTTTCATCATAACATTATGTAGGCATAGGTCCTGCCTTATATTTGACAAAATCAATAATTATACAAAAACCAAATATCTAGTAACTAAATCTGCTGGATTTCTTTCTCTGTCAAATCCGAAAGGATCTTCAAGAAATGCTTCTTCTGAAAAATATTCCTAAAGAAGCTTCGTGTAGAAGCGAAACACGTGTCGATTTCCTGCCGAGTTTCCTTGTTTGGGATTTGACAGAGGAGGAGAACCAGCTGAATTATTATAGTTACTAGATATTTGTTTTTTGTATAATCTTATAATAGATTTACGCAATGCCACGCCTGAGTCAATTTGTTAAAATCAATAAATTACACCTCCCATCTCTATCAAAATGCAGTATCTGGAGATAAAAATCATTTATTCCAGACGAACATTCTGACCGATGGCTCATTCGTATTTTTTCAAGAACCATGCATGACATAATAGTTACAGCTCGTACAAGTCACATTGCATCTAAAATTTTGCCAACATTTCTCATTTAGTGGTAAAGAGAAAGTCATGTTTATAGGTATTCAGAATGTTCATAGAACGCCTCCAAGCATTTTTTTATACCACCGTGGCCGACAAACCATCACACGGTCCACCTAATAGTAAGTGGTCACCGCCGCCTTGAGAGAGAATCGCCAATGCGTTGTCGACCCTTAGACATGAAGTTGTTAAGTCTTATGTACCTGTAATTACACCAGCTCCATAAGCTTTTAAACCGAAACAGTAATACAAGTGCAATACTGCTTCACGAGGGAAATGGGTAAGGTGGTAGTAGGCTTCCCCGGACGAACTCTGAACTAAAAGCTCTACTACTTCGAAACATTAATTGAAACGCCGTCACAAAAATACGAGTAGACTTTGATTTTTCTTTAGAAAATATAGAGTTCTTCATTGTAACGTACCTACGAATAGACGCTTCGGATCTACGTTCTGAAAGTCTCAAAATATATGGACCTTAGCCTCAGAAGCTTTTTAAGAAATAAGTTTATACTATTAAAATAAGCGCATAAAAATAATATAATCAAAATATTTTTTTTACATAATTTTAAAAATGCGCTTTTATCAATTGTGGTTTTTCCAAGTAGGCTAGTAATGTTTAATCATCAAAGTATTTTATTCCACGAATTACATTTTATTGCCATTTCTGATTATTTTTAGTCCGACTTACTTTTTAAGTATGTGAGAAGATTAAATATACATTAAATAATCTATAAGGATTTGGTAACTACCCGACAGTTTTTTTCACATTATACGAGTACTATTTTAATAATAAGACTAGACAACGTAACAACGAGTTATATAATTATACCTAAAGATAATTATAAAACTTGGTACAAAAGGCCATTTCATAATAGAATTTTATTTTCTTTCATCATCATCATCATCATCAGCCTATCTCCGTCCACTGCTGGACATAGGCCTCACCTATGGCACGCCACTGAGCTCGATCTTCAGCTCTTTGTTTCCAACCGCTGCCAGCCAGCTTGCGTATATCATCGCTCCATCTAGCTGGAGGGCGCCCTACACTACGTTTACCGAGCCGTGGTCTCCACTCTAAATTTGCTTAACGATCCTAAAGAAACCCTTGTTATTTTTTATTAAGATTAATTCAGGCAAGGGTTCTTGTTCCCCGTTTATTCTAATTGTCAAAGAGATGTAGAAATACTCTGCTAATATAAAGTTCTCTATTCTATTATTTCAAAGCTGCTTATTATTGAAATAAAGCGCAATTTGTTTTATGTATACCATTATTATCTATAACAATAATAAGTATATATATAATATATTGCAAAAAATAATTATGTCACAATTTTTTATTACAGATAAAGTAACATAAACTTATATATTCTATTCCTAACTGCGAAAGTTTGCCATCAAAATAACGAATGTCAAAGAATAACAATATATTATTATCGTGAACAATTTTCCTTTAGGCATAAAATTCCGGTGAAATAATTATAGGTATTATTCAAATAATCTAATCTCTATCTATTTTTGTTCCAGGTATCTATGCTGAGCACTCTCTATAATCTATCATTTTAATACATCTCTTTATATTATAATGATTTATGTAAGTATTTTTATTCAAAACTAAGAATTGGCCGTACACTGTATGAATATAAAATCCAATTTCCTATATGATACAAGTGTCGAGAAGGGACCCGTTAAGTAAAATGAGCCTTGGCATACAATGTGACATATTTAAACACGGGAAAAATTGCGGGCAACATTGTCGAAATATTTCTAGAGTCGTAAAGGGAAAGCATTTCAGCGAACGTTTGGAGAACTCATGACGCTACTACATACATCCCTGAGTGTAAGCCAGCTTTGCAGTTAAGGTAGAGTGTTTGAGCTACCATTGCGAACTAAATCTAGATATCTGGGCGATGTATTTATTCCACAAAGAAATTGTTCACAAATAAAAACAAACAAAAGTTATTCGATTCCTATTAAAAATTAGGTATTGTTTTCACTTTATAAAGAGAAGTCACCAAATTAAAATATCGTATAAAATGTCACGCGAATTGCGAAAAGAGTATAGCCAAAGAAATAAAACTCCATTTCATCAAATTGTCGCGCCGACTCGGAATAAAGCAAAACAGACGAGGCCATTGTTTTTGTTTCTTTATTGCGAAAGTACGTCATTAGGCAGTTTGTGAATATTTCAAAAGGTGAAAATTGCTTCAAATTGAAAATACCGCGTTATCGGCGAGCGAGCCGGGTGCTGACGCCATTCTGTGTCGATCTTTATTATATGGTGTGCTACGCAAACAGATTTGTACCATACTTTGGCAATTGCCAAAATGAATTCCATTTAATCGTATTTAAAGCTACATCTTGTACCTATTACAGTATCCTTAGTTATTTCCATACTGTAGGTACTTCATAATGTTATAGTTGATGGTATAATCAAAATTACCTTCATTTGGCCAAGGGTTTGAACAATGTTTGTACCAACGAAGAGAAGAAAAGAAAATGTAATTACACCAATGTTATTAGGTGGGCCATTTGGCTTGGTGATTAGAGGCCCTGACTGCCATTCCTAGAACAAACACCTATGTACATGACCATGTATGTTTGTGATGTGTCCATATTTAAGTACGTAAATATTTTGATGAAGAAAAATAGTATAAGTAGTATATCAGTTATCTTATTTTCATTGTACATTCTGTTTAGTTAGAGATCAGATAGCCGTATGTGCTGAATTTCCCGGAATATTCATTAATTATTAATTCTACACATGGGTATTTCCTAAAAAATCATATAACATACATCAATAAGCCTTTAACATATTTGTAGATACCTAATTATCTATTGCGATATAGTCTTATAATCAATTATGATATAACAGAGTTTGCGATATGAAAATTCTGGATTTATCCACATAAATCAATAGAGACATGTAAATAACTCAAATTTCTCATTAGACACGTCACATGTACTTCGATTACATTACAAGGTCGTTAAATTAGCATAATAACATTATTTAGCTATCTAATATGGATGTAAACATCTATATAAGTAAAAATAAATATCCTGGGACATTTTTTACACACGGGCATCTGATCCCTAACTAAGCAGAGCTTGTATTATGGAAACCAGATAACTGAAATACTATATATACTACTAAAAACATACCTACTTATATAGTCACCCAGACATAGAGCAAATAGACATGTTCATTAACCCAAATGTTTGTCCTGGGTGGGAATCGAACCCTCGACCTGCGACTTGGCAGTCTGGGTCGCTAACCACCAAGCCAACTGACCTTTCTATGTGTATATGAGTTGTATTTAAAATAAGTTGCATAAGTAGTATATCAGTTAACTGGTTTCTAGTACAAATTTTGCTTAATTTGGGATCAGGTGGCCGCATGGGCACCGGGAAGGGGTTGCAAGGGGGTGCACATGCCCCTAATATGTAAAATCCTTTATACACTTGATGTCCAGTCCATTTAGTCTCGCGTCTCCTATCGTTGACCGACTGATTTAATATTAATATAGATATGCGCGTCAAAGTACTATAAATTTACTTAATAAAAAAAATACCTATTTAATTTGAATTGTAGCTAGTATATAATATTTTAATGCAAATACACCTGCAAATAACCTGCCGGAGCCCATGGATGCCCAATCCATGTGTAAAGAATGTCCCAGGATTTATTTATTTATAAGCGGCAAGCCCGCCGATGTTTAATATCAGCGGATGTAAAGCAGATATTAATTTTGTTTTAACGAGGGTCCCGTACCCTGTTCCTGTGAACCCGACTGAGTTGTTTGTTTAGACGGAAATATAAAACAAGTTTAATGAAGTTCGATGAGTCAATTTTGTTGTGGATTCATTACCACATACCTAAGTAAATTTTATGAATATCATGAGAAATATTTAATAAGTATTAACTAAAAGTCCAAAAACTTATCTAACTTAAGAACGTGACTTAAAATTATATTATAATATATACAGTTAAAAGGAAATGGGAAAGAAAAGATAGAGCAGGTACTCAAATTAGGAACAGAAATACTTTGAATAAATCTATGTACCTGTGAATAAAGAACAGATTTAGGTTGACTAAGAGATCATCTCAAAGCATAACGCATAAACTATGGTTAGATAGGATTCTTAAAAATTCATCCCCTAAACGAGTATAATCGGAGATGATAGTTCAAATAGGAATGCTGGTCTAAAACCATATTTTATAAATAAAATTCCGCTGGGAGTGTTTTTGCAATTCTACTCGTTATGGCTTGGTCGAGTTTGATGTTATTTTTTAGTCTAATGGGGTCACCTGGATGGCTCTTAGCTATTGTAGGTAGGTGGGGCTGTTGTCAAGATCTTATGGGAACGTAGTGGTACCACGGGGGATACCTAGAAGAATATGAAATAGTAATAATAATAGAAAATGAAAATATTTTGAAATGTAAATATTTCAATATATTAATATCGGTAGAAGGCCAAAATGAATTAAACCTTCAAAGAGGATTCTACTTATCGCGGAAATTCCAGTAGTTGAATCCTATATAAACATTAGTAATAGCTTGAATTCGTCTCTCAGAATTTCGTCCAAAGCATCGATAGTAAATCCATACTCATACACGAGTTCCTTCAAGACGTGAGCGTTTTCATGACACTTAAAAAATTCACGTCTCAGAGACAACAACGCATTGGTGATGTCCCTGGTGTTGCAAATGTTCATAGGCGGCAGTGACCATATACCATTAGGCGGAACGTCTGCTTGTTTGTCGAGCCATGTGGTATGAAAATAAGAAATAAGTTTCTACTTTTTAAGTACGCTCTAGATATTTTAAAACTATTATTATAACAATAATATGCGTGAAAATCTAAAAAACATAATTTGTCTAGTTACTTCCTACATGGAAACAATAGTTAATTTAATGAATAATTATATATGTAAAAAAAACACTATAATCCATTGATTAAATGGATTTACATTTTCGGATGATTACAGCCTTCAACACTCACGTCGAGTTTATGACATGTTGCAAACCGATAACAATTGATTGATTGAAGGACGTAACTTTAGCATTAATAAATATTATTGATAAGTACAGTAATTAGTTATTGAGCAAGGTATACATTATAAAAAAAAATCATTTTCTACTATAAGGAACGAAAACAATAAAAATGCAATACCATAATTATTATCTATATATATAAAAATGAATCCCTGTTTCCCTTGGTCACGGCATCACGCATGGAAGGCTGGACCGATTTCGCTAATTCTTTTATTGTTGTGTTTGTTATTGTCAGGAGAAGGTTCTTATGAAAGAAAAAGTTACGAAAGCTGCGTGGAATATTAGAAAATTTAAGAAAACATAACGACCATATTAACTTTTCTAATGTAACCATGGCGTTTGACTTGACCGTCAGTCGTTTGACAGTTGCAAGATTGACTGAATGCGCGCTGCAAATATCGTTTAAAAGAGAGGGATGGGTCGGATTTATATTGATAAAATAATAAATTTATAATTTCTATATTATGAAGTGCACATTTCACTGTCGATTCAATTGGAAGAATCAAATTCGATATTCATAGTTGAAACAGGACAACGTCTGTCGGGTCAGCTAGTCGTACAATAATTTGTCAAAAAATAATAAAAAAGTACGGACTAACAACCCGTAGAAAATGTAAAAAACAATAATATAAAATAAAAAAGGGATGATAGTAAAAAAATATCCTGAGAAATAATTATTTACGTACACACGACAATCTGATACCAAACTAAGCAAAGCCTGAACCAGATAACTGATATTCGAGTACTACTTAAACAACATTTTATGATGATGTGGTGAAGGCTTTCTGAGGCTTTTTCTTTCTGGGCCGACAACCACAAAGCTTAGAAGGGAACAGGCTCTCATGTGCAACATCTAGAACACTGGTAGATGCTTAGCAACAGATAGATGTTAGTACCTACCTACCCCACCACCAGGTTATAGTCTCACGATTTCACAGAAAGCCGAAGCCTATTCTTATTATCTACTGTAAAATTTTTACGTAAACCAAAAGAGAACTCAATAACCATCTTCATCAAAATTTGAGAGCAGTCTTAGATTTATTTAAAACCCTACTCTTTTGTTCTATTCTCGGCACTCGAGCTCATTATGAAATACTAAGATAATATTAAAATAATGTCTTTCAGTTTTATTACAAACTTTGTTTGACATGAATACATGAAGAGCTCTCGCATAAGCACTTTATTTATGTTCAGGAAGTAAATTCCTGCTCTCGCTTCGGTATACGATGTCTTGTTCTCGACAGAACATAAAGCCTGTGAAAGAATTAAATATTTTGCCTCTACTACCTGTTCACACGTCTTCGCTCAGAAGCATTACTTTCAACCAATTCTAGAAAATATGACAAAAATACATTAAAAGTTGAATAAATCATTTAATTCGAGAACATTTTTGAACCAACTTTATAAGCAATCAATGAAAGGATAATTTTATGAAATACGATTATTACGTAGTGTAGATTTTGAAGATAATAACTAAGTAGTTACATGCTAGCATAGTAGCTACAATATAAACATATGTAATAGCTTTTTAATTGTATTTACAATGTTGTGAAACACAATTATTGTTTTTTATTGCCTACGGACCGTTTGCAAATCAGAATGAAATCATCCAAAAATATATTAACCCAAAAAAACCTTCTCTTACATGTATCTATTTCTTACTATATAAGATACCTGTATTCTGCATTTCATCGAGCGTTTAGTGTTGAAAGAAAGAAAAGAGAAAACATACTAAATATTATCTCTTAGAATATGCATTATAGTTAGAGAAAAGCTTAAAACCACTCTTTTCACGTTTCACGGTATACGAACATATTATCAGTACGCAGTCGGCACATAAAATTTTGTGCATAAACTAGGCGCGGTCCGGGCTGAAACTCCCTGCATATTTTATGCACGCTCCGTTTACACAGAATATTTAATGATCACACTGTTTTATTTGAATCTCGATATTTTCATACGGCACATATAAAAATAAACTACAGCGTTAAAAAATGGCCCCACGGGAATGGTATGGGGAAAGGTAAAAGACAATGGCTATTGATTTAGAGATCAATATACAGCAGTTTGAGCGTAGGGTTGGAACGTAGGACGGTATAAATGGATGAAATATCTCAGGAATTCATAGCTAGGGTTAATGACGGCTCTAGATTTATACGGATGTCTTCATTGAGACCAATTGCTACGTCGCCAAAGCTTTCTCACGTGTCGCCATCCTTTGTTTGAAGGGGTGTTCATTAACTAGCACCCCTTTGAAGAGTCCTACAAAAACTTTACCTCAATGGACCACCGACAACTTAGTCGGTGCCCTTTAATTAAACCAAGCCCAATCAGCGTTACACCGGTTGGCAACAAGATGAAAATCAATATCGGTGACTATTTATGAGTTTCAGAGAATAGAGTCAAAATTATTCACTGAAATTGTGCCCGTAATACGTTCTGGCGTTGTAAAGTCGGTGAAATTATTCCTAATTGAGTTTTGGTGGTTATTTCGAGATGTCAATCGTAAAACCGTTATAGGGGTCGTCCATATAAAATTAACTTTTGACTTCACCAAATTGGTACGGGGCTTTATTGAATTTAATCAAGCAATAATACGTATGATTCCTCCTTAAATTTATTAACAATTTTATTATTTATTTTTTTATTGTTTTCTACCTTCAAGTAAAAGTGATATTAATCCATTATATCAACATAGTAGCACTTATTCATAAAACATTATATACCGTAATATAATAATAAATACGTACCATTCACATTATCTTTAAGAAAAAAAAATATGAAACAATATATAATAATTTACGCGAGTGTAATGTATAAACAAATCAGGGCCTAAATTGTTACCCTTCGGGGTACCACAGTGATATAGAGCAAAATATGCCGTCGGCATGTCGTTGGGAAAATCATTTCGGCGCTAGCGAGCCCAAATGATGTTATTAGAGGATTCGTTCACGCGTCACAAACATAATTCAGTACTAGACGTGTTTACACTCACCGGTCGATGCTACCAAAGGCTTATTACAGATCCCGCTTTGAGCCTGTTTCGTCTCGTCTTCTGTTATATGTGGTTTTATTAAACTGTAATACATCGTATTTATTTACCACGTATAACTGACTTATATATATAGTAATATTGTAAACATAATATATCGTCACGCCCATTATAACCGGAGAGATAGGCAGCGGTCTCTATTATGAGGCCTAGATTCCACATACCGAATATATTGATTGAAACAGCGTGACATTTGGTGGGCATTGCCACCGTCTCTCGGACACATTACCGATCCAAAGCTAAATAATTATATAGTAATTTCTAGAGAAACGTTTATATTACCTACCACGCCCTACTGGGAATTGAATCCAGGACCGCAGAGTAATATGTCAGTCAAACACCAAGGCGGTATATATAACATCATGATAAAGGATTATTTATAATATTCTTTATGTATGTAATGTAAACGTAACGTCAACGTAAATACTTGTCAAAAATTATATGATGTGTCACCCTGAATTTTCGTTTCGCGACTTCTCGGTAATATCAAATTAAACAACAATTTGTACCAGAACGAATTTACGACGGCTATTACAATTTTTATGGTTGCTCCTAAAAATTGCCTGGTTTTATTGTTAAGTGAAATACTGGTCATAAGATTTTCGTTTAGTATATCGATTTTATAAAAGTCAGAAAAATAAGTTGTGAATTACTACATTTCCCTTTGTATAAATGATCAATTATTATGTCCCAGTTAAAAATAGCGAGCACTCAGCGTCTGTCTACAATCTGCTTGCAACGCATACTACTATATTATGATCATATTGCTCGACAACAATTTGGAACGACTGATGGTAACAGGGAGGGTGGAAGGAAAGAGGCCAAGAGGTCGGAGCCCCAGGCGGTGGGCAGACCAGATATCGCAGGATAGCTCCTGAGTTCTCGGTTAGAGCTGCAATGCACCAAGCAACGGATCTAAACCGACGGAGACAGCTGGTTGACAAAGTCAGCAGGAGCCAAGATCTTCAGCAGTAAGGGAAATTACTAAAGAGATTATATCCCAATTTTTAATACACATTTCTTAAACCTACGTTTGCTTACGATACAATTAAATAAATTCAATATTATCTGTCCGCCAATTAATTATTATCAACTAATTAAAATTATGTTTATCATCATTTTTAAATAAATGTTTTCACTTATCATAAATCAACAATTATGCAGTACACAGGTGCACATTTGAAATGATGTTCGCAGTAAAGAACAATATAACATTAGACCGGTTTTATGAAATACAGTGGAAAGTATCTAGTTGATGAAATTTTGTGCGGACTCAAGCGAGATCGTATTTCTGTTCCAAAGCAAAATTAATATCAGTTTTAATGGAATCCCAATAACTATTGGGGAATTAATATCAATGATTTGAATAATTTCAATATTGAATCAAACTACAATTTAATTAAATATTATGGATCAATTTTCAGGATAGTGCCTCTAGCATTTTCATTCTGGGTTCTATCATCGTTTTATTCTGTTGAATCTCCTTGTTTGGGACTGGACAGAGCAGGAGATCCAGCAGAATTAGTAACTAGATATTTTGTTTTTGTATAATCGTTTTATTTTCTTAAATCTACCTACATGTTACAAAACTACCCGTAAAGCCGAAAGGAGGCCAAAATGGGGTCTTATAACGAGTTCATTCACAATATTTAAGAACCGTAGTAACGCTGTATAACATACGCCAAAAAAAATTATGAATGAAAAATAGAAAAACTAAAATAGGTACGTGGGCCTATCTGTTAAATAATATGGTTCCCTGTCCTGACAGCCTCCTAGGGTTGTTGGCCTTGATAATTATTTACATTTTTACGGGGTATTTTGTAACACGTTTATATATTAAGAAATAACTCTTTAGTTTATTAAAATTCTTAGATGAAGAAAGCCACTGATTGAGGCAGTAGGATTATAGAGTCAACATTAAAACAAGGGATACAAAAGGCCCAGGGCTCTGTAATTTTCTTTGAGCGAGACGAAGACTGTTAATACGGTTGAAGATAAGTAAAGTTTTGTGGCGGAGTCGCTTGCTATGTGTAAAATTATCTAATTTTATTACAATTACTTCGTTACTTGAGTTTTCTCATCACATCAAATTGTCGTAGAATTAAAAGGTGTTCCACTAATCATGAACCAGTTTTTTCAGGGAATAATCAACAACGATTTATCTATTATTTGCAATCATACGTAAATATTTATACATAATTTTTCATTTGTTATCGTTGCTATCTATTTTGTCTATTATAAAATGTATCACCATAAGACGATAAGAAAAATATTATTATATATATATATTTTTTTATACCACATGGGCCGACAAACAAACGGACGGTCCACCTGATGGTAAGTGGTCACCGCCGCCTATGGACATTTGCAACACTAGGGGCATCGCCAATGCGTTGTCGACCCTGAGACGTGAAGTTGTTAAGTCTCATGTGCCTGTAATTTCATTCTAGTGAAACTCCTATTGTTACTAATCCCTACTTATATTATAAATGTGAATGTAAGTTTGTTTATTACGCTTTCACCCGAAAACTATTCGACCGAATTCTAACCGATCATCATGAAACTTTGTACACATATTCTTGGAGGTATTAGAAGTAACAAAGGATACTATTGGTGCCGGGAAATGTTAAACGCGTTTCCGAGAAACGCGGGTGAATCCGAGGGGTACATCTAGTATTATATATACGAAAGAGTATGTTTATTTGTTTGTTAACCGATATAATACTAAGGGGTTAGGGAAATATGCTACTTTTTTCCCGGAAAAGCAGGTGAAACCGCGGGAGACAGCTCATCAACAACGCTATAATTTGAATATAGAATGGAATGTAATATAGTTGACATAATCACTACATAGCATAAAACAAAGTCGCTTTCTCTGTCCCTATATCCCTATGTATGCTTAAATCTTTAAAAGTACGCAACGAATTTTGATGCGGTTTTTTTTAATAGATAGAGTGATTGAAGAGAAAGGTTTTTATGTACAATACATGTGACATCCCACGGGAAAGCGGGTAAAACCGTGGGGGACAGCTAGTAACTGATAAATTTCAGTACATCACAATTGCTGTTCGACTGAATTTACCTGAAACAACCATTTCCACTTCTGACTGCATACTGCACACAAATTTCTAGAACAAACATATCTAGGTACTTACGCTAGGTACTACGCTTTACGTATTAAGTTTGTTCAGTTTTAATTGCAAAAGTTCACTTTATGTCGATAAACTACTCAAGCAAAATTCAAAATTAGCAAATCCATTTACGGAATTTAATTACATAAGAAATGTTTACATAAAGATACACGGGTATATAGAATTTGAAAGTCATATTGAATTATTATCCCACTGCACCTCGATCGCTATTCGATCTCCAACAAACGTGAGCAAATTCACATACGACTTCACCAAAGCAAATTTTATACTGAAAATTCCAGAAAATCAGATTCTCATAATATTAATCATTCCATGCACATTTAATGTATAGTATTATGTGTTATATCTGAATACTGAATCAATAATATTGTTATTAGATTATGTGAGTCACTAATATAGATATAATACGTTATTTAACATCACAAAAATTCCATCAAAACAACTTCTAAATCGGTATTTAATTAGAAGGGAAAACATTTGCGCTTGACTGCTTTACCTTCATGAGGATTATTCCAGCTCCGTCTGCCAAAACGTTTGTTAAAACTTCGACGCAGGCTTATGACGCTCAGTAAAATTCATGTACTATCTATATACAGCATTATGTAACAGCCTTCGCCACATTTTAGCTACGTCTACAGTATGATGGACATAAATAACCTCATTCAAGCGAATATAAATTAGTATTTTGGATCAAAAGAGAAGAAAATGAGCCATGAATTTTCTGTACACAACATTTTCTCATTAACATGACTGTTGTGTTCAAATAACGTCGTTTATCTCATGAATAAATATCGCGTCAATGTATCTGTTGGCCACGTTGGTGACAGAATTGTTATCATCAAAGTGACAAGTGCTGGTGGAGACATAATTCCTGGCAAAACGGCGCGGTAGCAACCCTATGACGCCATTGTTCTCAGAGTGACATTCTAGTTACCAATCATTGATGATTTCGACATTAGTAGGTTGTGTTGTGATTGTATACCCATTTATAAATTCAATCAGTTTTGTGGTCCGACTCTATATTTCGAGCATATGTTAGCTTTTATTATTTCTGACTCCTGCCTGCGGTTTCGTCCGTGTTAAATTTGATTGATTGAAACCCTCTCCGCACTATAGGCTACGTGGGTGTCAAATTTCATCTAATCAGTTTGGCTCTTTAGCCGGAATAATAGACACACAGAAAGAGACACTTTCGAATTTTAAATAATATCATATTACAGAATTTATAAAATCTGTGTCTTTTTATTCTGACGGGATTGGGATTGGCCTCAATCTCACCTGATGGTAAGTGAAGATGAGGCCGAAGACGGAGCTCGCTTTCTCGTTAGTAGCCTATTCACTCTTTTCTTAAAGGGCCATGTTGTAAGTTTCTGGGAACACAGATAAAATAAAATCTTTAAAAAGTTACCATCATAAAGCCAATTAGTAATATTACGAATCTTTCCCTTAATAAAGTTAATCTTAACTTGTTCGTCCTAAAAGATAAATAGATATTAAACAGATCTCATTTGGCGTGTAAGTATCGTTGTTACTCCACTCTTGTTGTACATAGACTTGGCACGTGAGCCTACAAATCACGACACGACACTAATGTGCGTAATATTTTTCCTTGATGCCGAGTGGTATAGCACTGTCTTGAGATTACACCACACTTATCTGAAAACGGAATGCGTATCCGTTTGTTATATTAATAAAAGACCCACGTAACTATACTGCCACAGGCACTTTCTGGATGGTACAATTACGATGAAAATTTGGATAACTTATGTACCTTTTCGGTTAAAAAGCGAAACTTTATGAGGATTTATAGGTAGCTGTATCTTTGTTGATTTTTCACGCAAAAAGTACTTAGCGGATTTGGATGAAACTTGTCACATAGACAGTTTATACCCTGGAATAACATATAGGATACTTATTATCCCGAGAAAATGTAACTTCCCTCGGGAACGCGTGTGAACCCGTGTGGGACAGCTAGTAATTTAATAAAGTGAAAAACCAGTTAAAATTTCATAGTGTGTCGCTAATAATTTCATACAATCTACATATATGAAAAATAGATAGCGAGTAGCCTATTTATTTAATGAATTACTCCTTCATGTTGATCTCCTACCATCTCAACATCTACCTGCCGTGTTCCCAATCGAACCAATCTTATTTAATCTTTCCGATTTACATAATCAATAGAAACTTATCATATTTGTCTAGTTTGCCCTGATTAAACAAACAAGGATGTTAGCTTAATGTGCCATCGTATCGAAATTCTGTTGTTTTAATTAAAACTCATCAATATGTAAAATGAAATTAACAAAGCTAGGGGAGTGAAATGAAAATCATGAAAATATATTAGATTACATGTTAACATAAATATTATAGTAATAGGTGAGCACCATGTATTTACTCTAGACATGGAAAGCTAAGTTCCATAACTTTATGAGTTATATATTATATTTGTATCTACTACCTATATACGAACTGCCTTGTATATACCTCCAGGAGCTTCATGTTGCAGATTTATTTTTATATATGACAGGCCAGTTGGCTTGGTGGTTAGAGACCCTGACTGCCAGGCCGCAGGTCGGTTCGATCCTCACCCAGGACAAACATTTGTGTGCATGAACATGTCTGTTTGTTCTATGGGTGTAAATATCTATATTAGTATATATTTTAAAAGTTGTATATATATAAGTAGTACATCAGTTACCTAGTAGCCATAGTACAAGCAGTACACTCTGCTTAATTTGGGATCATGTAACCATGTGTGAAGTGTCCTGGGGATATTGATATAGAAGTATATTCCGCTCCTTTTATGTTGATTGATAAACGAGGAATCTTAATTTGTCCGACAATTTTTTGTTGTTCAGGACATTACATTTCGTAACCGTTAGAATTGATAATAGATATTTAGGCGAATATTCTGTAAACATTTTTATGTTATTAAGAAGCGATATTACTTCCTGTTCTATAAATATATATGTTTGTATTTAAAGACATGGGTATCTATATAAATAACTACATTATTTTTCTCGAGGATTCGAGTTTCCTTATTATGTTCTTACCAAGCCATTGAATATAAGACATGAAATAAGTGTAATTCTTGCGACAGTCGGCAAATTATATACACGGATATTAATTTATAGGATAAAGAAACATTTTATATATCCAGGTAGAAGGACTGCTAGGAATTTACTTGTATTTTCCCTCTGTGAAGATTTATTAAATTTGGTATATTATTTTAACTCGCACCATACGAGTTAACGTACGATAGGCATATGTACTACTTCAATAAAAAGCCGTAGGGTTCGATTTCATAATAATAATAAATAATAATAATAAATTTATTCACATAAATAAACTTACACAATTTAAATTCAGTCTCTGACTTCTGCGCTAGACATACATACCTGTGTTACAGAAGCCAGTGCCCTTTCTTATTAAAACATACTCAATCTAAAATGTATGTCAATAAAAGTAAACTTATTCTATATACAAATGATTTTGTGTATGGTGGGGTGTGTTTATGCGTGTATGTGGAGTAGACGTGTGAGTGAAAGTAATAAATGACACTAGCTCGACGATGTTTTATCGCAGCCTCTATGCTCTGTCTCTTTCGTAAGCTATGTAATTACGTGAGCGTGTTACGGCTCAGCAACGAAGCTTGAATCAGAGAAACATACTTCTAGTGACTACCGTTCACTTTAACCAAGTATTTAGTCGATCTAATAGAAGACCGAAGACTTTCTATATTTATAACTTTAATAGCTCTCCTCGCGGTTTCACACGCATTCCCAAAAGACGTAACATTTTCCGGGAATAAAAAGTAGCCTATATTCTATTCCAGATTATAATTTATCTCTGTGCCAAATTTCATCGAAATCCCTTCAGCCGTTCTGGCGTGATTCAGTTACAAACATCCATCTATTCAAAATGTCGCATTGTAGTAAGATAGCAGAAGAGATATTATTGTATGAAATTATACTTATACCTACGTACAATAACATCCCTAGGACAAACATGAAATCACGTATAATGTCAATTCATTTACTTTTACCGAGAAATACTTCAGTTAGTAGTAATATTGCTTTGACATTTGAAAACAACTATTTATGTCAGGAATTTCTGGGAACTCATATTGACAACTAAAATCCGATCCTTTGACATAGAATACCGTTTTTCGTACCGTCCGTAGGGGTTCTATGAATAGTTCTGGATATCCTACACATATTACTATGCAATTTAAATATTCATGTTTGTTATTATTTTATAAAATAAATAAATAAATTATTATTATTTATTTTTATCTTATTAAATTTTCTACGGACTCTTAGTCCGTACTCTTTGAAGATTCTACGATAAATTATTTTAAGATTAATTGTATTGTGTTTCTAAAAATTAACATCTTTCCGCGCGTGCTCAGCTCGTTGTTTTGAACTGAGGCTTGTGGTTCCTTAATAGTGTTACATTGAATTTTTCTATTGCCGATACATGGATTATAAATAAATAACTTAGCATTTACTTAAATTTAGTTACACTTATTCATCAAAATTTATAATTCTAAATATTAAAGATTAAGCTATTTCGGCCTCGGATGGTTTCGCTCCCAAAAGACTCTTCATGACTGCATCTCGATGTTTTATGGCCATTTTTAAGTTGTATTCGAAAATGGCTCTTGTCGACGCGGCCGTCGCCCGCTGGATAAACCTATGATTGTTATTTAAATACTATTTCATTAGACCGTATCAATGATTCCAAACCGACTTCTTCTCGTTATCTTTTTACAAGAAACTAATCAGAGATTTACATGATTAATTTGTAGATTTAATGTTCTTAATTATTATTGATCGTGTCATTAATTTAAAAACTCTGCTGTGATAATTATTTAGTAATAGATTACATTACATATTTATATTGAAGATATGACAAATAATTATGATTATTGAAGTAATGGGTCGATGAGAAGTATCATTCGTTGTGGCAAGTTACTCAACTGATGACTGTTTTATTAATTACTAGCTGTCCCCCGCGGTTTTCCCCGCGTTCCCGTGGGATGTCACATGTATTATACATAAAAAAATTCCTCTTCAATCACTCTATCTTTTAAAAAAAACATCAAAATCCGTTGCATAGTTTTAAAGATTTAAGCATACATAGGGATATAGGGACAGAGAAAGCGACTTTGTTTTATACTATGTAGTGATTTGGGTTAATAAACAGTTATAGGTATTTTACAATTTAATTAAATACTTCTACAGTATATCGTGGAATCTGGGGCTCGATTCTGTAAGGAAAATGACACTAACTCGAGGATGTTTCGTCGCGGCCTCCGTGCTCTGTCTCTTTCGCTAACTACGCTAATACTGCTAATCACGTGAGAGATAAGCTCTCCGAGGCTTCCGTGAAGCGGCTCGCCGACAAAGTATTAAATGACATACAAATCAATTATTAGATTTTTTTTTACTTTAGACAAAAAACTGCACACAAATTTGAGTTGACGGTTGAGAGACGAGAAGTCACTCAACTCCTGTTCCCAGAACCCACCGATAATACACGAAGATATACGAGTAAATGTATTCGTATAACATACATAAACCCATCCCCGCCTTCCTCGTGTAATCCTAGACACAGTTATCTTCAGATATTCTCAAAGGTACGAAACTCATTTGTTGCGGAGCTCGGCGGGCTCTATAACACACGATCAGGTTATACAAATAAAAGGAAGCAAATATTTTCACGACACATATGTGCTGGTTGAGGACATGTCTAATAATATATATATATACCTAATAATATTTTGCTGCTTTGTTTATTTTGGCGGTACGATTGGTATGATACCCCAACAGCCATGACAGGGGCTCGATTCTGTAAGGAAAATTACACCAACTCGAGGATGTTTCCATGTGGCCTCTATGCTCTGTCTCTGTCGCTTACTACGCTAATACTACATACTAATCACGTGAGAGGTAAGCTCTCCGAGGCCTCCGTGAAGCGGCTCGCCGACGAAGTTTGTATTAGCTGAATAAGGGGACAGGTCGTAGGTTAAACATCACTCTGTAAAATTCGTTGAATAATTTTGGGGCTACCCATCGTCATTTGAAGTAATGGGGATAGCTACGTATTAGTTTTGTTAAACTTCACGTCCAATATGCTTCTCAAACTAAAACGATAAAACCGCCGAGTATAACATTCGGTTGCGTACAGTATAATAAAGCCAACATAATTTTTGCTATAGACATATTGAATTGTTGATATATAGACATACAAAAATCATGAAAATACGAGCACATTGAGAACTACATGAATATATTCGTAATCTGGGCACTTGAAAACGTAAAAATTTGGGACGAAATCCAGGGCAACAATTTTTTATTTTTTTTTTTGTAGAGCTGTGTTATCCATTTTATTACATTGACATAACTTATTTACTATTTGATAATTATATATAATATTTTTATTATTATCGTCGATAAAAAAGTATGGTTAATACATAAAATATTTATAACTTCTTACATAGCGACAAGACCTCATCTACACTAATTCAAAGTTTCTTGTATTTTGTCATTATTTGTCTTGATATAGGCTGCATATTACTATTACAAATATAATTTTTTTAATTTAAAATAAATAATAAATATCCTGGGACATTCTTTTTCACACGGCCATCTGGTCCCAAACTAAGCAGAGCTTGTACTATGGAAACCAGATAACTGATATACTACATATACTACTTTTTTTTCTAAATACATACTTATATAGATATTTACACCCAGACACAGAACAAACAGACATGTTCATGCACACAAATGTTTGTCCTGGGTGCGAATCGAACCCGCAACCTTAGGTTTGGCAGTCAGAGCGTTAACCACCAAGCCAACTGGCCTGTCAAATATACTGTGACACACAGAAATACAGCTCTATATACGGACAGCGCAGGCTTAGTAACAGGCTCCCGCTGGGAAACCAAAAAAAAACCCTAAAAACTAGCCTCCCAGGCCTAGTCATTTGTTTTCCGATATTTTCATTTTATTTTCTCGTCGTTTCAAACTCTGATTCAGACAAAAAGTGTATTAAAAATTCACTATTGCGAGACTCGGGCCTAAATAAACGTGCGATACCTATTGTGAAGCGAACGACCGGGTCCCGAACAGTGCCTTCTATAGGAAACTTGATGCAGCCCTGGGCGGTAGAGTATTTTTATTGTCTTCCTGTTTCATTTTGATTAATGAATTTATTTTCAAGTTACGTGACCCTATAACTATTGTTATAATATTATTTAAAATTTACTAACAAATACAACTAAAGTATGTATAGTTCATAATTAACAATTATGAAAAGAAAAGCGTATATAACTTAGTCTTTACTCTTAAACAATCTTTTACGGTCACATTTTAGAGTAGTAGAGCTCTTAGTGCGAGTGAGAGTTCGTCCTGGGAAGTACTACCACCTTACCCATTTCTGCCGTGAAGCAGTAATGCACTTTGATAACTGTGTTTCGGTTAGAAAGGTAAGGGGGCCGGTGAAATTACAGGCACATGAGACTTAACAACTTTACGTCTCAGGGTCGACAACGCATTGACGATGCTCCTAGTGTTGCAAATGTCCATAGGCGGCGGTGACCAGTCACCATCAGGTGGACCGTCTGCTTGTTTGTCGGCCCAAGTGGCATTAAAAAAAAAAAAGAGAAAAACCTTACATAACGAACTTTTTATAACAACAATTTTTAGCTATATTTATTGACCTAATAAAATAAATAATAATAGAAACATGATTGCATGAAATAAACAGTGTTGTAGTGAAGGGTAAGTTTATCACTACATAGTATAGAACAAAGTCGCTTTCTCTGTCCCTATATCATTATGTATGCTTAACTCTTTAAAACTACGCAACGGATTTTGATGCAGTTTTTTTTTAATAGATAGAGTGATTGAAGTGGAAGGTTTATATGTATTAGTATCTACATTGCACGTGAGCGAAGCCGGGGCGGGTCGCTAGTTTAGCTATATGTATTATGCTTAAAAAATATATGACTAAAATATCAAATCTAATAGTACCTATTCAAAACCTATGGAACTTAACCTCGTCGCCTCAATATAACTGTTTACGTAACTAAGCCCTCGTCAAATCATTATTATCAAAAGCATCTTATATCTCGCACCCTCGCTCGTGATCGAAACCTCATTTTATTTCCAGTTAAAGCTGCTCTAATTTTCAGCTAACGCTATGAGCCTTTACGAGCATAAATCCATCCATGTTAATCCATTTACCGAATGAATTTCACTGAAAACCAAACCAGCGAGTTGGGATCAAATATATGCGTTCTGACAGCTCTCAAGCACTTATACTATTCGGCAAAACAGAAACTCTATTATGTAGATTCAGACTCATAACAGAAATGATTTTTTGAATAATAAAAACTTGGGATGAGTTTAATGATTTAGAGTAGTAGACCTTTTAGTGCAGAGTTCGTCCGGGGAAGTACTACCACCTTACCCATTTCTGCCGTGAAGCAGTAGTGCACTTGTGTTACTGTGTTTCGGTTAGAAAGGTAAGGGGGCCGGTGAAATTACAGGCACATGAGACTTATCAACTCCACGTCTCAGGGTCGACAACGCATTGGCGATGCCCTTAGTGTTGCAAATGTCAATAGGCGGCGGTGACCACTTACCATCAGGTGGGCCATCTGCTTGTTTGTCGCAAGTGGTATAAAAAAAAAAAAAAAAAAACAAAAAAAAATGATCCAGTAAGACATACTTATTTTGCAATATGGCGCCGTTCCCTCATTACATAGGTCATGCACATTTAATACTCGAAAAACATTCTCAAACTGGTCTTCATACGGTGTTTATTCCATAAATCTACACGATTTAATTGTAAGACTTGATCTGGCTCCCTGAAGAACCCAGAAGCCTTAATGGGTTCTCTTTTATCTTTGCTGCAACATCTGATAATGCAATAGAAGTCCCAAAATACGTTTTATATGGCTCTTCTATAAAATCATGAGCACTATCTTCCCGTTTCATCTCTTCCAATAAAATACCAATACGTGTTTATGACACGACGCGTGAGCTTGGAACCGAATGAAGTCACGTTTAGACAGGATTGTCGACTAGTGCTGTGCCTACCGTTATAATTTCCCTTGACGTAGCCTGCTAATGAAATTTTGTGTGGTTATTTACTCGTAAAATCGTTAGATCTGACTACTTTTAGATCTATTTTTGTTTTAATCGATTTCATTGTGTCACATCTTTCAACCGTCAAATTATATCAACTAAACTATCGCACAATCGTTTTAAATAATAGAATTTGAAATAAAACCAGTGTGAGTTAGTCGCGCAAATTGAGGTCTCCGTACAATAATAATGAAACCCACATAGTTTGTTTTCAATTGAGAAAATATTTGGACTACAAAGTAATTTAAAAGCTGTTAAATAAAACAATATTATTATTCTTGTGAAATAGAGAGATCTATCAGTCTGAATTATTCATCATGCATCACATGAGTCTGCTCGCGATCTTCGGAGATGAGAGAAGATCAAAAATCACCAAGTTTTCACTCTATATCTGAATCTGTATTACACACTAGCTGTTACCCATGACTTTGTGCTATCATTAAATCACAAAGCTTTAAAATTAATTGCGCAACTTTTATAAAAAACTGAACCGAAGTGAGATTTTGGCTAAATACAGGTCTGTTTAATGTCGTATGGGTCTAAAACCTTGCCACTTCTAGATCTTTACATGTGAAAAATATTAATATAGAAATCGTGATACCTATACCGCTAAAGTAGTTTTTTTACTGGAGACTGCATAGCTTTTATAGCACTTGCGTTATTGGCTTCACGTCATTAGGATTTAAAGCGAAAATGGTCGGTGAATTCAACGCCAGCTATAAAAAATGGTTTATAGTTTTTTTAACGAACCTCTATGCTGGTTCTATGTTCGTTATATATGTATATAGAATTATAAAGAGACCAGAAGAGAGCATTCATGAGGGGTCATCATTGAACGTCAATATTTAACTTCTAGATGAAGATATAGATAGCACCTATAAATAAACTAATATTCTAGGCTATTTATGTCCCAGGATATCTATTTTTAACCCACGACCTTTTGATACTAACCAAGTAGATATATCACGGAAGCTAATAGTAAAAACTTTATTATTATACTTCTTTTTAATAAGTATGCATAAAGATATTTACATGCATATATATAATGAACAGAAAATCAGAAATTATCTAGTACTTAATAATTCCTTATCATCTTTGACCTGAACGAACTTCATCCTGCCAAATATACTTACGAAGCCAACCAGCGAATTCAGCTTTTCGTCGTGTCGTCGCGGCGGCATGGAGCGACCCTCCGCTTAAGCCGATAAGACACGCGGCCATCGAGATCACGACTGCGTGATTTACCTCATAATACCTTATAATAAAATAAATTAAATTTCCATTCCTTTTAACAATTTAAGCCCGCGTTGCTTATATTTATTCCAGTATTTAACAGTTGAATAAGATATTGAGAACAAAAGATTTACAGTCGAACGATATCGCTGTTTGTTAGCCGATTCGTGCACCCTCTCGGCTTAAATAATAATGAGCTAAGTAAGGACAAGAAAGTATAATTGTAAATATTAAGACGAAACGCATCGTAAATCAGTACAGCACGAAAGGGAATTGAAACATCTCCGTCGGCGTGTGTGTCGGCGAGCGGCGGGCGGACGGCGGGCGGGTGGCGACGGCGCGGCGGCGGCAGCGGCGGCAGCTGGAGGCGCGTGCGCGGCGCGCGGGGCGGGGCGGGCGCGGCGCAGCCTCCCAGCTGCTGCACTCCGCCGCCGCCCGCCGCCCGCATCGATCCCGCCCGGGTCGCAGCCTCCGGCGAGCCGGGCCTCAACGCGCGCGTACCGAACGCGCGTCGCACGCGTCCTCCACGCGTTCCTCACGACGCACGAAGCGCGCTCGTCGCCGTAGCCTGCTCGCGACTTCCGCCCTAAGGTCCATAAACCCCCACATCTCATCACGCGCCCACAACAATAACAGTAATCGTCAGTGTAGCAGGTTATAATCGTGGCTTACGTAACGTTTGAGATTTCGTGCGTACCTATCGACAGGTTATGTGTGAGTGGCTGCAGAACCATCAGTAAATTATATCGTGAAATGTCCTCTGTGATACCCTAATGTCCATGACTTCAAGTAAATTTGATATGTAGCGATCAACTGTGATCTCAAGTTTATCAAGTAAATTATTAAAGTACGGCCGTATTACATTAATTACGTATTCACGAGAGTACAGTGTATCTGTGGCTACGCTGCTACACACACATAGCCTGAAGCCTACGAGAGACCGCGGTGCCGTAGTTCCATACAACGTTCCATCAAATCGCGACTTTCAGACAAAGAACATAGAGTCGAAAATACATAATACTACAACGTACAGGCTGAAACGAACGCTTAGAAACTGAATATTTAAAATAAAAGTAAAACGTGCACTTTTAATTATATAATAGCAAAACTAGATATTTTCTTTGTCTGTGTGGTATATTTTTTGTGAGTTTTTTTTATATTTTCATAATGTAGATATGAAACGTTATTCGCAAACTTAAAACATATTTAGAAACTAATGAGATTTTGTAAAAATAATTAATACAATATAGTTATAATATAAAAACTCATAATATTTGATATCAAAAATGTTCATAACAATGAAAGGGCTTTCCTTACTATGAGCTAAATCGGGAGAGCTTATTTTCACTTTCAGACGATGTCGCTCTAATTCTGTAGTCGCGCCATTTCACACTGCCGATGCCGCTGAGTTACCGCACCGCTATTCTCTTAAACTGTATGACCCTTTGCTTGGGTCATTGTTTAAATACTTTTACTTACATGTCAGATTTTCTTTTACCCTTTAAGAGTCGTGCATAAGCGACCGTTTCTTCCTCCTAGAAAAAATTAACACAAAAAATCTATTGTAATGTTTTTGTTGACGAATTAGGGTTCCGTTGTTATTTCCGCACGAATTGTCACCAAAAAATCTGACACTTGGTAATCTGTTCAACAAATAAAGTTTTCATAGATAAGCATCTTGACCTTTTTCTAACATGTTAATGAATGTATTTAATTTGTGATTAGTAACGCTAAACTAATTCTGTAGCACAAGCAAAAGCCTCAGTACAAACAGATTAGTGTCACGGCGCGAGCGCAGCGTGATCAAACAACAATTAAGACATCACGTCCGAGCAAATCCATAAATGTAACCTAACTCTATTTAATACAACAAATACATGGTAAATTCGTCGCACGGCAGTTGCTTGCTTAATTTTTTTTATTAAAAACAAATAGTTCGTATCCGCATTTGCGGTTGATTTTCAGATTTACTTTTTTATGAGTAAAAGTCAATAAAGTGTCGGTTGGATGTTTGCCAACTAATTAGTCATAGGAATTCACGTCGTTCATTATCCATAATAGTGGTTTTTGTGGGCCTTACGAGCGGTCGCATGGTATTTTTTATTAAAATTATCTCGCTACAGTCAGTAATGAGTGACGGAACATCCGTCGCGTGAGTTCCGTCGGCTGGCTATTGTGAATTGCGCTTAATATGGCTTCCGAAAAAGAGAAAATGGCGGCAGCTGACACCAAGTCGCCTTCAAACAAGAGCAACTGTACTTCCCCTGGAAAGAAAGGTAAGAACTCGCCGTTAGTAGACAAGACTGATACAAGACAATCTGTGTGTAAACACATTAATTACCGCTTGTCCAGTTACCACTAAACAAATGAATTATCTATTTACTTTTATCAGCTTCGTACATTTATTTGAGTAACTCACTAATGACATTATACAAGACAATCGGATAAACATCGAAGGGGTGAAAGGTAATTGGTCTACTTACAGAAGAACCGGAGCCATATCCATAAATAACCGGTAGGTAATTGCTTTTGCATTATGCAATATCCAAATCAACTCATATTTCTCGGCGACCTTAACCCTTCGTGGGCAAGGCGAAGGAAAGGAAACACGAAAATAAACTAGTAAGTTGTCACTTGAGCGGCTTCGCGCCTTGGTGTCGAAGCCGGTGATCGGCTTAGTTCAATGTAAGGCAACGTGATTGCAGCTATCGTTTTGTGCACTTTGTGTGAATCTTTCACACCATGAAACACGACAATAAATGTACGTATTATAAGACAAATTTTTTTTCAATGTGCTGCAGAATCTAATCTGAATACTATTTTAAAAATATCTATCTAATATCTATATAACCATCGAATGATCCAACTGCGTGTCAGCCCTCCGAAATAAAATAAAAAAAGATCTAACTTACGAACATGTCGATTAAGCACCTAAAAGTTAACAGCTTACCATAATCTGGGAGAAAAAGTTGAGATGTACGAAAGAACTAAAGAAAGTGCCCGAAGAAACATGTCGATGTCACAGTGGGCTGGTCACATTTGTCACAGAACGGATAACCGATGTTGCAAATAAGTTCTGGAAGGACACCCACTGACAATACTAGTTTGGGTCACGCTCTCCGCGCCGCGAACAGATGAATCAAATATAAATGTAACATGCCGCATTTATTCGTATAGTTATCACAAAAAGGGATGAAACAAATACTTTCAACGACAACTCTTTATTAAATTTAGAGCGTGAAGTTATTATTTATATTTAACAGCACTATGTCTGCATTTTTAGGGCCCACGGAATTGTCAGAGTAAGTGAGGGTGTAAAAGCCACCATTAGTACCTTTTCATCAATTTTTTTTACAATATTTTTACCAACTTCACAAAATTTAAATTTCTCTCGAAAAACTACTCGTTTGTGCTTCGGTTCATTCTTCTTGCCCTCAAGGTTGTACAATTGTCAATGTTATTTTGTCTACCGTGTAGGTATTTCACCGGAGCTTTAAGCGGTAGGCCAACATTAAGCTAAAGTTCCTTTGTGCCGCACAAAGGACTCGAATATCTGTTACGGATAGCTGTTTGGTGCGAACCGTTAGACCGCCTCATAGCTCTCTTTTGTAACATCAATTTCAGTAACTAACTTATCATTTATTTTGAGTTATAAAGGATAGATAGGTAAATGTTCGTTTTGTTTCTTCAGCTAGTATTTTTAGCAGATTGTATATAGTTAGTTATAGATTGTATATATTTCTTTCTAGTTCTATCCATTTCACGGCCTTATATATTGAAAATGATACTGAAATCTTCAATAATCTATTTGTCATTTCACATCATGCACAGAATATATTAGAAAACACACGCTCTAATGACTCTCGAACGTTCGCGAGGCAGTCAAGCCGTTTTTGCGGAAGTAAGACCCGTGACATATAAACGTTTGGTTGATCCCACATCATCGTTGGATTGATTATATTTCCGGCATGGCAACATGGGTATCAACTCACTTTTAATAAAGTAGGTATATTGTAATTTATAAAAGAAAATGGTAATTAACTTAAGGATACATAATTTTGTTACAGAAGGATTACAAAAGGAAGTCGAATAATTAATCTGCAGATCTTTTAGGAAAAACGTCAATCAGTTTTAAACGAAAATGTACTGTAACCTAAACTGTACTGTACGTTCATTCAATTCAAAGAAGGGTTTCATTGAAAGTTAATCGTCCGAAACATATAATTTGTAATGAATACCTAACCTCATGATAAAAGAAAATGCGGACGGCTGACCTAAATTCATTAACTTTTTCTGAGGCTTTATCTTCCTCGCAACACATAGCACGTAACAGAATTATACCATTCAGACGACTCTTAATGACTCTACTTGAGTTTTTGCCCTCTTGATGTCTACGTAGCAGTTTGAATCGTACATTTAAGGCGTTTCAGCCAACTCTCAAGTTGCCCTCGATGCAAACTTTTTAAATTGAATTGAGATACTCGTTGAAAGTTCCCACGAGACCCCGGTCTTAGTTACTTACGTACATAATAAATAAGACCCGACCTTTGCCTATTGCAAGTATTTGACATTAAGGAAATTAAGTTATTTGAACTGAGACGTAATTTTCTGTAATCTACTCACTTTAATATTGCGTAATGCTCCTTGAAGTGTATTCCTACTTTAACGTGTATTTATATTATCTACACTATTATTATAAGGAACAAAAATTATATTTTTGTATATAACAAATAAACTTAAAAACTTATGGACCGATTTCAAAAATTCTATTGCCGTTAGAAAGCTAAATTATCACAGAGTAACATAGGTCATATTATATTTTCAAAAATAAATGGAATTCCTACTAAAACTCCAATACTCTAACACAAGATGTAAAAAAATTATCTTAAAAAGTCCTTACATCACGTGCGCTGCGAAAACTATTAATGATAGAAAGAACAAAACAATGTTACATCCCTCGGGAACGCGGGTGAAACCAGGGGGGACAACTAGTGTTATTGTAAAATATTACTTTAAGTCAAAATCTTCTCAGAAAAAACGTCTCTAAGAGCCAAAACGTAATGTCAAATGTGTTGTTAAACTCGTTTGAAATGCAGCTATTGTAGGTAAAGACTTGAAATGCTTTGTTCTTTGACAAGACATGAGCATGTTCTCAGCATCAACGCTCGTTACAGTTTAAAAGTGCTCGCAGCTCCGCGCCTCTCGGAGGCTACATTAGCGCAAACTGAACATTTAATCCCGACGCCTTCATTTCGAACTAAGGGAACTCGCTTTTACGGCAACTCCTTATAATGAAAGTAAAAAAAAAACAACACAATGGATTAAGAATAGTATACGGAGTTTTTTTGATTTTGCTTCACTGCGGACCGAGACGAGTTGTGGGTACGCCTGAAAATTACTAATGCTGTAAAATATCACATTTATTTATACAAAGGCGCAGCAACAGACTGTAAATTATTGCACTAAATTAAAATAATATAGGCACATAAACAATAATTATTTTACAATCTGATTAAAGCTGAGCACAAATTCAAATTATAATAGTAGATCGAAGGGTATTATCTAATTACTAGATTTGCACCTATTATAAGAAAATAATCAATTCGGTAGACACAACTTCGAGAAGGAAGCTCGCAGAAGAGTACAGCTAGGGTGAGCAACATTTGGAAAACTTCGTCGAGTCTTTTCATTGCCCATACCCATGTCTGAAGACGAAAGTCTTTAACGAGTGCGTCCTGTTGTGACTTACGGAGCCGAAACGTGGACACTGACGGTGCGACTGGTTCACCAACTCAAAGTCGCTCAGCGAGCTATGGAGAGAGCTATGCTCGGAGTCTCTCTGAAGGATCGAATTCAAAATGAAGTCATCCGTCAGAGAACCAAAGTTATCGACATAGCTCAAAGGATTAGCAAGCTGAAATGGCAGTGGGCTGGTCACATCTGCCGTAGAACCGATAACCGTTGGGGTAGACATGTTCTAGATTGGAGACCACGGCTTGGTAAACGTAGTGTAGGGCGCCCTCCAGCTAGATGGAGCGATGATATACGCAAACTGGCTGGCAGCGGTTGGAAACAAAGAGCTGAAGATCGAGGTCAGTGGCGTGCCATAGGTGAGACCTATGTCCAGCAGTGGACGGAGATAGGCTGATGATGATGATGATGATAAGAAAATAATTATTAAACTTAAAATTAAAAGGAACATTGCGAAAATTATAATTAAATGACAAAGACGAAAAAATAAAATTATTTTACTTTTATATTGTAGAAATATGTAGTTATACAAATGTTGATTCGACTTCTCTTTATTATTAGTTATTATGATTAAGCTGTTGTTAAAATACAACTGAAAAGAGAGAAAATAGATTTTGATTTACTCAAAAGACAGCAGATTTTTCATAAGTCGTATTTTCCATCCAATACGTAATTAACTGGTGACTTTGACGTCAAATGAAAATATGTTACGAAATTGGTTACATAAACGATGTAAGGTGTAATTACCTACTAACATTTGTGGCTTGATTATGAACCCTATTGTTACAAGGAAATTGACTAAACCTTAATTGCAGCTAATAGACATAGTTCTTTACTCCTCTATTATAAAATTTAAAACGAAATTTTCTCAAACTCCACTTTGACTACAGTCAATTACATACGGACTCACAGATAAAACTATTTTTTAAGTAGAGATAATCGTATTTGATTTCTATTGATCACTGAATTCATTCAAATCCTCTAAGGTAGTTTAAGTCCCAGAAGTTATACGAAGTTCTTGTTTCGATGACAAACAAATAGATGATCAAAGGAAAACAAAAAGTTTTCGACCTCCGGGATTTGAATTCGGCTTCAGATTTTAATTTAAGTGGCTTACAAAGACCAAAGCGGATATACTTACAAACATACAAAAGTGACAGTTGTTTATTATGCTGTTGAGAATAATAAGAATGCAGAAGATCGCATACTAACGAAATGAAAATATTTTTATTCGATAAATGCCTATCAAACAAGCACTTATGAATAATCTGACTCCAATACCGGTTCAGAAGATTGTTTTTTACTGAGAAGAGCTGGCAATAACCTCTGCAATTACTATTTTTAAAACGAACTTATTACATAATATTTATTGAGCCTCACTGACAATACTTGTGTATTATAGCGGGAGTGAATCAACATACGAGTATACTAATATTATAAAGCTGAAGAGTTAGTTTGTTTGTTTGCACGCGCTAAGCTCAGGAACAACTGGTCCGATTTGAAAAATTCTTTCAGTGTTGGATAATGCTTTTATCGAGAAAGGCTATATTATATTTTCAAAAAATAGGGATCCTACTAAAAGTCCAATAATGTAACCCAAAGTGTAAATAATATTATAAAGAGGAAAGATTTGTATGTAAGTATGTTTGTTACTCTTTCACGCAAAACCTACTAAACGGATATGGATGAAACTTGGCACATAGATAGAACATATCCTGGAATAACATATAGGCTACTTTTTATCCCGGGAAAATATGATATCCCTCGGGAATGCGGGTAAAACCGCGGGGGACAGCTATCATATATAAGATTGAAATATCCAACGTTAAAGTCACGAGATGTTGATAAGCAATTAACTAGCATTAATAAATTACCCGATACATTAGCAAGTCGTTATAAATCATATGATTTATGTATGTGCTGCCGGTGACAATTTACGATACGATTCATCGTCTAATTTATCATAAATGTTACGGTTTGCGTGTACCTATACGTGCACTGAATTGTGTTTGATAAATTTAAGTTTGCTGTATAACCAAAAAGGTTACATCTTATTCTTATTATGTCAGTGGATCTCTTTTCTAATCAAATAGAACTAGAAAAAAAAAGCACTAAAAACGTTTTTAATCAAAATATTTCAAATGTAGAATCTTAATCAAAATGCAATTGAAAGATATACAATTATTTACACGAATTTACGCTTTATAAGCTTCAACTATACACTTACTTTGCAACGTAAATATACTGTACCGAGTAGGTATTCAATTTTAAAATGATTGGCATCGTTAGGCGCCTCTTTGTTGTCTCACAGCTACTGGCACTGGATAGACTGCAAAGCCTCGTTTAAAGTACTGGCTGGCAGCTTGACGGGCAGCTTGTTATGGGGGCTAAATACCCTGAGTGCCACCCTAAGCACACATATGTGTGCATTAACATGTATGTATGTTCTGTGGGTTGAAAGTAGGTATATTGGAGGATATCTGTTATCGGATTGGAATAGTAAAGAGTTCTGTTTGCTCATTTGAAAATCAGAACCGTGTGTGAATATGTCTTTGGGACACTCCAATTGTTGCAGTCAAAAGGGGTTTTCATTTTCAACATTTTATGGTTTATAAATATAAAAGAAAATATAAATATAATAAGTTTAGTTTGTGACAGAGCTGATGTGAGTTTTGTTTATTATAAAAAAGCCAAAACGAAATTAGAAAATGAAAAATAATTGTTTTAATATGGTAGGAAGAGACTACACCAAAAATAAGCCCGGTTTTAGACTTCCGTACCTAAAGGGTAAAACGGGACCCTATTACTAAGACTCCGCAGTCTGTCCGTCAGTCACCAGGCTGTATCTCATGAACCGTGATAGTTAGACAGTTGAAATTTTCATAGATGATGTATTTCTGTTGACGCTGTAATAACACAACAGAATAAAATAAATATTTAAGCGGCTTCTATACAATAGACATGATTTTTTACCGTTTTTATAGATAGTAATGGTACAGAACTCTTCGTGCGCGAGTCTGACTCGTTATTATTTGGAGCGTCACGATATTCCTTAGGTATTTCGCAACTGCTTCCTGATATTTAATAACTCTTATCAATAACAGCAACCTTATAAACTGGTCTTAGAGTAAAATAATTGGAAAAGTCATATGACTGTCATATGACTGAGTCGTACTGTGAATGTTTGAAAGATTTTTTTTTCTTTACTAAATATTGAAATGTAAGGGTAACTTAACTAAAAATTATATATGCCATTATAAAGTGCTATTATGCCGAGTGACTTGGGGATCATTAAGTTGGTTGGCTGCACAGCAACAAAGGCGCTAGTGCTTTCGGAACCTGCATAGTAGTAGGACAATGACTTCCACTGCTACTGTTTTATATAGTATAGCTGTCCCCCGCGGTTTCACCCGCGTCCTCGAGGAATGTTACATTATTATGTAATTTTTTTACACCTCCGGTTACATTATTGAATTTTAGTAAGGATCCCTAATTTTCGATTCCGATCCGGAAAGATCCGATTTTTGAAAATATAATATGGCATATGTTTCTCAATATAATGTAGCTTTCTAACGGCAAAAGATTTTTTACATTTGGGACATTCTTTACACACGCCCATCTGGTTCCAAACTAGGCATAGCTTGTTCTATGGAAACTGGATAACCGACATACTACATTTACTACTTTTTTATTCTAAATACATACTTATATAGATATTTACACCCAGACACAGAGCAAACAGACTAGTTCTTGCACATAAATGTTTGTCCTGGGTGGAAAATCGAACCCGCGACCTTCGGCTTGGCAGTTAGAGTCGCTAACCGCCAAGCCAACTGGCCTGTCGATAAATGTTTTATAAACATAAACCCTGTGAAAAAAATAATTTTAATGACGGTGAAAATTGCATCAAAATTTATTGCAAAGTTTAAAAGATAATGAAAATTAAATTAAATGAAATATTTATTATTTTATATTGTATGAGTGGACAGAAAGCCAGAAATGACTACATTATTTTATACTATATAGAGATCTGTTTCAGTAATTTGTTACATATTATTTCTTTAATACGTTGGGTATGTTAAAAGCTTATATTAATTATGTGTTTTAGTGTGTGTTGTTATGTGTTTTACAACGCATTGCCGTCACCATGTTTATTACCGTTAGATTATTATCAATATCGACCTAAAGAACGTATCGTATCTTATTGTTGTTTTTGTGGAGGAATGAGTACTTCATTCACACACATTTTTAATGATTCATGATTTTCGCTGTAAAAAACGATTTAACATGTGATATAAAGATAACTAAACTAGCTGTAACTTATCTTTTTTTATCTACCTTAAAATATGAATCATTTTACACCTAATTTAATAATTGAATTAGTTTGTTTATTTTAGCGTTACACCTTTACTTTTTCTCGATTATTTTATATACAGATAATAAACTAGCTGTTCCCCGCGGTTTCATCCGCGTTTATTTTATGATATTATATACCAACAAAACACGGTGTTTCATACAAACTTTGCACTCTCGTTTTACCCCCTTAGGGGGTGAAATTTCAAAAATCCTTTCTTAGTGCCCTTCTTCGTTATAAAAGGAACCGCTGGGCAAAAGTTTTCAAGTTTCTATACCTTAGAATTTAGGTACTGCGTTGATGTTAGAGCTTCTCCTTTTACATATATCGATATCATAACATTTAATTATTGTTTCAGGTAAATAATACAATGAAGTTACTAACAGGGAGAAAGATTTTCCAAACCGTATGTATTAATAAAATCGATACAGATGCCGTGTTCTCATATTCGCAGTAACGTATAGTGACTGCATTTATATAAATATATATCCAAGTACATATTAAAAAATGATATTCTCAAACAGTCGGATAAAGTAGATGAAAATAAAATTGTTATGGTATTTTCCGTATTTTGAGTCCAATTAATTTCCAATCCCCGCAATTTCCTTGTCTAATAATGAGTTTTTGTAGAGTTATTTTATCAAACAGCAATTAATGTTACAAAGAATCCTTTGTCAAAGCTACGTACTCCCCAAGCTTCTCAAAGATAAATCTTTTAAAAAGTTGTAAAAGCCACTCGGTCGGTTTCAGTGTGACAGTACTATGAAACGTTACGATCGACTCGTTTCATTATAAGCGTTCTGAAAAGAAATTCTCGTTGGCAACGTTGCGAGTTTCTGTAGTACCACGTATTGGATGAAAGTCCGACGTTTTTCTTATCAAGAACAAGCCCCGACCGAAGTGTCCAAAGAGAAAAATAAAAGAGGATTGTATTGTTAAGTAGACCTACTTGCAAAAGTTTATTTGAACAGATCCGATTGTTTGTATTTAAATTGTATTTCTTTTTGCTTGTTTGAATAAGGTTTTAATTTGAAAATTTTGATATTGGAATAACAACAACAATAAATTCAAAGGTTCAAAGTTAACGATTAATATCACACATCTCTCTCTATCATCTATCTAAACAAGGATTCAAATATGTGCATTAAACGTAAAAGAAAAGATTCTTACGCTGAAGTACCGACCTAAATCTTAAATTAGATATCTTAGCAAGCCGAATAAAAATTAATTAAACCTGTCGAAGTGTGAAAAAATTACGTCGGTAAGGGTTCTCGATTTTATCACGGGTCATATAATTTTTTCCCGGAAAGAAAATTAGGGCGCGGCTAATGGTGGAACGCCGTTTGGAAGCGAGCCAGGCGTCCCACTACACTAGATTTGGGGACAAATCTGCTGGAAACCAGAACCTTAATCTGACAAAACAAAGCGTCCGATAATATTGGAAGTTTTAGACAGCTAAGAGCTGCTGCTATTATCTGTTTAGACGTAACCGCACGAGCAGTGCGGTTAGGTAACTCAGACAGCTCCCGTCCGACTTACAAACAATTTGTTGACTCAGTTCACTGGATAGGTATCTATTTGTTATGTAGTCAGTGGAGATAAAGCTATGAGCAAATTATAATTTCAAATGTGAACCAGTAGGTAGCGGGACCTTATCATGTAAATCCAAGGTCTAGTGGAGCTTAGTTACACGAATAAAAGATTGTGTCAATCGGCTACTAAGTAGGTACCTACGTCGAGTATTAAGTGCACTTTTATGACTTACTTTACTACTCGTACTAGCTGTCCCCCGCGGTTTCACGCGTTCCCTAGGGATGTATTGTAGGGATTTTCCTGGAATAAAAAGTCCATGTGCTAATCCAGGTTATGAACTATTGTGCCAAGTTTCATTTAAATCCATTAAGTAGATTTTCCGTGAAATAGTAACAAACATCCATAAGTCCATTCACACAAACATAATAGTACTAGGAGAAAGTATCCCTTAGTATCTTTATGTACCGTGAATATATTAAAATCAAACAATATCTTTATAAGGCAGAAACCCATTTTTATACACAACAGGGAATACCAAAACACTTCAATTATTAGCCAAAGGATAAACATATTACATGAGTATTTATTACGTAAAGTGTTTGCCGCATCCTCAGGCTGTAGAGGTGGGGGAACAGCCTCTTTATCAAAACAACAAACATTTTCCTTGTAAGCAAACAATACGCACATACTTGGACCAACCTGTATATCTTACAGGATGTTCTTGAAAGGAAACTTATCAACTTACAATGCCATAACGTTTGCACAATATTTTTGCCAACTTTATAAGTAATTTAAAGGTATTTCTACGTTTTCGTTTCGTGCCCTAAAAGAATCGTTACAGGCCATAGTATTTGTAAGATGATAGCATAATCTGCCTGCCCAGCTGGTCCCAATCATTTAGTCGGCGTAATATGTATCCTTGGTCCTTCGACACTCGATGGGTCACATCGCATCAGAAGGATAGGGGCTTAACTCAAAAAAACACTTTTGGCACATCTCTGATTGGGTCACTTTTGCACTGAGCGGGGAGGGTGGGTCCCAGTGTTAAAGAGGCTGAAGTATCAGTATGCTTATTCTATCATTAAATTGATTATGTTTTACTATTCATCGGATAGAGCGTACTTTCTTTAGTCTCTCCATTTCGCAAAATTTTAAGTTAAGCTCTTATTGTACTGAGGTTGCGACATATTACATGAGATTTGACAAAAAAATACATATGAGGTCTGTTTCACACCGACCTTCTTAAAATAAAACTCAGTTCTTCTCGGCTCTATCTCATCTCTCCCATCAAGAAAATAGAACAAATAGCATATATGAATTAGATCAGTATAAGTGTGTAGGGAGTATCCCAGGATACTTATCAATTAAATTTATTTATAACCGGGGGAGGATTGTATAGGAATGTGTGCAAGTACAATACTATGACGTACATCCAGGCATCCTTGGTGTCCCAGAATAAAGTGAGATCTTGGCGGTGAAAATAGTCACTTTAGTATTCTTAAAATATTCACTGTATAAATACGCCTGAAAAGTGCCTTAAACTATAATTCGCAGTAAAGAGTTTAAGTTGCTATTACACTAGGAATATATTTCTCTGTAAAATATATTCTACGCAATTCGCTATAAAACGTTTCCACAAAATCTTGTTTAACGATGTAGTTTAGTAAATGATGTGAACAATATAATAATTAATTAGGCCTAAACACATACTACTATAATCACGTTGGCCGTTGGTTATCCTTTGTTATGCAGAGTCTTCTACATAATTAATTATAACTATAATGGGCCAACATCTTAGTCCACAGTTTAGATGTTGGTAACCGTACTTTACTTCAAATATTTTAGAACATTTCTTTACAAACGACCGTCTGATATGAAACTAAGCAGAATTTTTAGACTTTTGCAACACCAGGGTCGGCAAATCCGTTGTCAACCCTGAGACCGGTCCCCTTACCTTTCCAACCGAAACACAGTAATACATGTGCACTACTGCTTCACGGTCGAAATGGGTAAGGAAGTATTTCCACGGACGAACTCTGCACTAAGAGCTCTACTGCTATTCTATAGCCTAGCCTCATCTAAATAGTAAAAATATGAATGTATTATCATACAACAACTCTACAACTAACGACGTAACAGCAAAGGAATTATGAAGGTTGGACACCTCAGCACACAAACAAATTTAACTTTATTGATAAAACGTGAAAACGAGATAAAAACTTTTTAACGCTTAAACGCTCTTATACCGTTGGAAGAGGAAACCTTCACCCTGCTTAAAACTAGAAAAGCGTACTTCAACCCTCACCGGACTAACAATTTAACTTGGTACATTATACGTTGCCATATTGAGAAGTCATATGGCTCCTATATAACCAACTAGCGCCTGAGGGATCCATCATAGTAATTAATTAGTTTAATTTATAGTCCACGCGTAATCAACGTTTAGAACCCGCCCACAGTGTTAGTACCTTGTTATACAGTATACATACGGGCACTCAGTTTGCTTAATGATTTTTGTTTACCTAAATCAAATTTATAGAGGATAACAAAGTTTTACTTAAAAGCGTAGGTTTGTTATTAGTAAATTTTAATAATATTCACGAAAATTGTTTGGGTTTGATTTTTGTTATCTGCTTATTTCATAAGCCAACCAACCATAGTTTTAGTTCTGCTTATTTCATAAGCCAACCAACCATTATTTTAGTTTTTAAACTGAAAAAATATTCCATCAGCCCTTATAAATAATCACTTTTATTTCGAATTTCACTCATAACCTAACAATTTATTTGTTATCTCTATAATATAGATTTACATGACAAAACATCTCAATACAACGAGAAACTAGTTCGAAAACAATACAATCAACCCAACATAATGGCATAACTTTGTGAGGTATGTTGGCAATTAGATGGTTATCTCAAAGTTTGCCGCGTATAGACTTTCGAATGAAATACTTAAGGTTTCTTGAGTTACGTAACACAGATATACTACCTACGTATAGTTCGACAACAAGGCCTAGATAAAGGAAAGAATATACAAAGTTTTACAAATATATATTAAATGACGTACGCAAAGTGACTTTTGCAACATTATAGACAGGTAATACTAATATTTAAACCAGAAAACTGAGATAGAAAATCGGAGAAGCGACAGCGCTTTAAACCTCCAGGGAGTATGCCTTTAGTTTATTTACTTGTCAAGCTGGGTATGCACACGTCTCGACATCCCAGCTGTCTACATCGGGGTTGCTCCCCAGGCGTCTGTTTCCTATGCTCGCTTACCAATATAAATAGTTAATACCATACCGAGGGCTAGAAAACCCTTCAAAAGGTCCCAAAAAATTCGTAAATAACTACCTTTTTTAAATCACGTGGTTTCGGCCGCTTTCCCGGTATAAAAGTAGCTGTTTTTTTTTTTTATACCGCCGTAGGTGGTCACCGCCGCCTATGGACATTTGCAAAACCAGGGGCATCGCAAATGCGTTGATGACCCTAAGACGTGAAGTTGTTAAGTCTCATGTGCCTGTAATTTCACCGGCCTCCTTACCTTTCCAACCGAAACTCAGTAATACATGTGCACTAGTGCTTCACGGCGAAAATGGGTAAGGTGGTAGTACTTCTCCGGACGAACTCTGCACGAAGAGCTGACTATTTCGCTCTGTCAGCTGTTTCCTGGTATAGAAAACACATGAAAGCTTTGTACATACTTTCATTAAAATCTTCGAACCGCCCTTTAAAACTTTCAATTGGTATTAGGGCTAACATTTTTAAAAACGACAATATACGTGTAAAATGTACATTTATTTCTAACCATAAACAAGTAGATTTTGAAATTTTGTTACTTTGAGTGACCGATTTCCATACAACCGCTCATCAATTATTTTATCCCCTTAGGGGTTCAATTTCCAAAAATCCACCTTCCATCCAAATTCCTTAGTGCTCACTTACGTAATTTGAAGGCTTAGGCTCTGCCTTGATGAATCAGTCAGTCAGTCAAGACAAGTACTCGTAAATATATATTTCTAGATAGATCATAGTATAGAACGCTCTCACAAGGCTTCTCATGACCTATAGGTATCATTGAAGTTTTCCGTTATGAAAAAATATTTATAAATTCCAATTTGTGAAAATTTCTATGAATCTAAAAGTACGTAGCTTATTGATATTTGTAGCCAATACCCAGTGATAGCATGAACCATGCCAACAACATAGTACCGGTACTAGGTACATACTACTGGTATAACACTAAATAGTATAAAACAAAGTCGCTTACTCTGTCCCTAAATCCCTATGTATGTTTAAATGTTTACAACTACGCAACGGATTGTGATGCGTTTTTTATTAATAGATAGAGTGATTCAAGAGGAAGGTTTTTATGTCTAATACATGTGACATCCCACGGGAACGCGGGTAAAACCGCGGGGGACAGCTAGTAATAAATATTATACAAAATCAGCTTGACATATTTGCCTGTAATTTGTTATTTGCGTACAAACTTCAAATGTATGACGTACAAAAAATTTGCTCATGAGAGAACGATTATCCATAATGTATGTTCCGACCTTCATAATCTTAGGGTCAAACCGAAAACGAACCTCGAGATAAGGTTAGTGGTTACTGTATACCTAACTCGAGGCAACTATTAATTTAGTTATGAATTTCGTTATGTAATACAAGTCGCTGCCGTTGAAAAGGTTTAATGCCCTCCCTTTACTTCAACTCGAAATAATATCTCTAGGTTGACTAGTTAATGGCTCAGTGTTGTTGTTACTATTGAATAACTAGCTGTCCCCAGCGGTTTTACCCGCGTTCTGGGTGTCTGATGAAGATTCTAAGAACAAAGCCTAGGATTCTGGTACTTTAGCAAACCACGGCACCGACGCTATATATAGAAAAATAATAAAACTACAAATTTATAACTTAACTATATAAAATTAACAATAAATAATTATATTGGGCATATATGTATATATTTTTATATAAGTACAGATACTTGTAGTTAAGGTGATAGCCAGGGGGCTGCTACAAATTACATACAGAACGAATGTCTATAGAAACAGTCCTAGACAGTACAACTACAACAGTACAACTAGACAGTCCTTTCTGGCCAGGGCGAGAGACTGGTAATCTGTAAAACAGGTTTTATCTAGTAGACACCAGTCTCGTACAATGTATATTTTAACTTAAATTAATTTTGATACATTTGTGAAAGAAAAATAAATAAATTTATTATTATACTAGCTTTTCCCCCGGTTTCATCCGCGTTTATCGATATATTATATATAGCTTTTAACCATCTACGAAAAATTCCGTGTCGAATGGTAGCAGTCCCGTCTCGATATGTTCTGTAGTTTTGAGGTGATAGTGCGTCCTTTGAACCCTATTTTCCTTATATATACATATGTATATGGCTTATAAAACCCTACTTGTTCAATGCCACCGTGCAATGGTTTAAATGATGTTCACGCTCTGAATGCTTAAGCTTGTTCTTGGAATTGAACCTATGATCTTCATCACGCACAGAACTCTGTAATAAAATTCGCTGGTAACCTCTTCGTATAAGTCTTATTGCTATAATCCCACGGCAAGCTCCACAATATCTTGGATTTCGCGAAACCACACATTTACTGAAGCACCTTAATATCACAAGATTCATACTTGTACTTATCTTATGAAAATACACACTTTCACGCCTAATATTCTCGAAGAAGTAAAGGATTCAGTGTCGTGACATTTCACAGGAAATGAAAACATGTCATGTTCCGTTTTTTATTCATTTATATCATTAGACAGTCATGTACATCATACTTAATAATTACATCAGTTTAGTTAAATGATAATAGTGTTATTGTATTATTTGTACAATAGTGCAAAGATTATTTGTGCAATTGATGTAAAGATGAAAAGCAATGAAGTAATATTTTTACCACATAATTTGATTAAGTCATTTAGGATATTTACTGACGTTGAGATTTTTACCATGCGTTTTAAAAATACGCTGTATTTGATACATTTCTACTCGTATGTTGTGCTAAAAACATGGCAAAATTTTACTGAAGAAGTAATTTTTTTATACAAAAATAAATGGAGAAGATAATTTATGTATTAACTTTGATGTTACTCCCTGTCTACTATATTGAAGATCTAAAACATCTTCATTAACATTCAATTTCCTGGCTGAAAGGTCGCAGACTTTCGCCTCAAGCGGCTAATTTGAGAATAGCGATAATAATCAAGCGCGCGACTGAAAATTATAAGAACTTATTATAAAGTCTAATTTGTATTCCTAATGAATCTGGAATTATAACCTAATAAGGCCCGGGGCATCAGCAACAAACTGTCGAGTGCCTAATAATTATAAAATCAAAATGAATAGTTAATTGGAAAGCTTGTTCGGTTGTTCGTGCAAATTGCTGTTCACATAGCGGCGCTGACCGCTATTTCATTCTCGTTGCTTTGTTTAAATCCATGATATTATAAATGTTACAAATGCTTTTCGCATATTGATTTCTGTGGTTTATTTCAACAACATTATTAATGAAATGAGGAATATTTTAAATATTCAATATACAGAAACTCCCAAAAACCAACATTGGACATGAGTAAATTATTAAAAACTATGCGGTCAATTTCTATAGAAAAAGCCATGTTGATACACTATTAAATATTAATATGAGGTCCAATGATGGACCGTTCTTTAATAAATTATCTCATATATTTAAATAATAATATACAATACGAAAATAAATATGTCATAAAAGACACAAAATACATGACTGTCTTTCTAGGGCAATAATAGAAGACGTAATAGTAGTATATATGTATGCATATGTATATATATCTTATATATGTATATATTGGAAAATTAGTTACGTGTTAAAACACTAATCTAATCCGACTCACTGTTTTTATCCCATTTCAGGGCCGGTTATTACCTTTCCTACCTTAGGTACCTATACACAGTATACAATTTACTTTAATAAATGATTCATACGGTGTTGTATCCCGTTTGATGTTACGCGTAGGACAAAACCTTTACCAATACCCAAAACCAATTACGCAGTATGGGAAACTAGCAACCGGCAACCGGTAACCGGCAAATAGTTGTGGATAGTTTCTTATATAAATAATACTTTGTATCCGTGATGAAGCAAAATGAAAAACGTGTGTGTGTACTTATGTGCACACGTAAGAAGTTATACCCGAAATTATAGGTGAGATAAACTGCACTAAAAGCATTTTTTACTATTCAGTCGTGAACTTGTAGTGTCCCAACTATTTGCACCTGTCTGTAGTAGCAACGAATACATTTTTTTGACGTTGTTGGGTTATTATTGATAATAACATCACTACTCACTCATTGACACTGACGGTTGCGATTTGTGCGATGTTCCGGAGAGACTTTCATCAGCTAACTTCATCCGTGAGAATTTTGTATAACACTGATGCGCGCACATCTTAAAATTTCACTCTTATCATTTTTTTCATAACGCGCCTAAAGGAGTATAACATAAAAAAATTGGGGATAGAAGATGTATTGCGGCTATTCAACCTCCATACTGACACTGACATAGACTGACCGACAACACATAAACGGATAGACGACTAAAAGACTTAACAGGAGAAAATAAAATTGGGAAAAGAATTAGTGATGGACATTGGACTTGGGATTGATTAAAAGACTTTACTCGAACTATAATAAATATTTTCCTTCTTTCTTTCTTTCTGGATGTTTTCTTTTAATAATACCTTATTCGATGTCTATACCGAACAGGAACGATGGGATATTATAGACAAACCTATTTTAAAGGCGGGGTGTTGCCATCGAAAACAATTATTATCTATATTACGGTAAAAAATTATTGCTCTTGAATCAACTAGGTACATAATACTTGGATGCGCCTGCAAAGCTCCCGAAATTTGCTGAAACCGCTTTGACCACAGTTTGAGACCCATTGTGAGCAAGCCCCTTTGTTAACATCGCCAGGATTAATCTATTATAATAACAAACAAGGACATGTGTAATTAAAACTTTCCCTAGTTAAGCCTTATGGAATTCTGACCCGAAAGTTTTTGGAGAACCAGCTCTTGAGGCGCTATTTTTTATTGTTTTGTGTTTTAATGTTCATGTCGGACGGACGCATATCATATATATGGCTATAAATCTATAAATATCCGTCTATATATAAATTTTGAAAAAAGAAGAAGTACCTTTGTGTACCTAGTCAGTATATAAGTTATCTGGTTTCCATAGCACAAGCTCTGAATAGTTTAGGATCAGAAACCCTTGGAAAACAAAATGTCAGAGGATATTTATATATTTCGTATAGAATTTATTTAATCTGTTCAAAATTGGAAAATTCTAACAGTTTAATATACAGAAATACCTAAAGAAAAGTTCTACACAATCTAAACCATTTCGAGAATACAAAGTATGACAGGAGTGAGTGCGCTCAAACGAAGCCACATACTCCTGCTCTCAGCGAACTCTCTGAACTCAGCTGCCCTCAATACCCAACATTTAGCGTTTACTGTCACAACGTCATGTGAAAACTTTTCACCACAAAATCCTTCTCGGAGGGAATGAAAATTTCAAATGTCCGGGATTTAAGAGTGGTGACAGTGTCGGTGGAGTAACTTCTCGTGACACAGTTAAATGAGGCGAGTTTGAGTTTGAGCCGGTCTACGATTTCAAATGCTGAATTGTTTTAATCCCTCACAAAAGACCTGAAATGCTACGATCAACGAATACCTAGCTGACTTGAGCAAAGGTACTTTTCTATAAAATATGTAATTAAAACAGTAACTTATATCTTATCCTTTTAAATAATATTATATGTTTTGAATTATATTTTGAACAGTATATTAACTCCAGCTGAAGATTACTAGATTTTCGTGATCTGGTAACAAAATGGTATGTTATTACGTAATACTGGTCTGAAACTCAGAAACCTACCAAAGTTGTTATAATTTTATTTATTATTCACAAAATAAATGTCACATAATAACAAAATATCGATGCTTTTGTTTATAAAAGCAACGCTCTATCGATAGCGACCCTGCCCATAAATTTTGATCCATTTGATTATATTGTACGAAATATGAAAATCACTATGGCAGTATCTTTAGTGCGACAACTATCCCTTCTGGCGACCTGCCAAAATGCTAGCCCGGCCGAGTTGTCGCCAATAAAAGTTATCAGTCGGGTGCGACAGAATATCCCTAAACCCCGTACATACGTAGATATTTAGTTGAAACTTTTGTACCACGCTGTTAATTTACATTTAGAAGTATGGTTATAACAACTTACTTTGCCCAATAAGTAAATTCGTGTTGATTTCAAATTGATAAAAAGTTATATGCATTTCAGTCTATCATAATATGAGTGTACATTCCTAGTAGTGGGTTAGAAAAGCTTGAACTTTTCAACAAAATGCCTTATGCTTTATTATAATTTTCTTTAGAAAACTGTATGGAAAAGATTGAATGACTTGGGTATAAAGAAAATAGAGGTCGCGCTGCGATAATGTGTATTGAGCGAGTGCAACAAATACTGAATGGAACATTAGCAATTTACTTTCATAGAGCACCGATGAAGAGATCAAATGTTACTGTCTAACCATTTGAGAAGTTATATAACGTTACATCACTGTTTGAAAATGATTTATTGGCTCGTGCTCCATTTCTTCATTCTTAACGTGAGCAAAACCGCTGGCAAAGCCATCACTTCTAAGTTCTGACACATATAACGTACGTGTCGCCTGTCGGCCGACGTTTGTAAGACCCCAACTCTCCTTTTGTGGGTCAGGCATCAATAAAACTTATCGTAGCGGTCTGCCCGCGACATCTCACATTATATAACGCCACGACCCTACTGTGTACTTATGGCGTGTACGTAACTCTATAAAGAAAATATTGCAAATTGAATTATTTTTATTTAGGTACAGCTGAGCAACGATATGGGCGTATTTATCTTCGGGTTTATGCCTTGCCAATAAAACTGATGGAGCGTAGGCTTTTTAGGCATTAAGTGCCGCCGCGAACAGATGAACATAGATATACCTACCTACATTAAACATAATTTAGCCGCCTCGATGGCTACAGTGTGGGTTTCAAGGTTTCTTAATATTATTTTACTAAATCAAGTATTAGTATACAGTGTTTCAAGGGGGCGTGGATGGCCATGGATTAGAATAGTCAAAATATTCAAAGGAATCTCTGGACTGATTTTGATGTAAACTAAAAGACCATCATTGGGTTTTTGAAAAATCAATGTAGCCGCGCATCGAACCCGTTACCTCGTTACACACCATTCGATAGTGTTGCTAATAAGGATCTTATCCGGAGGCAATTATGACATATGGACAATGTTATATTTTAATAAACTTCAATCAAATCTACCGAAACTAATTACCTAAACCCATACTACAACAAGATACTACTTTGAATCAGTTTTCCTCTTATAATAAACTACATACAAAACAAAAGCAATTAGAAAGTATTTACTAAAAGTACCTCATAAAATTGTGTAGGTACATCTAATATAGTGCAAAATTATTTTTTCCGCTGAGAGACCGTTATTAGTGGAAATATTACAGTTATAAGGGGCGAAACTTCGGCTCGCTTCGCGGTCGACGAGGATCGGTCAAGTAGCCGAGGCGTGCAAACTTTCTGATCCGTAAAAGGTCTTGGTTTACGCTTTTGACCCTGGGAGTTGGTCTGTTAATACGCGCTACGGTTTTCCGCTGGCACCTACTTACGCTTGGATGTTATTATATTATCACTTTTATTACTGCGGAGGTTCACTTTGTTCGTTTTGAGAATATACCGTTCTTGTATAGACACTGCTTATTTACTTGTTATAAATAGAAATATACTTATATCTAAGGCTTTTGCATGATAAAACATAAAAAAAACTCGGAAAATCTACATATAAAATGCAATAGTGTCATCCGTCGATTTTCCTCTCCCAGTGGAACTGACCTACTTCGTACTTAGTCGTCTGCAAGCGTAATGAGGCAATTACATGTTGATTTTATCCAATGCATGCTACCCTATATATAAATCAGTGCGGTAAATGATATGACTACTTGAAAAAAATCCTCGATGTATGATGCTAAAACAAACATGGTCAATATATTATTAACTAGCTTTCGCCCCGAAGTTTTACCCGCGTTCTTGAGGGATCGCATGTATATTGAGGAAACAATTCATTGTGTTAATCCCGAACTATCCATAAGCCTAACTTAATTCAAGTCTAGCCAAAGTCAAATCTCAGCCGTGGCCGTAATAGTCACAAAAAAATTAAATATTCAATAAAATTTATAATATTATTAATATACTAGCTTCCGCCCCACTTTCTCGAGGAATCTAACGCTAGAGATAAAAAGTATCCTATGTGTATCTAGGTTATAATCTATTTTTGTGCCTGAAAACATACAAACCTTAACATTTATTAATTAATATTAAGTAGGATTGGAACTATTTTCAACTGGCTCAATGCGAGATAAAAATAAGCTAGTACTACTAGGTACTACCTACAAGCACAGCACGAGACAGCGGTACCTAATATACCACGTAGTTTAATAGTAAATTGTTTTATTGTCGAATAAAAATAATTGTTTGAGCAGCGAGTGAACAAGTTCGCAGTTGACTCAAATTCGTTTTTGTAAACACGCCCGAGAGATTTGAGTTACATTATACAAACATAGAAAGTAATGGTTATGGTCTAGGAATAATGGCTTGTTCTATCTGCATTTATAACTTTTTCCTCGGTCCTTTTTACCCTTTTACCAAACCCCATCAATGCGATAAAGGTATACGCATCCTGAGTAGCCCACATCGACGAGCGGGTTGCCTGCGGCTCCACTGATGATTTTCGGGTTTCATACAAAAATGGTAAAATAGGAAACCTTCTTGTATGTACCGTGGTGTCTTATCATAACCGTTTAAAATTCTATAGTCTTGAAATTTGGTATAGTTGTAGAAATTACTTTATCTTAAAAAAATACGAAAGTAATTTCAATGTTTTAGTGGTCTGAAATGGGGGTCGAAAATAAAAAAAATATTACTACACTGTACACTTTATAAACTCACTTTTATGCATATTTTATGTACGTAAACAAACAGAAAACAATTCTTTGTATATTTTATTTACTATTTTACATGCTATCATTCAACAAACGTGCCTTGTCGAATGTCCAGATTCTTTTCTTAGTATTTTTGTTCCACACATCATTTTACTCTTTTTTATTTTTATTGTCATAGACAAAACATAATATTACACTTTCAACAAGTTATGTGTTCAAAACTCTTTACTACATAATAAAATAGGTCGTCATGCAACTGAACATGCCTAATACGTTTAAAATAGGAAACTAAGCCAAAATGAAAGTGAACCAACATTTTAATACCTCACCGTGCTCAATTAATTGAGTGTCATACGAAACGTGAACACGGGTATTAAAATATTAATTGATTCTGATTGTGACCAGTTTATGTAGCCGCTGTTAGATTGGACAGATGAACGGGCAGGCTTTATATTCCATCTAGTTATTGTACGACGAATGAATGAAAATGGGAATTGGATACCCTCAGAGATTGAGTAAAAAGAATTTTAGTAACCTCAATTCTCGCTTTATGTACTGAAAGGGAAGGATTACATTATATTATCTGCCTATTCATTTACATGAAAGAGTAATGGGCTTCTGAACCTACTTCTTCACCATGATGACTCCGTCAGATTTCGTATCAAACCTGTGTCGTCGCTCCAGCAGGAGGTTATTTAAGACTTTTGCTCGAAGTTTATATTTTACTACAATTTTAGTATGATATGTAATGATGAGCACATAGCCTAGAGGGGAAGCTGGCTCTCAAATACAATCGAATAGACTCGTTGGACCTAGACAGCCCATTTTCAACAACTATGGTGTCACCACGATGACTTTTTTCACCGAAAGTTCAAACTCATTGTCACCCGAATTCACGATCATCGCCACAGAATTCGATGTCTGCAATAACCTCCTGAATACCTCATGATTAAAACTGCATATGGTTAACTCTTATTAGATATATCGCACACCATTTATCTATACTAATATTATAAATAGAAAAAGTTTGTATGTAAGTAAGTAAGTGTAATCTTTGTTACTCTTTCACGCAAAAACTACTAAACGGATATGGATGAAACTTGGCACATAGATAGAGCATATCATGGCATAACATATAGGCTTCTTTTTATCCCGGGAAAATTTGATATTCTTCGGGAACGCGGGTAAAACCGCGGGGGACAGCTAGTATCAAAATAAATGTTAAGTAACTTCATTGTAAACTTGCCTGAAATAACTATAAAACACCACTCGATTGACACAACGTCTGAAAAGGCTTTCTTAAACAAAAGAAGCTTAAAGTGTTTACGTAAACAGAGCCGTAATGGACCAACATTGTAATGAAATCTCGGGCCAACGCATCAATCAATCGGGCCTCTTCTAATGGGGTCGGTATTGCCACTTTGTCTTACCGCACTATCCCGTCTTGGGACTTATTAAGTTAAATGCTTAAAGTGAAAAACTATTCGCATCGGAATTCTATTGGAATGGAAGTTTAAAATAAAAAAGAAGATTGATTATTGGAACGAAGAACTGAAACACTAATGGAGATTTAAATAAGCTTTTATATTGAAGCCAATATAAACGTAGTGTTGGTCTCAAATCTATCTATATTTAGTCAATGTTGCCAGAGTTACTCTCTGGCTCTCTTAATGATAATAGAGTTGTCTTTAAGTTTAACATTTTTGTACCTACGTTCTCATGAGACCAAATTGACATGGCAATTATTTAATAGGCTTCAATCACGTTCCCCAGGGATATAACGTTTTCTCGGGATAAAAAGTTACTTTTATGTTAATTTAGAACATGTTCTATCAATATAGCAAGACACGTCTAAATCCGTTTGGTTCTTTTTACTTGATAACATACTCGTACATCCATCCCCACAAACTTTTGCATCTATAATATTAGCAGAAAGTAGGTTTTTTTTATACCACTTGGGTCGACAAACAAGCAGACGGTCCACCTGATGGTAAGTGGTCACCGCCGTCTATGGACATTTGCAACTGGATATCGCCAATGCGTTGTCGACCCTGAGACGTGAAGTTGTTAAGTCTCATGTGCCTGTAATTTCCTCCTTACCTTTCTAACCGAAACACAATAACACAAGAGCACTACTGCTTCACGGCAGAAATGGGTAAGGTGGTAGTACATCCCCGGACGTACTCTGCACTAAGAGCTCTACTACTCTAAAAAAAAATGGGATATATTCAAGGTATTTGTAGGTGGTAAAAAAGTTACCCAGTCACTTGAGCACTGTACGGCACCATCTGCTCGGATCCAGATAAACTTTTTCGTTCCCTTTATGAAATGAAAATAAAAGAGACACCTTTTACTTTGAAATTTTTAATTAAGCGGAGCTGTCGTGGCGCAAAGTTTAACGTAATTTAATAATGAAGGTACGGGCTTCCACGAAAGCGCTTGAAACTTAAACTAACTACAAAGATAGGTACTCGTTAAAATAGGCCCACCAATGGGAATTTTCATAAATGGAAAGTAAGAACTGCTTTTAAACGTCATTGAAACTTGAATCGGGAACAAGCATCTCGCCGTCGAGCGGATACTTTTTCCCCTATTAAGTTGCGGGGCGAAATTGGAAGCTAGTCTTTCATAGTGGAATTTATTTTAATAACTACAATATTGAAGTGAAGTTAACTACGAGGTGGTATTAGGAAAGGGTGGTTGTAATTTATACTGGACCCGTACCCTACTTAGGACGTAGTATTAATTTCTCTCGTGGAGCAATATTATCTTCGTATGGAAGCCTTATAAAACATGACTATCGAAAGCTTAACCTGCTCTTGGTTTGGTGTAGGTAATGAAATCAATTTATTATCCTACGTTTATTATTATTATCCTGTTAGAAAAAATATTTCAAGAATTTACGTCTGTAAGAGATCAGCGATTCCATACTTTTAAAATTGTTTATCTTTTTTATTTTGACCGGTCGCCATAACAAATAATTGGGTTTGACAGCAACCATAACTTTAATTATACTATATGAACTATATATATTTCAATAGGTCTCATTCGGCAGACTCTCCAACACCGGTTCAAAAGATTGCTTTGAAAATCCCTCAGAACTCAGCAATTACTCGTTTAAAAAAATAAGATTTAATACATTATGACGTGTTTCGCAAAGACAATACATCTAAGCATTGTCGTCATTTAAATATTTGTTGTTATTTTGTAAAATGCACCTTTTTTCGCATTGTCCATCCTATTAAACTAAAGTAGTTGGCAATTGAAACTTCCCGAATAGGTGCACAACAAAACCAATTAAAGGACTGTAATCAACGCACAGTACTGTTATAGCAAAGCAGAGTGCTCGTATTGAAAAAGTTTCAATAATTGCGAGCACGTACACGCCCGTGTGAATTGGAACGTGCGCCGACTCTATCCCAATGGATTGAACTCACATAAATGGCCGACCCCGTTTATGTAGGGGGCGTTCCAAAATAATTATTATCCAATTAGTTCCAAACGTAATTAAAAGGTCAATTAAATTTTGATTTCGTTCTAAAATACGTCTAAAATCATTCTTGAAGATTTTAATTCCAGGCTGTAGAGATTCTGTTATAAAATAAAAATAAAGTTTCTCTTACTGTGTGTGTTAATACTTTTTCACTGTTATATTTAAATATCGTAACAATTAAATCTATACGTACAGATATAATAACACTCTGATTTTTAGTATCGTTAGTACCTTCTTCGATTTATCTACTAGATAAATTAGCTGTTATTTTTACCTAATTTTAATCCAAATATTTATTCATTTAATCATAGAAGTCTTTTTTTACTGTTGACAGTCATGACAATATTATCATGTTAATTGAAGAAGTACCTCAAGATGGTAAAACAAAAAACCCAGAAACAAAAGTATCCTGTTCAACGGATCAACTTACAGTGGACTAAAGTCATTTGTACACTCAATACTTCAACCTTTTAGCACATTCTTAACAACAGAATTACGGAGTTGAACAACAAGTTTAAACCCAACAAGTTCGTCATTAGCCTCTACGCCAGTCAAACCACCAAACCACAACTAGATGAACCGTCAATGGCGTGTTGACATATCTTTAGCGCTCTCACACTTTGATGTCGTAATTCGACCTTTACTGGGAAGGGAAAATATAATTACGGGCAGATACGTGTACAGAATACTTCAGCATGCTGCTGGCTTAAATCACATTGAAAGATTTCAGTGAAATATCGCTTTCTAGGATTTATGTCAGATGAACTGTCGCGTGAACATCGTTTGATTTTAATTGTTGTTCTGATTATAACTGGATTGTTAGTTCTATTGTCTCTATATATATTTATTTGATGTACCGCACATATAGATGCTGAATACAATATCTTTCGTTTATATGTTTTCTTACAGTTATTAAATAAACAACAAAGTTAACATACTAAAAAAAGTTTGCGTTCACTTTTGTTTTATATTAAATTTTAGTCTTGTTTAAAAATACAAAACAATATTTATTTATTTTAAGGTTCTAATGATACGTATTTAAACAATATAGCATTATTAAAAGCAATTTTTATATATTTTATCTAAATCATAAAATAACTTTTTCTGTTGCGTGTAAGTGGTAAAACTAACTCTAATGCAACGTAAATAATAAACGTCAGTCGCTAATGCACATTGTATTAATTAATGTGGTGGCACACATAGTGTTATGTGTTCGTACATAGGTTGCTACATAAGTTGACGACAAGCTCAACAGTAAATGAATTAATTACCCACTCGAATACCTAAATTGTTTACCCCGTAACGACGAGGTCGTTTACTTCACTTAAATAACGCGGGCACATTGTGTTAGCTTACTACAGCAGTAACAGCATTTTCATAAGAACATGTTTTACTGAAATGCTTCAAAAGGGAATTTCTGTTTGTTAAGGTAAAGTTGGTATGTGAATAGAAGCTTTTTTAACAATAAGTTGCTTTTTTTTTACTTTGGGCTTGGGTTTTCTTTAATAAATAAATATCCTGAGACATTCTTTACATACGGCCATTTGATCCTAAACTTAGCAGAGCCAGATAACTGATTTTATTTATTTGTTTATTAAGACATGTTAATCATAAATGGTGTCACAATTAGAGGTTACGACTGCATGCATTAAAAATACAAACAACAGAACCAAAAAGTATCTTTAAAAATTTTCAAATTTGACTAGTACTCAATAAAAATCAAAGACAATAAAGATTACACCAAATAAAGTACTTTTTTTCTACGTACATACTTGAAATATCTTGCTCAATCTAACGTTTTACGAAAGACTATCAAAATAGATAAAAGTTTATAAAATAAACACCCTAACGAGACTTCGGGACTCGATCCGCCCTTTTCTACTCACTGTAGAGCAAATACCTCCTTCTTGTCACTTTTATCGATATATAGCAATCTTAACCTTTGCCCAGGAGAATATCCAAATCCCTAATTATATGGTCCGCACACCAAGCCTAAATAGCAGATTCAGCCTACTTTAGATGCACTCTCCATCCAAAAAAAATATTGTTTAGTATAAATGAATCCATTTAGTCGAAATGTTTTCTGAGTGTTGACTTTTAAGGTGAAATTTGCTGATATCTCAACTTATAAATAGTACAACTTGGTATAGCGTTGACGAAACAGGAAATAAGGATCTTTTTCTCTAGGGAAATATGGAGACCCTGGTTTTTAAACCAACCGACAGAGCAAAAAAACACAACGTTGGTTTTATATTGTTATAGAAACAAAAAAACTTGAATAATTTTTTCGATTAGAAAGGCACATGTATCAAATGCAAATGTCCATAGGCGGCGGCGACCACTTACCATCAGGTGGTCCGTCGGACTGTTTAGCGGCCTATGTGCTCTAAACAATACCAACCACGGTTAACAAGTCATTATTTATAAACAAATTCACTTTGGCCGACACAGCAAACGAAACCAGAAAAAAAATGTGCTCATTAAAATTCAAAATTTACACTTATTGATGCGATTATGTATTAATTCATATTCTATTACTGTCAAAGTATTTCATTGACCAATATATTGATATTTGGTTGATCAACTTAATTAGACTTCAATCGGGTATTAATAATGATCATGTAACTAACACAATTAATAAATTATAATTGGACCAATTAAGTGTATAGTATACACTATATACCACATAATTACCAAGCTCTACATATAATACAATACATAGGTATAATATGTATAAAGCAAACAGCACAGTGGAGCAAACACTGTTTGCCTATTCGTACATTATTTACAAACGAGAATACATAATGACTCGCTATATACATGGGGATTATACGCTTACCCAATAGTATGATATTTTGTTCGTCGAGAATAATTGTAGACTAATTTGACCGAATTAATTGCCTACAAATTATCAAATGATTTATTTCTTTCTAATATATAAAATTCTCGTGTCGCGGTGTTTGTTACCAAACTCCTCCGAAACAGCTGAACCGATTTTTATGAGATTTTGTGTGTATATCGGGTATGTCTGAGAATCGACCAACATCAATTTTTCATACCCCTGAAAAGGATTATTTTTGTATTGACTAGCCCATTTATCGAGGAAGGCTACATAAAAATATTCCTTTTAAGAGGTTTGTGCGCGTTTGTTAATTCGTGGATTACAGTCTCCCGGAACGCAGGTGAAACCGCGGGGGACAGCTATTATTAGATAAAGCTGTTTACTAGAATAACTCCTTTAATATATACCTGTTTTATAATAATATATTCTAAGAAAACTTATCGACCCGTGTATAGACAAAGTTATTAATATTTTATATTATTTTAACGTTTGAATTATTTATTCAAAGCAATTATTCAGTTAAACCCCCGGAGGGCACTTTTTTTTTACTATTTATTTATTTAGATCACCAACAAAAACACACTAAGACTTTAAAAAAATACAGGTAAAAAAACTTAAATCATAAATGGTGTCCCAATTACAGGTGACGACAAAAACAACTTAAAAAAAAATAACGCTTATGAAAATTAAAAGTTGCTGACACTAATATATATTTTAACATATTCACGTTTCACTATTGAAGCCTTAAAAGGTTGGTATATAGTGAGTGCATCTTTACTTATTTATAACATAATAACACGCATACAAAACTCACAGATATTTTTTGTTGTTGCTCGTAGTTCCGTTTCTTTTTGTTTTTCTATTCACACTTTACTGTGATATCCTATAATTGGCTTTAGATATATAAGATAGAAAAGACTATGTAACATTTATAAAAATGCTGTTGGATATCCTAATAAATAAGATAAAATTAAACATTGCATACATTGGTTTCTCAACAGAATTCTCGCCATAATTACAGATTAATAAATAACCTCCTCAAACAAAACACGAATCATAAAACAGACATTTAAGACAAAAATGTTATGCTTTTCATGTTGTTTACGCGGGCATTATTTTAATGTGGTTTTATGCCCTTATCAATACAGTCAACTCGGTCGTTAATTCCCCTTGAGGCTCCCATATCTTCTATCATATGTAATAACATACAATGGTATGGTACCGAAGCTCAACAACGTTACAGTATACGGTTTACTCGGTATCTCGTGGGAAACCAAGGGTCACCGGTTTGTACGCTTTGCTAATGAAGAGTGGTCGGAAATTGTATTTTCCTGTCTACTTTATTATTTAACCATATTTCGCCTACGGTACTGGATAGTTAATTTACTTAGTCGTGTTGCATAACGCCGCGATGGTTTCATGGCGGACCCACCATACTACTGGCCATACATGGTGGTATGGTGGGTAATTTTTAATAAAACTATACCAACGAGTTTTAATGGCGTCCGACACTAATTTAGTTGCGAACGCATATAATTATGATCTTCAATGCAGGATCATTTGGCGTTGTAAGTAAAGTTGCGTTCGGATGAAAATATCACACCATTCATCATAGGCTTAGCCAAAACGTCAGAGTCGTCCGTTTGATCGATCGACTTTCAAATACAATCCGCTATTTTGAGCCTTGTAACTTTTTTGCCGTGTTACCATCATCTCTATTTCACTATGGAATGTGATATTTGTTGCCAACGACAAAATTGCTTTTTTTATTACCACGTAACTGACTGGCGTGCCATAGGTGAGGCCTATGTCCAGCAGTGGACGGAGATAGGCTGATGATGACGTAACTGACTAACTGATGATATGTGGTCATCCCGCCCATAGACATTTGCAACACTAGGGGCATCGCCAATGCATTGTCGACCCTGAGGCGTGAAGTTGTTACGTCTCATGTGCCTGTAAAATCACCGGACCCTAACCTTTCTAACCGAAACACAGTAATACAAGTACACTACTGCATCACGGCGGAAATGGATAAGGTGGTAGTACTTCCCCGGACGTACCACTCTCTGCACTAAAAGCTCTACTACTCTTGTTTTTTAAGTTTAATAACATGGCAAGAATAATATAATTACAGAGACGATAGTTTCCTTGCTCCAGGTCCTACGCCTGGTTAATTTTATTTCGCAGCTAATTATACTGTAAACACGCTCACGTATTTTCTCTATTTTCCAGGTGACACTGATGAACATGGCCTGCCCACGGAAAAGGACAAGGGTTGTGACACCAACCTGTACCTTTATCATGTAAGTTGTATTTAATTAATATATATTCTAGTATATACGCAAACTAGATTATGAAATTATATTACTAAAACTAAGGTTGTAAATTCCACAAATGGTTTTAGGGTGTAGGGTCTTCCACCAGTGACATTATAGTTGGAACTCGCATAATCGTAAGATTACCTGCGCACTGATCAAAAAAATGCATTAAATGTATACTATACCTTGTGCCAAATTAATGAGAGAATTTTAATATATAGGTACTTAGTTATAATAACAAACATTTCTAATTAAATTTTGGTATGTACCACGCCTGGCACAACCGTAAAACTGAGCCGAATTAGCCTTTAATTATTTAACGCGAGAACTGGACAATAGGCTGGTACAATTTGTAATTTGTTGCGCTGGGCCTACACCGTAATCCGTTGGATTACACCCCCCACTTCCCCACTTCCCCACCTCCCGTGTCGGTGTAGAACGCCCGAAGCAAATTTACGGTATTATACCCATTTAATGTTTACGCGGTAAACAGTTTCGGGAGTGTCGTAAAAGTCTTGGAGAAATAATGACCGTCGGTTATAAAAAACGTTTACGCTTTACACGGTTTCAAGTATAAATATTCACCAATACGAAGCGTGTGTCCTGTAGGCCAACTTTATGATGTTATTTTTATAAAAAAAAATATTGATAGGGTTGTCTTTGATCAAAGATAAGTATTGTACCTGAAGGTAGCAAACACCTTTCCAAATTGAAACTGGCTGTAAGTTGCACCTCGCAGATTGTAACTTGGTAACCAGCTAGGCTACCAAAGGGCACCAAAATATCAAGGTCATTGTAGAATTCGAACTCATGACATTCGACATCTTTACTATTATACAGCGCGATAAAGACTTATGATTCCAAAAAAAGCATTATTTATGTAATTTTCTACGCATAAGGTCATCATTAGGTAAAAAAAGTATACAGCCACAGAATCCAACTCCATCAAGTAAATAAAATTTTCAAATTAACATTATACAATTAGTAGGCCAACATTAAATTATTCGATCAATAATTCAAATCGTAACTATTTACTAAATCATTTTTTATCTTCAAACCTGAGCGTAAGCTAAACCCCCGCCACAACTGACCTTGCTATTGATAATGTTCTATTAATATTAAAATATCCTTGAATAACCGTTATTACCTCTTTCACTTAACCATGACCTCTTCCACGAAACGGAAAGAGTTTTCTCCGAGGAAAGGTAATACTTAATATTTAATTCACTTATCTCGTACCGAGTGCTGTTGCGGCGCAAGAAAATATAAAAATATAGTACGGTATTATTTTGGTGCTCGAAGTAGGTACGTTAAACTTATTACAAATTATTTTCCTGACCTTACCAAGTTCATGGGCTGTAAGCTGTGCAGAAACATTAACGCCGTTTATTAATATACCCTTCTGATCCAATTATTTAATAAAGAGCCGTAACTTATTCGAAATAACGTTTGCGAGGGCCAATTTAAGAGGGCTTGGCTTAAAGGGTATTCGTAGAGGAAACGGAATAAATCGAGCGCCTTATTGAAATTGAGTTAGGAACGTATTACCCTGCTACGAGCACGAGCGCGATATACGTGAGCTCTCGATGACCCGTATAGATCGTAGAGCTCTCGTAGCTCGTTCGTAGCTCGTTACATAGCGGTCGTAGCACTTCAATTTCTTACACGATTGGTTCGAGTTCCCCGCTTCGTTCGTTACCATACTTAAATGTTACATAACAAATAGAAAACACAATTATACGTTGCTACAAACACATTCTTTCCATTATTATAACCCATTGAAACCATAAAAGTATGCATTGAAAATTTTACAAAGCATACGCTTATTCTAGTTTTCGAATGCTCTTCAAGATATTTATTCACTGTAAGATAAATAAAAAAATGGTAATGGCAATTAACCACCAAGATACAGAATAAGAAGATAAATCTTTTTTTTTTTATTGAGGAAGAAATAAGAATTCGAGATACACAACAATAACTATTTATGTTCGTAGGCAGGCAAAGTGCTTCAAGAAATGAAAATAATATTTTTAATAAAAGAACTCGGGAGGAGATAAAAGTAAGTAACGGACCCGGTCTACACCTGCGATCCGCCCTTCGAGGTAAACTGGTGGCCGAAATAATCCAGAAGCACAATCTACTTTATAATTCACGCTACATTTAACGCGATTCGGTGACTTTTTGGACCGAATACGTGTTGGGATGCTCATAGCGATTGTCAGAATAGTGACATGAATATTTTCAGTTGGTATTCAAAATTCAAAATTTAAAACCATTTATTCAGTTTAGGCCTTCGGAGGGCACTTATGAAGGTCAAATTTAAAGTTACTGAAGCTACAACCGGTTCGGAAGTCAGCCTTCAACTGAGAAGAACCGGCAAGAAACTCAGCAAGGTTACATTCTTTTTTATTTGTTATATAATTTTTTATCAATTCTGACTTTTTGGCTATTTTATAATTTCAATTTTACATAATTTTATATTTAACAATTACAAAATACTTATTATAGGTAACATTAAAAAACAAAACAAAAAAAAAATGACAAGACTATAAAATAGAAAATAACAATAGTTAGGTACTTACAACTTAAAAAAGAGATTTAGAGGTGCACTGTGCAGAGAGCAGCTATTTCCATACATTTTTATCTTCAATATAATGTAATGTATTCGATCGTTATCATGGATCAATGATTGGGATCGGAGATTGCGTCTGTGTTTACGATTCGATTCACTTAGAATCTTATCCAGCAACAAAAGTAAATTTTTATATACTTTAAATCTGTGTCAAACTAATTACAATTTGCCTTTAAGATAGTGTTATATGAATTAAAATTAAATTGTCGTAACAATGTATTGAGATTGTAAATGAGTCACTTGAGTTTGCTTTTATACTAAAAATGCTAAAAATTATAAAAGATAAAATTAGTTTTTATTGACACATTTCGACGATATATCATTTCTTGGTTATTAAAATTATTCCATTACCCGACCCCTAAGGTCGATTCGATTCTATAAAATTTATATTATTCTTCGTTTTTAGAATTTCGTATCGAAATAGATTAAGAACCCTTATAATGAAACTTCGTTTTTCTATCTTTCTTAGCAACTGCAAATGCTACCTACTAGAAATTAACCACTAAGGTACAGAATAAGAAGATAAATCTCTCTAATCAAACCCCTTGAGGTTTACGTTATGTGGCTACATGTACCTCTTAGTGATTTGTACAGTATCACTACATAGTATAAAACGAAGTCGCTTTCTCTGTCCCTATATCCCTATGTCCCTATCTATGCTTAAATCTTTAAAACTACGCAACGGATTTTGATGCGGTTTTTTAATAGATAGAGTGATTGAAGAGGAAAGTTTTATGTATAATACATGTGACATCCCATGGGAATGCGGGTAAAACCGCGGGGGACAGCTAGTATTAGATAAACCAATAAAAAAAAAACAAAAAAAGTACAGAAAAGAAAGAAAAAAATATATCATTGAAACGAGATCTGAAATGGGTCTGTAATTCTGAGTCGATAAGTAGGGTTAGCTTTTATTATTATTCAACGGAACCCTCCGTGTGCGTCCAAGTTGCACTTACACAACATGCCCGGTTTACTATAAATGTTATGCATCATCATCCAAAGTAATTACAATATTGCATTAGCGAGTACAACTAAACGATATCTAATTACACTATTATGTGAACACATTACACGTACGGTAATTATAATGTTATATTAAGTACATTCTCGTTTCTAGAGCGTGTTCATACTAAAAGCGTTAGCACAATGTCGCACACCTATATCCGGGGGCGGATATTGGTTTGGCAAAGGCGGCGGCCTCGATCGAATATCTTAGCTAAGTCAGAGCACCCTACAGTGGAGGTTGCTCTTCATCGCAAGGCCGGCTGACACCGAGTGCTTGTCAATACCTAAAGGAATGCGGGAGTTTGCTTTTAAAACATCTTCACGGAGGTCAAGTACACACGGTCGCATGAAATTTAAATATCATAGCGCTTTTGTCAATTTTAATAATACTTACATAATTTAATTTCGTTGTTTTTGGTCGACGGTGTGTACTTTCAATAAAGTTTGACAGCAAAGAGTGCCATTGGAAAATTAACCCAATAGGGTTATAATAAAGTTCACCATCATAATCACATAATAAACCATTGAATAAATGAACCTTAACTTCATACCAATAAAGATGAAAACAGAGAGAAGAAAGCATTATTAAATCTCATTAATTTTGGTACTTTCACTCGCAAATAACCGTAATGAAACTAGTACAAGTACATGAGAAACAAAGAGCTTCATTACGTCCGCTCAACAGTGAAATTCAGATGCCAAATAATGGCGACGGAACAAATGAATACAAATAGGAAAACAACTGCTTTGATAAATAGCTCGTGTCGTATGCCTTTATTTAACTGTGGAGCATTATTTACAACGATGTGTTCAGAATCATTGCGATTAAAAACGCCTGCCCAGACCGCGTACATTTAACTTTTACGACAGAACAATTTACGACTTATTTCTATGATGTTCTCAATTTGAATGTTTTTTTTCTTATTTTAGCATTAATAAATCAGTAAATACATTTATCTGCCAGTAGGTAGAAAAGGTTTGTTGTACTTCCATAATAATCAATATTAACATTTATGCTAAATTATTCCGTCGTACAATAATAATTTTCCTGCCAAGCAACATGAACGCTAACTAGAAATAGTGCAGTCCCTGCTCTAATGACCTGCCAACTCGTTAGTAATTAACATAAATACTCATGCAAAGAATTCTAGAAACTGCCAACTCTAGTATTGCTACGTTAGTCGGTAATGTGCAGTACACATTTCTGATTTTATTCTTTTTTCGAACTGATATCGAATGAAAAGGAATGTACATTTTAAAATACACTCACTCCGTTCCATTAGAGCTCTCGCCCGAAATCCTGATTTACAGGTATCCTTTGAGCAATAGCGTTGGAAGTGTCACATTCTCCCCATTTGATGGTTACGCCTTCAACGATGTTCGGTGGAGCGATGGAACGATGGAAATGGCGCGTAAATAAAATACGAGGCTTTTGTAGACGTTGAAACTCGTTTCATCGGGACCGCCCGCGCGGCGGCGGCTCGCGTATATCGCGTTACACACACCAAATTAAAAAAACCTACGCTGCCGCCTATATATCATAATTTGTTTCTCGTTTCGCAACTTTTACGCTCCACGCTTTTTATGTGCACGGAATTCAATGATGTTTGTAGATAATATACTTTTCATTTTCGTGGAATGTGAATTTTAGGTCATTCATTATTTACTTGTGTAGTTATTCATAATTGAGAACAACGGTAAGGGTATTAAGTGTCCGTTTAACAAGATTAACATCACAAAGGCACACGAGCTCAAGAAGCGGTTCATCCACCACCGAGCATGCTAATCATTATTCACTTACATTATGATAAGCGCTGTCAAGATCGCGATAACGTTGCAGGCAGAAGCCAGACAATGATTACATAACTGGCTGGCTTGCAGAAATATATTCTACATACATGCCTACCTACATTGTTTGTACAACTTCCATTCGATGCTTTTACCGACTCGACTACGTGACGCGGGATCTTATTCGCATCCACGCCTCAATCGAGGTTTTTCATTACGAGATACATAGGAATAAATCACGGATGAAAAACAGTATGTCTGGCTGGGTTTTATTCGTTTGTGAAAAAACTCTCCATGTGTTATAGAATGTATGTTTTTTTATGTCTACATGGTGATTGTGTCTATACTTTCATATTCATTATTTTAAATTTTGAGGTAGGTATGATCCATAACCTAAACTGCAAGCTTTTTCAGAATATCGTTAATTACTTTGATAAGACGAAGAACACAGATAATATAAACATTTCATTTTCTCGCAGGAGGAAATCGAGGACCGGCCACGAGCGGCGACGTTCCTCAGCTCCCTGGCCGACTACTCGAACACCATCCCGACAGCGTCTGCAGCGGACCCAGACATGGCCAAGCCGGCGCCGCCCGCTCGCATGGGCACGCTCATTGGGGTGTACCTGCCCTGTATCCAAAACATCTTCGGTGTGATCCTCTTCATCCGCCTCACTTGGGTTGTCGGCACCGCCGGCGCCATACAAGGCTTCCTGATTGTGCTTACCTGCTGTTGTACGGTTAGTCATTTTAATATATTAGACATTATCCGAGCAAGGAATAGTTTAAGTATAATAATCGACATGTTCGCCAACTCGTGTTATAAACTGCATAGAACAGGATAATGTAAATAAAATGTAGACCGGTAATTGGATTAAGATTACTGTTATAAGAGGCCTAGGACTGTTCGTCGTGGTAATCCGTGGGAGTAGCCTATGTTTCTAAAGATCCGATTGACTTATAAGATAAGTCAGTTTCAAGTTACAATAATTTTCAAAAACTAGTTACCTATATAAAGTTGTTTTACTTGTAACATGTGCGTACCTCTTATTTTCTTCGCAAAATGTATTTTTGTGATTACATTTATTAGTTACGTTTCGTGGAATTTCCCTCGAGTCTACCTTAACTTCGTTTCATATTAGCTCTCAAGACTATGTCTATAACCCGTCAATCTCCGTAACTTATCAAATTTAAGTTACCGACAGATTATTAAAATTTAGATTTAACCTAGAGATACTAAACCTTATTATCCGCTCCCCAATTTATGTTTCAAAGGAGCGAAGTTTACCTAGGTGCTAAGGGTCTGTGTTCCGTAATTTAACAGTGTGTAAACAATCTCCATCTTGAGATAACATTGATTGTAATTTGAAACAATATTATCTCTCATACTATTTACACAGAGTATTGAGATCTTAGGCTTGGAAACATTATTCAAGGTTGAGTAAATTCGAATGACATTTAAAAAAACTTATGTAGTAAAATTAGTTACATTGATTATATCAACTCATTGACACTGACGACAAATGCCGATGCATGCTGCTGAGCTTCAGCTTTCAGTAAAGATTAGGTACTTTGTATTACCGCCCTGACTGACTGCCATCCTCAAGTTGAAAATATGTCGCTAAGCATCAATCGGTGTTCCGGCGGATGTTATATCCGTTGGCAACACCAACATGTTTTTAAAAAGTAATGCTAACCTAACCTACATGGGCCATGCAGTTATTTGTAGAAAATTATTTTATTAAGTTGACAGTTTTTTCTTGAATCAACTGATTAGTAACACACAGTCCACTGCCCAACACCATCAGAGTTTCCAACAAAATCTCTTTCGCCCACATTTTCACTGAAATTGTTCTTTGTATGTAACAGACGATGCTTACCGCGATATCGATGTCTGCAATTGCAACGAACGGAGTGGTGCCGGCGGGCGGGTCGTACTTCATGATCGGCCGCTCGCTCGGCCCCGAGTGCGGCGGCGCGGTGGGCATGCTGTTCTACACGGGCACCACGCTTGCCGCTGCTATGTACATCGTTGGTGCCGTTGAAATTGTCCTGGTCAGTATTTTATTATGTACCACATACCCATTTTTATAAAGTATTATTATATTTGTAGGTAAAGCTAGTACGTACAGCCCCCTTATTCCGCTAATACAAACTTCGTCGGCGAGTCAGCGCACTGAGGCCTCGGAGAGGTTATCTCTCACATGATTGCGTAGTTAGCGAGAGAGACAGAGCATAGAGGCCGCGATGAGACATACTCGAGAATCCAATAGGATCAAAGCCTAGAACATTAACTTTTTAATAATGAAAAATTTGTTTGCTAAGAGAAATCTGAATTTTACTGTTTAAGTAATATAACTTCATCCACTTGTCTAGTTTAACAAAATTGAGACTTGCATGTTGGACTGTAAAGATAGACTAAGAAAAACTTTCTACTTCCTCTGAGAAAGTTTGTAAAATGCAGATTCAATCTGGAGAATAATATTCTTAGTTAACCTCAAAGGAAGCAAAGCAACATCATCCTTTCGGCTCATTATAGCAACCTTATTCGATTACGGCTACTTTCCGTCGCTCGTCGATAGATACAGCAGCGAGTCGTGTGCGGAATACAACGAGCTCCCTAACCTCCGACACGGTCCAAAAGTAATTGTTAACTGTGTTCGTGCTCCCAATACTAATATTTTATCAAACACGCTCCTACTTAATTGGTACGATGTAAATCAAAAGGACATTCACTCTTCGTAAATTATGTCTGGTTCGTGATATTTCATAATATAACATAACTTTATTAAACAACCCATTTTACTGGTCATTCTTTATTATCTCTGTATCCACCGGACTCAAAGTGCAGTTATACTACCTATTACTATCATTTGAACTTTTATTATGTTCCTAACATTCTCCAATTTTTATGAAAGTTTTTATCGAATGAAACACTAACAAAGTTAGATAATATTATATGGATGTTTGTTTCATTGTAAAATGTACGTTATAAAATATGCTATCTAAATGTAGGTACAGTTGTCATGACTTTTATAGGAACTTTCTAAGTATTATTATCATGGGCCAATTTAGATGGATTGCATCAACATCGGAAGGTCCCAAGAAATTTCAACCCCCTACAATCGTAATTAACACGACTATATCCCAAAACAGACATACATGGCGCCTTGGCTTTCGATCTTCGGCGACTTTACAAAGGACCCGGAGGCGATGTACAACAACTTCCGCGTGTACGGTACCGGCCTGCTGCTTGTCATGAGCATGGTTGTGTTCGTCGGCGTAAAGTTTGTGAACAAGTTCGCTACCATCGCCCTCGCCTGCGTCATCCTGTCCATCACCGCGGTTTACGTTGGCATTTTCGTCAATTTCAATGGAAATGATAAGTTGCAGTAAGTATTAGCAATCATCATCAGTCTGTCTTTATTGAAATAAAAATTACTTTCGTGGTGATCCCCTTTCAGCTTAGACGAATGGTTCTCAATAAATTTATAACATGAGCTTAAAAATATATCATCGAATATTCAGAACCAAAAATTGCATTGTTTCAACTCTAATGGATTATTCGATAACACGTTTCTAACGTATTTCAGAATGTGCGTGTTGGGAAAGCGGCTTCTAAAAGATATAAATATCAACAATTGCACCAAGGATCCTAATGGTGAACTCCATCAATTGTTCTGCCCCAACAACACATGTGACCCATATTATACAGCACACAACATCAGCATCGTTCAGGGCATTAAGGTGAGCAATGGTTTTTTGGATATAAACTCTTTAGTCTAAGACTTAAAACTCATAATTAATTATTTTATGTTTAGGGTTTGGCAAGTGGAGTTTTCTTTGATAATCTGCAAGACTCCTTCCTCCAACTTGGTCAATACATCTCCTATGGCAAGGAACCTGATGATATCGAACAAATGGAAAGGCCTACGTACAACCAAGTCTATGCGGACTGCACAACTACATTCACTATTCTGATTGGAATCTTCTTCCCATCTGTGACAGGTAATAGAAATTTTCACAAGCTCTTTTTTTTAATCTTGTTTGATTCATGTTTTAAAATATTTTTTTTACGTATCAGGTATCATGGCTGGTTCCAATCGTTCCGGTGACTTAGCTGATGCCCAAAAGAGTATCCCAATTGGAACAATCTGCGCCATCCTTACCACGTCCACTGTATACCTGTCTTGTGTCTTGCTCTTCGCTGGTACTGTCGATAACCTGTTACTTCGCGACAAGTAAGTTGTATTTTGGTTTTGTAATCACAATTTTGAAGTGCTAATTTTTCTGGAGTCAAAGAACATCATTAAAACTCTTGTTAGTACTGGTCTGGTAGTTACTACTGATAGTGATTTTATAAAAACAAATTAATCTTTTTTTCAGATTCGGTCAATCCATCGGGGGAAAGCTCGTGGTAGCTAATATGGCATGGCCAAATCAGTGGGTTATTCTCATTGGGTCTTTCCTCTCGACCCTCGGAGCTGGACTGCAATCTCTGACGGGAGCACCACGACTCCTCCAAGCCATTGCTAAGGACGAGATCATACCATTCCTTGCTCCTTTCGCCGTCTCGTCTAGCAGGGGTGAACCTACAAGGTATATACTATAAATCAGAAAAATACCTGTAAAATAGCTTTATAAATTTCAAAACTTTTTTGGACATCCTTAAATTTAATGATGCCTCACTATGCTTCGCAGATCATTTCACACAAGAAACCCATAAAACATTATCTTGTTTTAATATGTTCCTGCTTATCTGTAATTTTTAGTTAATTACCTTAAATAATACAATTTCGTTGTCCCAGGGCCCTGCTCCTCACGATGGCGATCTGTCAGTGTGGCATCCTCCTAGGTAACGTCGACATCCTTGCACCACTTCTCTCAATGTTCTTCCTCATGTGCTACGGTTTCGTCAACTTGGCCTGCGCTCTGCAGACTCTCCTTAAGACCCCTAACTGGCGTCCTCGGTTCAAGTATTATCATTGGTAAGTAGTCATTTACATTACGTTCTATTTCCAGAATTAGTTGGATCATAGGTGCCATCAAAAAGCTACTGATTGTTGAATCTGTTTCGGAGCGCCAATTCCAACTTGAATTGATTTTAGAAACATAGATTAAATTTATTACCCTGTTCTAATTAAATGCGAGAAGTGCTTAGATCTGCAGAACCAGCTTGGAGTTTGTATTCTTGTGTTTCTCCTCCACTAATGATCTTATATTCTAAATTGATTATATAAGTTTATTATTATTCGCAGGTCTCTGTCCCTGGCCGGTTTGACCTTGTGCATCTCCATCATGTTCATGACGTCATGGTTCTACGCCCTCATCGCTATGGGCATGGCTGGTCTCATCTACAAGTACATCGAATATCGCGGGTAAGTTGATTCTGGGTTATTTGATTGGCGAGCAATAGGTACCCTTAAATATGTATAATCAATTTCAATATCTTTTTTTTTATATTAGGCACGTTAAGTTCCAATCAAACAACGTAACCTTGTAAGCCAAAGGTTAATTAAGAGGAAAGGTTCTCATTGTAAAAAAATATGAATCCCTAAAATCGTTATTAATAACTTACAAAAGTAGTGTTCCAATTTAATAAATCTGACAACAGTGTATACCCGCATCTCAAAGATTACCTTTTATTTTATACTTACTAACGTTAACAGAGCGGAGAAAGAGTGGGGTGATGGTCTCCGAGGTCTGGCTCTATCGGCCGCTAGATACTCTCTACTGCGACTTGAAGAAGGACCTCCTCATACCAAGAACTGGCGTCCCCAAGTGCTGGTCCTCGCCAAACTGAACAGCGATCTGATGCCTACGTACCGCAAGATGCTAGCTTTTGCCAGTCAACTTAAAGCAGGTATGTGTGTTAATAACGATTTTCTGTTAACTGTCCGAGACCCACCGATAATACTAGTTCACCACATGTGACGTGCACTTAAAATGTCTTAGATGGTATATGGGTCTCAGTATTTAGAGTTCTACCTAACTCTTAGTGGATAATGGGCGTGAAGATTGTTTTTTATGATCTCTGTTACATCACAGTTGATAATGGGAATTAAGTAATCTTTCAATGAAGAATAAAATTTATTTTTATGTAGCTACAACAATCTTCAGGCATCAACACCATAAGGCTGCTTTTTGTGTGCAGTTACCAGCGACTACCTGTCATAAAAGAAATGAAAACAAATTGTTCAATAAACAGGCACCTTATTCAGCTAATACAACTTCGTTGGCGAGCCGCTTCACGGAGGCCTCGGAGAGCTTATCTCTCACGTGATTAGTAGTGTTAGCGTAGTTAGCGAAAGAGACAGAGCACGGAGGCGGCGACGAAACATCCTCGAGTTAGTGTAATTTTCCTTACAGAATCGAGCCCCAGGACCTGTGTTACATTGAAATCGAGTTCTTATATATTTTACAAATGAAAAGGTTTCAAAACCGATCGTACTTAAAGATTGTCGTAATAGGTGCATATTATATCATATTACGACATTTATTAACACCGATGTTTGTCACCCTCCAGGCAAAGGTCTGACGGTGTGCGTGTCGGTGCTGGGCGGCGAGCTCCCGCGCCGCGGCGGGGATGCGAGCGCAGCCCGCCTCAACCTTCGCAAGTGCATGGACGAGGAACGCGTCAAGGGCTTCGTCGATGTCGTCGTCGCACCCCTCGTCGCTGATGGACTTAGTCACTTGTGAGAATACTTATCTGTTATTATATTCTCTTTCTATTATTTTTTTTAGGACATACATGCTGACAAAAAATTCGATGGTTTCCGCCGCCTATGGACGTTTGCAAGAGGGTATTATTTAAGGATTATTTATTTAGGAAATTTAGATTAGTCTCGGAAGAATTGAACATTTTTCAATGTCTTCTTGCTCGTGGTAAAACGTCAGATATTATATTGGTTTGCTACAATGCTCTCACATAAATTATTGTGTTTGAATAAAAAAATAAATCTATCATAAAAATTCCAGCGCCTTAAGGGCACATATCCAGAACTCTGTACATTAGGTATCTTTTAAATGATAAGGTTGGTTCAGTCCGTTCTTTTAAGGTTTTATAAAACTATATTTTTATTTGTGTAGGGTATAAATAGAAAAAAGGCCTTTTTACGCAATCTTCAAACTGTACTTTCATAAGGAGTATCTTATTTATTACATACTACTTCCAAGCATAAACTTAAAAACGAACTTTTCCAGTGTGCAAACAACTGGTCTGGGCGGTCTGAAGCCTAACACCGTGCTCGTAGGATGGCCATACGGCTGGCGCCACTCGGAGGAAGAATACCAACCAAATTGCCCACCGAAATGGCACAACTTCCTCCACACCGTGCGAGCTGTCACCGCTGCTAGAATGGCCATGCTTGTACCCAAGGGCATTAACTTCTTCCCGGACTCTACTGAAAAGGTAAGTGATTATAAAATATAAAAGTATATTCAGGTATCAAAGTTGGATGACTTTCTTAAAAAACCAGAGGATTTTTTGTTAATTGTGAAGGTTCCCCCTTCCCCCACTTTTTTTTAGGAATACCTCATTTTGTCAAATTTGTGTCATATTATATTTATTCGGTACCAGGTATCTGGCAACATCGACATCTGGTGGATCGTGCACGACGGCGGAATGCTGATGCTGCTCCCGTTCCTGCTGAAGCAGCACCGCACCTGGAAGAACTGCAAGATGCGCATCTTCACCGTCGCCCAGATGGAAGATAACTCCATACAGATGAAGAAAGACCTCAAGATGTTCCTCTACCAACTCCGCATTGAGGCTGAGGTAGAGGTCGTCGAAATGGTACGTGACATGTTTAAAAATAACAAAATTGTACATATTGATATGATTTTACTATCTCCAAGTATTTGTATTTGATCGTAAATAAGGGTTCGGGCAAATGTAGGTACATATTGGACCCCCTTTTAATATTCATTTAAATATTACATTGATTTGATGTACAAGTAGATTCAACATTTAATAATAAAAAAATATAGATAAAAAAGCATATATCGTTCAGTACGTAATTTGTTTTTAATTTAGTTTAATAACTACAGGATAATAATTTATTTGCAGACCGACAGCGATATCTCTGCCTACACCTACGAACGCACCCTGATGATGGAGCAACGCAACCAGATGCTGCGTGAACTGAGACTCAACAAGAAGGAAACCCTGGGAATGGTTAGTACAGCAACACTATAACTAATGAGCCAATAAGCTTATTGTGAAATTAGTGTTGTGAATGAAAATTATTACTAAAACTAAAGCACAGTGAACACTAACTAGAAACAGAATTTATGATCATTTAAAAAGGTAGGTAAGTAACTTTAACCAAATATACATATCTGAGATGATTCTAAATTGAGTCATATTGTCTTTTATGACAGTAAATTTTAAATTAAAATCTTTGTCATAACAAAATCACAACTCCAGTTTCGCATTGTCAATACGGCATGAATGTTGATTGTGAAATAACAATTCACAATAACACTGCTTTATAACAGAACTGTACAAAGCTTAATGAACTCTATTGTAACATAGAACTAACATGATGTTTGTCTGTCGCTGCCGATACAGATGCAAAATTTCGTGGACTATCGTGAACAAAACGCTGAGGAGAAGTTGCCTCTGGTAAATGGATGCATTAACCCTGGATCGAGTCCACCTTTATATGCATTTTAGCTACTGTTAATTTATGAACTCCCGCATTTTGCATATCATTCACACACTGTCATAAGTAAATCCAGTGTGTTGATGAAATTAAATGTATTCCTTTTAGCTTGAAAATTATGATATTAATTAGATTAGATGTCGTCTTCTGTGTGGCTAAGGATATTTCACTTCTCTTTCTACTTCACTGTCATCTCACTCTCGTCACTTTGTCTCGGACATTTTCATTGAATGTAAATGAAAGATAACGTGCTTTTGTTGTTCTATTTTTTTGTAGTTCATTTCACGCTCCTATATTAAATGTGCACTATACATGTCGGTATATAGATATTATGTATATTAAGGTTGTTGTTAGAATTTTTATTGATTTGTTACTATTGAATGGTCGGCTAGCTTTAGTAGTTTTTGGTCTTATTTTTTTATTTAAAATATAACAAAAATTGTTGAATTTTTTCTATAAAACATTTTTAATAAGTGAACGTTGCTGTATATTTATGTTCTATGGATGTTTTAACATTATAAAATAAATTAAAATTTCTTATCTACTGAAATTGTATCCGGATCCAAAAAGGCATGAACGAGTTTTGATTTTTCCTTTGAAAAGCTAATGATAAATTGGTATTTCTCAAACAAAGTAACTTCTGACTAACCCAACCTATCGAAAACACATTATTGTGCCGAAGCTAACTACTTAAAACCTGTAGGTACAAGCAATCGTGGACCATCACCATGCTGACGTGAAGACAGCGAGCAAAGTTCGCTTCGCTGAGCCCGGCGCCACCGAGGCCGCTGACGAAGCACCTTCCCCACCCCTCACCGATAACGAAGAACGCGAGAAGGAAGACAAGGTGAACATATCCACTATATATAAAATTATGTTAAAAAACATCACGACTTGAAGTATAGGGCTTATAGTCGTATCGTAGCAAAACTAAAAGTGACGCAAGATTGAATATTTGTCACAATGTTTTTCATAGATTCTAAATAGTATCTAAGTGCTACGGAACCGCTACAGTACAGCTAGACTGCTAAGGTCTCTACGGTTGCTACGTTACCAAGTTGTTTTGTAAATATTACCTCTATTTATTCCTTTTATGTACTAATGCAATATGAAATGAATATTTTCACAGAATTCAATCTTGGGTTGCATTTAGTTACTTCAAAATCCCAAAAAAAGTAACTCAACAACCTACTTGCATAATTTATTAATTACCTTGTTTAGATCCAGTCAAAATGTATATTTTGCTTAAAAAGAGTCTCTTGAAAAGAAATTATAGCTCCCTTACAGAATGTTTGAGTCATAAAATATATATATACATATATTAAAAAAGCCCCCTCTGCTATGTTTTGAAATTAAAACATCCACATCTCTGTAAAAAATCACATCATTAGAAACCGAATTAGCTTGTTTCCAATGATAGGTTTTTATTTATGAGCTATAATGTTATAATAATAAGTTAATAAGACCGCTACCACACTTTTCCAGACTCAAACTTCAATCAAATAGATGTATTTCAGCATTGCCGCTATAAGGAAATAATAAGCATTGTTTTTTGCCTAATTAGTTCGAATTATTCTTGTTAATAATCACATTGACTGATTCGAGAGAAAATCGAACTTATTTTAAGCAATACAACGCAAGGCCTACTAGCCCCTAGTGTGAGAGCGATCTTAAATATGTGACAAAGAATTTGCGCTTATGCCACAAAAGAAGTCCCGCGAAATTAATTGAAATCTTCCTAATTTCGATTACAATAAAACTGTGGGACTTCTTTTGTAAAATGGACTTCACATATTATTGCACTGCCAGACATTTTTATTCATATTTTGTTTCAATTTTTTCATTATGTTGATCATACTCATTTCTAACCATATTTTATCACCAACGAGTCCTAGCGAATTTACACACAGGTGGTCATATGTTTGCCGATTAGTTCATTCACGTTGAGTTGTTCACTTTAGTTCGTTTCTTTGATCCACATTAGATAAGAGATTGGATGTTTGAATGTTCGTAGTGAATTATTGTTTAAACAATTAATATAATATATGACATCCCGTGTTTTATTCGCCTTGAATCCGTCATGTGCAACTGTCGGTTCGCGAACGAAATTGAAATTTTGAACAAATACATATTGGATAAATTCGATTGGGATAAACGTAGGACGATTTTCGGAGTAGTTTGTTGCACATAATTGATTCAATGTGGGACTCGCCCGATGACCGGTCGCAGTGTGAGGGCGCCGCCTCGCCGCTCCCCGACGACAAGCACAAGGAAGGCAACGCCAACGGTGATGCACTCAAGCCGAAGCCTAATATGCCTGATATTACACCGTGAGTACCTTCTATTCATCTTTTAAACTCCAGTCTGTCAAAAAGGAGTTGCCGTTGCAGAGTGATTGCACGAGCACTAAAAAGTGAAAACTTACCATAGTTAATAAATAAAATGTTCAACTGAAAATCGAAAAATCTTATTATAAAAAAAGAAAATCTTTCTGTATAGGACGAAAATAATGAAATTTGGTGAATAAGTAGTTTAAGAAAACTTATGTGAAATTGTACTTCGCGTGAACAGTGACGAGGGCACGGTGCGGCGGATGCACACCGCGGTGAAGCTGAACGAGGTGATCGTGACGCGGTCGCATGACGCACAACTAGTCATACTCAACCTGCCCGGCCCGCCCAGAGACAACAAGTTCGAGAGGGAGTCCAACTGTGAGTATACTTCTTTTATCATACTTCTTCTCACTTCTTACCCTTTCTTATCCAGGGGCAGTTTCTGACCCTTTGGCAGCCCTAGCCATTATAGTGTTTCCTTATTGCCAGATCAGTACTTAATCTTCTTGCAGAGTGTTCGTAGAATGCTCTACGTACATTCGTAGCAAAGCTACGAACAATTGTGACCTAAGGTCTATAGAGTAGTACTATTTTCTTGTAGCTTTAGTAGGTACCATTGTAAAATTACTTGCAAAATAGCAACTTCGTAGATTTTCTACAAGTTAGTGAAACAATAAGACCATTGCACGCAAATAACAAATCACTTGTTTATCAATTCTGTGGAATTTTAAAAATGTTTGCTCATTAGAAGAAGGATCTATTAATAATTTTCACAAACCGTCATAATATTATTTAATAGCAAGCTTTATGAAAACAAGTGATAACGTTTTATAATTCATATTACAGATATGGAGTTCCTGGAGGTGCTGACTGAGGGCTTGGAGAAGGTGCTGATGGTGCGTGGGGGCGGCCGCGAGGTGATCACCATCTACTCGTGAACGCGCACACACGACTTTCAGCGCATGCGCCCGCGCTCACTCTATGGCAATACTAATTTTACTAGACGCGTCTCTGTCGAACTGTTAGCGACCGCGACCGCGACCGCGCCCACAACCGCGACTGCGACCGCGCCTCCGCGCGCCCTTATGAAAACTCTTTGTGATTCTATTGTAACTATTAGTGCTATATTTTGAACGGTACGTATCGCATCGGTCGTCCGCAACGATACGTTCTCACGACTCGATCGCCCTCAAGACTGCCGGGCCGACGAGCGTCACGTTCTTGTTCGTTTATATGATAATAATTGTATTGTATTTTCTTACAATTATTGAATTTATATTCGACGTTCGTTTGACTCGTGAATGTTAGCTTAGTTCTATGAGTGTTTTGTTATATTTGCTGTTTAGGGTGAAGTTGTTTTGAAATTTATTCACTGTTGTATAGATATGTATGAATCTAATGAGGAGCCTTAAAATTTCGGTCGTTAACTATAAGTTAGTTTTGTTATTAAGTAGATTAGCTGACTATTCGTTCAGATATCGAAGTGGACTCTCGGTCACCGACATGCCATATCTTTTATTTTATTATAAGTTTTACCGTGTGTAGTAACGTTTCATATGAAGCATGGTGTTTTCTAACATTATTTTTAGACTGTATTTTTATTTTCTATCAATGTTAAAAGACGGAGTAGATACTTTTTAAGCGTATACATTTATTAAAGGAAAACCGCAAGATTTTTAACTATTTAAAAATGTATTTTGTACATAATTATTCTGTTCTAAGATTCTACATCTGCTCAACTTTAAACTTACCGTGGGACTGAAGCATACAAGTTACCTTTTCATTCATATATCGAATCTAAACGAAACGGGCATTCGTTCGATGCTGAAGAGAATCAATTCTAGTCAGTTTTGATGTTAGTTATATCTTATTACAAAATTAACGATACCAAAATATATTTTCTTCTTTTAAAGTAGAAGATAGTTTTAAATAATCTTATATGAATACCAAAATTTGGATATAAAAACCCTTTCGGTTTTATGGTGAGTTGTTTCAAATGTCAATGTAATATGGGAGAAAATTATTAATTGACTTTCTATATTTTAATTATAGTAATGTATAATGTAATGTAATGTTTCTCCATTGCATCGCAATTAACTTTAGTGACTTAACTTGGAAACTTGTTGCGCACATTCGCGTAGGTAGATGATTTAATACTGTGATCGTTTATATATTATACTTATTATATATGCTTTTGTTATTCATAGTTATTATTTTACATGTATTTATGGACAATTCTTGATGGACTTACTACAATGTTTTTGTGTTGCTCATAAAATTATCTCTACATCGTATTAATTTTGCTTAAAAAAGATTGAGACTTTTTTGGCGTTGCTGGCAACATTTGAATATACTTATAAGTCTTCCTCTCATTAAAACTAGTACAAAATTCTAACGTAAGTATCTATTCTTTTAGAAAATAATCACATCACTAACCAACATGTTAAAAACATTTAACTTGCGACATTTGGAATTAAAGCAAACTGGCTTGTAGCAACATTATTATAGGCTTATTCAAATGCAACTAGATAAATATTATAATGATGTAGAGATACTTGAGCTTCCCTTATTTCTCTTTATTATTTTATTTAAAAAAAATACTTATCATCACTAATTATATATAACTTGTACTATTGAATTTATGATGTAGCTCTTTACACTAGTTAAGTACTCAATTTGATCATTCTGCTCTTGTACCCAACAATATGTTGGACAGATAGGTACTGCTTTATTTTTTACTACATTGTTCAAGATGTTTATAATTTAGCAGGTACTACTTGGTCACCCACATGCCTGATCGCAAATGCTGCATTTCATTTTCATTATGTACCTACATCGAATTTTCGAAAATAGGAACTTTAATAATTTTCATAACAATTAAATAATCTATTTATGTGAGGTGCCTAGTTAAATCATGTAGCGTGTGTTCTCTTTTTATTCTTTCTCACATCCCATCTGGAATATTTCCGATTCACATTTTTTTAAATGTTAGATAACTGCCAAATAGAAATCGGTGTTGTAAAATATCCTAGTCCGTAAGTCATCATGATAACTAAATATTACGTTTTGAAAATTCATTACCTACAATTATTAGATAAACTCGGTCTAAGAGGAGTATAGCGCATGATATCAATTTTATCTAGGGTAGAGATCCCTTTACTTATGACAGATTTACCAATTACTTTTTCGGGACAAATTCATAGACTTTAATGTTTGGGGCAGAAGAAATCCTACTCACACTTTACACCAGTGGGTAGATGTATATGTAGTACGTAACAACAGATCATTTTGCGAGACGAAGTTCTTGTTTTCTGAATATTGATCATACGTGCACACATTTTAATCTAAATTCTATGGAGACTTAACTCCTTTGTATGATCAATTGTGATCGAACAAAATATATTTAATAACTAGTTCTGATAATTCGTTTTCGACTTGGTTGTAGATGCCATAATAAATTATGTAAGTAGAAATTAGATAATATAAATTAACAAATCGACTGTCGATTTCCCGTCTATGAACAATCAAACCAGTGTGCAGTAACTGACTCAACCAGTCTGCGATCTGTGAACAGTGATGTGAGAGAGTAGGTGAACTCAGTCTAACCAGAGGATTGCCTATCTTTATTTAAAGCATAGCGAGATTTTAGAGAATTCACTTAATAAAATTAAGTATAAATCATTCTAAATTCAAATATTATATTATATTATACTGTCGATTTTAAGTTTTTGAATGTGTTCTTTATCACTTAGTGATGTAAAAAATAAATGGAATTAATGAAATAGAGATCACATATCTTCCTTTCCACATAAAAAAATATATGTATTAAATGTATTTATGCCTATTAATAGGTAATGGACGATAATTTATTTGAAAAATTGATCTTTCTATATAAATTATTCGATTACAAATCTTTCTTATATATACTTATCTATTATAAGTCGGATTTATACATTTACTAAAATGAAATTAGAACTGTGACTAGCTTATGTTCTGTTAGAACAAGATGATTATTTCTTTCTAGCTACGCAATGAATGTTCCAACTAACGGTTCACCACATTGAGGTCCCAATACCATTGTTCACTAGGGGTATATGCACACCTACCTAAGTAACACAAACCTTGACGAAAGAATGAAAAATACAACAAAACAACATTATCTCAATTACATTACCATACACACGTTTCCAGTATGTAAGTAGGTAGTCAGTGTCTGCGACAAACCAATAACGACGTAGGTAATTAGTTCAGTAAAAGTAAATCTTAACTTTAGGAATATTATTATCGATTAGGTTGTCACTGTTAAAGTTTGGAGCCCGTCTGAATGCTGGTAATGTCGTACGTAATGTGCCAAACCTCATTTTTTCATAGATCAAAGGACATGGGGGCATACTATAGTGTAGTTTACTCTACATTCCTAAATAGACTTACTACAAATTCATCTCTCAGTGAACTATCGATAAATATTATGTAATGAATAGTCATTAAAATAGCTTTCGGAGTAACATTGTGTGTTAGAATTGTCACGTTTACTAACATAGTCTTTCCAGAAAATGCACATAGTTAACATACATACATACTTCAAATAGATTTAAATCGTGTTCGTACTTTCAGTCGTACATTTTAGCCTTAATAAATTCATCTTTTATGTCGTCGCCATTAGCAATTGCAAGATCTATGAAAATTTATTGGAGCGAAGTTCGTCTGTTAATCTTGGCGACTATATTTCGTCGGGTGTCAAGTTAATATTGATATAAAATTTATAAATTACCTATTTTAGATTGTAGGCTGTGAATCAGCATAACACATTCTTTATTACAATTTAATATTCAGGCTAGAGTTGCTGTGATACACCACTATGGCTATAAAATTATAGAGTAGTCATTTCTGGCTATGGGCAATCAATGAGATATAACCATGCCATAATCTATCTGTGATTTCACTGACGTGTAGATGCACCTTTATCTGCGTTATCTAACTTTTGAAAACCCATAGGCCATTTGACTATTGAGTATAATCCATGGTTGACCGGCTCGTTCGTATCTTATAGGTAATTCTTATATTACAATTACATTAATAATAAAAATTGTCACAAAACAAGGCTGTCTGAACTTTGAAAATATTTTGGAAATCGAATTTTACAGGAACTATCTCTAACAGCCGAAGTGTATCAGCCTACCTTTCATTTTTCGTTTTACAACTACAACAAACCGATTGAATCAATAACGTTCCCTCTGAGATAGTTCCGACATTATGAAAACCTAACTCAAGAAGCTGAGCAATAACGAAAACGTAGATAGACTTCGCTGCGCGGAATGCTAGCTAAATAAATAAACATTTTGATCTGGAACAAGTTTTTTCATATAAAAAATATTTCGAAAGTTGTCTTAAGAAATAAAATTATTAAAATATATTCAAATAATAATTCTAGTGAATTAGTCGGTGAGTAAACTATAAGTGAAAGATGTTATGAGTATAATGAAAATAAATTAATGATAATATATACTTTTTGTGTCATTTAAACCCCTACAAACCTTTAAGTTTAGTATTTATGCTGTCTGCCCCCTTATTCAGCTAATATACGGAGGCCTCGGAGACCTTGCCTCTCACGTGATTAGTAATATTAGCGTAGTTAGCGAAAGAGACAGAGCACGGAAGCCGTGACGAAACATCCTCGAGTTAGTATCATTTTCCATACAGAATCGAGCCCCAGCAGGCCTACCATCAACTTTTACTTATCCATTCAATTCCGATGCAATTCAGTTTAGGTGCCTAAAGTGAATCGCTAATTTTCGTACCATGAAGTGCCTTTTGCTGACTGGCGTTTGAATCGCTCACGGAGGAATGAACGAACGAAATTTGTCTCTGGTCCGCGGTGAGAAAGAGATAACGCTATACCGTCGTTGCATAAGTCTGTCTCTTTTACTCGAACCATATGTGTTTACAAATTACTAATTAGTACTAATAAATAATAGTAATTTATATAATTTTTTACATTACAATTTAAAGGTTTGTTTAGTGTTGTCGTAAAAATAAATTGATTATGACGAGTTTAGAGCGCGCCTCCACTCATGTTGGATTTGACAGAAGGCGGTTGTTATTGTTGAGATTTTTAGAGTTTTGAATGTAGGTATCTGTAACTATTATTGAAAGAAAATTACGTGTTATTATTAGTACATATTTATTTTATTTATAAGTGTTTTAACGTTTCACTGACTTAAAATAATTGGTAATACGAATAAGGGCGCAAGTATCCTTGTGTAGTTTGTGTAATAATGTTATATTTACATAATGTAAACTTACAAACTTCTTTATCTCAAACGCGTACCTAACTTAAGTACCAATGTATTTTAAGTGTTTTTTTTACAGTCATCGCGTCGAAGAGTAATGTTCGGTCAACTTGAGCAGCTTTGGGAATTTCTGAACCGAAATAAAGACATAGCAACGGGCTTTAATAAAAAATCCTCAGTTCATCACACAGTTCTTATACCAATTGTTTAGACAACCGATATCTCTTTTTGAATTCTGCATCTTCCAAATAAAAGGGGTCCGATTGTTACCGTGTTAGACGTCTTGTTTGTCGCCGTGTTGTGTTTATTTCTTTATCATTTTCCATGAATTCAAAAAGGACTAATTCGTCAGACATCTACAATAAAAAATGCTCTACAAATCACTTGTTTACATTAACACATAAGAAACACAAAATATTCAACTGAAATACCTTGAATTACGTATATTTTTACTATTTTTTAAAAGTTATTAACAAAACGATTCACTTCACGCCAAGAAAGAAGCAACTTTTATTGGATCGCTTAATTTGACACTTAAACTATCCAATTTAGGTTGATATGTCACCTCATGGTACGAAAAATGAACGAATGAAAACAGTTTGCCATCCAATTGCAGACTTGATTTGGAGTCAACCTAAACTGAATCGCGTTAATGACGTCGTGGTATGAAATAGCGGGGCAGTTTATTTTAGGTCGTCAAATGAATCGCAATAAGAGTTCATAGTAGGCCTGCTGGTCACTTGTGATTGTGATCAACAATTATGGATATTACAAGAGGATTACAAAAGGTATAGCTACTTAAATCAGATATCAACAAAAGATTCGGAAGTTAAAAATAAAACTGTCCATTTTCCAACAATTGTTTTTATTTATCCATATTAAACAAGACTAGAAAAATAAATCATAAGATATATAGATAGGTATATAATGTTAGTATAAAATTACTTTTAAACTTATATCAAAACCCTTATGTAGATACCTACTTTGGAATCTTTATTTTTGGACCTAGGTAGATTAAATATAATATCACAATTTATTTTACATTGTTTTATGCACATGGCTCAGCATTGGTTATGCTATCTGAAAGGTATTGCCTCAAACCAGTCATGTTACAAGATGTATAAAAATGACTAAGTATTGAATACTTAAGACTAACAACTTTCATACCCAATATTTTCAAATGTTTCTCCTTCATCATCTGTGGACCTGTTAATTGATCATTATTAGAGCAGTAATGATCTGGTAAATGAACTAATATTGCAACATTTTCGTTTTTTGACGATTTTGTCTTCCAATTGAAAGTATTACTTCCCATACCAGCAGGATGCAACATAACATCTATCAAGTAGGTCTCATTGGAACACAGGTTTGGCACTAACACTGCCATTGATAATTTGTCAGCACTGCCTACCACATTTATAAAACTATCTACAGTTTTATTAACTATGTTCTTTATTCTGTGGTCCTGTGAAACAGGCTTGGACCATTGGTCTTTTGGCAGTAAGGGTCCAGCATATTCTTGGCATTCTAATGATAATGCAGTATCAATCAAATTAAGCCTCTTCATTGTTTCCGGACTTACCTTGATGAGGTATTCGGCACAAAAAATTCGACTTAGTATACTCAATGGATATTTGCCAACATAAATGTAAGCCAGAATTATGGAGCAGAGGTCATCAGCAGTTATCTTATCAAATTTCTCACATAGAATTTTCTCAGATAACTCCCAAAATTTAGAATTTCTAATTGGATCATAGTACAAAAATCCAAAAGGATAGATAAAGGATTTCAAAAAACTTGCAGGTATGGAGTGAGCATTTGCTAAAAAATATTCACTACATGCATGTAGCACTTGTTTATTGCTTATTTGAAACTGCATACAAAAATTTAATATACCAACTATCAAAACATGGTTCTCTATTTTCAACCCTTTTAATTTCATATATTTTTCAACAGCTTTTTCAATCTGATCATCAGTATAATTTAGTCTAGTAAGTTTTGAAATGATGTCAAGTAGAGAGTCCTCATCCAGAGCATGAATATTAGTGTGCAGCCAACGGCCTACAATGGCAAATGACTGCAGAGAGACATATTTTTCTTCAAAGAAGATATTCAAAATTTCTTGCATATCAGAGCTATTGATTCTACTCCACAGGTCTGTCAATTTGTCCTCCAATAAAGTAAGTATCGGTCTTTTACTAGTTTTAAGACCATGTAATATTTTAAATATTTGTACTATATTTGTTTCATTGATGTCAGTTTCTTTTTCAACAAAACCTACCCATAGTTTATCAATTATTTCAGAATATTTTGAATCATCTTTATTATTAATTAAAAATGTTATAAACTCACACAACTGTTCAATAGATAATTTATTTTCTATAACTCTCAATAAGAGCTCATCTGAAAACTTATGTTTATATGGTTCCATGAATGAAGACACTGTATTTAAAATATTCAATATTGTATCTGTATCTTCAGTTTTCATTACTACTTTGAGCAGTTTATCCAAAATCGCACCTTTAGCTAAGTTGACATGCATACTATTAGAATCCATATTTAGTGCATCAGGTGTTTTTTCTAAATCATATATTCGTTCCATAGCACCAAGAGCAATATTTGGTGTAATTTTTGTACATTTTGATAACAGGGAAAATACTTCACGCAAATCCGAGCACAGTTTAAATTCATCTTGAATCAAATGATAATTGTTGGACTCCTGTGAACTTTTCGTAGGTTCTTCGACAGGTTTGCAATCCATATCCGATAAGTTTTGTAACTTCCTAACAATTACAGGAAGTTCGTGAACATTGAGTCCACTCTCAACAAAAATGGTACTGCTGATAAATTGTGGATTACTGCCAAACTTATCGTCACTATACGTCCGTGGGGAGATCGTCAAGCTACAAGAAGGCACCAACTTATTATTGTTACCTGAAGATAACAAATTGTTTCTTGCTTTTAAGTATGTTCTTCTAATAAAAACTGACGACATTATTGTAGCTAGAAAAAAAGTCAACACAACACAAACAAAGGATTAAAAAAACTTTTGTGTTCTATCCAACATTGTTGAGTTGAGTGGGGTAATGTCAAAAATGTCAAACCTTGTTCAGATTATCTCATATAAATGAATCGATAAATCGATACGTTATGGCAAAGAAAGAACAAAACATCTAACGTGATAATGCCCCTGACAGTGATATGATTTCTATAATTTACATTTTCCTTATTTTTCTCTTCAATTACTGATGTTTTATTAAATCTTTCAACGCCAACTAGTACATGTGATAAGCCCGTAAAGCGCAAACGACGAGTGGTGGTGAGAAAAACATGTGCATTTTTTTACAAACATTTTTTTTTGTTTTCTATAAACTTATTTAGTTTAATAAAACTGTATCAAGATTCATCCGTATCAATAATTGGTTAGCGTAGGGAGTACGGAAGAGATTGGTTTGACTCCAGATCCCAAAGAATCGATTCACATTATATAAATAATTATTAAAAATACATTTTCGTGCAACATTATTTATTGACTATTAACACTTCATTAGGCTTTTCAACGTAATGGAATTTACTATCAGATTTTTCTGATTATTTACTGATTCTTTAATATCATTCTAATGATTTTGTTCAGATTCAACCTGGCAGCACTGTCCATCAGTCAATGAAAAAAGTTGTGTGAAATGAATGCTTATTATTGTTGAAGTGGACGACCATATCGTCGGTCAATTAAAATTGTCATATCTTAAATTTTATAAAATCCGGAGATTAAATAAAGTTAATATTATACAAAGTAGGTAATAAAAGGTAAAACTTCTGAGCTAGCCAAACTCATCAGATGTCATTCAACACAGTCAGCTGACTTGATTTTGTTTTGGTAAGATTTATTTGATTTATTATTTTAGATACGAGAAAAATAACACAAATAACTTTTAGAAAATGGTTTCACCATTTTGGTATTTCTTATATTATTGACATAAATAACACCTGTTTATATTCGTGGACTAAGTTACTATTTGCCAATTCGTCGGTGCCTAAATTATCGTCGTCCAATTTCGATAGAAATGTTGCTCCAAGCTAAGGTAAATTTTCTATGAAAAGTCTGAGCACCCCTTCCATAGTTTCGATAAGCAAATTCAAAGAGACCTATAGCCGAATTATTTGTAAATAGTGTTTTATTATTTTGTTACTCTACTTGCATTGCCGGTCTTAACTATCGTAAGTCAGTGTTTAATTATCGTCCGTAAATACAGTCTGGCAGAAAAGTTCCATTAATCTTAATTTTAGGATTCCCGTGCGCAAGAGTCCCGTAGGCTTGGACGGCGGGTGCGCCCCTAGGCTTAATAAATGCACCGGCTTTTAAAACTCACCGCCTTGTATAATATGTTTCTCACATGTTCTCAAGTGTAAAAGATAGAAATCTGATAATAACAAAATCAACAAGTCAATACACAATGGGTCACCCGTGTATAGTTCCTCCATTCAACGAACCCTGAAATAATAAATTTTGCACCTGCTCTATAATTTTAACTGTTAAACATCAAAGCGTCAAACTGAAACTAGTGCATTCTCTACGTTACGTAGGTAGGTACCTACGTTAAGACAAAAAAACCTTTGAAAAATAAGTGAACTACAATAATAATACTTAGTGCCTAATCATAGTGTCTTAGTGTACGATTCTGACTTGTATTTGGCGATTTTTAACAACGGCGATGTTACGTAAGTGAAGAAAATGCATGTCCAACATGCGTTTGGCTAGCTTTTAATTCGCAGATATCCAGACTAGGAGACTAGACTGTTCTCTTCATATTCAACATTATCGGTACCTACTTTTTAGCTATCTACGTAGTGTAGATCATTAATTATCTCCAATCTGATTATGTAACTATCGTAACGGTAACACGATTTCTGTCTCGAATTTTAAATATAACAACCAAACCCCCTAAAGGACCAATTTCTAGCCAGTATCGAGCTATATTTATGTTCCGTCAGGTATCTATTAGTTAAATGGTGGCCGTCCTAGAAAAATCTATTCACTGACTGTTTAAAACATCTAGAAAAGTCACCATTCATTTCACTGGTGTAAATGTGTGATGCATGATCTTTATAGTATAGAACTCCAATGAATTTATTCAGCTAAACTATAATAACACAGTTTTATGAAAACAAAACTAAACTCCTAGGTCACGTTGCAACATCGCGGAAAAGCACCGTGGTAATATCCTTAAAGTACCACATAAAAACGTAAAAAATTCAATAGGTTTTTAATATGTAGGCGAACAGAGATGGTCGCTACTTAATTTGAGGACCGAATATATCAATTATATAAAGGTAGGTTACTAGATATAATGTGGGTACATACGTTATGCAGTATATAGTAGAGCTACTATATCTAGCAGCTCATAAATATACTATATATCATTAATAAACATAGTCGCGTTACCATTCCTCGTCATACTCAACTACCAATCAAACTGGGTACTAGACTAATGAAAACAGTAGTGCTTACTTCATACAAACAACGTTGATAGTCTGACATGTGCTGTGCAGTGTGCACGGTTTAATTAACACATACCTAGTTTAACGAGGCCTCGAGAGGCAATTTGTTAAATCATATTGCGCGAGGGCAAATCATAGGACACTCTATTCGCTTTGAAAAGTAAAGATAACAATGTCGCGTTGATAGCTCTTCATTCTTACATGATTATCTTGAATGATAAGAAATATTTAATACTGTACTGTTTATCCAACATTCAAACGGTAGGTAGTGTTGAATTACGTTAAAGGCGAGGTATTAAATTACAGTGTTAGTGTGAAGTGGACCAAAATATATATGTAAGTATTCAATATAAATCGATTAGTAAATATGTACCTATTTAAATCAATATGGTTGGACTGATGAAATATCAGACGCGTGATTTTTTAAAGTAATGTTTTCACGTTCAAATAGTTTTAAAAAGTTCTGTGGGTGTGACGTTTTCGCTAGGTATTTTCCGTGTATCGTTCTAAGGTTGAATATCAAAATGAACCAATTCTCACTAGAATAACAATATGTGAACACTAGGACCTAATTTTAGCCATGTTCTATATTTAATTTGTTAACTTAATCTGGTGTCGCGTAAACCTCGCGATTCTCAAGCTTTATCCATAGTTCTTATATGAGTCAAACATTTGTGTCTATCTCATTATATTTGATGTGGAATCTCATTAGATTTGAGGGAACAGTTTCGAAAACTAGTTTATGGTCGTTTGGTTTTAACATCGGGTTTTCTCAATATTTAGAAACCTTATGAATATTTTCATGCGATGAAGATTAATTTAAATGAAATCCGATTACCCATATATTTATACTAGCTGTCCCCCGCGGTCTCAACCGCGTTCCCGCGTACTCGGGATAAAAAGTAGTCTATGGGCTATTTCAGACTATAATATATCTCTGTGCCAAATTTTATACAAATCCGTTCAGCCGTTTTTGCGGGATTGGGTAACAAACATCCAACCATCAAAATTTTCGCATTTACTGGGAAAGTTATTATGTATAAGAAAGATTCATGCGAATCATACAAAGGCAGTCATCATTATAGTTATGTAGGTACATATACCTCTCTGCATCATTATGTTTGCTCTCAGTTACTATGTGTACTTTACATCGTACGTGAAGAAAATGTTGTTTTATTAATTTAGGTACATCTTATCTTTGACAATACGGAACATAACGCCATTACACCGACCTCATCGGTCAATGCCACTACTAGACTGCTCAGACTACGAATAGCTAATAATTTTGTTTTCCCAGATGGGTATGCAATTGAAATGGGGTGTGGCGGGTGTGGGAATGATCGCTCACGACTTCCTGACAGCCCTGACGACGCTGCCGGTTGACCAGCACAAGGTCATCGCCATCGCCGGCAAAGACCTCGATCGTGTTCATAGATTGGCCACGCTTCACAAAATCAGCACAGCATACGAAGGCTACGAGTCATTGGCACAAGATGAGTCTATAGGTAGTTATCTTAGAGATTATTGTCTCATTGTTTAACATACTTACATATTGTTCTCTTCCTAAGTGTACATAACTAGTTAACTATGCGCATTCAACGCTTCATATATTTATTCCGAACTGAACACTTCTATTTTAAGTTATATCGCTACTGTAGCCTCTAACCTTGAATGCCATGCTAATGTTTATTTTTTAAATAACAAAATATCCATCTACTATCAGACTAAATCTGAAAAAGAATTCCATTCGATTACCATCAGCGCTGAAAAAACTAACGCTTATTTATTGTATTTTTTTCCTTGGTTCCAGACATAATTTTCGTGAGTGTAATGAATTTACAGCACTATGAAATAACTAGATTAATGTTAGAGAACGGGAAACATGTGCTATGCGAAAAACCTATGGGCATGACTTACAAACAGACTAAATCATTGGTGGATCTGGCGCGCGAAAAGAAACTATTCCTCCTTGAAGGAATGTGGTCGCGATTCTTTCCTGCTTACGATGCTTTGGATAAGCACATATCTTCTGGCGGGCTTGGGGACATCTATCACATCAGCATACAGTTTGGGGTCGAAATTAACGACATTGAAAGGAACCTGTAAGATACTTCTTTCTTCCACGGCTTTTATCACATACTTATTTCGCAAACAGCTTGACCCCCATCAATAACAGATGCGTCATTCTCTCCAACATATTGTATATTATGTATAAAATGAATTTTCAGAATGAAGGATTTGGGAGGCGGCGCCGTGTTGGACTTAGGCATTTATATGCTACAACTTATACAGTTTATTTACAAAGAGGCGCCTACAGACATTGTATGCACGGGGCATCTGAACAAAATCGGTGTTGACGAGTCTATATCCTGCGCTCTAAAGTACAAAGATGGAAGGACGGCTACACTTTCTGCGCACACGCGAGCGACGATGAACAACAAAGCTGAGATTATTGGCACCAAAGGCACAGTTGCTGTGAGATATACTTTTATTAATTTACCCAATCTGTTATTGAAATAGGTATTAGGTACCTCATGCTGTAGTTATTCGGATCGATACCCAAATTTATTTGTGTCATTTACCTCAAAATCAAAAACACTTGCGTGGTTCTTTATCCTTAATATAAATATTTGCGACACACGCGTCATCGTAGTATCTAAGTAATTTAAAAATGTGGTGACTAACTAAAATGTCCAAGTTGGACGGATGCCATCAAAAAAGAGATCTTTTAGAAATGTATCACGGTGCCTTTTGCCGACCTATAGATTACCATAACGATGACTTTGATCACTAGCAATTTGTATTTTGAACTCAAATATCCAGAAGTTATAGGATATATTCATGACTAGATGTCCCCCGTGGTTTCCGCGATGCCGTGGGATGTTACATTCTCTCAGAGTGAAAAGTAACCTATCTGTCTATATGTTTATCCAGAGCATGCTTTATGTGCCAAGTTTCATCCAAATCCGTTCGGTAGTTTTACGTGAAACGTTTTGGTGGTTAACGACTCTGATTGCCAATCCGAAGGTAGTGGGTTCCATTCCCACCCAGGACAAACATTTGTGTGCATGAACATGGCCGTTTGTTGTGTCTGGGTGTAAATATTTATATAAGTATGTTTTGGAAGTAATAGTAGTATATGTAGTATATCAATTATCTGGTTTCCATAGTACAAGCTCTGCTTAATTTGGGATTAGATGGCCGTGTGTAAAGAATGTCCCGGGATATTTATTATTATTCATCCATCTTCATAAAATTTCGCTTTATAATATTAGTAAGAATTAGGACTATTTGCAATCGAATAAGATTATCAGTACCTGCCGCTGATTGACCATCGTAACATTCACAGCTGGACTACTTCTGGTGCCCAACAGTATTACAAATATCAGCGGCCAACAACACAGAGTGGACATTACCCAAAGGGAATTACAAATTTCACTTCCATAACAGTGCCGGTCTAAGTTACGAGATACAAGAGTGTTGGGACTGCATAAATGACGGTATGTTAAAAATGTGTATTCCAAATAACCAAATTCTTATAGCGTTTAAATACATTGTAAATATACAACGATATAGTATTAATACCAATCCTAGTGCGAAATCTAACAACAATAATTTTCCTGTTATACTCGTGACAGTGCGATAACTTCTATTCATTTTGTATTATTCAAAATGTTATTGTATTAGTGAACAAATATTCCACCAATTTTAGACAATGTAACATTTTATGGCTGTCGGTCGAAACCAAAGAATAAGGTATCTTTATTCTTCTTTACGCTTTTCGTCACGCATAACCTACTTGATATTTTTGCCGGTATCTGGCATGGTATGGTAACGGTTCATGCTCACTATCAATGCCACCTTCGCTTCAATAGTTAAACGTCACTAATTAATACAAAATTCTTTAAATTTACCAGTACATACGAGTTTATTGAATTATGGACAATTTGTTTTAATTTTACACATTATTTTTTTTTACTTACGAGTTGGCGAATTCAACTCGTTCTAAATAACGTAAATATTGTTGTAGTGACGTGCGAAGCTGTTAATTTTCAGTCTCACGACTTTGAATAAAAATAGTATTTTATATGCAATGTCATCAGAGATATTATTTCTTCGATTCTTAATCGTAAATTCAAATACAAACATTAATTAATTTATCTTATCATTCAACATGTTTTGTTATAACAGAACTGATAATCAATCATACTTTAATGCAATTAGTCCATAACAATCCACTGTTCCATTAGGTCAATTTCTTAACCCAACATATTTTTAGTACCAGTATTTTAATTTGATGTGTTCTCTCTTGCAGGTTTACTGGAGAGTTCAAAAATGACCCTCGACGAAAGTGTGCTATTATCAAAGTTAACGAATACGATGCGAGCGCAAGTCGGCGTGTCAGATATTGATCTTTAACGGCATTTACATAAGGTTGACAATAAAAAGGCCAGTATAAGAAATGTGTACTGGTTTGTTACGATTTAAATTAGGAAAATCGCTTTAATTAAATATAGTTTTAAGTGCCAGTATAACGAACGAGCTATTTATTGTGATATTATATTAAATATAATAAATAATGTATAACTCTCGGCTAGTACACATTTCCATTAAAATTTACATAAAAGTACAGTATTTACCTCAACTAACTGTGATTACGAGTGCGTTGTATGTTAACATTTATTAAGTTTAAACATGTTTCGATCAAATGAAAATAAAATATACAATATTCAGTCGTTGTAATACATTTTTGACAAATAAACATTACCTATAATACATTTTTGTAAGACAAATAATTTATGACAGTACCACATACTAAAATCAGAACAGCGTAAAGAATGGCTGTCTCACTCTTGCGGAATTCAAGGAGTGTTGTAGAACGTATTTATTTATTGAAACTCTGGAACACCTTGCGGATGATGTTGGCTCCCTCGCGGACCTGTTCCTCTGTGATGACGAGTGGGGGAGCGAGACGGATGGTCTGTCCGTGCGTGGTTTTGGTCAGCAAACCTGCATCGCGTAGTCTTAGACAAACGTCGTAGGCTGGGATACCTGTCACATACAATAGGGCATAATTACATTGTATGGTCATTAAATTAAGTGATCAAATGCTCTTTTTTCACGCTTTTTTCACGCTCAAAAGATCTTTTAATGCTGTATTGTAATTATGCCGACACAAAGTGCTATCTATATATACGTATATAATAATGCGTGGTCATACAGAAAAAAAATCTAGGCGTCGACTTGAGAACCTCCTCTGTTTTTTCGTCGGTTAAAAACGATTTACGTAAGCGTGTATGTCCCCTATGGATTCAAAAACGGCTGAACAGATTCTGACAGGACTTTCACTGTCAGATAGCTCAGAAACGTGGGTGAAACCGAGTGGACAGTTTTATATAAATATCTATACAAACGTACGTTTTAAAATTTAATAAAAAGTAAATTTGACATATCAATCAACATGACTGTTGTTTGATAATAATCAGAGCAATGTGTAATGCGCAGTTAAATAAAATAAATAAATATCCTGGGACATTCTTTACACACGACCATCTGGTCCCTAACTAACCAGAGCTTGTACTATGGAAACCAGATAACTGATATACTACTTTTTTTTTCTAAATGCATATTTAAACTTATATAGATACTTACACCCAGACACAGAACAAACAGACATGCACACAAATGTTTGTCCTGGGTGGGATTCGAACCCGCGACCTTCGGTTTGGCAGTCAGAGCGTTAACCACCAAGCCAACTGGCCTGTCAAGTCAATATTAAACAAGCGCTGGGCTCGCGTGATGTACTATTTACCTATTACCTTAATTTCCTCGTTGATAAAGGAGGCGTGACTCGGCATTGATGGAGTATGAGTACTTACTTCCGCCCCACTGTTTTATGTACTGATTTCCCGGAATAATAATGTTATATAAGTGCACTAAGAACACTGAAATTCTATCTTATAATAAATATCCAGTCTTTTTTTAAGACACGGCCATCTGATCATAATCTAAGCAGAGCTTGTTTTATGAAAACCAGATAACTGAAATATACAACGTGTTACAAAATACCCCGTAAAAATATAATTAATTATCAAAACCAACGACCCCAGTAAGCTGTCATGTCAGGTAACCTGATTATTTAACAGAAAGGCCTAGTACCTATTTTACCTAATAATAATTGTCTGCTTTAATAGATTTTCAGTTTTTCATTCATAAAAACTAGTTTTTTTATTTTTTTGGGGTATGTTATACAGCGTTACTACGCTTCTTATATATTGTGAATGGACTCGTTACAAGGCCCCATTTAACCTCCTTTCGACTTTACGGGTAGTTTTGTAACACCCTGTATACCAGCCGAGGATGTGACATTTTCTCTGTTCTATCTATGTGTCAAGTTTCATTCAAATCAATATATTCATTCTCACCAACTTTCGTATGTATAATATTAGTAGGATGGGATGTTTGTGGCAATGTTAATGCAATTAATAATGCTAACTACATATACGCACTGTCATGGACGACGATGGCACACATAAGGCCCCTGCCGCGTACGGTGGTGAGCTGAGACTTCGGAATCTTAGACAGCTCCTCCCGCAACACGTGGCCGAGCCTCTCCGCGTTCTCGCATAACTTCTCTTCCAGCAAAACCTGAAATCACCTCAAATTTTAAAATTCAGAGCCATTTCTTCTGATACAGCCTGAGGAATCTATGAAGGTCAAAATATAGAGGTCGCTACCGGATTCATTCACTAGAATTATCAAAGCACGAAAACAAAATCTTGAATTATCTCATCCGATTCAAAAAATATTTTAGTAATAGATAGATACATAGCTACAGAATTTTTATTTTTAATTCCAATAAGGCCTACAAACAGGCAGACAGTCCACCTGATGGTAAGTGGTCACCGCCGGCTATAAACATTTGCGACACCAAAGCCTTTGCAAATGCGTTGTCAATCCTGAGACGTGAAGTTGTTATGACTCGTGTCCCTGTAATTTCACCGGCCCCTTACCTTTCTAACCGAAACACAGTAACAAAAGATCACTACTGCTTCACGGGGGAAATGGGTATGGTGGTGAAAGTATTTCCCCTGATTAACTATGGATAAAGAGCTCTACTACTTCTAAAATGTCTGATAGACATAAGCTATGTGATCATTCCAATACATAAAATCCCTCGGGAACGCGGGCAAAACCAAAAATTGTTGGTTCTATTATAGATTCATATCTAATTAAGATTATCTATGGACGCTGCATAGGAGAAATAGTACCCAATAGGATGCGGAAAAATAATGCCTTCAGATTGATTTATATTTACTTAATGTTAATGAATAAAACTCTACCTTAATTGCTTCTGTAGCTACAGCGCAAGCCAACGGGTTTCCACCATACGTTGATCCGTGAGTTCCCGGTTTGATTACCTGATAAATATAATAATGTGCTTATAAATATTATTACATATTTTGTTAATTGTTGAATTTTGTTCAACGCTCCTATAAATAATTCCTTAGATTAAAGACTAAAAGGGATTTTGTTTTTATTATTACTCTACATTTAGTTTAATTTTTTTCAATTTTGTATGACTTTTTTTTTTGTACAGGCAACTTGCATGTAAGTAATAGGGAACTATCCTATATTCAAGATAAAAAAATACACGAATATATCAAATTTGATCTAAATTTTATAATTAATATGATTTTTAAGTACCAATTTAACCAAAAAGAGTAGAGCTTCTGATGCTGTACAATTATGACGTCACAATTTGGTATTTCATACAAAACTCCATGCATTCAGCCGTTTTGACATTTAAAAAATGTTGCTAATTTGACATGTCGGTCAAAACCCTATTGTAATTTTTAGATAGTACACAATAATACACTTTATTTTATACCTATGGCTAGAGATCAAAGTAGAATGTATTACAATTAGGCTTATCACTGACAGTTATTTCTACCAGACAATCTGTGAATGGAGAGGAGCAAGAAAAACGGTAAGAGAGGTTTGTATTTAAAATTGTTCATTAACTATGGTTACAAGTATATAAGTTCTGGTGTAATAATTAGATAGTAGATATAGTGGAAACTTACATCCATGACTTTATTGTCAGCTAAAACAGCTGATACAGGCAGCAGGCCACCGCTCAACGCCTTGCCTAGGATGAGAATATCTGGCTTCACGCCCTCGTGTTGTACGGCCAATAACTTGCCGGTGCGACCTGGATAAAAAAATCGTAAATAAATAACGCAGACGCCCTATATTTATTGACAACAATAGTCACTTTCGTGAATTGACGTCACGTTTTTTTATCTTAACAATAACACACCGGAATTTTATATAAGTAAATTAATATCCTAGGACTTTCTTTACACACGGCCATCTGGTCCCAAACTAAGCATAGCTTGTACTATGGAAACCAGATAACTGAATACTACATATACTTACTAGTTTATTTTTCCTTCTAAATACATACTTATACCTATAGATATGTATGCACCCAAACACTGAACAAGCAGACATCCTCACGCACAGAAATGTTTGTCCTGTTTGGGAATCAAACCTACGAAATGTGGCGTGGCGACCAGGGTCTCTAACCACCAAGCCGATTGGCCCTTCCTATAAAGATAGAGATATTCTTACCAAGGCCAGTTTGTACTTCATCAGCGATCCACAGCACGTTATACTTGGTGCACAGTTCACGGACCTTCTTCAAGTACCCGTCGTCTGGTATCACCACGCCAGCTTCACCTTGGATTGGTTCCACCATGAAAGCGGCCACGTTGGGATCTTGTAGTTCTTTCTGTTAAATAGTGGAATATTCCATAAATTGTTCGAAGAACGCTTGGCCTTTTTCTAGCATGGGGTTTGTCTCATAGAAGTATATGACAATTCATATTTATTTATATTTGTATTAACGATGTACGTACCTAGTTTTTAGGCGTGCATACGTTGTGCAATGCAATGGGAGAGTAATAAACAAAATCCCTCTGTTGTCAAACTATTTAAGATAAACTGACGTTTCCTCCGATGGGTGAAAACTCCCTGCATCGCAATTCAGAGCCCTAAGGGTAACGTTATAAATTACGACAGGGCCCTTTAAATCTATTCAATGGTTTGATTTCAGGTAATACGATATAGGAGATGTTTTAGTACGTAGGTAGGGTTCAACTGTGTACGGGAATATGGTAGTATCTAAGCTAATCTACAAGTCTCTCAAAGTATCTTCTCAATAAAAATACTAATAACTTACTTCTAAAGCTGGAATGTCATTATATGGAATGAGTGAGAAGCCAGGCATGAAAGGGCCGAACCCTTTGAAGCACATCGGGTCGGACGACGCCGACACAGCCGACAATGTCCGTCCCCAGAAGTTGTTCTCCGCGAAAATTATCTAAAAATTAAACAACAAATGTTGTAACCGTGAACAATCATAACATCAAAGTGGGTCACCAACATAAATAAGAAGGTAACTAAAACATTAGGCAATGTAATAAAATAAGGATACTCCCTAAATTACAAAGCTTAAGCAATTTGTTGTCAATAAACACATGCATATTTACCTAAGCAGATACACAATATTTATTCAAGTGATAATAATAAACATTTCTTCCCAAATTATATTAGGGGGCTTAACTATGTTGGTGTTACCTTGGCCTGGCCGTCTGGTATCTTCTTGACGTCGTATGCCCACTTGCGCGCGATCTTGCACGCGCTCTCGCCGCCCTCGACGCCCGTGTTCATCGGCAACAGTCGCTCGAAGCCGAACAACTCCGTCATGAACTTCTCATAATTACCCAATTGGTCGGAGTAGAATGCCCTGGAATTATTTACTTTTAATTTACTATTTTTTTATAAAATCACGCTTAATTACTTTTAAAATACCCACTAGTTAAGAATATCTAGGTTTAAAGAATCAGGAATCGTACATATTGTACAATTATATTTAAGTAGATAACTCTATTGTTGATGAACGTAGAAAGGCAGCTGTACTGCAACATGAAAGAAAGTTGAATTCTACATTCCAAAATCTTTATTTTGTTAAATAAAATATTTAAGCTCGGTAGAGTTCCTATTTATTATTCTTTGCTACTCGTACATGACTACACAGCCAAGTGGGGCTGCTCACGGACCTTGATATTCTTTCTGTGGTCATATAAATACTATCATCGACTTAGTAGGTATCACAGTATCGCGCAAGTACGTCTAAGATTACCCTCATCCTACCTAGACACTAGTGTAAGTTTATCTGCTTGTTCTTTGAGCGCCTTCACAATCCGTGGATGACAGTGTCCCTGGTTAACCGCAGAGTATGCGCTCAGGAAATCATAATACTTCTTGCCTTCTACATCCCACACGAAAACACCTGCAATACAAAAACCGAATTAATTTTACATGCTCTCCCCCCACCTAATTAAACTAATGCAGCAGTATCTGTTATATCAGTCGGTTCACAATAAAAACCTTTAAATTCTATCAGTTTAACTAATAGAATTGAACGGAAAATGTATTTCAAGAGGATCCTTATTATCCCGACAATTAGGAAATTTAAACCGAATGTACTTTATCTTAGATGTTTTAATACGACGTGACTCATAAAACAAATATTACCATACAGCTTTTAAGCAAGATAATTGCATTATTATCTACAATAAAAGATGTTCCACAAAGTCTTCGGTATAATTAGAAATAATAACCTTCAATTTCAGTTCCATTAGGTTCCCAGGCAAACTACATGTACCTACTTATTCGTACGTGACGTGTAACAAATAATCTTACAGTAAAGTTATAAGCTAACTGTATACTGTCGTATTTTACAAGCGTTACGAAAGATTGGTAAATATCGTAATTGTTGTGTAAATAAGATAAATATACATTCATCATGGAATGAGAGATAAAAAACATTATTCATCACAGAAAGATTTAATCATTGCGACGTTATACTTGCATTTACATCTTAAATTTCATCATTTAATAAACACTCAACTCGCAGTAAGATTGCGTGTAAATAATCATAAGAACGCGACCCGAAGAATAGCAAAATATTATTACAATTACAGTATGATAAAACGTGATATGTATAAATAATATACAATGATAAAAGAAAGACTAAAATAGAATAGTGATAATGAGACCACATGGTCATTTCGGATGTTAGAATAATATAAACTTTCCGATGTGACGGTATTAGGTCCGCGGTAAGTCACAGTTCTTATAGGTTGAATATAAGTCAAAAACTAATATTTGATTCTTGGATCATCTATATCTATACTAATTATGCTAATACTAATCACTATATAGTATAAAACAAAGTCGCTTTCTCCGTCTCTATATCCCTATGTATGCTTAAATCTTATCTTTAAAACTACGTAACGGATTTTGATGCGGTTTTTTTAATAGATAGAGTGATTGAAGAGGAAGGTCTTTATGTATAATGTATACATGTGACATCCCACGGGAACGCGGGTAAAACCGCGGAGGACAGCTAGTAATATTATATATATATAGAATTGTATGTAATTATGTTTGTTACTCTTTCACGCAAAAACTACTAATCGTACATGGATGAAACTTGGCACATAGATAGAACATATCCTTGAATAACATACAGGCAAATTTTTATCTCGAGAAAATGTGATATCCCTGGGGAACGCGGGTAAAACCGCGGGGGACAGCTAGTTTATGATAAAATCTAAACCTTTCTGCCTAGTAGATGACAAGTACCGGAGACATAAAATCGATATTTATAATGATAAGCAAAGGACTCTTAAGTACCCCGCAGTACCTACATCATTTTATTCATAACTAACGACCCGCCCTGGCTTCGTTTGAGTATAGGTATTACAAATGTATATGGTACACTTAAACCTGCTGAAAGAAATCTTTTAAACGATGGTAAATAGCACATCGAAATCGATTATGTACTTTAGAAGAACCAAGCGAACAAATAAAACAGACAAAGGGATAACCGAACCAATGCAGCTATAGTTTCAATACTCTAAGTACCTAGCTAAATAGATAAAAGGGTGCTATTGTCTCTTACCTACGTACGGATTGATTATTGATGCACTTGAGGAATAGTTATTGCACGATAAGCATTTAAAAAAAAAACTTGCTTGTTTCTTTGATTACATAATACCCCATAAGTATATAAATAAAATGAAGGGACAGTTTGCTTAGGTACAAAGACATTAAATTAAAACAATGCCTCCTATTAATCATGTATTCGTAATCAAGATTTTTATTCATTTTGTTTGACCCAGACCTAGACAATGTTACACGAATGTGCTAAATGAATGTAACACACCTACATATACTTGTATAGGTACATTATACCCACACAATTCTCGAAGACTTATACTGATCAACTGAAACTCATTCAATTATCACCGACATCGTAAGTACTCGCGACCAGTCGGTTAGCAACAGCAGTAGTTAAATTGAGTGATACAAGTCTATAATAAATAGGTATGTATTATTGTCTTACCTTCCCCTCGGCATAAGGCGACAGGGACCGGTGCGTAGTTGTGACACCCATACTTGTCTTCCAACGCGAAGATATCCTGTGACGAAAGTTGCTTTTGCTCGGCCATTCTGAATAAAGGAAAAAAGCAATTAATAAAACTCTTAGTTGATTAGGGAATGACCAGTGGGTGTGTGGGTTCAATTCCCAACACGCACGTAGTTGTCGAGATGGCGAAACGATACGCGAAATTGTTGGGGGTGTGGTTTTTTGTTAAGTTGTTTTGTAAACGCCAAAAACTTTAGAATTCGCAGACGGGCAAAATGTTCCTTAGGAGACGATAAAGAAGTTAGATTACCTGATAATTGTAATTGAAAATTAATAAACAAATGGAGAAATATAAATTAACTACTTATGTTAAATATAAATAAACGTCAGTAGGTATTTATTGAATGTTATTCGATGAATATTCCTCTAAGAATGACACACAAAGCACGAATTCATTTCTTTTATATAGTTTACATCACTCTACTCGTGTCCGAGATCGATCGTTATAATACAAATAAGTAATTAAATAAAACGTAATGGACTAATAAATATCTATTAATTCATAAAATTCAATATTAAAAATGCAATAAAATAGATAACGTAGCTCAAATAAGAAATTAATCAAGTAGGCAACGCTTTAAACAAAATAAAGAAATTGATAGTTTAAGTACGTAGTGCAAATAAGTAACTAGAAGTAGGTACATATTTATTTATATCGCCATTAACTCAGTGTCTTGAACTTGTGATAAAACTCGTAAATAAATAATAACGTTTCCATTCATACTATAAATAATGAATTAATAACGAAGGTAGGTATTTAATCGATAAACTATTGGCAAAAACACATTTGTTGTAGATAAATTCATGCTGACCTTATGCTTGATTTTTAATATCGGTTATATTCAAATAATGTTGCCCGGTGTGGTGTGGTTACAAGCGAGGTGTGTCTGCGGCCAAAATTATCCGACGACTGAATGATCACACTCACGCCTATCATCGGAAAACTACTAGGTACCTACGGGTTGATTACTGTCCCTCGATATTACGTCAATGTTGTATTAACTAAGACATAAGACAAAGCTCTATTTAACAATTTACACCAATTAATCGCCAGTCTCTTATATATTAATTACAACATATTGGGTAACACACACGGTAGGTACAGATTCGCGCGAATAATAGCGAGCGAGCTATTTTTGTTTTCGCGAAACTCATTGTAGAATATATACTTCTACCTGCCTATAGATGCTTCCCACGCAGGCCTATCTGTCAATGTCGGTGCCATCAGGATAACTAACAAACTTCACAACCATTTATTCTGTTTAGGCCCTCAGAAGGCACTTATGAAGGTCAAATTTAAAGTTACTGAAGCTACGGAACGTGAACGGGACTGCCATAATGCTGAAATATCTACCTACGTAGACGTAGATTAAGAAAGTACTCTATCTAAATAGCCACACATTAGCCTGTTCCTTCCTTAGGTTTAAATTCTGCCCAACACTACATCAATCTAATGACTAACTACTAATACTTACTATATACATATTTAAAAATCTTAAATCTTCATCGGCCTACCCAAGTTATTACCTACTTTAGCAAAGTTCCTATTGCGAACTACAGTCGAATATGTCATCTCCTCGAAATTACGCCTATGATCATAATTTATAATCACTCCACAAAAAACTCTGGGCTACGTGCGTACCAAATTCATCAAAATCCGGTCAGCCGTTTGAGTTATTATTATTTATTTAATCAAAGTAACTTTCTAGATCTTTTCGGTGGAAACAGTGATCAAAAAATAAAATTTGCAATAAATTAATGAGAACGAACGAGGGTACGTACCAACCAACCAGTTATTAAATAATTCATATGATTCGTACCTACCTGTCGTAGCCGCAGATTGATAATGGAATTTGGATGAATTATGATAGGTACTGGAATAAATTGACGGGCCAGTTGGTGTGATTGATGGGTTAATACCTTGACACCCAACACTCGGTCGTTGGTTAGATTCCCTCACAGGTCTAATGTTTGGTATTTGCATGAATATATTATTATTACTTTTAATATATTTTTTATGACTTGCGTAAATCACTAATGAAGTGATAGAAGTTAGGTAGAATCGTGTGGTATGTCGGTGAAGAAAAGCATTGGAAAGAAAGAAAGCAGACATTGTTATGATATGAACTATGTACGACCGGCTGCGATATCTGTTCCTGTATATTGCTTTTGGGTTTTGGATATCGTGTTTGACCGAAGGCGATGGTTTATGAGGGCAAAGAAATTCAGTTCAAGATTGGCAGAAACTAAATAAAATTGACTATAAATAAACAACATTACGAGATCATTACAATTACCTTGCAACTTGACAAAAATAATAACATTTTGAAATAATGCCACTGCGCATTCGTAACAGTTCGTTCAATTTCGGGGCTTGCCTGAAACCTTCGGCTTCGGTCAAAATTTGTTCTATTGGACACAAATATTTGACAAAAGAAAGAAGACAAAGGTAAGAATAAAGGTAGACTACATAAGTTTGCATCAATATAATAACAAAAAATCTAACATGATCACAGCTGTTGATTTCCTTAGTAATCTACGACATAATTATATCTATTAGTAACGTGTTGCATTATGCTTCTATTTAACACTAGGTATTTGATTATACAAAAAACAAATATCTAGTAATTAATTCCGCTGGATCTCCTTCTCTGTGAAGCCATTGTATTTTGTATAATCTTATAATGAGTCAATTTATTGATCAAAATATTAAATTGTCTAAAATAAATAGAAACTGACTATGACAAAGGTTATTGCACACCACAAAATGTTTGCATTTTCCATACTTTTTGGGCATGCATTAATTTCAATAATTGTCTTCAGACGTGGGAAATAAACGTAATAACAAAATAAATATAATAAAAAAATATATAATACTCTAATAACCTGTTCTGGTACATAAGTCATACTCTTCCCTGATGCATAATGTACCAGGTCAGTAAAAAAAATAAAACTAAAATCAATTCCTATAGTTATAATGTTTGCTCAAATTAGCTAAGAACCTAATCTGCTATTTACATTCAATTTGTTCTATTATAGGCTATATTTTACTATTTCTTGAATGAAGGGTGGTTTTCAGGGTCGCCTGGGTTGTAATCTGAATATGTTGGGAATGACTGAGCACCCTTTTCTGGTACAGAAGGTAGCGAACCACCATCAGTAAGCCTGTTAGCTTCTATCTTTGCTGCATTATCCTTTTTCAATTGTGCTAAGGCAACATTTTTAGCAATCTCTTCTGCTGTTGGTGGATCTTTCCTGAAATAATATTAAAATTGGTCCTATCAATTGTTGCTTTGAGTAATAAGTTAAATATTTATTAATGACTGGTACTTTTGCTTGTTGTTTAAACACCCTGACTTTCACGCAACAAGTAGTATGTTCGATTATCGCCAACGGCAGACATTTGTATGAACATGTGTGTTCATGATGCTTTGTATCTCTGGGTATAAATATCAATATAAGTATTGACAAACATAAGTTGTATATCAGTTTTCTGGTTTCCATCGCACACACTCTGCTTAGTTTGGGATCAGATGACTGTGTGTAAAGAATGACACAGGATATTATATTATTAATACATGTGATCCAAGGTTTTTAATAGGTGCCATCCCTACCTTCTCATTCTAAGCCAGGATTCCCATTCGGCAGGTAAAGGGTCCTGAAAGTCTTGTCCCTTTGGTGGATCATACCACCTAGCTGGTTTCCTTTTTCCCATGCTTGGGTCAGCAGGAATCTCAAAGTAAACATTTCCTAAATAATCTTTACCTGGAAATACAGAACATAATTTATAGATAGATATTTCAGAGTATACTTCCATAGTGGCGTGCCATAGGTGAGGCCTATGTCCAGCAGTGGACGGAGATAGGCTGCTGATGATGATGATGATGATACTTCCTACTAATATTATAAACACGAAAGTTTGTAAAGATGGAAATATGGAATTAGGATTTCAATGTAAGGGGGCGTCCATTAATTACGTGAAGCATTTAGGGGGGTGGAGGAGGCGGAGGCGAATCTCACGTCTCGAGGGAGGGTCTCGGCAAATATCACGTAATTTTTTTATTAGCAAGAAGCAGTCTAAAATTGCATATCATATTAAAGCTTTTATCATGTACTTATGATAATATTCATCGCGGTATGCGAATACCATAAAGTAGTAGTAGCAAATCTCACGTGAGATTAGGAGCAGGGAGAGGGGGTCGAGCAAAATCTCACGACAACTCACCAAGGGGAGTGGGGGGGGTTCGCCAAAAAATCGCCAAAATCACCTCACGTAATTAATGGAAGCCCCCTAACTCTGTACATAGAAAATGCCCAGGAATAACATCACAGCATACTTTTATCCGAAGTAAATGTATGATGATGTCGGGGTGGAAACTAGTTAAGCTAAAGTCTAGTTACAATTTTAATACATTAAAGATAACCATCAGTATTATTGAAAGAAATACTAACATTCAAAATTCTTAAATGTCAAAAGGGACTTCTTATATTGGTCAGACCATAGTAAGACTGTGTTATAATAAATATGCTTACACCATTGTCAAATTGACAAGGGAACAAATGAAACTGAGAATATTATATTTACCCATATTATTTCCCTTGATTTGACGGGGTCTAAATGAATTTATAAAATTCTTGACAACAATACGCCACACATACCGCTCGCCAGCCATCTGAAAATAAATGTATTTATCTTGTTTAAATTATAAATACCAAATCATCTTTCAAACACTTTATTTAAGCAGATGTACACATAAAAGAAGTAAATGTCATGTCATGATCAATTTGTGAACACTGCATCAAATCAAAGTTAGTTATTGAAATATTTTATATACACATTCCTGTATAAATAGGATCTGTAATTTGTAACGGAACACCCAAACAAACACACTTTTACATTTTAATAGTAGTAGGATGTATTTTACCTTATGTTATGACTAATTAGCTTGGTTAAATCACGAGGAAATTATTTTTGTTCGAAATGGGTTACAATATAAATTCCAAAATATTTTTTTCGGACATCGTCTGTCGGACTGACAGCTTCCAATTAACGAAATTACGAATTCCAAATAATTTCAACCAATCTAACTAGACAGCTGAATACTGAACTGTGTTGCCAATGCAATTGTTTAGGTAGGCTTCAATTCAAAAATTCAACATTATTTTATTAGTCCGATAATTCAATTCTAGTCAGAAGGTCCGTGGTTCAATTCCTTGGTTGCCCAAGATAATATGTATTAATTTTTTCTTTGTTAAGAAATGACACAAATAAATAAGGATCTAGAAATATGTGATATTATATGAGAATATTTTTCGGCACATATATTTTTTTTTAAATTATGTTTTGGTCGAAAATTTTGATAATTTTGATTTCTTTAAATTTTGGTCTGGATCGGTTAAAATCTTTCAAGGAAAGTAGTCATATTAGAGAATGGTCATAATTTTATTGATTTTATTGTTAGTCTGTGGTTAAAGCACGGTTGTCATATTTTTTGGGCTTTGCAACACTGCTATGGAACAAAAATTAGGGATGGTCGCATAAGCATAAAGTTAAAACATAACATGACGTCGATCCTTGATGTAAATTGTTACCCAATATCGATGTTTTTTCCTTACATGTATCTTCGAATCTCATAATATCAATTATAGGTGATAAAAAAAACTCGGCATCAAGGCTGTTTGTTCTGTGTCTGGGTGTAAATATCTAAGTAAATTATGAAGTATTACGAATTCCAAAATATAATATCAGATAACTGGCATGCATATTACAAGTTTTTGATCAATTAAAAAAAATTGTAATAAGTTTCACTATAAGTGAAAGATTGTATTACAGGGAAAAAATTTAATTATTCATCAATCACTTTTAAATAGCATAGATTGTGTTTATAAAACCGTTTTGTGTGTCGAAAAATAAATGAATGAATTATTTTTCGACACACAAAACGGTTGCGGATCTGAAAATCAAGGCCTTCTCATTTGAAGCTTCACTTAAAAAAACATTTTCAACAATCCAATATTTTTTGTCAATCGAACACGAACAGAGAATCGATGTTTATCATTTTTTTGTTGATTATTCTTACATGTAATATCGACAATCATTAACATCCCTAGCAACAATATATATACATACAGACTTTGAATGATTGTAATGTACGTAGGTACTACTGTATGTATAGATTGACATCGAATTAATTGTTGTTCTCTTTGCTAACCTGCTCAAAGTTTATATTTTTATAATCTAGAAAGTGCTATTACAATAAACCGTCATCATGGCAAAAATGGCATTTCAACATCAAGCTGGAACAGCAATGGAGTGTCTTAGTGTAAGTAAAAGAAGACCACTCCCAAGTGTCTGTTTTGTATATAGCTGTCACAATAAATTCATATGTTCCTCTGGTTTCAGATACCCATTACTCTTCAAAAAGAAGCTGGTGTTGATGCTGAAGGAAGAGAAGTCATGAAATGTGGTTTTAAAATTGGTGGGGGTATAGATCAAGATTACCGTAAAAGCCCTCAGGGCTACACAGATAATGTGAGTACTTTCTGAACTATATTTAATTTGAAATATTCACAACCAATTTATGATTGAAATATTTTAACACCAGGGAATATATGTGACGGAGGTCCACGAAGGCAGCCCTGCTGCCAAAGCTGGATTAAGAATGCATGATAAAATTTTGCAGTGCAACGGCTATGACTTCACAATGGTAACCCATAAAAAGGCAGTTAGTTATATAAAAAAACATCCTGTCCTTAATTTATTAGTTGCTAGAAAAGGTGTCACCTCTACATAAAATTTGTTTCTTTAATTTTTATGACCCACCTTACTTATAAACCAGTTACAATTGATTGTTGATTAATTTGTTTATTAGTAATTTGGGTAATTAATTTTTAAGAGAAATTAAGTTTGCTGGTGACAAATGAAGTAGAAGAGCAAGGGAAGTATTATATGACAAGTGATTAATGTACTGTTATTTATTTATTACATATAAGTGTTTAGTTTTTAGTAAAAGAAAATATTATTTAAATTTACCACTTTGATATCATAGTGCCACTGTGTTTTAAAGTACCTATAGTATTGATTATATACAGGTTGTGGCACTCAATCAAGTAGTTGGTAAGCTTCACTCATTGGATATGTTTAATATGGTAGTTTTTAGTGACACAAAGTGGCCCAATTTTGAGATCACATTTTATATGGAGTTAAATTATAACACACATCACTTTTGACACCATACAAGAGACTTGTTGTGTCAAAAGTGATGTGTGTACATTCTCATGTACCATAACATGTTTTTTAAATCTATTGCCACTGTTAATGTCCTAAAATACAGCTCCATACAGTATTCATACTTATTGAAACTTATATCAACATTTTTATAGTGAGTTACCACATATACATTTTATTTTAAATGTTCATCATACAACTAAATAATGCATTGTTACAGTCCATTAATCATTTAAATTTTCCATGACTTGTATAAATTTTGTTAAATTAGGTAATGTTTTATAAAATAAATGTACTTCAGCTATTTATGAATGTTAAATTAGGTAAGTATTTTAAAGTGATAAAATTTATGAATTGGTTAATACCTGTTCTGCCTACTTACAACCACTGTTTAGTTACACAATATACACCCTGAGGATCGGTGTACACCAATTGTATCTGTGTATAAAAATATTGGCTAAGAATTAAAATAATAGCTGAAACTTTATTTATTTGTTAACAACTTTAATTTGTATGTGAACAACTGTTAGATATTGAACAAACCAGTATGTACAGATGCTTTGTATTACCGTTTTATACTGTAAATGTCCTTTTTTATTCCACTTATGAGGTAAGCATCACTCATAATTTTAGTGAGGTTGTATGTAGTAAGAATAAAATTATTTTAGCTCTATCTTGTTATGAATCAGTTATTTACTATCGTATTTTATTGATACATTTAAAATTCTATATCATTCATATTATTAAAAACTATGTGATCTGTGTTCATAAACAGAAAAATATAAAAAAAGTTGTGCATTGTGCCAAAATATTTTGTTTATCTTACTAAGATATGCACTGCAAACACAATTCATAATTTATTTATGTATTTTTATAGTAAGATAAACATGGGTAATAAATAATTGTGCATGCTGTAACTGCACAAATCTATTATTTTTATTTAATTATTCATTACATTATGGAATGTCATAAACATAAAACTGCAATTGAGCTCTAACCTAAACTGATATTCTTTTCTGTTATAAGGATTTTCCATAATTTTTGATGTCTTTTGATAATTGAGTACTACCTAAATTGAATGACAATTAGAATTGGTGGCAAGGTCCCCGATTATAAATTTCAGTACAAAATAATATAAAAACGAGAACATTTTTTTTTTCATTCACATGACATTCCAAAAATAATTGTAAGCAAATAAACAAGGCCTGTTTTACTCATCACTGTATATATGTGCAACTTTCTATTGATAGGTGGATTGATATATGCCAAAGAGGCATACCTTTTTTAATACATTTTTGTATGTTTAACCTTCCAACATTACAAAATATAGACTAAGTACTTAATTGTTAAATTCCAATGTTTGGTTAATAAAAATAACATTTTTTTTAAGTTGTCTTCCCTTCACATTTAGTATGGGTATGAATACATTTTATAAAACTTATTGCATCCCAAACTCGACAGCTCAAAGTATGCTACTAGGTCAGGAATTGTGATTGTTATATAATAGTAAAAAACTCACAAGGATTTTGCTAAATTACTAGCCACCACAATGGAGCATGGAATGCTAAGTGCTTGAATGGAATCTAGTCCTTACAATAAAGAAAATCAATACTAATTTAATTAGGTAACAAAAAATTTATTGACTCAATAATTTGATACTAATTCAGGTTATAAATATTTTTAATTAATTTATTCTAGGCAACAAAGAAAACTAATGCAAAATTAACAGATGAAATATTTTTTTCAAGGGTTTGCTGGAGGCCAATCCCATTGGCCCTTAGGACTCTTAGCAACTAGGGGCTCCCATGGTTTCCAGACCAACATCTTCCTAGCTAGGTTTAACTCATTTTCAGCCTGAATAATGAGCTCCTCAGCTTGACCGCAGTTGATTTTTTGCTCAATTTCATACACATCTCTGGTCTGAAAATTAAATAATATAGAAAATAAATACCATGTACAGGTCACTTGTACAAAGCTTTTTGAAGAGAAGTAATCTGCCAATGGTGCTGTAGTATTTGTTTCTTAATGCAAGGGATAAAACAAAATAGTAAGGTCCATTAGTTGATTAGGAAGTTGTAAACTTAAAACAGACTTGCATAATGTGGCATTGTTTTTGTAAGATCATAAAATGTTTAACATTAATATGTATCCTTTTACAAAACATTGTACATAACTTATTATTAATAAATTGCATCCACAGATTAGTTTTAGTATAAATGTGTAAATACTCATATACTTACTCTATCTATGTGCTAAATTTCGTCCGAATCTGTTCAGCTGTATATGCAACCGTGATTGAGACACAAACTTACTTATAATAATTAATAAGTACTTATTTAAGTACATACCTGTTGTAAAACAGCAGCTCTTTCACGAACTATCTGTTCAGTGTATTTTCTATACACTGAAGTTTCAGGCATCTTCTGAATAGTTCTCAAAATTTTGCCATAAAGTGCTCCGAGTGTGTGATGGGGATTGGGAGCAACAGCCAAGCCCATAAGGCCTGTTGTCTAAAATGTAAAAAATTGTTTAAAATGTGTGTAAAATCACCCTTTATTAACAAAACCCAGTAGATTATATATACCTTCTTTAATAACCCCATACTAGTTTTTTTGCGATTAGATAATCTAACACAAATGTACACACAATAGTCGAGCAGAATTAACCCGTTCCACCTAAATGTCAAATAGACACAACTAAACAGTGCTGCCAAGTCAGCAACGAATTTAGTAGCCAAGTTTTACCGAAAATGTTGTTTACTTTTGGAATCGAATACCTATGGAAAATTGGCTGATGTAAGAAAAAATTAGAAGATATTCGCACCCTCAGTACGATAAGGGCTCGAAATTTTGCGAAATGGAGTTACGATCATAGAGAGGCTAAACAAAGTATGCTCGCTCTATCTATCCGATGAATATTAAAACATAGTCAATTTAATGATAGAATAAGCATACCGATACTTCGGCCTCTTTAACATCAGGACCCACCCTCCACGCTCAGTGCGAAAGTAACCCAATCAGAGATGTGCCTAAAGTGATTTAACTTTGCAAATCATAATAGACGAATCGAACGTCAATTTGTCGTTTTCGATACCGAATCGAATGTGCAATCTTACCGTACGACAACTAATGCCTATCGATCGACCGAGAACGATCCGGTAACGCTATTCACATTACAGTTAGCGAAACAGAGTAACCGAACGTCCGCGAATTTTTGTCGATTACTTATCGGGAGCTACATAGCATCCGTTAGTACTTGCTATCGGGAATTGCAATTTATGCAAATATATTACATTGTTTTGACGACGGCGGAGTACACAGAAAAAAATACTCTAGGTTATGTTTTCGTTCACTTGGAAAACATCAGATATTATGTGGTTATGATAACATATATTTTAAGAAACATTTTAATCATGCTATTTTGTTTAAATACATGCAATCTAATAATAAATACTTAAATCATATGGTAATAAATTCAATATATTTTTATTCTTAAACAATGAACAAATGCTTAAAAACACTAACTTTTCAGTTTTTATTTTAGGTTAGTATTTTAGTGATGTGCCGAGTCGCTGTTTTAGTGGATCGACTCAACTAAAGTCGGTTTATACGGTGTTCGAATCATAACTCGATTCCGCGATTCGAGCCCAGTACTCGATATTTTATATTTGGTATTCGATATGCCACCCAAATTTCTTTACCTAATAATTTATGTGTAAACATAACCATAACCTAATGCGATCAACGCATGACAATTCTCGAACGCTGCATTTTACGTTAATTGCACCATGAATTTTGTGCATTTTCATCCATAATATTTACTGGGAATTGGATTTTAATGTACTGGGAAGTACAGGCTATTGCAAGACGCCGCAAGTGTGTGAAGAAAAAATAAATAAATAGAAAACTAAATTTCACGATGCCCAATTTAATGAGGTTTTATTAATTGTTGCCTTTTATATCTGAGACTTTATAGTCATTATTATTATTAGGTACTTTGATTATAACATTTGTACCTATAATACAATATCATATACCTACAAAAATATAATTACTTATATAATTTCTAATTTCACATAACCAAGTGCGTTTAAATTGCATAAAGAGCACAAAATCACTATGCTGAGCTGTTCGGTTGCGTAACTCCGATCAACATAGGATACTTTTTGTGCCGGAAAATGTTACATCCCTCGAGAACCTGGGAAAAACCGCGGGGGACAATTAGTCTCTTATTAGTTTTGAATACAATTTTATGTGTAAAACCTATGGAATGTAGAAGTAAAGGAGGACCATCTCAGTGTACTAAAAAGTGTCCGTTGAAAGGGAACAAATTAAGGTGGCGCTACTATAGCAAGTGGAAGAATTTTAAATAGAGCGCCGCAAATTAATAGAGTAGGATACAAAATTTATAAAAAGGGAAAGAAACATTTCCGTTTTGTTACAGCGCATTTTTTTTAATTATTATTATGTATAGCCAAACATGAATATGGTATAAAATTATACAGTGTTTTTAAGTGCCCCAATTAATTGAAAATAGCAAATGGAAAATAGTATTTAAAAAAAAAAACGTAAACGTGTCCACTTGTAAACAGCAAATTAATTTGACTTGACCGTTATTCGAAGCTTATAGCTATTGAGAGATAGCAGTCATGTGTTCCCACCTTTACATCTATCTCTTTCTACCCTATAGCGCTTTCCTTTTTCTACCACCTCCCGATAGTCGGGGCGAGCTGTGAGGTTGTCCGATACATTTTCATTCTTCATTGGCGTCTAAGTTCCCGCCGAGTGAAGTCACAATATAGTGTAATATATTGTTCAGCGTTACTTAGTCGTTGGAGAAATTCAAAGGTAAAAATTTGAACTACCTCCAATTATTTTATTAATTGTAATATTCTGCTTAATGGTATTTTCTATTCGAATTAAGTGATTTGCAGCAAAATATTTTCATAAAGATGGGTGATAAAGAAATAACTTATCCGGATCAAGGCCAATCAAAGCCCCTGACAACGCCGATGCAACAAAAACGTAGGTCATCCGTTTCATCATCAAGTAGTTCCAGCTCTAGCTCTTCATCTGCGGCTTCAAAACGAAGCCGTAAGCGAAAACACCACCGTCAAAAGAAAAGGGGGAGCAAACGATCGCATCACTTGAACCGTAAGTTAGACGAATTAACTAAGCAAGTATCTGATCTTCGCGAACAATTAGCTACAGTAAATAATGGTTATATTTCCGATGCTAGCCGAAACCTATATCATGAATGTAATGTGGAATCACCAGAAACCTTACCTAATACTCACGATGTCGCTGATCGGATCTTGTTTAATTTTGATGTAATAACAAAATTAAAAGAACCTTCTATTCCAAAAACATCGACGGAGCATTTGAAGGAATTACATGAGGTGCAGCTATTTGACGATGTTAATTGGTCTGAATTGAGATACGCCGAGACCCAAAAACTGTATAATCATAGCCCGGGCTTTGTCGATTTAGAACCAAATGAAGAAGTCAAGGCATATGATACAATTCGCAATCTAGCTTATGCGGATAAAGCGTATGCAGCTATGACATTTTGTTTTCTCAAGCAACGAGCATCACTCGAAAATACCCTGCGAGAACTCTTATCGTGGGCTCAAGGGCAACAAGCTGTTACATTTAATTATTTGTCCGAAAAAGTTAATTCTTTATTTTCCGAAGGTGATTTTCATAAAACATCTGCAGATCTACTTCAGTTAATATGTGGTCACCGTGCTGAGGTCCTGCAGATGCGAAGGGATGGCGTTGTTAATCGTGTGCGTGATCCACTGATGAAGTCAACCTTGCGAAAAATACCACCATCCTGCAAAAATCTCTTCAATGCTGAAGCCTTTACGACTGCCATCGAAAAGGCTGGAGGAGTAAGGAGAGTTTTTTGGCCGTTGGAAAAGCGCTATGCTACCTCTAAAATGTCCGCCTCGCAGGCTGGACCTAAAACAAGCAGCTTCCCCTCGCAGGGGAGAACACAATACAATCAGCCCTCGCAGGGCTCGAATTGGAACAGCTCAAAGACAAATAATGTGTCACATGCTTCAAGCTGTAGCAGACCTATACCACCCTCGCAGGGTGCGTGCAACCACAGTGTCCCCTCGCAGGGGTACAACCATACTCATGCCGGAACTAGCTCTCATAATAATGACTTTTTTCGGCCCCGCAATTCACGGGCGAAGCACCGACAACAAGAGAGCTACGGTCATAGCCGTAAACGCAACGCAACACCCCCAAAGTTTAGGGGAAGCAAGAGGCGAAAGTATTGACCCACAGGTCTGCATAGCCGGTCGCCTGGAGCAATTTTCCAACAATTGGAAGTCAATTGGGGCCCCACCTTACATTCTAAAAATAATTCAAGGGTATCGCATACCTTTTCGTCGGAAGCCTCCACTTATTTATCCCGATCTCAGACAGCCAAATTACCAGACTCAAATATCATCAGAAATGACAATTATTATAAAACAGCTATTGGAACAAGGGGTACTCAATGTTGCCAAAATGTCACCAAGTTTTCTATCAACAATATTCCTGGTCCCAAAGAGCGACGGCTCTGCCCGACCTATATTCAACCTGAAAGCTCTAAACGAATATGTTCATACAGAGAAGTTCTCTCTAATAAATGTCTCACGGCTACCAGATTTTATACAAAATCGGGACTGGTTATGCAAAATAGACCTCTCCCAGGCTTATTTTCACTTGAAAGTAAGTCACAGTCACAGGAGATTTCTGAGATTAATTTACGAAGGCAAACTTCTCGAGATGACATGTCTTCCGTTCGGATTAAGCACAGCACCAAAGACATTTGCTGCTCTAACGAATTGGGTCGCACAATGCTTGAAGGACAAAGGGATCAGAGTAATCGTATTTTTAGACGATTTCCTACTAGCGCATCAAGATCCACAAATGCTTCAGAGGCACGTGAAGTGGACATTGGAAACGCTGGATTATCTGGGATGGCCAGTAAACTACGAAAAATCTGTAGTTGTTCCCCGAAAACGGCTGATATATCTTGGAATAGAATGGGACCCGTGGTCAAACCTAAAGTGCCTGCCGTTCGACAAGGTACAACAGTTAAACAGCAAAATAACCCTAATGCTCCGGGATGGGATGACTACGTTGAAAACGCTTCAGAGTATAGTCGGAATGATGAGTTTTGCGAGTTTTGTTGTGCCAAAAGGTCGTTTGAATTTCCGATCGTTACTGAATTTGAAATGCTTCGGATCTGGCCTGGGGGGCTCAATTAGACAATCTCTCCGTCTCGGGTCAATGGTCTCTCCAGGAACAAAAATTACATTGCAACGAAAAGACGTATCAAATATTTCATATTCTGGATCACAATCACATAGAAATAAAAGTGTTTCATATACCAGGGCGATACAACAGCCATGCGGATCACTTTTCTCGCTTACGACGGCCTCCGGAGTGGCACCTACAAGCAGTTGCTACAGACAAGGTATTTCTGAAATGGGGAACACCGGTCGTAGACCTTTTTGCATCGGAAAGGGCTCATGTTGTTGCAAACTATGTAACGTTAGACATAACAGACAATCAAGCTCTGTTTCACGATGCCTTCTCCCGTCAGTGGAACTTCCATTTGGCATGGGTTTTTCCCCCACCATCCCTAGTACCCAAAGTCCTGGCTCACCTCAACCAAGCCAGAGGAACTTACCTACTAGTAGTACCCAGATAGAACAGGGTATTTTGGCGGGCGGACCTGAAGGCAAGAGCCTTGGATGCCCCATTTTGCATATGGAATCTGTGCACAGTTCTAATAGACAAGTCGACGGACCAGTCACCGCTGAATGTCCACGAGATGGAACTAGAGGTTTGGAAATGTGAGGGTGGTCTGAAGACGTAGAAAGTTGGAATAAAGACCAACAAGCGTTACTACAAGCGTCTTGGCGTCCTTCTACCCGCAAAACATATGATGTTGCCTGGAAAAAATAGTTGTTTTGGTGTGATGATCACAAAATAAACTATAAAAACCCAACAGGAGCGCAATTAGCATGTTTCCTATCAGATTTACACCTGGTTCATGGGCTTTCGTATAACACTATTTTGTTATATAAGTCCGTAGTATCTTCACTTTGCTGTTCGGATACGTCGAGTGTTTTAAGCTCAAACTCATTAGTAAAACACATTTTAAAAGCTATTGCACTTAAAAAACCTATTAACATTAAGTCTCCTATATGGGACGTGGAAGACCTTTTATCTTACCTTCAAACGTATGTAATAGATGAGAATAACATTTTTCATGTGTTCACGTGTTTCACATACGGCTTTACTTCTACTTCTTTGCTCGGGTAGGAGAATTCATGATTTGACATTACTATGTATTGATTCAGAGCATTGTGTGAAAACATCAAATTCATTTATTTTATGGCCTGTATTCGGTTCTAAAACCGATTCTCAAGATTATAGACAATCAGGATGGAAGCTTTCTATTAATAATCAATCACAGAAGCTAGACCCATTCTTTTGGATAAATAAGCTGATTGGTATGTCAAACACAAAGCGTCAAAAGACTGGTTGTCACAATTTGTTCATTTCGCTTAGAGGTGATCCAAAGCCGGCTTCCAGAGTGGTTATTGCTGGCTGGATTAAATCTCTTTTAGTAGCAACAAACATTACCGCCTCACCAGGAAGTGTCCGCTCGGCTGTAGCTTCAAAGAATTGGTTAAACAATTGTCCTGTTGACGAAATTCTCGCAAGAGGTAATTGGCGTTCCGGAAACACATTTCGAAACTTTTATAGGCGTGAAGTAAAGTCTACTCCTACTAATAACATAAAAATCTCTGATCTTTTCACTCCAATACAATGATTACTATTTATGAATAATTAAATTTTTATACGTGTACCTGGCTACACACATGATATGCGTTCATTACATGAATAATGTAATAAATATATATATATATTTAATTTTTTTTTTCAATCAAAATTTGCCTACTTAATATTTTATACTAGAATTATTACCCTAACTGTAACCCAAATAAATTAGTTCACATTGGCATCTAGTTTTTTCTACCACCAGGCGATAACAAACACCTCTCTAATAGCTATAAGCTTCGAATAACGGTCAAGTCAAATTAATAGAAGCGTTTTACCCACCAATAAAACGCATATTAATTTACTTACCTTATTCGAAGCTTATAGATAACTTCTGCCTGGTTATATTGACGCAATGAAGAATGAAAATGTATCGGACAACCTCACAGCTCGCCCCGACTATCGGGAGGTGGTAGAAAAAAGGAAAGCGCTATAGGGTAGAAAGACATAGATGTAAAGGCGGGAACACATGACTGCTATCTCTCAATAGCTATAAGCATCGAATAAGGTAAGTAAATTAATATGCGTTTTATTGGTGGGTAAAACGCTTCTATTAGTTTTCGAATTCTCACCGAAATAGCCCTAGTGTAGCAAGTGGAAATTATATGAACAGAGTGAAGTGTACTGGGTTTGTTTCCGGTAATTCTTTAATACTATTTTCTATTTGTCATTTACAATTAATTGGGGTACTTAAAAACACTGTATACTTTTATTCCATACTCATGTTTGTCTATATATTATAATAATTTTAAAAAATGCGCTGTAACAAAACGGAAATGTTTCTTTCCTTTAGTATCCTACTCTAATAATTTTTGGCCCTCTATTTAAAATTCTTCCACTTGCTACAGCAGCGCCACCTTAATTTGTTCCCTTTCAAGGGACACTTTTTAGAACACTGAGATGGTCCTCCTTTACTTCTACACTCCATAGGTATGACATAGTTTTACAAATAGGGTTGGGTCTCTTTTTCGTAGCATAGTTTTTGTGCGATAAAAGTCTTGCAACCACTTGTTGAGTTACCGCAAGCAACAGCCCATATAGAAAATCGTTAAGGTTAATCATTATATTTTAAGCTTCAATCATAGTATTTACCTTAATCAATTAGATTATTTATTACTTGGTCTTGGGTAACCGTCCTCATGCTCCTACCCAAATAATTAAGGTTTTTGAAAAAACCAAATTCAATTAAACTTCATCATAAATTATATAACGAATTGTATTAGCATTTCATTTTTGTAATTCGCGAACATGAACATAACATCGGCCGTTTCTGGGTTAAGCTTTAAAATTTTCATAATTTACGGCTGGCAGCACTGTTTATAAATCAATCAAATCACTGTCTTTTCTCTGTGTGTGTATTCGTTCGATTATATACATTTATGCAGTGGTTCTCTTTGCGAGGCTTTGAATGTGGATTCATTCATCGATTTCAATCTCGTTAGTACTATTTAAATCTTAATTTACTTGTCTTGTTTCATCTAGTTAATCAGTCTTATTTTTACTTAATAAAGTAGTGCAAACCCATTGAGTATAGTATAGAAGTAATCGAAATCATCTCTTCACATAGCAGTCTCCTGTTCGATTCGTACGTCATTTCAAAGAAAATCTGTCAAGACAAAACTAGCGAGCACGCATATTTTGGGGAAGATCAATGCACAAAGATATTTAATATTGAAGTCCTTCTACGAAAGAATCTTGGAGGTAATCAGCTTTAAGTTGATTCAATGATGATCCGATGCAGAGCGAATGCTACACGACTTACAGCATGAAATAAAAATAATATCGATACTATTACATTGAGATTACATAGTACGCGTGATCTTTACTCTGCGCAGCAAAATAGGTGATACCTTTTTCTCATCCCACCTGCTGTATTGTGTAATGCAGCACTATGGTTCATTAAGTACTTCAACAAGTAATTCGTACGTATTTGCCTGTTTTCCTATAATGTTGTATGTAGCTATAAGTGCACTATGTAGCTGTTGTGAGGTTTTGCAATGAAGCTGTTAGAACATGCTAATACTTATATGAATCTATTATTAAATCTCTCATAACAAGATGACTGCAGATTTATTACCCAAAAAAAAAAAAATTGTGTGATATCAATTGTATATTCACTAGTTACAATAAAATTATAACACAGTTTGAGTTATTAAAATAATTTAAGTAAAAATTAGTATGTTTTCCAACAGATAGTTCATCATGGAGACTGTATCACCTGCACTCCAGGATGACAGCTCAGGAGCAAACCCTAGCAGCATTAAAAGTGATGATAGCAGCCCTCGCCCTGAGAGTGGAAGAGGCTCTCCACCACCCAACTGTGCTATATGTCTGGGCACATGTAGAAATAAATCATTTACGGACTCATGCCTTCATCAGTTCTGTTTTAAATGTCTTCTGACTTGGAGCAAAGTGAGTATTTTTATTATTATTATAATTTTTTTATGTAGTTTAATAGTGGTTACTAACATAACATGTTGGCACCTTTAAGGATACCTTTTGATAGATCCAGTTAATGAGTCATCACTAGTTTGTGTTGGTTGTGATATATAAAAGGTTCATTATGTTTACACCTAAATATGTGACTATAATACAGATGATATAATACTAGTACTATTTGTTTTTTTTTTACTTAGTTTGTCTGTTTGGTTGTTAGCCTGTTTGGCTACAATCTCATTATGGTTAGTGTATATTTAGTAGCAGTATGTACACAAAGCCCAGAAAGGAACTGGCTCTACCATGCAGCTACCAGCACACATTGGCATGTACACATATGTTTTGTATATGGTAGGTACCTTACCTCAGTCCACCGCAGTAATTAAATAATATAGACCTGGTGAGACTAGGTTTTAGTCTCACAGGTTAATAATAAACATCTATGATTATTCTATGTTCCATAGAATTGTTAATTAATTTAATTCACTTGATTAATTATGTCTAGACTTGATTTTTTGTTGGTATATGTACATGTGATGTCATAAGATTATTATATTTACAGGTAAAAGCTGAATGTCCACTATGTAAGCAGAATTTCAGATCAATAATACACAATGTGCGTTCAAATCATCAATATGAAGAGTATATGGTGGAGCAGAGTCAGGTTGAAGAAACTGTGGATAATGTTGAGTTTGACAATATTGTGACAGCATCACGGAGATTTAGATACAGGTCTATATTGTGTAATCCCTCATTTATACTAAGGTATATAGCATGTATATATTTCCCTACACAATTACCAGTGTGTGAACCTTCTTATGTGGTTGAACACAAAATCTTGAAGGAATTTTTTATTAGTTTTCGAGTAATTTCTAAAGTTTAGTGTCAGTTATCTCAATAATGGCAACTGTCAAATGGCTATTAAGAAGTGGTGTCTGTGTGTTACAGGACGACGCTGACGTTGCCGCGGCGCGAGACTATCGCCATCCAGCAGCTGCTACTGCACTACCCGCTGATGGCGGACGTGTTCTCGCCACCGGCGGCGCGGCCTCCCGTCGCGCGCCGTCGCCGCTCGCCCGCCTCCTTCCGCCGCACCGTGTACCGCCACAACCTGTGGGCGCGCCCGCTGCCGGACTTCACCGGCCGGTTCAGGGACTGCTCCCCAGAATTCTACAGGTATATACCTATCTCTGTTTGAGTGTGTGTGCTTCGTTGTAGTTGGCGCCGAAGGTTGACATCAAACAAAGAGCGTCTTGTATATTGAGCCTGTGTATCACACAAATTATGAGTAAGTCCGACGATTATTAGATAGATAAGACTATGTAACATTTAATAAATAAAAAAAAAAAAATTATATATGCTGATGGTTTGTTAAGTATAATTATTTTCTAACGAGTTCCTTTCGATATTTCAAGGTACAATAACACCCAGATGCATCGGTTAGTCCCTTGGTTAAACAGGGAGCTTCACTATTTACTGAACGAAAACATCGGACACATTTCGTACGTCATGGCTAGAATATTAGAGATGCTTCCACAACATCATATTAACTCAATTGAGTTCAGGGATGGGATGCAAAGATACTTTGGAGAGAGGAATGAGCACTTTCTGCACGAGCTCTACTGTTTCGCTTCTACTCCTTACGACATGACCGGGTACGATCGCAACGTACAATACACTACGGACACCAGAATATCTACTATGATTAACGAGGTGATATCCAGTACAGACTCTGATGCGAGCGTGGATTCCGATATCGTAATGGTGTCCAGTTCGGAGCCGGCGGAGCCCCCGCCCGGCCCATCGAGGCAACCGGCGCCGGTCTATCCGCAGAATTACATTCCACAACCTACCGCGATCAGCGTCATTCCCATCGAAACGATATCTCAGTCTGACAGCGACGACGATTCTTCGGAAGTGATGGTAGTGGGATACATAAAACCACCGCAGGAGAGGACACCCGAGATAGTGGATTTACTCGGTTCGGACAGTGACGTGATATTACAAGATAACGCTCAACCTGAAACCTCACAGAATGCGGACTCTACGGAATCTCGGCCGGTGCCCCTCGTTAAACTGAGCTTAAAACGGCACAGACCGCACGATGATTCCGACAGCGACGACAGCACATACAGGCCGCCAGTGCCGCGTCGCAAGCGCCGGCACCGCTCCAGCGACACCGCCACCACGAGCGACACTTGCCGCACCACGCCCTCGCCGGAGCCCGGCCCGGCCGCCAGCCCCGCCCCCGGCCCCAGCCTCTCGCCCAGCGACGAGCCCGCACACGCGTCCGCATCCATCGACGACACCGATTGCTCGACGCATTCATATAGCTCGGATCATAGAAAAAGTAAAGTCACAAAGAAGAAGTCCAAAAAGAGGAGCACTAGGGAAGTCAGGAATCACAGTAAAGATAGAAAGAAGTATAAAAAATCATCGACAGTGCAACACGTTAAAAAAGAAGATAGAAAAAAATCTGATGCGAGTCAATTAGAGAAAGATAAGCGGAGCAAACGTAAATCTCATTTGGGTAAGGGTGTAAAGTCGTCTAGAAAGGTCGAGGACGCGACCGTCAGCACCGCCGTGCAAGCCGCGGACCAGCCCGGCCCGAGCGGCACCTGCGGGACTTATAGAAATAAATTGAGCAAAGAACGAAAGCGTCGTCGATCTACGCACGAGAGTAAAAGACTGAGGAGTGTTGTAAATGTTATGTATAGTCATAAAAATACAGGTGAATCGAGTTCCAGTGGAATTTCAAATACGCATAATGATGAAGCCGTTGATGACAAAACTAGGAGAGAAGATATGGATTTCTCGAGTAGCGACAACGAGCCACCGCAGACTCGCTATCGCGCCGACAGTTCGGACCCTGAAGATGACTTACCATTAAACCTTACAGTGCAAAAGTCACAAGTTTTCTCCTAATCGAAAGTCGTCGCCTATACATTATAGTGACAAATTATTTATACAAAAACCACGTTGTGGTCGCGGGAGTACCAGAGATACGAGTCTATTGAAACTATGTTGTTTTATCAAATATAAATTCTGTTAGGGGATTTTATTTATAAGTTATAACTTGTGTTTCAGAACAATAGTGAGTAAATGGTTTCTAATATAATTTAATTGAAGTTGCAGAGGCACAAGAATATTTTTCTGACAAAATAATTTAAGTAGAAATATCTATTGATTAATATCTCTGGCGCATCGCTGGTTATCGTATCTTTACTTAATGTTCTCTGAATTAGATTCAGTGAGACTACAGTAATATTGAAAAATATTAAACAAGCATTATGGTTACTGATAGCGGAAAAAATCTTTTAAGTATTTCATGTTGTACTATTTAAATTGAATATGTATGTACATGAGCCTATTTATTCTATCTCCTATTATGTAGTTCGATTGGTATAGTTTATTGTAAAAAATATGCATTTACTGTCCAAGAAATAAAAAAAAATATATTTTTACCACCTAACTGCATATATATAAAAATAATCTTTGTGGCAGTCAATTTATGTAAGAAACAATTTTCATTTCCGTACAGTGGACCTAATTCTTATATATGACAACATTTACTTACTGCTATTTATAAATGTTCGAAATCCTCCACTTATCCTCGTAGATCGGATCGGTTAAGAAACGATATATTGTTATTGGATAGCTGCATAATACAAACTGAGGTTCCAATAACATACCTTCTACGAAAACCGCTTAAGAACTAAGAGTGATATTTATAGAAAATTCACAAGTAATAAGGCAATTCTGTCTTTTTTAATGGGTAGAATTATGAGTTCATAAATTGTATTTTATTTACCTTAATAATTAATATCTCGGTACAAAAGAGATATGATAAATGGAGAACTTGAGGCGTCGCACGTGAAATTACAGCAACATGAGACTTCACGTCACGACAACGCAATTGGATGCCACTGGTGTTGTAAATGTCCACAGGCGGCAGTGACCGCTTACCATCAGATGGACCATTTGATTGTTTGTTGGCTTATTTGACATTTAAAATGTATATATTATTATTTAATAACTGAAATACCATATGATTGGATCCTGTCCGGCCTGAGCTATATTTACAATAAGGTGTTGCTGAAGTAAATTACTGTGAAGTTTTTTTTAATGCTATTTGAATATAGTGCCTAATACCACTGATTTAAATACTTGCATGTTGTACAGTTGCGTATATTTACTATTACTAGTACTGAAGATTTTTTTAAACAAAATATTGTACTTATCAGTTGTAATTAAACTTTCTTTTCAGTCTAGTTATGTTTGTTACGGGTATGAATTTGATACATAATTGTAATCACTTATGGATTGTAAAATATCATCTACTACTGTGTATATTAGTGTTATTTTATTTAACATAGTACAATACCTATCTATTATTATACACCGTGAAATTTAGCTGGTTGTTTTCCCGCGGCTGAACAACTTGCCATAGGGATTACTTTCGAAGCATAAAGTAGATTTTAAAAAATAAAGCTGTTTTTGTATTAAAATATATTTAAAAAATATTCATCAACTCGAAAACGAGAGAATCAATAGTACCAGACGTAATTTGTAGATCGCGTAGAGACGCGTGTCAACGGCCGCGCGTCGGTCGGCACCCGGCTTGCTCTGAGCGTAGGTCGGGGCAAGGTCGTCGAGAGGTATCATGTTACCATTTTTGGTTTCTAATGTTTTATTTGTATATAAAACGATTGTATAACCAAGATAAAACCAGTTCGCTGCGGGAAAACAACCAGCTAAATTTCACGGTGTATAATGTTAGTTTTTTAAGTTAGACTCAAATTAGGTGTGCACAAAGACAAAACCAGGTAGATACATCAATAGTCGACCACGCAGGCACATTGATCTTATTTCACAAACAGCCAACGGTAAATCCGTAAGTATAAACCTAGAGACACGGGACAGTGAGTTGAACCTGCACCATGCACCACTGAGCCGCGGCACTCAATTATTGTTCTACATGTAAATCTATTTAATAATATATTAGGTATAAATAGAAGAAATCTGGACGAAAAATGGGTGATCATGAATGTTATATTTGAGTTAGAATGACATACCTACACTTTTTGAATGTCAATCGTAATTACTTATAATAATAATATTTACTGAAACACTTCACTTACGGTTACTTGGCTGGTTTTAGTTTTAATGCTTATTAAGAAATTGGTCAATAAATAAAATCATTGCACTGAGGTTAAATATGTATTGTGATAGCTCAATCTAAACTTTTACAAATCAACAATATTATTCGTATTACATAAGTATGATACGATATTAATAATAAATTGTAAATGGTTTCATATTATGAGTGACTTGCACCGAAATTAAAACTGGTTTATTATACTTAATAAATCTAGTTTTAAATTTGCTGCAAGTCACCCTGTTCCTTAGATCATATTAAGGCGACGCGCAGACCATGCAGTTGTGTCGTAATAGGTGAAAAGTTGCATTACATATTTAATTTTCAAAATTATTTATTTTGTTGAGAAGCGCGTAAGTACACTGTTCCTATCTGCGTTTAGATCGATTATCAAGTTTTCTCGTAATAGGTCTAACGAAGTGACCAAGATTTGAATACATCGGTGGAGAGACAGCCATATGACCGGGGCACTTTTTCGTATGAGAAGCTGCTGGTATGCGTTGCGCCTTTTATATTAAAACTTATAAGATAATGATAATTAGCGAATAAATTTGAAGTCACACTGATGTACGGTTCGTCACCAACCAAATAGTCCCATTGGGGTTTGAATATTTTTTGTACCCGCACATTTATTGCCGCCCGTCGTGCCGTAATAATATTATATATACGATAAAAAACCTTAGAAAATACATAGCGAAGGTTGTATGTTAAAATTCTATTCCTAATAAATAATAAGCAAATAATTTTACTAGCACCAACCAATGTGTAAAGCCAACTTAGTCAGTTGTAATTTTATCACTGTCAAATAAGCAAGTTTTACTTGTTATTAACAAATTCATTAAAAAAGAAACAAACCTTTTATATTTATGTACCCAAGGCGATATGCCTATGCATTATTTAATAAATACATTATACTGCAATTAGGTGTATGTAATAATGTTGAAGTAATAAAGGCAATGCTTACTAATTAATTCTATTTAATAAACTTGTAATACTCTTATGAAATTAAAAGATTGATATATTGTCACAGGTCAGTTACCGATTGAAATTGATAGATTTAATTGATTTTTAATTTTCATTAGACGCACTTTAAAGTACCCTTAAATTTATACAATGACATAAAATCAAATGCTTAAAATTATAAGGAAACATATCAACATAAAAATATGAGCAAACAAGAGAACAACTAAAACTGTTTTTTTATTATATAAGATATAACGATAAGACTATTTTCATTGCATGATAGTTTCTCACAACCTGGTAAATTTTAATGTATCTTATAAAATTTCGCTGTACGTATATGTATGTATATGATCAAAGATATACTGGCCTTAGTATTATGTGCCGATTTAAAAACAGCAATATCAACTAAAATTATAATACAGGAAAATACATTATAAGGAAGTTATGACGGGTTTACTTCTACCACTGTATTCATGTGCTGTGGGTGCGGCTTGAACTCTACAACTTCATTCCAGACCAATTCTGAAACAACATTAAACATTAGTAAAACGTTTTGTGCAATCTAAATTATTTGAATTCGTTATCTCCTATGATTTGTGACCGAAAGTGCGTTACGATTACATTACAATTTAACGCGCACGGTCCGTTATCTATCGCCAAAAATTATCATAAATGCAAATGCTCTGTTTTGATATACTTTAAAATGTAGGCCATGGTTTTCTAAGATAAGTCGTTTTACCCTAACTGTATTTAAATGATATGTGGGGTTAGCCTTAGTTTTTCCGTGCAATAGTAACTAACATCCATACTATCTTCATCTCATATATCCTAACAAGCTTTTCCATTTGCAATATTAGTAGAATGGGATAATATTTACCCTTCCACTTGTCGACGGGTAGATCCATGTCCTCGAAGCTCTGGTCATATGCCGCGGAGACCGGCTCGTCAGTGGGGTCGGCGTACTGCGCCAGATACTCGTGTGCGAGCGCCTGCTCGGCTGTTATGCGCCTGTCGAAACAAATGTTCACATCGTACACTATTTTCATATCCATCTGAGGTTGCTCCACGCCCAATCCACCACACGCAGATCAGGGAATGATAAAAGCTAAAGGGGTTTTTGTAGAAAGTGGAATATAAATAGAAATAAAAGCCATTATATAGTTATTTTCTCAATTCATCTTGAAGTTAACTAGTGCTATTGCATATGTAAGAAAAATGTACTCACTTGTCAGCATCTAACTCTAGCATCAGTTCGAGCAAGTTGACAGCGAGCGGGTTCGCGCCGCGGAACACTTCGCGGAAATCGCGCCTCTTCAGCGCCGGAAGCGACTGTATGTAGTTCCTGGCCTGAAATCATAATAAGACGTACCTACTTATAATAATTATTAAACAAGTTTAGGGCTAAGTGGTAAGATTAAAAAAAAATCTTCCTAAATAAGATGAGTACGACAGTAATGTTTTATAGATTGTATTGTAATATCTACAACATTTTATTTGAATGTTTGCATAGATAACTTAAGTCACATGTGCCTGCAGTCGTCTTCAACACGGCGAACGTGAACAAGTGCTAAATACTTACGTAACTCGACAAATACAAAGGAAATTGTACACATGTGGATAACAAAAGCTTAATAGTTAACACTAATCAGGCTCATATCCATTCAAACAAGAAGAACACGAGGCAATTAGACACAGCCAATCGTCTGACATACTGTCGATTTAGTTTATATTGTTATGATTGTATTATATTTATAAATATTAAAGCATAAAAGCCTGCGTAGTCCTACCTTTGTTTCAGTATATTATTTTATTAGTTCTCTTACATACCTCTTCACTGATTATTTTGTCAATAGTCTCCTGATCGGGCTTTCCGCATAAAAATAAAATCCTTGTGAGGTGATCAATATCTGAACGCACAAATGTTAAGGTTACACAAGCACCAAACTTACACAAGCCACATATTGACAACACAAACTAAATCATTTGAAGCATGTTAATGCAAAGCTACATTACACCTGCAAAGTGATATTCCAATGTTGGATATTCCTTTACAAACATTTATTACATCCCATTTTGTTACCAGATGAGAAATGTTGGTTTGATTGTGATTAGAAGTCTACTTACAGACTCTGAGGATATTTTCTGCATGAACTCCTGGGCCGGTGTCCCAAGTACTTCCATGATCAAGTTCAATTGATGGATATCTGTCTCGTCCATTAAGGTTACAAGCCACAATTCACATTTATTAAAAAACTACATGGTTAAATTAAATTGAAATAGTATTAGCAAAGAGTGATGATGAGCTGGAACATATGTGTGGCAACTGCATGCTAGTCACTAAATTAACAAGAAGTATAATTGAATAAATGCGCCAATAACATCTAACAAAGAACTTGCATATGTATGTGTGAAAATTTGTGGTTGCTCAGGCAGGTGTTTTCTGTCTGATAAAATATTGTTAGCGCTTACCTCTATGAATATGGATAAGCACATGATAAAGGTTTAATCAATTGAAAATTAACAAAAATTTGCTCTTACAAAGATGTTACTTGTGTTCAGAAATGTGGCCATATCTCAGGTGGTAGTATTGAGATAATAGGGTCACATGAAAATTCTATACATTAAGCATGTAAATAGGAACTGATCACATCTGTACAAATACATTGTTATTTGTGAATCCCCATTTTATATTTCATGCTTATATTTCTGCTCATATAACTGTAAAATCAAAGAATTAAAATAAGTATTATGTAATAAAAAGGATACGGTCAGAGCCAGGGAACAAAGTTCGGCTAGTTAGCAGTTCAGCCATGATACAGCCCACAGACCAAATGTCTACAGTTTGGTTGTAGTGCATCCAGTTGAGCATGATCTCCGGTGCTCTGTACCACCTAGAAATAAGAGCAGTGTTTTGTTCTCACTTCACTCAAAATAATTACAATGTCAAATATCTTTGAATGCTGATGCAGTAATAAATTATAGATATATGTTTGTCAATATCATAATAATTGAAGAGTCCACTGACAATGAGACTCAATTAGTTAAAGTGAAATTGCATTTAGGTACTGAATTAGGTACTCACTTCTTTGAGGATAATGGTTGTAAAGGCTTATGGAACTTTATTAATACCAACTTATTTTTTGCAGGAAAATACTTTCTTGTCATATTGTAATGACCCTAAACTATGTGTTAAAAGTAAAAAATCTTCTTATTCCTCGACTCTATTTAATGCCGATTAAGAATGCATATTTGAATGTTTTAAAATTTAAGACTAATTTACTCATACTATACAACTCTAATCATATGACCTTCTTGTCTTAAATGTGATGTTATTTACCTGACCATAAAGCCCACAATATGCGTTTTAGTTATAATGACTGTTTTAAGAGTGGACTGGAATTTATCAAATATTTTAATAAATAAAAAAAGCATTCTTAACCTCATGTTTTAGGGTATTGGAAAGACAACAGTGTAAAAGAACTTAACATTATTTTAAGGTAAGATGGTATCTTTCTTTGTCCTGCCATAAAAATTTAAAGCTCTGGATATTCTGGATAGCTTTAAATCATTATTGGCTCAGTTAAAATAATTCCAGCAGTGAAGTGACATAAACATACCTTGTTGCTACATAGCCAGTCATTTCAATTTCAGTTGGTCTGGCCAATCCAAAATCTAAGATTTTCAGTTCACAGTCTTCATTAACAGCAATGTTTGATGGCTTGAGATCCTAAAAGACACCCATAAAATTTGAATACTATATTCTTTTATATATTTTATTTAATGGTACATCTAAAGTTCTTTATATACAGCAACATATCATGAAATTCTTTTTTAATATTTCTTTTTTATGTAATTTGTTGTTACACATCAACTCTTGCAAACATATCTCTACAAGAAGAAACATAACTGTGGGTCCATCTTTAGATTGGACGCCATTTAAGTTATTTGTAATAGTGTGCATAGCAGTGCTTAATGTCAGAGAAATTTAGAACTCTATCTTAGACACTTTCATTAATGGTAAATTATTCATGTCAAATATATAAAATGATGTTGATTATAAGTACAACAACCTGTAAGAAAGAAAATACCTACACATTTAGCTGGGTACATAGACTTTAATTAGATTTTATCTTTTTTAATCTTTTTATCAACTTAATCGTCAGAATACTACCTGCTACTAAATAATAACAGTTGTATAAAATTTGCATTATACAAATCAATACTCACTCTGTGAATAATACCAGCAGAATGAATGTATTTAAGGCCACGCAGTATTTGATACACCAAGAATTGGACATGATCATCAGACAGTTTCTGTGTGCGAACAATGTTGTTTAAATCTGCTCCCATCAAGTGTGTAACCAAGTAAACTTGCTGGAATTCCTCCAATGTTTTCTCAGGACTGAATACATCCAATAGACCTATGATGAAACATTTTGTAAGTGAAGCTTTTTAAAATAACAAAACACTCTACAACCAAATGTCTTCGGGTAAAAATGTTTTACTGACCAATAACATTCTCATGGTTCATGTGCTTCAGCATCCGAAGCTCGCGATAAGTGCGCTTGGCATGTACTGCTGACTGGAAAGGCCTTGCCAATTTCTTAATTGCCACTTTCATATTATGCAAAGTGTCAATCGCGGAACTGCAATCATGCCGCAATATATGAATATATAATAATAGATAAACAATCAAACCAGTTCCGCCCACGTAGAGGCAACGTACTGATTTCACAACCATTTACAAAAAATTCAATCATTTATTACAAGTTTATTACTACAATTTATTCAGTGAACACAATAAATTAAATTTATGATGATTCTATGTTTAAAAATAATCACTGGCATAGTGCCTACGATATTTTTCAAACTAACATACCAAACTTGACCGTAAGCACCAGACCCTACGGGCGTAAGCATTTGGTATCTTTCCGGCACGATCCATTCTGTTTTGTTGATTTCCACTTTATGATACCGAGGCATATTGATTTCTTTATTGTAGTTTGTACTTAAAACCTCGAGAAATAAAAATACAAGAAATAATTCTTTTTAGACACACACAATGCAGAAAGATATACCAAAAAGTGCTGCCAGGTGGGATGTGAAAAAATCGGTAACCTTTATCTGAGAATTAGGAAAAAACGGTATATCTCAATGACAATAATATAGACACGTCATTAGCTAACATCACGGCCCTCAAAAGCAGTGCAAATACTAAATAGCTACTTATACACGCAAAGAAGTAGCTTGTAGCTTCAGTAACTTTAAATTTGACCTTCATAAGTGCCCTCCGAAGACCTAAACTGAATAAATGGTTTTGAATTTTGAATTTTTGAATTTTTGAATTTTGAAAAGAAAGGAAAATATATGCCACCATACGGTGCTGCTAGAGAGAGATTTACCAAAATGTTAAACTGCCATTTCTGCCGGTATATTCCGGGGGGCATATTCGGGCGATCAACGCAATGTTTTTTATATATCATTTAACATTTTCCCGACACAAAAATAATCCTATGTTACTTCTAATACCACCAAGAATATGGGTACAAAGTTTCATGATTATCGGTTAAGTAGTTTTCGCGTGAATGTGTAACAAACAAACTTCCATTTATATTTATAATATTAGTAGGGATGAGTATGTATTTAAAAAAGTAGTATATATAGTAAGAGCATTACACAATCAGCCTGCTGATCCCTAACCTAGCCGAGCTTATACTATGGAAACCAGAAAACTAATATACAATCTTTTGTTTTCTTAATACACATTACACCCAGACCATAACAAACAGACATGCACCCAAATGTTTGTCCTGGGTGGGAATCGAACCCACGACCTGCAATACATTCCAAATTGCAAAACCTCTATAGCTCATCAGTATATAATCTATTGTCGAACATTTTTTGTCCTATCATTAATACTCTTCGCAGCGTATGCGATGAAAGACATTTTATGGCAAATTTTTCTAAAGATTTCTATAGTAATCTAGTACTAAATATAGCCTATGTTACTCAGTGATAATGTAACTTTCTAATGAAAAAAGAATTAATAAATCGGTCCAGTACTTTTTGAGTTTATTCGTTACATACAAAAATACAAATCTTTCCTCTTTATAATATTAGTGTAGATTGGCATATCTTTTTTCCATTATTATACTATTTCTATTTAGCCAAATCATTGCAATCTTCATTATTGCGGTCCAAACTTAACTGAATCTAAGGTTTTACTTTGTAATCAAAGAGAATCTATTTGCCAAATTTCATGAAAATAAGTTAAGTAACAGAGACGTAGCTACCGCCGCATCTGCCGTATCCAACATGCATAAGCAAAAATTTATAAAAACTTCCCAAACTTTTTGTAGTTGTACTTCTTTAAGCGCGTAATGAAATATGATGAAACTGAAATTTTAAGATGCGCGCGCATCAGTGTAACTCAAAATTATCACGGATGTTTTTTTGTTTCAGAAAAGACGAAAGTCAAAAAATGCATTTGCTTTTCTTGGCAACACCCTACATCGCTTATCGCGGACTACAAGATTTCCCCGTTTAAGTCATTTACTTCAACGGGGTATCCCACAATAATCGATGCACATACAATGATAAACCACGGTGAGCAGTAAATAATAAAATAATAATAAATATCCCGGGACATTCTTTACACACGGCCATCTGATCCCAAACTAAGCAGAGCTCGTACAATGGAAATCAGACAACTGATACACTACTTTTTTAAGGGGCCGTTCATAAAATACGTTCGCATACAAGGGGAGGGGAGGGATCTGGCTGAGTGTGACAAGATGTGACAAGGGGGGACGGGGGGTATACGGCAACGCGACCTTCGCCGTTTTTTTTTTATATTCCTTGCTGGTGTAGTCCAGCTGGCCTCTATGAATATCATGTACAGCCAATGTTAGCCATATTCGGCAATGAGCCGAGTCCTCACAGTCGAAGATAATGGAAAATTAACCTGGCCCATAGCGAAAATTATCCGACCATGGTGGGACTCGAACCCATGCCTGGCCAGTACCCGTAGTTCGAAGTTAAGCACGTTAGCCGCTCGGCTACAAGTACTGGTTACGTTCACCGTTTATTATTTCTTGACATGAGCGCTAGCTCTGTGGCGCGACTCTAGCGGCGCACAGTGTTTCATCCTGAACATGCTAGCTAGACAAAATTATTTATTGATGTTTTTTGTCATATACGGCTTTCATGTGATGTCTTATTACGTAATTCGTGCAAAACACCCAAATAAAAGGTGGTAGGTAGGTTTTTGATGTTTGATTGATGACGATTTTGAAGAAAACAAAGATTACCAGTACTCTGAGAGAAATATAATTCAAAAAATTCAAAATTCAAAATTCAAAACCATTTATTCAGTTTAGGCCTTCGGAGGGCACTTATGAAGGTCAAATTTAAAGTTACTGAAGCTACAACATAAAGCTAAATAAAAGCAGGGGGGGGGGTCTTATTTTTGTGACGAAATATTTCTAGGGGCCGTTTAAATAGATATTTACATCCAGACATAGAACAAACGGACATGTTCATGCACACAAATGCTTGTTCTGGGTGGGAATCGAACCCACGACCTGCGGTGTGGCAGTCAGGATCTCTAACCACCAAACCAACTGGCCAGTCAGTGTTTATTGACGCGTTTTATTTAATTGTGCCTTACATTGTAATACAATAAAATAATTGTTCTTCTGCTTTAGTAGTATTAGTAGCGTTTTGTAAAAAACAATGAGTGAATAGAATTGATTAGAAGAGATTATCCCAGCGGAGCTACGAAATGAAAATAAACGGAAAAGGGAGGAGGTCATAAAAAAAGTACCGAAAATTTATTAATATATACATTATTATTATAATTATTAATTTCATGCAATCATTTTTTTTCTTTTGTGAGAAATATTTACCGTTTCATAAGGGCCCCCAAACAATTATTTAAACGGGGCCCCGCCAAGGCACGCTACGCCACTGGTTAAGTAATTTATAATATTATCAGGTGTATACCTGATTACTATAGGAAACACTTAGATGCTCTGCCAAGGAATCAGTTGGTCGTAAGTCTAAGATTTCCCATTAAAGTTAGGGAATACATGTGGTTTTGAAGACTGGGCTAAAAATCCGTCGATCTTCGATTTTTTCTATGTATATGGCAACGCTGTTTCTTTTCATTTGACATAATACATCACAGATAAAAAGTTGGTTTATGAAAGGCATAGACTATATGGTTACACTACCGGTCGTGGCACATAGATTTCGAACACGCCAGAACACAGTTTTCAGATATTGTACTAATTTATAGATATCGTATAGAAATATTTTTATTTTATTTTTATTCATAATTCCATTGTCTCTTAGGTAATAAGAATTTAAAGTTATATACGTAAACGACGAAACCTAGTGGTTATCGCAATTGGCCACATTGACCACAGACTAGTACCTTTATGTCATAATTGTCAAATACTTTATTTATGTATAAGATCTGTCAATCGATCGCAGGGTCTCTTCATTTTGCTTTGCGAAACGAAAGATTATTGAAGTAATAAGATTTTAGTTGGGAATCATGTCTCAAACTGCGGGCGTAAAGCCCATGGCCATTGCTGGTCGTGTGGCATTGGAAAGGGAAAGATGCATCGGTATGACTGATGTCGAAAGGGCCTGGCGCAAACAGTGGTTGCAAGACCAGGTTTTGGCTGCCCACGAGCCTGTGCATGTTGAAGAATATTGGAGAGAACGCATTAATCCTATTCGCCGGATTTACCGTAAACCCCTGGATTTAATTTTCACCAAGCTTTCGCCAATGCTGGTGAGATTACATAACCGTTAACATCTGTCCCTATTTACATCTTCTAAAAGAAAATTAAAGAATACTGTCTGATGAAGTTATTTCTTTTTATAAATATTGCCAAGTACCCACTGGGTTATTATAAATAAGAGCTAATGTTTATTTTAATTTATCCAACAGGGAGCACAGCGTGCTGCTGATTATAGATATATTACTGGAAAGCTTGGAATAATTGCACTTGGTGTCTTATCAATTCACTATTACTTTAAATACTGTGGAAATGTAAGTAGTTTTATGGCTCTACTACTTATACCCTGCGATTTCACTTATATAAAAAATATCCCATGCCTATCCTCATGATTAAATCCAGGGTAGGCCAGCCAAACATCAATTTCAAAAATTTGTTTGCTAGTGAAATTTAAACAAATAGACAGACCTGTTTCACTGTGGGGTGATATGATTTACTTTGTATGTAAAAAAAATATTACCTTCCCATCAGCTTATTTAGGAGTATAAATATTTAAATTTATATATCAGTAGTGTTTGATATAAGCTCAAATGTTTATAATCCATATTGTCTATATATGTGCATATAAACTACCAGGTATAATGTTTACATTCACCTCTAAACTTGTGGGTCGCTATGATAGCCACTTTGACGTTTAACAATGACAAAGAAAAATAACCTTTATTTCTTCAGACATAAGGTGCATCTATTGATAAAACAGCAAATTGTATGATGATGGAAATCAACCTTATTCCACAGCAATACAGTTTCTTTTCTTAAAACAATCTGAAATGTCAAAACGGCCATCATAGCGTGCCAGTAGTATAGTTGTAACCACATCCAAGCAGGGTATTGTTGACTATTCAACAAGACCAGTTTTAAAAAAAATACATTAATGTACCCAACTCATGCTATTTGAAAAATACTATAATAATGATATTTCGGTAGTAAGGACTTGTTATTTTATATAATATAGATGGATATCATCTTAAATTCTTGCAAAATCATTATGGTTTTTTAAGGTTTCTATTAAATTTATTTGATGTCACCACTGTCTGTACATATGTACATTATATATTACATTTATTCATAGCCAATATTATTTTCTAGGATTGGACCAAGAAGGGCGGTTGGAGAGTTCTTAAGTCCAAACCAATGGTACTGCCTGGACAACCTGGTTTCCCCTTTAAATCTGAGAAATGCTCTGATGCAGATTATGCTGAGAGAGGATTCAAAAACTCGCCTTTATAAAATAGATAACATTAGACAACAAATTGTATGTAACTATTGTTTGGTTAATATTCTATGAAGTATTTCCAAACTACATCCGTTAATAAAAATTAGAACTGTTTATTTGTATGTATTGTTTTATTATGCAAAATGAATTCCTTCTGAATTGAAGGCATGTAACAGTTTCATGAAGTCATCAATGTCCATTGTTCGTGCTCTCATTTGATCAGCTTCTAAATTTGTTAATATTTCTTGAACCTTTTGCTTTATATCAAAATCTTCTGATATTTCCTATAAACAAAAAAAAAACTATTAAAATACAATAAAGAGAACATTCCATTGTGTCATCTACACACTCACTCTTGATACTGACACTGACAGAGATGCATATGCACAATAAGTTGAGATAATTAATTCTATTTTCTTCAAATATTTTGTCTGATAAAAACAAAACAAATTCTCTTTAGTATAGTGAGAAAATCTACTTTGTTAGCTGTCTCTGTTACTTTCATTTTTAAAAATCTTACCTTATTATGTAAAGAGCAATGTACTCTATAGTTTTTCTCCAAAACAGCCATTGTAGTACCGTGTTTGAAAACAGCTGATAATGTTTTATTTTTCCTTACAAATGCTATTCTCGTAAGACCATCCCATTCCACAAAGTTTATTGGTGGTGGTGGATTTCTGGGCTCTATCCTGACAACACTAGACTCAACCTTTGGTGGTGGTCTGAAATTGTTCTTGCCAACCTAAATATTATAAAAACATTGCATTGATATGCCTGAACAAAACACATTATATAAATAATAAAAATATACAAACCTTCATTAACATATCAACACGAGCTAAAAGTTGTGTGTTTATTGAAAGCCTGCAGAACAGTTTATCTCCTGGTTTAGCTACTAATCTTTGTGCAAATTCCTTTTGGAACATCAGCACAGCACATCTAAAGAATGGCCTGTGTAGCAACAGCTTGAAAACCAAGGGAGAACTGATTTGGTAGGGAATATTTGCCACACAAATATCAAAGAATGGAAGCTCTGTTTTCAATACATCTCCCACAAGTATTTGAAGCTTAGCTTGGTATGGAGTTCCTTGCACTCGCTTTTGAAGCTCAGCAACCAAACTGAAATAGTTAAACTATGAAACTATATGAATTATTTTATTTACCATCAACTAATGTGTGTATTACAAAAATGTTACCGTGTATCAATTTCACATGCAACAACCTTCTTCACTCTGTCAAGTAACTTCATAGTCATGTTACCAGTACCAGGACCTATCTCAAGAGCAACATCTGTAGGTCTTAAACCAGATTTATCTAACATAGATGTTATTATAAGAGGATTCTTCAATATGTGCTGCCCAAAGTCCTTGTTGAATTGAATACCTATAACAATTAACAATACATACATAATATTAATAAATAATATTTTATTGGTAATAAAAGAATTATCCCAAAAATTTGCTAGAGTCAAAAAAAATATTAAGCACATAACCTTGCACTATTGATAAAGTAATTTACCTTGTTTTGCAATTTCATTGTGGACTCTTGATTTTTTCTCGGCTTTTACTTTAGGCATTTTTATTTTTTTATGAGTACAATTATTATTTCCAGATCATAGGTATCATGTGCGCCAAAGAACAACAAAGTAGAAGAAGCTGTCAGTCAGTCCAAAGTAGGACTGTTGATAAAATATCGAAATCGATATTTATTACTAATATTTTTTTGGACGATATATCGATATCGGTGGTCGATATTTTTTTAAATACATTTTTTTTTCGTAATCATTTAATTTACAAAATGATCGTAAACTTAATCTACCGTATTTTATTTATGAAAATTAAGTTAGCCAACACTCAATAATTTCTGATTTTGTTTATTAATTATGAAATTAGAAATAAGAAAATATTTAAAAAAAAATCATGGTCAAAAGTGAGTTTTGGTACAATACCTGCTGACTGAAAGATTAGATCAGCCAAATATTTCAAGGTCTTGAAATGCACTGAAATTTTGGATTGATAGTAGGCATTTTACTCTAGTGCTATCAGAAATAGCTGTAAAATATTTGATTTCTTCTGCTACATCTGTAGCATCTGAACGAGTTGCTTCTACAATCATTCTTTTAGTGCCTAATAATCGTAGTAGCCAAATATATCGAAATATTGATATTTTTTTTCGATATATTGAACTCCAATTTTGATATATTTAAAAATTACGATATATCGAAAACCCGATATTTTTAAAAATATCACAGACCTAGTCCAAAAGTCATTCAAATTGACACATGCAATGTTTCCACATTGGAAAAATGAAATTAATGTTTACAGTATTTTTATTATAAATTACAGTGTTTAGTTTTTATGAATTACAAGAAATCAAAACCACATTTTAAAGAATTTTTAAAAGCTTATAGTAATAATTTACTGTCCATAATTATACTTATGTTTGATACTTTGTTGTATGATACCATCGAGTAACTTTCAGATCAACTATTTCAATTGAGCTTATGGGGGATTGAATGGTGATTTTATTATTAAAATATTTCTTATTTTCTAGTCACGATACTTGCAATGCAAATTTTTGCTAAATAATTAGCATAATAATTCAATAACGATAGTGTAGCAACAGTAGGTCGATGATAATGCAGTTTAAATATAATTTTATTCGACTAAGAATAAATAAAAAAAAAAGTATGCTTTATATTTTACATTCTGGCAACTGGTGGTACAATTTTGGCATGGTTGATCTTTACGGGACCGAGTGAATTATAAACCGTTTTGTGGAATTACTATGAAAATGGAGTGGAAACCTGAACAGGAAGGATTAAGGCAAATTCTAACACTTCTAAAAGAGTCGCAATCACCCGACACCGCTACTCAAAGAGCCGTTCAACAAGTATCCTTTTCATGATTTTCACGACGATGCACTTCATCGGCGTGGATATTTTTTGTAAATCTAACCGCTATATTTTTTGCCTACGTATAATTTAACAATAATGTATATATTACTGAGTTTATTTATCAAAATATCGTTTGGTACAAAATTCTATGAGATTCTGTTCCTAAGAAACGCTTACGATAAAATCGATTTTTCCGACATGACAGTTATTGACAACCTTTATTTTCTTAACAATGTAATCTCAGAAATTGGAAGAATTGAACAAGTATCCAGACTTCAACAATTATCTGATATTCGTCCTGACCAAATTGGTCACAGAAGAAGAGCCTACAAGGTCACTGAGCGGTTTGATCTTGAAAAACAATGTAAAAGCTCACTACAACAGCTTCTTACCAGAGGTTGCAGAATTCATTAAGCGAGAATGCCTTTCTGCAGTGGGGGACCCTTCCCCTTTGATCCGGGCAACAGTTGGTATCATCATCACCACCATAGCTAGCAAGGGTGAACTAACCTCTTGGCCGGAACTTTTACCTGCACTATGTCAGATGCTTGATTCACAGGACTATAATGTTTGTGAGGTAATGCTTGTATTTTCAATATAGTACCTACTATTATTTAAACTGTTATGTTAATCTTAAATGAAACTATACAATAATATAACAAATTTATTTAAATTTAAAACAAAGGACAAGGTATAACAATTTCCTTTTTTTATCTATTTCTATTTTGTTTTACCCTTTTCTAACACTGGGCACTGTTAATAGCAGGTTGTCTAATTGACCATTAAATTTAATGTTGTTCTTAAGTTTTGTTACCACATTTTATATTTATAGGGATCATTTGGTGCATTACAAAAAATATGTGAAGACACAGCTGAGACATTGGACAGTGATGCCCTGAACCGTCCTCTCAATGTGTTAATACCTAAATTCCTACAGTTCTTCAGGCATACATCACCTAAGATCAGGTGCCATGCCATTGCTTGTGTAAACTATTTCATCATGAGTAGGACACAAGCCTTGATGATGCACATTGATGCCTTTATTGAAGTAAGTTATGATATTGATTAAAGTATAATTATGTAGAGTCTTTATTTGTAAAATGGTTGGCTTTTTCCACTTGTAATAGCATTACATAAGTAATGTCATTAATTTTTGCAGAATTTATTCCACCTGGCAGCTGATGAAGATCCTGATGTAAGGAAGAATGTTTGCCATGCTCTAGTATTACTCTTGGAAGTTCAATTGGGCAGACTTATTCCTCACTTGCCAAACATCATTGAGGTAATTATGTAATTTAAGTCAATATTAGTTCTGTTTCTGAGAGATTCTGTTTTTGAGAATAATGGAAAGAAAAAACCGTATTTTTGTTAGTAACAAGGCCAATATACAAAAAATATATGTTAGATTTGACCAATATTTTAAGTCTTCACCATTGAGGTACTATGGTAATATGGTTCTGTAATTTAGCTTAATAAAAATGTAACCATGCATTTCTCATTGCTTATTTTTAGTTGAAATGATGGTTACTTCTTAAGTGCCCTCCATGGGCATTGTCGAAGTTGTTTTGACTTTTTCAACAACTGGTGTGGTTGAGAGTTAAATATGGTTTTTAAATACATAGACAATTTTTCAAATTTGAATTGTGAAATTGTAATGAAAGACTTCATATACTTTCCACTTTATGATGTTCTCAAAATGCCAATGAATTATTAGTTCAACTACTGTTATACTGATATTATGATCATATATATTGCATTAAAAATATGTATTTGTTTTAAATTTGCTATCTTGAATAATAAATGATAAAAATGTTTTTGCAGTATATGTTAGTCCGTACACAAGACCCGGAGGAAGGTGTGGCTCTGGAGGCTTGTGAGTTTTGGCTTTCCCTGGCTGAGCAGAATGTCTGTAGAGAGGTAAGACAATTAATTGACTTCAGGAACCATATAAGGTTAAATTGTGTCATAAATATAATTAGCACAAAACAAACATAGGTGCAGCAATATTGTTCCAATTGATTCAAGTGTTTGCTTGCTGATTGTAACCCAAAGATTAACAAAATAAATACATTTATATAATGTATTTGGAAGAGGTGTGTCCACATTAAAGCCAGCTTTATAACAAACTGAACCACTACAAAGGTCTAATAGTTTTAGAGATATAATATTCCCAAAATAATATGCTAACATAACCCTATTGATCAGCTGTATTTACTTTTAAAGTCATATCTGCTATTTTAAATCATTGGATGAAAAAAGGTGGCACCTACTGCATTTCAGAACTGCCCATTTGTGGGAGTGTGATCTCTGCTAATGCTGTGATAGGTAGCTATCTACCTTATATTTTTTTGTAGGGAATTTTTTGTTTTTTTTTGAGTTGGTTTTTTCTTGTTATTGAATTGATTATAAATTTAACATTTAATTCTGTTACCCTTTTGTGTTGTTAATTAAGTACTGAGTTTGACTCTGAAATTATGTTGTGAGTTGAAAGATGATGTGATAAATGGAACTGGACATCATCATCTATCTATCTATCTACCTATCACAGCCTAAATTAATCGTCACAGTTGGACCTAGACTAGCTAACATTTAGTAGGGAGTATTTGTAGTTTTCACGCGCATACTGTTAATTTCAATAACAACAAGTCAAAAGCCCACTTAAGTGGCTCAGGTTACTAACAATTAAATCGTAAAGACTACATAGATACCATTTGCTTCTTTTTACTAATGTTAGTTTCACAATTTTAATATTAAATATTGTTGGCATCTATATGAATATTAAGTTTGGATGTCTGATAATCGACCAATGTATTATATCTATAAAAATAAATTAACTTAGCAGGAATTTGCAAGTCAAATGTTCTATCATGTAAAGGTGCTGGGTCCGCGACTGCCCGCTCTACTGCCGGTACTGGTACGTGGCATGCGGTACTCGGAGATGGACGTGATCCTTTTGCGCGGTGACCGCGACGACGACGCTGATGACGCGGAGCCAGACCGCGAGTCTGACATTCGCCCGCGCTTCCACAAGCCTCGCTCCCACACCATCAAACATAATGGTCAGTAAATATTTTTTTTGTTCATAAGTACACTACGGCCTCTAGTCCCAACGTATCTATAGGTTATCTTAAGTGGTCATAGATTGTTTTAGATAGTATGTCTGTATTGGTATACCACATGTAGGTATGAAAACTACAGAAGTAAAATCAATTGTGTCAAAATGTATAACCTAATCCTTAACTAGGTGTCCCTTGCGGTTTTACCCGCCTTCGCGTGGGTCGTTTTCCCTGATAAAAAGTCGTCTGTTGTGGTAAATCAGCTTATAAACTATCAAAGTGCCAAGTTTCATCCAAATCCGTTTACAAGTTCTGACAAACTTAAATTTTTTCATATTAGTATTATATAAACAAATATTGTCCGAGAAAGTATATTTGTACGATTTTAGTATTGGAATCGGCAAAAGGTATGTAATATAATAAGGCATATGGCATAAGGCAGTATGTTATATAATATCTTCTTCTTTCCATACATCTTCCCATTATTTGGGGTCGGCCCTCCTGATTTTCCTGCGCCAGGTCGGTCGATTCTGGATTGTCTTTTCGTTCAACCGTGCCTGTCTCAAGTCCTTTGATATTGTAGACCACCTTGTATGAAGCGGGGTGGCCTCTAATTCTCTTGTTGTCCGGTAGAGCGAAGGCACTCTTCACGACATGGTCTTCGTCGCGTATCATGACATGCCTGTATCATCTCATGCGATTCCTTGTTCTTGTCAGCGATGGGGGCGGCCTTGTAGCTCCCTCTTACGTGTTCGTTACGCACTTTATCGAGTCCGTAATACCGGCCGTCTACCTCAACATCTTCATCAGATTGAACATGGAGTTTTTGTTCATGTACTGGTTCTCACCCAGCATTCGGCATCGTACACCATTTTGTAGAAGCCCTTATATAAGATACATATAAATGATAATAAAATAAATATCCTGGGTCATTTTTACATACGGCGATCTGATCCTAAAGTAAATAGATTCTGTATTATGAAAGCCAGCTAACTGGTACGTGGTTTGGTATGTATTACATATTACTACTTAATTTTTTTCATATTAATACATACTTAGATAGATATCCATATTCATGGATGTTTAAATTTGGGTACTTTTTGCGTATCAGCGGGTGCGGGCGACAGTAACATGTCCGGCGGCGGCGAGTCGGAGTCGGAGGACGAGGGCGGCGAGGCGGACGACGGCTCGCTGTCCGACTGGAACCTGCGCAAGTGCAGCGCCGCCGCGCTCGACGTGCTCGCCAACGTGTTCGGCGCCGACCTGCTGCCCGTGCTCTTTCCCATTCTCAAGGAGACTCTCTTCCACGAGGATTGGGTCATCAAGGTATTGTAATGACGCGTTCATTATATGTGCAAATAGGAAAAATATTTTGATGACCTATTTATTTTGCGGACTTTACATGAGATGCACATCTACAGAGTCAGTTGAAAAGACTGTACTAACAACTTCAATGGCTTCAATAGTTTAAAGCTATAGCTGTGCAAAGTTTTCCATAATAACATGCTAACATGACCCAATCGTTCGGCTGTGCATTACTTTTAAAGTCATATTTAGGCTCAAGGATCTCTAGCAACTCGAAGTAAATGCCGACATAGTAAAAAATTACCATATGCGACAGCTAAAATACGTGTGGTTAACTGCGTATTAGCAAAAAGAAAAAAACATATCACACTGGCGATTTACGAGCGAATTCGGGGCGAGGCGAGTGCGCACCGAGCTCTCCGCGAGTGCGCGCCGAACACGGCGCGAAGAAATGGGGCGGGGCGGGCGGTTGAATGTGAGTTTACAAAGGGGTTCGATGGCGCTATTCGCGCCGAGCTCGCTGCGTGCCCGCGGCGAACCGCGCTCGCTGCGCACTGGCCTCGCTTTGGAATAGCTTGCGAATCGCCAGTGTGACAAAGCTCTACTTGTTGAGGAAATGTCTATGAACGCTGTTAAGTACTCGAATGCTCAAATAAACTTAAATAACATTTGAATTAGCTGATCAAAGTTAGAAAAACAAAAGCAGGATCCACCTGTCCTCATAAAACTGTCAAAGCGTGGCTCTAAAATAATTAGGTAGTGTAGCATTCCTATCAAATAAAAATATGTATACTATAACGTCAATCATCCGTCACAAAATATTTGCTACGTACTTTTGTTGTTACATTTTGCAGCTTTAGAAATACTTCTATTTAGTTATTATTGTGAGTATATTTGTGATGTTGATAATTAGTGTAGGATTTATTTTTCACCTGGATCGCGTGAATTGTGCAGGAGAGCGGCATCCTCGCGTTGGGCGCGGTGGCGGACGGCTGCATGGTGGGCATGGTGCCGCACCTGCCGGACCTGGTGCCGTACCTCGGCTGCTGCCTCTCCGAGCGCAAGGCCCTCGTGCGCGCCATCACGTGCTGGACACTCTCCCGCTACTCGCACTGGATCGTTTCGCAGTCGCACGACCTCTACCTGAGGCCTGTCATGACCGAGGTTGGTACCCACTACATTCATTGCGCTGGAGCCACCATAGTATTGCGTTTTTGACATATCTATGCATCAAGTTAATGCAATTTATTGCCAGAAACAAGGTACGTTTAGATAATGTGACGTTCGGTAATCGGTATAATAATATCAGGGGGCCCTGTGTGTTGACGCGTGGATATCTGAATGTGTGAATGGTCTTAATTGAAATTCCATTTTCTGTTTCAGTTACTAAAACGAGTGTTAGATAACAATAAACGCGTCCAAGAGGCGGCGTGCTCGGCATTTGCAACGCTTGAAGAGGAAGCGTGCACGGAACTAGTGCCGTACTTGGGTTACATCCTCCAAACATTAGTGTATGCATTCAGCAAATACCAACATAAAAACTTGCTCATTTTGTATGATGCTATCGGTACGCTAGCAGACTCCGTCGGACACCATCTGAACAAACCGGAATACATAAACCTGCTTATGCCTCCACTAATCAACAAGTGGAATGTTTTGAAAGACGAGGATAAAGATTTGTTCCCGTTACTTGAGGTATGTCATCCAACCATATTGTGTGATTGATATGAATAATATTATTTTATAATATTTGATAATTTAATTACAGTGCCTATCATCTGTAGCTACAGCATTACAATCAGGGTTTTTGCCATATTGTGAGCCAGTTTTCAGGAGATGTGTATCTTTAATAGAACAAACATTGAATCAAAATATTGTGAGTATGATTTGTCTTTAGGAGGATCCTCTAATTTTAAATTTATTTATGTACCTCAAGTATCGTAAGAAGTTCTGATGAGATATTGTATTTGATTAACTGTTTTTTCTATAAATATATCATGCAAATACTCGCAGGCAAACAGTCAAAGTCCAGAGCAATTTGAAGCGCCAGATAAGGACTTCATGATAGTTGCATTAGACTTACTTAGCGGACTGGCAGAAGGGCTGGATGGCCATATTGACCACCTGGTTCTCAACTCAAACCTAATGCAGCTATTGTACCAATGCATGCAGGATCCGATGCCAGAGGTATACCTTGTATGTGACTCATGCTTTATTTCATCTCTGGACACCACAAACGCAACTATAAAGAAATTTTACATTTATTTTCGTATATTTTTCTTAATTTCAATTCCCAGTTATTTTGCATGCAGTTGTTTTCTATTTTGAATGGGATTTCTTTATACTTGTGCCTGGAGCATAGGGTTTGTTTTTATTTTTAATAGGTATATTGGTGTCCGGGGATTTTCGCAATCATTACATTACTAATACAGCGCCGCTTTCACTAGGTCGGAATTAATCATCACATTATAATTTATCTGTCATTTATATTTGGTTTAGCTAGTGTAGTCACACTAAATTATTGATTTCATATTTGTTCATCAAAGTATAATTTGAAATTGATCTCGACCTAAGTTTACTTTAAAATAATATATATATAACATGCGGCTATCATGTGTCTAACAAATTGGGTGATGGGATTATATAATTTTTTTTTTCTCTAATAAGTTTGTTTTGTTGAAGCTTGTTCGTGACCCGCAGGTTCGGCAGTCGTCGTTCGCTTTGCTCGGAGATCTAACTAAAGCGTGTTTCCAACACGTACATCCGTATATTCCGGAGTTTCTACCGATACTCGGTATGAATCTAAACCCGGAATTAATATCTGTCTGCAATAATGCAACTTGGGCGATCGGGGAAATAAGTATCAAATTAGGTAAGATCAAGATATATAAATATAAAAGTAGCTCATCATGTTTGATTTTGCAATTGCAACAATATGAACATTTGATTTCAGGACCTGAAACATCAAAATATATTCCTCTAGTACTCAACCATTTAGTTGAAATAATCAATAGGCCTAATACACCAAAAACACTTCTCGAGAATACAGGTAAGTGATTCAATACATTGCCCCTGAGATAGTTCAAATAAATAATATGTTCAAATAATTATAAAGTCAATGATCTTATTTAACAATGTTTGATTATTGTTTGCTAGAATATTTTCCAGTAACCGACTTTCTTGGTGGCAGTCATGTTTTGCTGTGAATATATGGAGTTATTTTATTATTTATATTTCCTGTCACTGCTTTATATCGACCTCCCTTGTTGTTCCATGTTATTTATATCTATTTTTTACTTTATGTTTATGGCAGACCGTGCCCCTTTACTGTGCGTGAGAATCCGTAATTATGGCAGATTATATAATATTATTTGTATTGATTAAAGCACAAATTTGTTGATTAACAATTAATTACTTAACAAAAAATCAAGGTATATAACTCTTGTCTGAAATTATTTATAGTATGAATATACATCGCAGCGTTTAGTTTATGTATGATACTTGAATGTTAAAACCACAAACTGTAGTTAAATAATCTGCGGCGTGGCTTTATTAATCTATAATTTGATTTGTGGGTGTAAATATATTTATACACAATAGTAGTGCCAAACACTGAAGTGTGTGCCTTATTGGAAAAGATGGTCCAGACAGACAATATTAAAGCTACATTACATTGATGCATTGTTAAATTTATCAGCTCATATTATTTGCAATTAAACCAGCTTCACTTTGAGACTAAAGCTCTAGCTAATCACGCCTGAGCCATCTTTTGAAAACTATATTATGATATATAATTTTATAGAATTTAGTATAAAATTGTTTCACATTTTTTCCATTTGTAACACTAATTTGTTGCTGTTGAATTATGTAATTTAACTATGTTTTGAATGGTTTGTTGATTTGTTTTCTTGGTTTTGTTCTCGGTATGTCGTGGCGTGTAGCGATTACTATCGGTCGGCTAGGTTATGTGTGCCCCCACGACGTCGCACCCGTATTACATCAATTTGTACGCCAGTGGTCTGTAGTCATTTTTTTTATTATTACTTTATATTATTACGATTACGTTAATATTGAATAAGTTGTTAACCGGTATTATTTCGATTGTGGATGGTGTTTGTCCATGGCTTATTAGTATTATTCTTTTATACGATTTGTTGTTCTGTTTTAAGTTCAACCAGGCATGAATATTAATTATATGTATCAATGCAAAGGCCACACTTTGAGGGATACTCATATTTTGGGTGGTTTTATTTTTAATCATCTTGTTTTCAGTGCTGTACTTTATATGTGTTGAACACCATCCGCTTTCTAAAATATTTAAACAGCTACATTTTATTTACACTATATTTTTTACCAAACTGCAAGACAACATAAAATTAGTAGATTATTAATTAAAAATAACTAATCGTTTGGATGTTTGTTTTTCATGTAAAGTAAAAAGCAACGCAATAATCCTAATACAATTTGCTTACAGTTTGGAATGCTCATGATTACCAAGTGTTCATATGAATATATTTTATGTGTGGCATTCACTTTTATTAATTCTCTTCACTTTGAAACTAACCATTATATTATTATTTTACGTATATTCATTGAGCGGTATAATATATTCGCTTCATATTTTTTACCGGATTTATAGAATTATTTCGATGCAGATGATATTTCGAGAACTATAGAAATATATTACACGTATTATATTTATACACTATAATATTTATTTAAATTGAACTCGAAATATTAATTGTTTCGAATGAAATACAATATAATATTTATTTTATACACACCAAACAAATAAACACATCACGAAACCGAGATTCAAATTCAGGTGTACGTCACTGCGGAACATTCGCGATAACGACGAGAAAGACTCTGCGTTCCGCGGCATCTGTCAGATGATCCAAGTGAACCCGGGCGGCGTCGTGCCGGACTTCATGTTCTTCTGCGACGCGGTGGCCTCGTGGTCCAACCCCAAGGACGACCTGAAGGAGATGTTCACCAAGATCCTGCACGGGTTCAAGAACCAAGTGGGCGACGACAACTGGCGCCGCTTCACCGACCAGTTCCCCGTGCAGCTCAGCGCGCGGCTCTCCGCCATGTGCGGCATATAGAACTACCATCTATTGCGTTTTTGGTAAGAGACATAATATACATTGTTTGCTAACGTTTACTAACGTGTTATTTGGACAAAAGAAAAACGAAAGTCATACTTGGTCCTTCTGTTGTTTGCAGGGGAAATCAATGTCAGCACGGGTCGGGACGACATTGTGGGCGCGATAGCCCGGCCGGGGCTCTGGGGACCGGGCCCCGAGCTCTAGGCTCCGGGGGCGTAGGGAACACACGGCCGCGTCATGTGCCAACACTACCGAGCTACTATAGCTAGAAAACTATCCGATGCGTCGGGATTACATGTAACCTCCGTTGTATTGTATATCGTTACACTTGTTCTTCTGTTTGTACCTGAAGTGATTCTGTCGGAAGAGTCACCTGTAAGCGGCGCCTTCACTTAATATTCGCACCGAATCGTATCATTGTTAGCGTAAGGAAGAGCCGCAGGTTGTGACGACGTGGTCGCGGGGGAGTGGGCGTGGGCGGCGGGGGCGGCGTGGGCACCGTGGGCGGCGTGGGCAGCGTGGGCGCAGCTCGGTGCGCGCGTGTGGGTGCTAGGCTTACTGTATTCGTATCGTGTTATATTATACGCACGTTGCATGCTTGCGTGCCGTTTATCTTGTCGATGTAGCGAGTGCAACCCTCGTTGGCCTGTACTGTAGTGTAGTATTCGATTGACTCACCGACACTCTTTAACTCGGTGACTTACCGAAATAGATGTGATTAAAATATCTACTGTAATTGCATGAACATTAGACATAGTGAATATGATGTAACTGCGAAGATGAGACGGCTCTTTTGTTTCAAATATAAATTTGTTTGATTTACCAAATCTTAGTCATCGTTTAGTTTAGTAGACTGGTATTTTTATTTAAAATGTTTTAACACAGGTTGGCTTTGACTCCGAATCAAGATTCGTGTCAGTATTTCGATCGTTAACGATATTCGATTTATCTATTCATTACATCGAATCATAGAGTCTCATCAGTTAATTTAAAAGACCTATATAATACGGGCGATTATCATCTCATTGCAAAATTTTGTATTATTAATAGAAATCATCAATTAATTTGTGTATTCATATTGACTATAATCGATGGTTGGACCGCTCGGCACCAACCCCTCACTGAGACGTCATCACAGACGGCAGCGGGTTTAGCTAATTCGATTTCATAATTCAATTAGTGTTTAGGTTGACTGATGCCATTCACTGCTCAAATCTATAGCACGTGTTAATTTGTAAAATATTCACTAACAATAACATAACCTACAGTTGGGAATTGATATACATATAAAGTTTTCGAGTAATGGATTATTGTTCGATCACAAATACATTACACACATTTTTGTCAAAAAGCATTTATTTATATCTCCACTAGAGCTTTTCGAGTATAATTTAAAGTAGATTATTAAAATTTTTGATGTGTAAACTATTATTTTATATAAATTACAAGACTTACATAGTGAAATCGAGAATTTATGTCAACTGTGATTTGTGACTGGTTTTTTTTGACTAATATATGTGTACGGTTATAATGTATGTGTCAGTGTAGATATAATATACCGCTTTGATAGATTATATGACGGCTAGATTTCTGCTATATATTGTACCAAATAGTATTTTTACGTTGTATATTGTTTAATGATTTGTATGTGCGAGTTGCCCTCCGCGATCGATAGTGGCCGTGGGGCCGTGAAGCACAGAACCGCGACTAGCACAGCTTTTGTTCACGCTTGTTCGTGTCGTGTCCGTATCGTGTCGTGTCGTACTCTACCGATCGTCCGAAGGCAACATTTATGATTGATAATGAAGTATATTTACAAGTATATGTAATAAAATTAATATTATGTATATATTAATACATATTGCGATGTATATTATTATATTCAAGTAAAATTGTTATTTTTGTTTTTTACAGCTAAAAGTCTGACTTTAAACATTTGTTATAATATTATATCCTTTAGTTCTTTCAGATAATGGGGATCTGAAATTTGATAGTTCATATGAACGTTATGTAGTATATTTTACAAAACGCAATTGTAGAGTTAGTATTCAATTAAAAGAACGAGGTATTTCGGGGATTTAAGAAAAATTAAACATTCCGTTGGAACAAAATTTTATTTTTAGCTTGTCACAGCTAGGGTTTGCAATCTCGCGTGCTTATATTTTCCTACATTCGGGCATTGCAACCCCTAGACAGAGTCACAAGTGGTTTCGAATATCACTTTAAGTGCTATGTATTTTTTGTCGTGTCTTGCTAAATTGAATATTTTTATATGTAATTTTCTCGAAATGATGAATACCTACTAACTCGTCCCTGATACCACAATGAGTTCCTATCCCGAGTCCTGTCTAGTCCCGTTCCTTGTCATGTGCCAACGAAGCCCGAACAGTGTGCGGACGCTTCGTCGCCGTCGATCCATTCGGTGGCTTCTCTCGAGTCTCGGTACCCGTAGGAACTGATCCAGAAATTTCAGTAACGTAGTGCTGCCTTTCCGAAATTGTTTATTGTTTAAGTAGAATCCATTTTATATTAACTTTACGGGTGACCTCGTAATTAATTTTTAAGGTTAGTAGATTTGTCGTCATGATTTTTTAATTGTAATAGTTTGTTTTATTTCCTTAAAAAGAAAACCGTGATAATAGTTGGTTAAGTGATTGCATGCTTGTTTGTATGAATGAGGTGGCATTCGTAAAGGCACTCCCTTCCTTGAGGCAGAGGTATATTATGAAAATATTATAGATGTATTGTATGTGCGAACATGTGATGTGTTGTCGATTTAAATAGGTTGTTTGCGTCGCGTAAATTTGTCATAATTATTGTGTTGTGCATTATATTTGTCTCGTACGTTATATGTTTATCTATTAAAGAAAATAATCACATTGTCGATACACAGTCTTACCAATATATTTTTGTTTACAAAAGACATTTATTTTAGGATTATTGATAGGGAAATAGCAAGGACATGTCGCACAATCATCGCCATTGATATATAAATATCGTCACTATACAGTTAGTCGTAAAATTAGTTAGTTAAATATAATTCCTATGTGCATTGTTTCTACCATCTTCGTTATCTATATCAAATCATACAACAAAGTTTGTTTTCGATACTAAAGTCTGGTGCATGAAAACCAAGGTCACAATATAGTTTGATTTAACTTTAATAACGTTGTTTACCGGCAAATTTAAAAAATCGAAAATAAAAATCTATTCAAGTTATTTTATTAATTTCTATTTAATAACAACTCGGTTCTTATATGATTGTAGTGTCTTAGTTTTAACGATATTCGAGCAACAGTAAACGTAAACCTTTTGTCTCGTAAGTCTTGATAAAACTGGGAATTGGAGCAATTTTTTTTACTTGTTTTAATATGATTCATTAATCGTTTATATCACTAAAAAGAAAATAAAATACTTTGAAAATATTATTGTCTTGATATATTCTCTTTCTAGTTACCATAATTATCATTTTCCAGTCAAAGCTTTCCAACGTTGAACTTATTTTCTTACAAATTTAATTGTTCAAAGCTTTCGGTCTTAGCTAGGTTAAGTTACGTACGTGTCGAAAAATCCCATTGTTGTTTTTTCTTTTTCATTTTTTTTTTTAATACAGCTAATGCAGTTATACGGACTTTTAGTTGATTAAAACCGAGGCTCGTATCTGCTCTGGCTCATATGTGCCTATGCTTCCTAGTCATCTTAAATTTAACTCATACATAGATAAAATGAAAACATTCAAAACTGTCCTGGCGGGCTATCGACAAAGTGATATTTTCAGTTATTTCCTACTTCGCAATAAAACATTCATGTATTATATTTTACAATTTTTTAAACATTTTATAATGCATATATCTATTCTATATTTTATTTTAAAAGATTTATTAAAATATACAATCTGTATGTAGTATATAATCATTTCAGTAGTATTTACAAGTATGTAATGCATCGGTTAGGGCTCCACTACACCTGTTACTTTTGTATTGAAACATTCGATCATCAGCATAATCGTTCTCATCAAAGCTGCAACGTTACAAAGGGGTAACATGAATATTGTATAGTTATTATATTTAGTTCTACTAAACAAATCTCTGTGACCTGTACCTTACTTAACAGTTTGATAAAATTAAAATTATAGTATCATGAGTGAAATTGTTACTTATAACATTTTAATATTTCAGTTAAGTCAACCGGTACAAAATGTGTTTTAGTTTACGTAATAAAATGAGTGCAGATGAAAGTTCAGTAGTTTATACGTATTTTAAGGCCTAAATTGAGGCCGTTTGTTCAAAATTAAAATTTATAATAATTTTGTAGAAGTATACCAAATTTTATATCTCCTTTTATGGTACCTCTGTACTCATTTTGTTTGTCAAAATTAATATTAAAACTACTTAATAAGTTCTGGTTGTAAAGCAATGACCTCACAATAGACATTCTTCTATTCTACCAAACTTTCGTTAATAAAGCACTCATTGTTCAAATATAATGTTTTATTTTCCATCCTATTATTTTAAAGAGTGAGAGTGCGAATTTTGTGAGTGTACGCGGAGAGTCATCTCCGGAACCACGGCATTCTGGCTACGACATAGTCTATGTAAAATTATATGCCGAGATACATTAGATCCCTCGGCAACCCTGGCACGGAACCCTAGTAAATAAAAACCGAATGTATGCTTCTTACTATCTATCTCCAATACTGCAAAATAAAATCTTTGGTGCAAATTTTTGGCTTAAGTTTCATTTTCATTCAAAAGTCAGATAGGATGATAAAGTGAGTTTACCGTTGAGGCGTCAAGAATTAACGCCTCAACGGCACCACCAATGCGCAAAAATAGCGCGATATATTTTGATCCCAGGAAAATTTGTGAGATTAGATGTAAAATTAATAAGTTATTCTCAGAACTAGCCATAGGTCTCATACGGATCCAAATTTTATTTAAGACTAGCTGGCCCGACAGACGTTGTCCTGTCTTAACTATGAATATTGAATTCGAATCTCCCGATTGAATCGACTGTAAAATGTGCACTTAATTATATAGAAATTATAATTTTTTATTTTACCAATATTGTTCCGACCCATGCCTCTATTAAAAACGATATTTACAGCGCGCATTCTGTCAATCGCGCCAACTGTCAAACGACTGACAATAATATCGAACAGGTTACATTAAAAAACTATATATTCTCAAATACGCTAGTAAAATCGTTATGTTTTCTTAAATTTTCTAATTTTCCGCGCAACTTTCTTAATTTTTTTGTTCAGAAGAACCATCTGACAATAACAAACACAACAAAAAACCATTAGCGAAATCGGTCCAGCCGTCCATGCGTGATGCCGTGACCAAGGGAAATAGGAATTCATTTTTATATATATAGATATTTCAAGGCCCAACGTGCCAGTGTAGAATATTGTCGCAGGCTACGCCTACATTTATTTCGGGTAAGTTGGTTAGGTGGTTAGAAACCCTGACTGCCACGCCGTAGGTCATGGGTTCGATTCTCACCCAGAACCAACATTTGTATCTGTTTGTTCTGTGTCTGGATGTAAATATTTATTTAAAAAGTAGTAAGTATAACAGTTATTTGGTTTCGTTAGTACAAGCTCTGCTTAATTTGGGATTAGATGGCCCAATGAATATCCCATGATATCTATCTATTTTGTGCTTGAAATGATAAACTGAATCACTTCTTAACAGAGTGAATTTCAATACACGAAGTTAAACGGTCGATCACTATGGTGATGTGATATTAAAATACTTTTCACTTCCGTAGCTCAAACATGTAGGTTTTGCTGCCTGAATCAGATCTGCCGGAGACAAAGTAACTTTTAATTTTTTTTTTTAGAAAGCCGCGAATATCTTTATTCAGCCTTGGCTTAATCATACAGTTCGAAACATTCACACTCCATCTCTTTCCCGCAATTAGAAAGAGAGAGAGACAAAGACTTGCCCTTTCGAAGTTCTGATTTTGAATTCGATCTCAAAGACAAACACGTTCAGATATTCGTACTAACTAAAGAAATTTTGCAAAAAGTTAATTAGGTATGTCTTTTAATGTAATTTATTGAATTTTTAACTTATTGTTATATTTAAACAAAAATAAGTATTTACTCCAAATAAAACTAATATTTGACCTGTAAATATTTATTTCTAGTTTAAATAATGTTACGTAATATATTATGAATAATAAAATATCATGGTTGCTATTTCCGAACACGCCTCAATTTAAATAAAAGAGCGGGAATAAAATTTCGTGGCTGGCGTAAAGAGTTGAATAAGTTAAAAAATATTAAAATATTAGTGAAACTAGCGACGAGAACAGTATTTTAACACCGGAAGAGTTAAAACAACAAGTTCCTATTTATTATTTTATCCCCTAAAGTGTTCTCGCTGCTGAAGTGAAAAATTATGTGTGTAACACGAGAACAAAGTTTTTTGCATCTCGTGCCTTTGGATCCCTCGCCATACTCAGGATTCAAAATCACCACTCGCAGCAAAAAGCAACTTTGCTCTCTTGTTGCACAAATAACTATTGTTTTATTATTTGGCATCCGCGGACTGGGGCGCGGTAAATAAGAATGTCAAGTTTACAGTCAAAAGTATAACTGTAATTTGACACAGCTACAAAGTGCCGTCTCTGCGCTTGTAAACTTATCTGTACACTTTTTATGAGCCCATAAAAATAATTTAAACTTTATTTTATTTGTTCACTGAAAATACATTAAAATCCGTGTGGATGACAAGTTCAATAATGGTCGGGATGCGCAGGCGTTGCTCTATTTATAAGCGATTGTACTTACCTAGGTAAGTAGGTACATAGTTATAACATAACTATACCATAACACTGTGTACTTAGCGAGACTAAAGTCGTTATACCATGGCGTTTAAGTCATTGGTCCCAACATGTGAAATTGTATTGTTTACCTAGTCACTCAGTGATGGATAGGTTACATACGATCTGTCATTACGTAGTCGATATGTTTTATTTGTTAATTCGAATAAGTCCTGGCAGGGCTACGATCACGGATTCTAATGTAGTGAGTAGACCAAAAAAATGTCGCTAATTAGTCTTCAAATATCAGAATTTATCGGTCTCCGGCTCCAAATTTATATGGATATTTTAGTGGCCCTGCCAGGAAGCATAGTTTCTGATTCAAATTAAAAAAATTGGTGCCCTAAGTAATAATTAACGAATTTTTAGTTATGTTTGGCTATGCTGTATTTCAAAAACAAGACCTAGTGAACATCTGTTCCCTCCCAGAATTAGACGACATTAGTCTCCATATTGCAGGTATAACACGTCTATAATTTTAAAGATATACTTATGAAAGAAGTACTAGTGTTGTAGTGTAGAGTGCGTCTCAATTTTGCAAAATAAAACACGTAACTGTACGTATCGTTACTTAACGTAATGCTAGCATGACTTCTTTTCTCATCTAATCCATTGTGTCGAAAGGTGTTTCAAAAACAATGGCGGTATGTCCAGACAATTTTTTGATTTTTGGATCTGTTTGCGATATTACGCTCCTCCCTAAAATGACTTAATGACCTTTAGCCAATAAGCTAAAACTAGGTAGGTATGCAATAAAATTCTATGTTTGAATGTACTTAATTGTCGAAATGTACCAACTACGAAATCGTACACTGCTTGTGACTTTGCACCTTGCCGGCTTTTAATCTTTTTACGGAGAAAATCTGTAGTTTTTAACAATTTTTATTTCTTATCTCAAATTTTAATAAAAGACAAATTAATCCGTGGAACATACAAAATATTAACCATCCATCATAAATCACATTTTAACTCGATGATCTAAAATAAATATTAGTCCAGCTACTGTCGTATTAAGGGATTCACGGATAAGAAACTTAACACCTCTACAGTGACGAGTCAGTTACAACAATAATAGGAAATGAGAAAGGTTCGCACTCTTCTAAAATCTGTGTCTTCATAAAATCATCCATGGTTTCTTTTTCTATACTTCGCCTATTGGTACTGATAGGGGATTTTTACTAACATGTCATTAAAAAGGTACCTTTATAATACTGTGGAACAGTCGTGTCTGTATATTAAAAATATTTGGCAAAAATTGATCGCTTTCGATGTAGGGAGTCATTTTTTATGTAAATGTAGCTCGTGGCAACGTAATTATTATCATGTCATTACTTCAAATTCGGCTCACGAAAAAAGATACCTTTATGGAACGCCTACGAAGGTGCGGGCACAGCTTGTTATAAATACCGAGGTATGGTTAATTGTTACTTAATGAAATCGTAAGTAACGGATTTGCATATTTTGGTTCTCGATCTGATGACTTAGTAGGTCTACTTGCTTGAATTGGTACCTACCCATTTCACTCTGACGATGGTGCACACCGATCGCAGTTTGTTCTACAGAGTACCTACATAATATGTAGGTACACCTATGTTTAACAAAAAATATATTCGATTTTGTAACTTACTTGTTAAAGTATAACCTTACTAGATTATAAGGTAGACGGCCTTCTTTAATAAAAAGCATAAAAAAATCTAAATAGTTTGGAAATTGTATAGTCCTAATTAATATAATTAATAATTTATCGGATGTTAATAATCACGCAACTAGTAAACATTGGTAGTATAAAAATCTGCCTAGAGCAGTTACAACATACAGTTCTGAAATCATCAACAATGGCAAACCACGTGTTTCTATCAGTAGTGTTATTGGCATGTTTACGGGGATGTCTGGGAGGATTTATGATGGAAAAATACATGGCTCGGAACTCCGGTATGTACCTATTGAATGAATATAATTATTATGATATGAACTTTTTGGTTTATCTACTGATGCTCCGTTGATTAGATCAAAAATCTTGTTATTATATCTGCTACCTGACCTATTCTTAAGCAAACAGTGCCCTGTGGACTAAGCAAGAACATCTGTCGCAAGCGCAACGTCATCGTATCGAATGCACCAAAAAGCTATGTATGGAACTCGCACACCGCGCATACTGTGACATTGCGTGATGATGATGCTAAGCTTGCGATTGATGCTCGTGCCTCTATTTGTTTTCCTATTTGTGAAGTTGTCCAGTACATAAGATAAAGTTTTTGTTACAGAGTACAATACGCACATTAAGCGTCCCTGTGCTGGCTTCGATCTGAACTGCGTAAGACAATACTTCGCAAATAACGCGCCATGCGCTATATGCTATGGTCCGGTCCCAGATCCTACGTTGTATCCACTAAGCGTCCTGCCCCTTCCTGACACAAATATGACTTTTGTGGTTACCGATATGCAAGTAGGAGGATTAAATGGGAAAATTGTAGAATTCTAGTAAGTACCTGACTATTAACTGCAGTATTTTTTCGTAATCAAAGTGGTGATAGTTGTAATTAATGCCTTCATTTGCTATAGCGACTTTATCAATACACTTTAACATATAATCAATTAATGAATCGGCTCGCTTTGGCTTTGTACAGCAACGTTTATGTTACTCATATCTTTCCCCCTTAGGCTTATTATTGTCCGCCCAGTTGGCTTGTTGGCTAGAGCCCCTGACTGCCATCGGTTGGGGTTCGGCCCCCACCCAGAACAATCAAATGTGCGCCAAAAAAGGCAATAATGCTGTGAATCAATTATCAGATTTCCATGGTGCAAGCTCTTCAAGAAATCAGTTGGCCGTGAAGAATGTTCCAGGATATTATTTTTTATCATTCTAAAGTTTATGTGCTATGGACGGGTACATACTGGAAATAATGCCTAAACTCATGTTGAATATTTTTTTATTTCAGTGTGAATACACAAACTGACAAAGTAGTGCTTGCAGTTAAATTCCCAAGACTTACATTAAAATCATCGCAAGTAAAAGTGAAACATTTTCTTAAAGGAAAAGAACCGATCACTACCACAGATTACATGACTACTAATATAGGTAAATTTCATATCAATATCAATACGAGAAATAGTAAATTTTAAATAGGAAACAAAATGCTTTTTTTTCAATAATGTCTAAGAGTTGCCACTTAAAATTATAAATGCATTTTATTTTTGATTATGTCATTACAACAATCTAAATAGAAAAATATTTAAATAAATTGAATCGTGTGTAGCACGTAACTAGTCAAGAGTCTTCACAAAGCTTTTGTTATCTAATATTAAATGATGATAATAGTAATCAAATGGTAATATTAGTGATGTAGCAAATTACTTTTTCTTCTTTCTTTGACTCACTTTGTGTTAAACAGATGAACTCACCATAACAGCTGTTTTACCTTGTATCAATAACATGCAACTGGCTCAAGCGGAAATTTCTGCTTATCTCGGCGATCCAAATCCTACCTACACCATGGGTCCCAAAATGGTCAACAGTGGAGGTATAATTAATTCAAATCTATTTACTATTTTTTAGTTGGATTTTAAAAATGCCTGTTATTTAGTTTTATTAACTATCTATTATTTATTTTTAATTTTTGAAGTTATACTTCTTTTGGCGCGATGGTGAAAAATGATGAGAGTGAATTTTTACGATGCGCGCGCACACCGACACCTGTACCTCTACCATGAGTTGCTATCGAAACTTACTTTAGTCACTGGCGAGTAAATGACCATCGAACCCGATCAACTCATACTACCGATTTTAGTTCTTTAGGTGACCGCTAGTGGCGCTGTACACAGTTGCCGTAGAAATGTTTACGCAGTCGCTAGCGAGTACGTACGTTAAAAACTCATGGTAAAGGCACAGAATTCTAAATCGTAAAGTTAGTTCCAGGTGGCATGAAAATCGATAACTAAGTTCAAGTTGTATATTCTAGTATTTTGATTGTACCATATTGTGAAGGAGTAAGGTTCAGTTTTGTTTGACATTATTTAAAGTTCTTACTTAATATTAGGTTTGATTTAGAATCATATACAGAGATTCAAAGGAATGTCATAGACATTGGATTATTGTATGATGATACAGGTGAACCATGCTGTGAAGGAGTAAAGTTGATTTATGTGTGACATTTCAAATCATTAAGAACGTATTTTTATATTGTCAATATTTGATTGAATATAAAATGTAATCAAGAATGTTTTGGTGTTCAAGAATGTCATAGGAAAATCAACTGTATCGCTTCTTGATTAGTTATTTTCTTGATCTTTCGAAGTCGAAGATTTCCGGAATTGCATGAACTGTCACGAAAGCGTGATGTCATTACCTCAGTGGTATAATCAAAGTTATACTTCTTTAGGCGCGTTATGAAAAAATTATGAGAGTAAAATTTTAAGATCCGCTCGCATCAGTGTAACACAATATTCTCACGGATGTAGTTAGCTGTTATAGGTCTCGCCGGAACATCGCACAAATCGAAACTGTCAGTGACAATAAGTGAGTAATGACGTTATTGTCAATAATAACCTAACAACGTCAAAAATAATATATTCTTTGCTACAGACAGGTGCAAAGAGTTTGGACACTACAATTTCACGACTGAATAGTAAAAAATGTGTTTGTGCAGTTTTTCTCACCTATAATATCGGGTATAACTTCTTACGTGCGTACATAAGTACACACACCCGTTTTTTATTTAGTTGAATTTTCTGTAATTACGGGTCAAACTAAAAATATTTTATTGTCATTGGCCCTTGATAAGTATGCCGAATTTCGAGTTAATCCGACGTTTTGAAGGGGGTCAAAATCATTTTCAAAGTTTCCGTTACCTACTAAATTACGTATGAAGCTAATAAAGGCGTATTACAAACAACACCTATTTAAACTGCCTATTGGTCCAATTTGCAATAATTTAAACGATGTGTTATTAGTAAGTATAAGGATTTATATTTATTATTAATTTTACAGATTCCAGAATGGTCGCGGCGATTGGGGCATTGGCAAAAAATTTCAACAACAATTTGAAAGAAGCATTGATTGCCGTCGGTCCTAATTTTATGTCGTCATATATTCAGGGGAATGTTTGTAATTTTGGATTGAGTTTACAGACCAATTAATTGACGATAATGTCAATTATCTCATTTATAATTTTATAACTTATGGCTTGCAGTTTTTAATGGGATCAGAACTTGTACCTACTTATTACTTTCATAGTTTATATTGTACCTATCCGTATGGTAGGTTGTCTAAATTTCTCAAATATATTAAAAGTAGCAGTTGATGTTTTCTACTGATCCAGTTGATACACCTGTCCTTTTGATTTCACCTATTGTATAAATATATAAATGAATCTATTTATCCTGTGCTTTATTTATCCATAAATGATACCACTGTGCGTGTGTTGGTCTTACATAGGTACTACACGTAAAAATATAATAAGAATAACGAAACCCAATTGCTTATAATAGAAAAACAATTAACCAGTAGTTTTTATTTCATGAACATGAAAACTTACCTTTACTTTCTGTATTGTATAATGAGTTTAATTAGTTTGTAAAGCAAAATTACTTAGTTAATCAAGTCCTCTACGACGCTCTATGAATTCGTAGCATGCTTTGATTACTGCTACGAATTCTTGCGATACAGGCGGGTGCATTCAAAAGTAATAGAATATAATTACTTCAAAATTTTAAGATTGGCCAAGTGGCATGGTGGTTGGAGACTGACAGCCATGCCACAGGTCTTAGATTGGTTTCCTATCCAGGACAAACATTTATGTGCATAAAGTGCAGACATGTATAAAAAAAAATTAAGTACATAAAGTGGTTTCCATAGTACAAGCTCTACTTAGTTTGGGATCCGATGGTTATGTGAAAAAAACGTCACATCTTCCAGGATATTTGCTCACGGTGATTATAATACTGTTCATACCGGCCAAGTCCATATAGGGTCATTTTATGTTTTAATAATAATAATAATTTATTGACACATAGCTAAGTTAATACATGGTAGTGTTTGACAAAGATATCTTAGACTAGGTTATAATTATAGTAGCTTAGCATCTGTTGCTGACCTAGACAAGAAGCCTGTATTACAGCATACAGCGCCAAAATCCCCAAGGACTTGTTTTAGTTTTAAACTAGTCTTATCCATTAAAGTTCTGCACATTGTTATTTAGCAGCATTTATTTTTAGGGTAGCACCATGATCTCTCTCATGAGTCTGTTGAATCCCATAGTTCTTGTATATCAGCTAATTATGAACAGCATTTTGGAGTAACGAAACGGGGAACGTAGTTTTATATTTCCTGTCGTAAAATTTTTTTTTACGCCCAGGATATTTATTCATCCAAGTGTCCCAGGATATATACTTTCGATATCATAATTTTATGATTGGATCTTGCACCTTCTTTTAACATAATATCTACATCGTAACTAATTGGTAGGAAGTTTATTATGAAAAAAAGAAGTAGCATGTTCAAACTTTTTTAATATATTTCTTAATGATGTACTTGTTTTTTTTTAATTACAGATTAAGTTAACCATATCTACATAAAGGTCATTATTTATTGTTATTATATTTTTTGTTGAAAACTTGTTTCGAAAATTCAACTTTATGTCGTCGAAGCATCTTATTTAATTGTCTGCCCTAGGTCCTAATATAGAATACATAAGAGAATTATAAATAGGTAGTTAATTTTACAGAACACATAGGTACCTAGGTAGCCTGATTTATATAGATCCCATCATAGATAAGCCACGAAAACTTAAATCTTGTTGTATTTCAAAACCACGACGCATATGACAATAAGCGCAAAAACTTACTAATTTGCTTAAGTAAACCTAGCATACAACACCCATCTTAATAAGGGGTATATTGTTGAAGAGACATTCCAGGATTTCTACTGAACACCGATGATGGACTCGATAGAGAAAGACAACTTTTGCCGCTGCGGGGTTGTTGGTAACGGTGTATAGTTCGTCAGGAGAGCTGCCAATAGATGCCTGCAGAAGAGCGCGGCGGGGGGCGCGGAGGGTGGGTCAGGAAGGTGCAGGGGCTGTGCTACGCCACGCTCTAGCTCTGCATCTGCGAAAGCTCTTCGTCTCCGCACGCGCTCGCTCCAAGCTGGATCGTTTGAATATGGTATCTCGTTTCCTAACAAATATAATAAAATTTGTATTCAATATAGGTATCACTAACTTATCAACCAAGATATTAGATAAATGCAAAAATAAATGGGTAGCTTATACATTAACACAACAACGAGTAAGAGATCTTTTGGCACCCGCGGAGCGATCAGTCAACAGGCAGCGGAAAGACATGTTTACAGTCAACAGTATCGCTGTAACCTGACACTGCGACAAAGAGCCGCCTCCGCGCTTGTAAACTTATCTTCACACTTTTTTAAGAGCCCATAAAAATAGTTAAAAGAAATTTTTGTATTTTGAAATGTAGCCGAGTGTAGATGACAGCTTTTGTTCTGTAATGAAGCGGGACATTTTTAACAGTTGTTTGATTTTTTATTGCGACTGCGCAGCGATGCTCTATTTATAATTAATGTTGTAAATATTACACATTTTGCTACGCAGTTACAAAGATACTACATGCCATGAGTTATGTCTTGACACCTCACCCGAATTATGAATAACTGTCGGTGCCTACTTAGTACCATGTCATGTGTTTGAAATAAAAATGTATGCATGCGACAGAGACAAATACACGATATCGCAACTTCAACGAACTTCAATAGGATTTCAGGGTAAGGTTAGTTATGAAGACTTAGTTATGGTCCTTAAAAAGAATATGATTAGCAATCCATGTTCCTTACACCTTATAGGTACAAGTGATATCTACATAATATTAAAATAGCAAGGGACTGTATTATATCATTCGTCTATAGACAGGACAAAGTAAAGTTCCTTTTCAAAATATACAATTTTAACTCGCTCCCAATGTTCTAAAACAAATATTTGTCCAGCTAATTTGCATTTAGCGTTTCACGGACGAGAAACGAAACACTCGACAGTGACGACTCGGTTACAACAATAACAGAGTGGAGAGTTGCACCACGCATACTCACTGCTAAAGATATCAGTAGATTAGTTTTAACGGAATGTATTTTTAAGATTTATGGCCTAAGTGTGCCTTAGAACGCCTTGGAAAAGGACGGTATACATTTTTCATTGAACCGCTTTTCTACTGACTTCGAGGAAGGTAGACGACTTTACGTACTTATTCGACGTTTCATAATTGAATGATGAAGGTACTCTCAAGTTGAATTTTTTATTTGAAATTGGTCCAGTATTTTTAATAAATGAACAAAAAGATAATGTTTGGTATTTTTTTTGTAACAATTGGTGTTTAATACTAACCACATGTCGTTGGAAGGACAGGATATGTCCTGGACATTTGCATGCAGCGCAGTCGAGCGCGGTAGGCCCTCTTCCGAGCCGCCAGGGCCGCCGCTTCTCCATCACGGGTCTCGGAACCTGCCCCTTGTTGCCTACGAAGGGCTACCTGTAACACAGATCTTATGTTAACAATATCTTAATTCTGTGATAAGTGGACTTTTAAACCTTGATCCACTGAACAGATCGCTCCGATTGATTGATCCAATCACTTATTTGAGTAGCATAGATTGTGTTTAAGATTCATTTAATTTTCCTCTTAAAAAGCAGTATCAAAAGAAGTTTCAGTTAAAAGAAATCGTTACCTATAATATTTTATCGACTAATTCCTCGGGCTGAATTAGTTTTACCTACATTTTTTTATTTTACTCAATAGATTATATTTATTAAATATTTTTTAAATTATTATATTTAACTTGTTTTTCTAACAATTGTTAGTAACAAGGCAGGAAATTGCAGTATTTTATTAAATTTAAGTCGACTCTACTGTCAGCGGCTTAAGTAGCTGAACTTAAATTGAACGCAAATTTATAAAACACGTGTTCTCTACAATTATCCATAGTATTTAAATATAAAGTAAACCGGTATATATGTAGTTATTACTGGCTGTCCCAAGAAGTTACATCCGCTCCCTCGGGAAACCGGGGGATGTTACAATTTCCCGAACCAAAAATTAGCAATGATTTAGCCAACTTGCACTTATGTTCGATTTAAGGAGATTTTGCATGAAAGTAACTATCATCCATCGACACAAACTTTCGTATTTATAATATTAGTAGAATAGTAGGATATGTCCACAAAATATAGTTTTAGTGTGAAGGTGTTCTTTAAATTAGGATCTGTTTGTTGCTGGCCGTACAAATTGCCCTTAAGCCAGTCGCTTACCTACGATTATAATTATATTCTGCACACTTCTCCTTTTTTATTTAACTAATATGTGATAGCTTTTATTGAAGGATACGCTTAATTAAGTACAATTCATCACGCAATCTAAAGTATAAAATTGTGTATAGAATTAATTAGAGACACAGTTACACAACGACTTCTAAATGGCAGACTACGTTGTTTTATCGGTTGCCTTGTTGGTGGGATTGTGCGGGTGTCAGGGGACATGGGTGATGGAACATGGTCGCGGCATGGGATATACGCCTCGATGGGACATGGACATAGGTACGATAGTTGTACATCTTGTTCACTATGAGTTATGCTTGATTAACTACTAGGGGGTTCAACCACATAACCTGTACTAATATTATGAAGCTGAAGTGTTTGGTTGAACGCGCCAATCTCAAAAACTACTGGTTTGAATTCAAATATATTTTTAATAATAATATACTTTATTGTACGCTGAAAGAAGTATGTATCGAAGTTGAGACTTAAATAAAGGTACAATTGGCGGTCTTGTCGCTAAAAACAATTTCTTCCAGACAACCATTGGATGGAAAGAATTACATAGGAAATATATAAACGGTAGTTAGCAGTGTACTAAATACATAATATAGAATAATATATAAAATATATTTTGTGCGTAACAGTTCATTTATCGAGGAAGGTTATATATCCCTACTAATATTTTTAAAGTTAATAGAAAAGACAAGGATCTAACTAAAGTTAATCATACTATGTCAATTGTCTGTGGGTGGTTTGCTACAAATAATCTATTACTAAATTCAAAGAAAACTAAATGCTTAAGGTTTTCTTTACCAAATGTAGCACAAGCAGATAGCCAAATAATAATAGATGGGAGCCATATTGATCTTGTAAATAAATCGGTATTTTTGGGTCTTACATTAGACAATAAATTGCAATGGGGACCTCAGGTTGATACTCTAGCTGCTAAATTAAGTTCGGCTGCATTTGCTGTTAGGAAAATTAAACAATTGACGAATGTTGAGACGGCCAAATTAGTTTATTTTGCATATTTTCATAGCCTCTTGTCCTATGGCATTTTGTTTTGGGGAGCAGCAGCGGATATAGAATCAATATTTATTATACAAAAAAGAGCAATTCGTGCAATTTACAGTATGGGTCCCCGTGAATCATCAAGAGATTTATTTAGGGAAATAAATATAATGACATTACCTTCACTATATATTTATGAAAATATAATGTTTATACGTAGAAACATAGGAATGTTTGAGTCAAAATTAGATACTCATAGTATAAATACAAGACAAAGGGAGAAGTTAGTTGTTCCATACTTTAGATTAACTAAAGTAAACAAGTCATTTCTTGGTAATTGTGTTAGATTTTATAATAAGATACCGCTGTCAGTAACCAAAATGTCTGATCATAAATTTAAAAATTATATTAGGAAAGTTTTGAAAGAGAAAGCGTATTACAAGGTAGTTCATTATATTGAAGATAAAAATGTATGGAAATAGCTGCTCTCTGCACAGTGCACCTCTAAATCTCTTTTTTAAGTTGTAAGTACCTAATTATTGTTATTTTCTATTTTGTAGTCTTGTCATATTTTTTTTTTGTTTTGTTTTTTAATGTTACCTATAATAAGTATTTTGTAATTGTTAAATATAAAATTACTAGCTGTCCGGACAGACGTTGTCCTGCCAAAATAAGTCCATACGAAAATTCAGGGTTTCGATCGCAGCGCCCCCTACCGGGTCCAATTGTAAATCTAAACCATTCTCGAATCTCCACGAACACACACAAAAAATTTCATCAAAATCGGTCCAGTCGTTTAGGAGGAGTTCAGTCACATACACACGCACACAAGAAATATATATATTAAGATAAGATGTAAAATTGAAATTATAAAATAGCCAAAAAGTCAGAATAGATAAAAATTTATATAACAAATAAAAAAGAATGTAACCTTGCTGAGTTTCTTGCCGGTTCTTCTCAGTTGAAGGCTGACTTCCGAACCGGTTGTAGCTTCAGTAACTTAAAATTTGACCTTCATAAGTGCCCTCCGAAAGCCTAAACTGAATAAATGGTTTTGAATTTGAATTTAAAAAATATTATAAATGTGAATGTAAGTTTGTTTGTTAAGCTTTCTCGCGAAAACTACTTAACTGATCGTCATAAAACTTTGCACACATATTATTGGAGGTATTAGAAGTAACATAGGATGCATTTTATGCTGGGAAATTTTTAACATCCCTCGGGAACGCGGGTTAAACCGCGGGGGACAGCTGGTAGGCTATATAACATTACGCTACGACACAGTAACCGTAAACGAGGGTGAAACCGCGGGTACAGCATATGTTCATCATGAGTTTTGTTTGAGGTAAAATTACGTATTTCCCTCTCTTTCTATAGTAAAAAAAACTGTTATAATACAAGCTTTCCTCTCCGGGAATTGCGAGGGATAAAAAGTATCATATGTGCTAATCCAGATAAAAAACTATAGGATAATCTACAGTGTAAACTCATTATAACGATAAACTCCCTATAACAGACTTGAGCACAATTTGGTTGGTTTACCTTAAAACTCACACATTGATACTCTTTATAGCGCAGCAGCCATCCTCTATTACAAAGAAATGTGTTCATATTTAGACACAGTAAATATTCATTATCAGTATGAATTGTGCATTGATTTGGTTGTTTCATGTAATACTTTGCCAATTTTTCTGTTGCAGAGACCGGTGGAATTGTACGTCCTTGTCCGACCCTTGAGCTTAATTGCATCAGACGCTACTTCACGGATAACTCACCATGCGCTTTAAAACACGGCCCGGTTCCAGATCCAATAATTTTCCCCATATTAAACTTACCGCTTCCTACGTCTAATCTGACGGTATTCATGCCCAATCTACAAGGCTCTGGTATTAGATGGCATATTTCAGATTTTTAGTAAGTACTTATTTATTTTTTATATCACTCTGATAGTACTAAAATTTGGTAATTGCCTAACTATACGATATACGAGTACAACATTCATTTGTTAGTGTTCTTTTGTTACATGTTCATTGCATTTACGCATATTTTTAACGTTTTATTAAAAAGTTTAATATATATCTGTCACACTAGAGAAAAAAGTAGTTTTATTTTACTTATTGGCACACCAATAGCTTACACTACAATATATAAATCATAATCTAGAGATTTTAACAAGCTTTCTTACAATAGGTGTAAAACAACACTTTATAGGTTCTACAATAATTTGCATTAATACGAAAATTGTAAAAAAAAGTTACAAAATAATAGAATTGAAATTTCAATTATGCTTTCAGAAAGAATAAGAATAAACCAATATATTATTATGTTTAATGTATTGAATAAGATTCAGTCGTTTACCATAATTTCATACTACCAATCACCTATCCTGCTATATATGTACATTATTTTTGATGCTTAAGCTATGTCGGAAACAGTTTTATTAAGAAAAATGTTATCAGCAATGTTTTATTATTTATTTCAGCCTGAATAAAGACACAGATAATGTAGTTCTTGCGGTAGGACTTCAATGGGTCTCATTTAACGACCCACAAGGAAGCTTTAAGGTGCATCAAAAAGCAAAGGAACCAGCTGTAGCCACTGATTACATTAATTCATATTTTGGTAAATTGTTATGCAATATTATTTTTAATTTAATCAATTATTATTCTTATGTTACAAGATGACTTCCAGCCTTGGTAGCTTTGACTGTCTGGATCTTGAAAGTAAGTTTAGTTAAAGAGCTGCATAATAATATGTTGTTTAATTACATTTTACCGCATTTATTGAATGAACTAGATAAGGAGGTTGAAGTGGCTACATTACCCGACTTAGAACTACTTAAGCCAACAACATGGTAATTTTTGATGTAAATTATACGTTTAATTATATGTTAATTATCTTCTGTAGTTTTTAGATTCCCTAATATTTATTTCATTACACATTTTTGTAGATTCGCTGACCATAACTGCAATAATACCTAACGCCCATTCCCTACAACTGGCCGATGCTGAAATTTTTGCGTACGTCGACGACGCTAACGCCATCTACAGCTTTGGACCGAACATAATCAATTCTAAAGGTAAATATAATTATAATAAAAACTATTATAAAATTTGATCTAGATATAATCATCTCCGTAACTTGGTTTCTGCAATAGACGAACAAAAAAAACAAAAACTTGAGGTGTCAAGGGACACCCGGATGGAACGAAGATACGCATTGGAATTGACCAAAACGCTGAGTTTAGGTCCAGTGTTGAGAAAAACTTGCAATCTCTCGTCGTTAGTATTAGGTCTTCAATAAAAGATCAAGACTGTGCTAATAATTACTAATTATACTAATTTATAAATTGAACAGAATTTTAAACATGTTGTATGAAGCCTTTAAATAAATTATGAAAGAAACAAACCCAATAATAAACCATAGGTATCATTTAAATTTCGAAAAAAAGTGTCGTTACAACTTTTCGTATGATTTTTTTTCGTCTAGCCCCCATTCACAACGCGCGATTAGGAACTTCGTTCCAAAAAGGTTAAAATTCTAGAGTTTTGCTTCAACTTCATAATATCTATACAGTAACTAAGAATATCAAAAACTGTTTGATTTTGAAGTGTGATTCTGTAAGGAACAAGTGAAGTTAAATAAAAGCTTGTAAGATACAGTATTTTTATGTTTCTACTTATGGATGACACTCGATAATCCTACATTGACGATAGAGTAACTTTTTTTAATATAGATTTTACATTTTTTTCCAGATCCTGTTGTTCAGGGAGCCATAAGATTAATTGCTAGTAACTTAAACGGAATAGTGAGAGAAGTGTTTAAAACCACATCACTTTGGCTGATATCTGTCTACATACAACAAAACATATGTGATTTTGGTTTCAACATGCCATTCAATTATTTTGTATAAAAACCAAATGTTTTATTGTTATGAAGGCTCCAAAAAGTGCGTTGTTCTCTGATTGTCTAGTTAAGTGTTTTTTGTTGTGTCAAATTAACAACACTCCATTATGATTTTTGTTTATAGATGGTTTACCTTGAAACATTTCTTTCTTATTAAAGAGTTTCTTCATTATGTATGTATTGTAAATAAGTTCCTACAGCATTTTATGAATGTAAATATCAAATATAAATCCGGGTTTATGCACTTATTAAATCTGAAATCTTAATTGTCTTTTTATTTGCACAAAAAATCTCCTCTGACACCTAAGCACTTCTTATCTTAACTTTACAAATGATACAATCTACCTACATATAATTATGCCAGTCTATAGTAATAATGGTCTACTAAGGTGAAGACACTATTGTGTTATAACATACAGAAAATGTAGTAACGTATAAGAAATAGGAACAAACCTGGGCAGCCATAACCCGCTGCCTCTCCAACACCAGCAGACACCCTGGGCAGCGGCAGTCACGCCATCGACACATGCGTTTGTGCCCTTTCAGACAAGAAATCACTCCGTGGTTACGGCATCGCGCACACTTCGGGGTCCTCAGAGCTTTACGTACATGACCAATATCTTCACTCTCACCACGACCCTCACTTGGCATTTCTATTTACTCAAATTGATATGTTTCAGACACTAATTCATAATCATATTAAAATAGTTACAAGCGGTAAGAGCGGGGCGACTTCTCACTGAAATAAATATCCAGAGATTGACTGCTGTAAGATGGGATTCTAGTTTGAAACGTTCAGTGACAGTGTACCTATGCTCCGCCCTAAACGTACTGTGATTGGTCCAGTTAGTTTTATGGGCGGGCGGTATTCAATTATTGAAGGATTTCTTCAGCTGTATTTGATATTTTGTAGATTAAAGCCATTTGTTACAATACATTTATGAAATATCTATATTGTTAGGTCGGTACTTAACATCAAGTCTTAGTAATTTAATAATCGATGTAAATATTTAATATGTATTTAAAAAAGTAGGTACTATATCAGTTATCTGGTTTGGATAGTATAAACTCTGCTTGCAGTTTGGGATCAGTTGGCCGTATGTAAAGTGTGTCCCAGAATATTTATTTATTTTATTTCATTTATTCCCGATCAACCCCATGTGAATACAAATACTTTATCAGAAATACTACGTTTTATTTGAACTTTGAAGCGTTAGCGGTCGGCAATTGGCTCCTTAGAAAGAGTTTGTTTGATTCATTATAGGTTAAATTAATAAGTCAGATGTACCTAATCGACAGGTCAGTAGATGGTAGTAGTTACACGATTTACCAATCTATAAGAATTACTATAAGTATTTTTGTGGTTCTATTACTAGCGTTAAATAAAATATATTGATACATTTTTTATGCCGATAACTTAAATACATTGTCGCAGGCGGTTCATAAATAGCTGTCTGTTATTTGGTGTTTTTTTTGATATCGCAAATCCCAATACACATAGCTTCAGATTTCATTGCAAAATTGTTCATCAAATTCTCATTAAGGGAGGTTTTGTTCATTACCTACTTACGCACGACGGAAACAAGATAGTTGCGGTAAGGGTAAGAGATTTGTTTGTTTGTTTTTTTACCGTCACGGATTAAGGAGCGTTTCGTTATCTTCAACTTAAGTGATAACGAGTTAAAGCTATTTGTTTAAATTAAAATTGCATTAAAAATTGCCAGGATATTAGTCTCTTCTGCGAGAAAAGGGACAAAGCACAACAAAACATTCACAACTATTCTAAGCAATACGACCATTGCATGTGTCAAATATAAACAATAAAAAATATGCCTGTAAAAGGTTATAAAAAATCAATGTTACAGCCGTTTTTGTGTGTTGTATAAAATCTTTTCTTTTCTACATAAAACTATAACAGCGCATCTCCAAGGATTTGGCTTCAGAAAACTTGTAGACAAAGTTTGGGCGCAGAAAGGCAATATAACAATGAATCTTACAAGCCGCTGCTCTGGAAATTTACTCACTTTAGGCACTCAAACATATACATGCTGGAAGTCACATCTACCGAGATTTCAAATTACATAGCTGTGTCTATTTTGAATGAAGGTTTTATGACACTTTAAACTTGGAAATTGTGTTTGTAAACATTGGTTCTGAAAGCCATACATTTGCTTATAAAAGAGATGAGCAAGGAATCAACCGCTCCTATCTGCGAGGTTTTGAAGCTTCTAAAGAAGGTAGATCTGCTGGTATGGCTGAAAGTGAAGATAGTTTGAAGTGGAGGAAGGGACATTATACGGCACAGGAATCGCTGATGAAAAAATGTAAGTATAAAACATTTAATTACTTAGACTGCCCAAAACGAGACTCAAACTTTAAAAGCGTTTTTTCTCCAAACTATGTTTTTCGGAAATCGACTCGAATCGGAGCCGACATGATATCTCAAGTTTCGGTCGATCGATTTACTTTAAATTTGGTACAGAGCTTTTTAATATATGTCGCTACCGTTTGATGAGAGCATATGCCAAAAATGTGGTAAAAAATATAACATTTTTTTTTACATGGCCGCCATTTTAGGTCAAATTTTTTTTTCGTAAATCGCTCCCTTCATGTGAAAGCTACATCCCTACTGCTTAAGAAATAAATAATATATTAACAAATTTTGTTGAGTACCCACTTTGCAAGCCGGTACTTTCTTGAATTTCTTTACCGTTTTTTTAGGTACAGCGTTTTAAAACTAAGTACTTAACTTTAGACTAGAATACCCGCTTAAGGTATCTACTACCTATACATAGATACTTCTACTACCCTCCCGACCTAATATTCTACTATAGCTACAAGTTACAAGACGTTTAGGCTATGGCCTAAGCATGCTTTTAAAATTACTATTCCTAAGTTTACGAATTTCGTACCGAGATGTTCGTAGCAAGGTCATTAATGCGATTAAAAACTGTTTGACCATAAAGAAAAAAGTAAGGTAAATAATTCGTAAAGAAGTATTTTTTTTATAAATACTACCTGACCCGGCAAACGTTATTTTTCCATCTTTACTTTATTATATACTATACATGAAAATTTATCGTACTACAATTATTATATTCGATTGTCATCTTGCAACCCTATTGGGATCTGTGGATGGAACAGAATAATATAAAAATCGCGATTAAAAAACAGATGTTGACTGTAGAAGGGTGAAAATTTGAAGTTGTATGTAAAAATAAAAAAATAATTTAGGGGTGGGTCACCCTTATCATTTAGGGGTATGAAAAATAGATATTTGAACATCTATTTGCACACAAAATTTCATACAAATCAGTACAGCCGTTTCGGAGGAGTTTGCTTTACAGGGATTTTCATATCTTATTCCGTTCCAAAAATATAGCCATTTTTGTCCTACAGATGGAATAATAAACATCTTCAACTAAGGGTTAGTTTATGAAGGAAAAATAAATCAATAACTGTGGTCAATGATAAGTTAAATGTTACATAAATTCTAGGAAAACTAAATAACTCTATTTATTTAATTCTGGTATTCATAACTCTGTTAAAACGAACATGTCTTTATAAATCGTCCCCGTAGTTGGAAAATTAAATAACCCTGATACCCCTTTTGTATTTCTGAGATAAACGCAAACATGTGAGACAATTATCAAAGCCACTAACTTTTACATTAAAAATATATTTCGTGTTTGATAAATTCAATAACTGCATTATTTCACCTTACTTTACTCTACCAAATGGATTATGGTTGTAGGAAAATTAAATAAATAGCCGAAATAAGTAGCAAATTGAAGTTACGATATAAAAAATAGTTGTGGCAAAATTAAATAACTTGGTTTTTTATGTTTTAGTTATAGTTAAATGTAGAGCTCGGTTTGTTAAAGCAAAAGGTAAAGGGTAATCAGGCCCACAAAATATATAATTACCGGTACAGAATTATAGGTAATAATTAAAAATAAAAAAAAGTTTAAATCGCGATGGTAAAATAGGGGTTGATCGTAGAGAGGTGAAAATTAAGAGTAATATATTTTTTTTATTCCAAGTCATGACAAAATAAGAATAAAAGTTTTGCCAAAAAAATTCAGATTTATAATTTACAAATAAAAAATAGGGGTTGATCGTAGAGGATTGAAAATTCGGGGTTGTATTTATTTTTCAATGTTGTATCATAAAATTTTATTTATTAATTTAAAAAAAATGGTGTGGACTACCCTTTACATTTAGGGGGATGAAAAATAGACGTTGGCCGATTCTCTGACCTACCCAATATGCACACAAAATTTCATGAGAATCGGTCCAGCCGTTTCGGACGAGTATGGTACCAAACATTGTGACACGAGAATTTTATATATTAGATTAACCTCGAAGACCAAAGTTTCTTCAACGTATAATAACGACGGAAGAGATAACCAATTGTATAACAAATTTATAGTTTTTAAGAAATTATATTTTTTATAGCCTAGGTTTCCTCTACGAACTTCGCTACGGTTTTCGTAGCTCGTAATTTTACAATAATTACTTAAACCGCCGAATTTATTTCTGGTTCACAGTTTTTTTATTTGACATTGCACAGTTCACTATTATATCGCATCAGGCAGAGATAATTAAGTATACGTAGTTGGTGACAAATAATATCTATGGCACGTGAAAGCGATACGAATCCAATCTGTAGCGGCGATTGCCAATTAATTCTCCGATTTCAATTGACTGTGTCCAGCGCGCCTTCTTTTGTTACCTTATCACTGAATAAATAACAATACAACACCTGATACTTACTTATTATATTAAAACGTATTTGTGTTATTTTTTTTAATGCTCTTATCTGTTGTCAAATCAATGTATAATAAGTGACCCTTTATCTTGAGATAGGTATCTGAATAATCTTTTTTAACTACATAATTCGGTGGTTGAAACGGTATCAAATGTGTTTATAACAAATACTTTCTTAAAGTTTGTAAATATTCTGGGACCTTCTTTGCACACAGCAATCATCCCAAGTAAGCAGAGCTTGTACTACTATGATATGAACCGGATAACTGATAAATTTACCAATATACCTGCTACTTTTTTCATCTTAATACATAAACAGGGTGTTACAAAACTACCCGTAAAGCCGAAAGGAGGTAAATGGGGCCTTATAACGAGTACATTCACAATATTTATGAACCGTATAAAAAAAAAATATTTTTATGAATTAAAAATAGAAAAACTATTAAAATAGAGAATTATTAGGTAAAATAGGTACAAATTTTACATAATTATTATTTTCCAGAAAGGCCTACGTAGGCCTAAATAATCTGGTTCCCTGACATGACAGCATACTAGGGTTGTTGTATGGTTGATAATTAATAATATTTTAACGGGGTATTTTGTTACACGTTTTATATATTTTACTTAAGTATATTGGATAGCTACACCCAGACACTGTACAAACGCACAAAAAATAAATGTCCTGGGACCCCACTACATGAGGCGAAGTCACGATCACTTTTTGGGTTTCTATTATTATACCACATGGGCCGAATAACAAGCAGACGCTTCGCAGAATGGTAAGTGGTCACCGCTGCCTATGGACATTTGCTACACCAAGGTCATCGCCAATGGGTTGTCGTCCCAGAGACGTTAAATTGTTATGTCTCATGTGCCTGTAATTTCACTGGCCCCCTCACCTTTCTAACCGAAAGATAGTAATACAAGAGCATTACTGCTTCACGGTGGAAATGAGTAAGATGGTAGTACTTCCCCGGGCGGACAGGTTTCTAACAAACCCACTGGCCCGTTAAAAGATTTAGTCTGATTCTATGAATAGAAATGAATTGCCTTTTGTTAGTCCTAGACCTACGCTCACGAGAGCGGTCGGGCAGGCAGGACTTTCCATACTATCATCAGTATACATGCCATAAGCCGCTCTAAAGATACTGTTATTGAACTGTCTAGGTACTCATAAGCTTTGATTTTGATGAAGTTAGCCTATGAATATATTGATGAATTTCTAAAGTGGGCGTGGATGGAAATCTAAAGATACCGTTGTTTTCATTAAAATAGGGCCCGAGACTGTGGAGTATTTTCCGCTATTCCTCATAGTTTCGGATTTGGACAGCCACGTACGCACATAGTCTATGCACAATTGAAAAATTCATTCTGTAGCAGCTATAGTTACTTAGCTATTGTTTGATGCCAAGTATAAAAATAATGTAATAGTAATGGGCGCCGAGAGGAGGGTGCAAGGAGATGCACACGCACCACCCTAATATGGAACAGAAAATGCTTTATCCTTTTTTCTTTTTATGCTTTTTTCGATCGCTCGATTCTGTAAGGAAAATTACACTAACTCGATAATGTTTCGTCGCGGCCTCCGTGCTGCCTCTTTCGCTAACTACGCTAATACTACTAATCACGTGAGAGATAAGCTCTCCGAGGCCTCCGTGAAGCGGCTCGCCGACGAAGTTTGTACTAGCAGAATAAGGGGGCTGATATACATCCCTGAAATTAATTCTGCCGGCGCCCATGCAGTGGTGTAGCTACCGGAGGGCTAGACGGGGCAGTGCCCCTTGGCCCCCGAGCTCAGGGGGCCCCTCGGACTCTGACTTACAAACAGTGGCGTAGCTACTGGAGCGCAAGACGGGACGTTGCCCCGGGGGGCCCTCGGACTCTGACTTACAAACAGTGGCGTAGCTACCGGAAGCTACCGGAGAGCTATACGGGGCAGAACCTTGGGGACCACAAGCTTCGGCTGGGGGACAATTTTTTTTAAATAGTTTAGTTGAGTCCCTATTTAATTTTTTCCCCAGGGCCTACGGTTACCTAGCTACCCCACTGCACCCATGGTAATAGTTACAAAATCTAATACGTTTCACAAACGAATCATGCAGTTAATAATATGAACAAAGTATAACTGTTTATCGAATAATTACGAGTTGTGGGGCATAAAGCGTTCTTCACAACAAACAAGCGCACACTGTGTCCTGTCTGTCCGGACTCCTGCGCATTTGATTCATTATGCGCATGAGTGCGTTTGATTGTGCAATATTCAGCGCTAACCAACCGATGCATCTTATTATTTTATTTACGTAATTAACTGAGCTGTAGCTTCTGTAAACTGAAAAAGTGTCCTTATTGTATTGCAATAAAGGTAGATTTGGTGATGTATTGATTAATATATTATATCCGACATTTTATTTGTTCATCGAGGAATTAAAAAGGATTTTTTTTCTATATCCTACTAATATTATAAATGCGAATTTTTGTGTGTATGGATGTTTGTACTCTTTCACGCAAAAACTACCCAACGGATTTGGATGAAACTGTATATAGAAAATGCCTATGTGTTATCATAGGAGACTTTTTGTGCCGGGGAAATGTTACCTCCGTTGGGAACCCGGGTGCAACCGTGCACTAGTCATACAATAGTTTTGAATCAGATTTTGATGAAACTAGGCACATAGCTAGAGCATATCCTGGAATAACATATAGGCTGTATAAGAGTGAATAGGCTACTAACGGGATAGCGAGCTCCATCTTCGGCCTCATCTTCACTTGCCATCAGGTGAGATTGAGGCCAATCGCAATCCCGTCTGAAATAAAAAAAATAAAAAAAGGCTAATTTTTATCCCCGGGAAAATGTGACATTCCTTGGAAACGCGGGTAAATCACGGGGGACAGCTATATGATAAATCTAAGGTCACCTACCTTTTTGAAGAAGTAACAAGTTTTCTACAGCACATATTAGAACTAAGCACGATGGAGGCGGAGATAAAATCTACGAAGGTCACCAAATTACAAAATGATAAAGAAAACAAAAATATAAAATAAGAATAAAAAATATAAAAATACTTTGTCAGTTTATTATAATCATATTACATAATAATGTATGTACTGGAACTTAGTCTTTATCTGCCATATAAATAAAGTTCCTATTCAATAGGTATAATAAAATTATGTTCAGGAACAAGTTTGCTTTCGGAGATACACTTTTCAATCCATTCTTCAGTAACTACAAGCCATAAGCCGTCACGCTTACTTGTACTTTTCACTTCAGTTGACTTCTTATTCTTTGGAACAATAACATGAGTCAATTTGTCAGAATCCATTTCGCATAGTGTTGCACCGAACAGCCTCGCTCGCAATGCATTAATGCTGTCATTATTTACAAAATATAAGTAACAAGGCCTCAAGTATGAGAAGGGGTTATTGTTTTCGAAGATTTCCGCGTCTAGATTCAGCATTTCTTGTGGTGTGAGATAGATTTCGGGCTCCTGTGTGCAAAAATAGGTTAATTAATAAATAATCTGATTCTAAACTAAGCAGAGTTTGTACTACAACTGATAAACTAATGCTGGCAAAATCTAGCCTATTAGATTAGACACAGACATATTAATGGAACCCACGAACTGCGACTTGATGGCCAGGGTATCGAACCACGACCCCAACTAGCCCGTGAATTATCACAGATTTTATGCATTTTTTTTAGTAAAGAATAAGTTTTATGCCTGCATTTTGCTTTTTAAGAATTATTCTGAGCTTTGTTTTAAGAAAAGTTTGGAAGAAAATGAGGAATAGATACGGTATACGATATTCTTATAAAGAATGATAAAATAATCGCTTTTCTCCTAATATGTTAGAGAGCAATGGAGTCCATTTATATGAGATTCAATTTATAAGAAAATCAATTATGAACAAAAGTCTTCTAATGATCTGTAATTGAACCTGTTAGTGCGATTAACGACCCCAAAATAAATACTTATTAAATTTATAAAAATAGTCTTAAGTGCGAGTCGGACTCGCGGACGGAGGGTTCCGTACACCTGTACAATATTTTACAAAACGCCAAAAAACACGTTTCTTGTGGGAACCCTCTATAATTCTTAATTTTATATTATTTTTTGTTATAGCGACCTGTCAAAAGTTCAACTGTTAGGTACCTAATACAGTTCTTGAGATACAGACCGCTGACAGATAGATAAATTAACCATATTTCGAGTAGCTTAGTTATACTTACAACCTCATCCATTTTTCGGAAACACCTCTTCAATGTATCTACATCTGACATTTCGCTGTAACTGTCACCGAAACAATCGTAGTATCTAGCTAAAGTCATTTTGGTGATGACCTTAGTGCCGAGCAAGTCTAATGGTCTGAGCGCATATTGAGTTTTGGAGGGGGGCAGGGAGCGGAGCCATGCGGTGGTCGCGACGTCCGCCTCCCGGGACTCGATGACCGCGCGCACTCGAATCGTGACGCGACCGGCCACGCAACACCATGTGTGAACCCCTAAAATACATCATAGATCAGAACGTGAACCCTCTGAATTTTGAGTTTTCCAAGTAAATGTAACCTTTTTTTGTTGTGTATACACAAATTAGACTTTATTATCCCGGACTTCAGTTATACGGATTCGTGATTATGCTGATTGACATGTACATCGTAGGTACATACATACGTTTGTACGAAAATATCCAATCTCTTAATAATCATAAAAATTTTAAAAATTCAAAGTTGATTTAATTATATCTGAAATGAAGCTGTAATTCCGAACAAAGTTATTTTATGTTAAGATTCTAATAGGACGATAATAATCTGACGAGAAAAAAATATCGACTTACCAATATTAGCACTAACTCTTCCACCGTGCGATTGAACAATCTTCATCAATTCAAATTTCTTACAATCTTCATCATCGGAAAGAATGACAATTTCCCTTTCAGAAAGAGCATTAGACACTACGGGAGCGTCTCTTTTGGTTATTTTAAATTGTTCGGCCACTTGTGGAACCGTCGCTGCTCGCTTTCTGCGGGTTTTCATTCCAACATCACTAATTTGATCTTCGTTTATTTGTCTTGTACTCAATTTCACAACCGGCCCATGGTTCTATTTGAACAAACGTAATTAAAATTAGTATTTTAATGAAAGCCTAGACATATATCCTGGGACATTCTTCACACACGGATATCTGATCTCAAATTAAGCAGAGCTAGAGCTACCAGATTTATATAGGTATTTACATCCAGTCACACAATAAACTAACCTGTATACATGTACCTACACAAATGTATGCCCTGGATAGGAATCAAACCCAGAATCTGTAACAGTCAGGGTCGCTAACCACCTAATACTAGTGTTCTAAAAAGTTCTCGTAATATAATATTGCAACTGTAAATCTTATGCGTGGTAGCTCGGTAAAACCTGACTTGTTTTATATACATATAACATATACATCTTTACGCCCTAAATCCTCGAAGCGGTAGGCAGAGGTCTTAGTAAGTATTTAAGTCATCATTTCTAAACAAAGAAACTTTAATATTACTTTTCCCGACCCAAGATGTAACCCAGGACCTTCGAGTATTTAACCGAGCTTTATACCACTCGACCACCGAGGCAATGTATATAATACTAATTAAATAAATTTAACTATGTTTTTATAATTACATATTCACACAGACATCAATTTTGTCACAAACTACAAAAAGTCGCCAGCGGAAGACTTTCCTTGATGGTTATAAAATACAATCGGAAAATAACTTACTCCAATAAGTTGTTCAAACTCATCTAGGGTCATAATGTCCTTTTCAGGTTTATCGTCGCGTATATTTGTAATACGCGGGAACCGGAGTGTGTGAGTAGTGCCGAAGGTGTGACTCCTGATCAGTTCTGTGGCGCGAACCTTAGGAACATCAAAATTTTATGCTTACCAGCTAATTTTCTGTTTATAACATTATACATTCACCGGTTAAAATCTTTTTTTTTTATGTTTTACTAGCTGTTACCCGCGTGCACCCGCGTTCCCGTGGACTGTAGTTTCTGTCCTCAGAGATAGCGTTGATAACGAAAATTGTTTGAGAAAACCAATTTAGTTAATTTTGTTTAATATCAGCAGAATCGACCTTGTACAGATCAGTACCGAGTTAGTGCAATAAAGTTGTTTGTGTACTTCCCGTACCAGTATTTCAAAATTCAAAAAATTCAAAATTCAAAACCATTTATTCAGTTTAGGCCTTCGGAGGGCACTTATGAAGGTCAAATTTAAAGTTACTGAAGCTACAACCGGTTCGGAAGTCAGCCTTCAACTGAGAAGAACCGGCAAGAAACTCAGCAAGGTTACATTCTTTTTTATTTGTTATATAAATTTTTATCTATTCTGACTTTTTGGCTATTTTATAATTTCAATTTTACATTATTTTATATTTAGCAATTACAAAATACTTGTTATAGGTAACATTAAAAAAAAAACAAAACAAAAAAAAAATATGACAAGACTACAAAATAGAAAGTAACAATAATTAGGTACTTACAACTTAAACAAGAGATTTAGAGGTGCACTCTGCAGAGAGCAGCTATTTCCATACATTTTTATCTTCAATATAATGAACTACCTTGTAATACGCTTTTTCTTTCAAAACTTTCCTAATATAACTTTTAAATTTATGATCAGACATTTTGGTTGACCAAGAAATGACTTGTTAACTTTAGTTAGTCTAAAGTATGGAACAACTAACTTCTCCCTTTGTCTTGTATTTATACTATGAATATCTAATTTTGACTCAAACATTCCTATGTTTCTACGTATAAACATTATATTTTCATAAATATATAGTGAAGGTAATGTCATTATATTTATTTCCCTAAATAAATCTCTTAATGATTCACGGGGACCCATACTGTAAATTGCACGAATTGCTCTTTTTTGTATAATAAATATTGATTCTATATCCGCTGCTGCTCCCCAAAACAAAATACCATAGGACAAGAGGCTATGAAAATATGCAAAATAAACTAATTTGGCCGTCTCAACATTCGTCAATTGTTTAATTTTCCTAACAGCAAAAGCAGCCGAACTTAATTTAGCAGCTAGAGTATCAACCTGAGGTCCCCATTGCAATTTATTGTCTAATGTAAGACCCAAAAATACCGTTTTATTTACAAGATCAATATGGCTTCCATCTATTGTTATTTGGCTATCTACTTGTGCTACATTTGGTAAAGAAAACCTTAAGCATTTAGTTTTCTTTGAATTTAGTAATAGATTATTTGTAGTAAACCACCCACAGACAATTGACATAGTATGATTAACTTTAGTTAGATCTTTGTCTTTTCTATTAACTTTAAAAATTAATGATGTATCATCAGCAAACAAGACAATATCTGTGAGGTCATTTACAACATATGGCAAATCACTATATACTAAAAACAAAAATGGACCTAAAATTGAACCTTGGGGTACCCCCATTTCGACTAAAGAGCCCTTGGATGTTGTGCCGGTAATCCCTACCTTTTGCTGGCGATTTGATAAATAAGATAAAACAAGATCATGAGCAGTTCCACGAATTTCGTAGAAGTCAAGTTTTAGTAGTAGCGTACGGTGGTCAACGCAATCGAATGCCTTGGACAGATCACAAAAAATGCCAATCGCATCCTGTGAATCCTCCCATGCGCCATAAATGTGCCTCAGCAATGTTGCTGCCGCATCGGATGTAGATCTTCCCTTCATGAAACCGAACTGATGACCATGCAATACCTTATGCTTAGTAAAGTGACTTGACATTTGATTAAGCAGCAGTTTTTCAAAGATTTTACTAAGTGCTGGCAGAACGGAAACTGGTCTGTAATCAGATGGATTCTCCCTACAACCGGACTTGAAAATAGGTACTATTTTACTATATTCCATTAAATCAGGAAAACAACCCTGATCAATGCATTCATTAAAAATATTTGACAAAACAGGTGCAATCACTGTTATTATTGATTTTACGATTGTTACTGATAAGCCCCATAAATCTTCAGTACTTTTCATATTGAGAGAATTAAAAGTTATTATGATATCGCTAGCATTAATATGGTCAAATTTAAAACTTGGAAATGTATTATGAATATGCTGCTTGAGTAAAGATTCCGCTGCTATAGGACATGATTTAAGGCTTTTAGTAGTTTTACCAGGTATACTCGTGAAGAAGTTTTCAAAAGCACAGGCTACATCTAAATTATTTAAGAGTTACCTGTTCATTATTATTTCTAATTTTACCAGTTTCCGTATTAATAACATTCCATATTTCTAATCAAAACAAAATAAATGATTTTTGTTGGTATAAGGTGACAACAAAGGATTATCTAGGAGTTCAGAAACAGTATAAAAAAGAAGTAAAACAACTGGAAACTTATATGCATTTCACGGTATACTGGAAATGTTATTTTATAAATTTTAATTAAAATTGTAACATTGTAATATTGGGAATAGTATAGATTAGATAAGAGATAGATAATAAGATCAATTACTCTTTACACTTATTACAATTAGGCTTGCCTGTAAAGATAGACGTAAGTTTCATGGTTAAATAAATAAATTAATAAAAAAAAACATTAATCTCACCTGCAACACTATAGAACGTTCTGGTAAAAGCCAAAAGTCTGGTTTCTCGCGGTTAAAGACAAGGCTAGATGGAGGCGGTATAGTTTTGTATGGCGACCATTCCTTCTCAAGCGCCGAGCAGAGGCGCTCGCGCTCGTCGTACGTAAGCCCAGTGGACACGCGACCCACACATAACCAGCGGTGGGGCATGTCATCTATCCAAAATACATAATTATACATAATACAACGGAAGTTTTCAATCAAAACACACCCGCAGTTTAATGTTACTTAGCGGGTCCAATTATAAATCTAAACCATCCTGGGACCCACTCAACACAGACAAAAGAGAGTCAAAGTCGGTACAGCTTTTAAGAGGAGTCAATGACAGAAGTACTGAAGAGTTTTATATATATGGCAAAGATAGAGAAGGTACATATTTAGTACCAGTGCTAACTAGGCCTTTTTTACGTAACCTCTAAAATTTGACATCGACAATTAGTCGCGTTATATACATAGGTACCTACTTTCACTTGGAAAACTGAAGATGTATTATGGTTATGATAAAATATTTGAAAAAGCTTTTGAATTATGCATTTTTAAACAAAGGAGAAATGCGGTTAGAAAGGTAAGGGAGCCGGTGAAAACAGACAACTGAGAATTAACAACGTCACGTCATCAGGGTCGACAACGCATTGGCGATGCTCTGGTGTAGCAAATGTCCATTGGCGGCGGTGACCACTTACCATCAGGTGGACCGTGTACTTGTCTTTCGGAAAACGCGGTATACAAAAATAATAAATGCTTAAAAAAAATTGAAAGCCGTTCAGTTATTCCAAGTGAACACAAACTTATTTTATTTCTATCTAAATCTTACCTGGTGTGGCCCGATCAGCGCAAGCGACAAGGAAGCTTTTGGCTCGACCCTGTCGCTTGTTCTCAGCCTCGTCCGCACCGATGATCACAAGGTCGAGGTCGCTCATGCACCCTTCTGTATACTATAAATAATAATAGATACTTTAATAGATATAAAGAAGTTTTTATTTTCCTTATATATTTAAAAATGAATCCCTATTTTCGTTAGTCACGGCATCACGCATGGACGGCTGGACCGATTTCGCAAATTCTTGTTACACAAAATTTTGTTGTATTGTCAGGAGAAGGTTTTTGTGAATGAAAAAATTAAGAAAGTTCTGCGGAAAATTTGAAAATTACGATCAAATTAATATTTCTAATGTAACCTTACCGCTTTTGACAATATAAACTCTTATAATGTAAGCTTATGGTGTTTGATATAAATGTCAGTCGTTTGACAATATCGTAAATAATTAAATATTCGTTAAAACAGGACGACTGTCGAGTCAGCTAGTTATAGCATAATAACGGTTGACGGGCCGGTTCCCACTCAGGACAAACATCTGTGTGCATGTACAAGTACATTAGTTTTTGTTTTATTTAAAGATACCAAGTAGTTTTGATTTTACAAGCATTCAATTTCCCTCAAATTTGTTTGCGTAAATTTGTTGCCCCGCTAAGTCACCGAACCCCGGATGACGTCATTTTTCTGTTCTGCGGTGATCGGGCACTGTCGGACGTCGACCGACTGAACGTCACGAATCAAAGAGCCGATTGAGCCGTTGAACTAACCACTAACGGCCAAAATTAATATACGATCCCGATCTAAAATCGCAAGATTGAAGTAGAATTTTGACATTACGTGAATTAATTACTGTCAAAAGGTTCAGCAATCCATGGATTTTCGATCGAGATTGCATATTAATTTTCGCCGTTAGGGCATCAATAAAGGCCAGAATGTCATTAGATTGATATAAACGTAAAGTGATCATTATATTGCGTGGAGTACATTTTGTTGTTTCAGATATTAAGTTTATGCAAAAATTACATTTGTTGTGGCTCTCTAGACATGGATAAAAGAGCAGCTTTCTGCATATAGTTTCTAAAAATATGTGTTTCACTTTCTGAGTTCTGCGTATCTGAGTCTTCATTACGATTGTTTGAATGTTGATCAAGCATATACATTTCATGAGAAGAGGTGTTAGAACATGTGTCGTTCATAGTACAAACTGATATTGTTCCTGGATTAAATATTATTTCACCCACTTTCTTAAAATATTTTCCATCAGTCATGGTAGATTTATGGACACCTTTATCTTTCAGATTTGCTTGCACTATATTACTACCTTATTTTTTTTTGATATTTCCAAAGGCTGGTTGTTATTTGCAAAGCTTAACCGATCTTCTAATCCTGTTTCATCTGGACAGCAAGCAAGTAATATTTCATGTTTTTCAGTTTTTTCATCTAACGTCGGAATTTCGTCTTTATTTAACAGTTTCTCAAAATATTTTATTTGGTCATGTTTTTTCACAGCAGATCTCTTGGGTTCATCTTTATTTTTTTGTTGACATTTAAATTTGTGAGGAACTACTCCCTTTTTAAGTGAAATCCTTCCCCCAACCAGCTTATATTTAATATAGTTCTCCATATCATTTTCAATCTAAAACAAAAAAAATACTATAAAATGTATCTATATACATTCAGTCCCGTTTTAATAATATTTATTAAATAAAATATATTAACCAAATTTATAACAAACAAGAGTTGCACTAAACACTATATTTAAACCCCTTTTATGTTGTATACTATTCTGTTTTTAGTAACTTGTTGTTATAGCAGCAGGACAAATACATGAAAGTCTATGAATTTCAACTATCATGGTTTATGAGATTGCCTGGTGACAGATAAACAGATAGACAGACAGACTGACTGACAGAGTGAAGCTTTAGTAATAGAGTATTTACCCTTTGGGTATGGGACCCAAAAATCAATCCATAACACAAAATAGCTCGATTGATTCCAAGATATTATGTATTAATAATTATGTCCGGTCCAAATTTTAGTCAAACTAACATAATATGTAAGTATGTATAAACATAGCAAAATAAAGTTTCTGATACCAAAGGTTTTGCACCTCTGACCTGATTTTATGTTTATATTTACCAACAAGCAAATTACAATAGATTATATATATATCTACATAAAAGTGTACTATACTTACGTCGAAATGATCTTCGCAACAATAAACCTTGCTTTTTTCACCAAAGGGATCTAACCTCTTCATGGCATTTAACCACTTTTTTCGTATTTTTAAGTTCATTGGCACTAGGAAAAACAACTTTTCCGGCATCTTGGTAGTAGTACTTGTACATTTTGGCACGACACAGTATTTCCGAGTACTAGGATTGGACATATCCAATGATTTTTAGGGAAACGTAAAGCAGCGGTACGGAAAAGCGCTAACGGACTAAGTGATGGTTGGAAAATGACGTCATGCGTCAGACATCGCCAGTGTTACCAACTCGAAATCTGTTTCGGAGGTAGATATGATTTCAGAAGTTGGTAGTTTCCTACCAATTCTACTTTGTTCTAAAGTTGGTAGATATGTAGCCATATTTTTTATATTTAAAATTTTTCATAGTTGATCGCACTGTTCCCGTATTAATAATTTATAAATTGTTCGAACAGTACCCGTACGAATAGACTCAGCCTTGATGAAATCACAGTTAAATAATTTTTTACGCGGTCAGCTGTTTTATACTGTAATAAAAAAAATTATGAATTAATGTGAAGTTTACATACTGTCCCCGTTTTCTCATTGGTTAAAATTTAAGCGTGCGCGCCGTTCAAATTTGAAATATTGGAGCATAAATTAATATTCTCTCTGTGTTTGAAAAGTTGGTAGATTTTTTTCCAAGGTAAAAGTTGGTAGATCTACCGAAAATTAGGAAGAGTTGGTAGCACTGGTCGTCGCGTCGCGAGCTCACTTTAAATTCTATAATTTGGGAATTCATTAATTAAAGTATCAAAATAATTCTTTCACATGTATTTTTTTTATTTTTGACAGAGATTACATTAAGCTAAAATTCAAAATTAGTGATAATTCTCCATTCAACAATATAAGGAAGAATTTTAATTTAATTCTAATTTTGAGGAAAGAGCCTTCCCTCAGAGATTTTATTTCGCAGTGCGGCCATAGCCGTACTACCGTCATAATCAGTGCAAATAACCTAATAATGCCTTAAAACAGGATTATCAAAATCGGTTCACAATCGGTGAAAATATCAGGTAAAAAAACATATAGTAAAACTTGAACCTCCTTTTTTGGAAGTCTGATAAGAGAGTGCCGATAGAAAGGCTTAGAATGTCCAGGGCGTTGATAATGCTAAATCAGCACATTGCAGGGCACGGTCACTCTGCGGGGTAGACATGAGATAAGAGCCTACCGCTTCGAGCATCGTTATGCATGCCAAAATACAGTGGTTGATTCATGTCTTGACTCGTACACTACGAAGTAACGTTTCATTCATGTATATTTTTTTCATTTAATAATCTTAGTGATCATTCTGTGTATTTACTAAATAAAATAGGTATGCCCGATACGACACGATATATCGTAACAACTATAAAGCACTATACGATATATCGATATTCGGGCCATATGATATGCTCGATATATCGTTTTCCTATAAAAATATTGCATTAACGTATCGCATCAAACTAGGACAATGTTTCACATTTTATAATTTTAAAATTCTTATAACATCATCAAAATGATGATAAACCGTGCCGCCATTGAATATATTGTTATTCGTAATAAGAGATACCGCTGACACAACTGTTTAAAGAACGAGAACAGCCGACTTTTGTTTAGATTATTTTAAGGTTACAGTAAAAACATCTACTCTTTACATTATGTGATTGCATTGATATACACTTATTATCAAGGGACTTGGGAGTGATTTTTGACTCCAAGTTGACTTTCATACCCCATCTTGACAACATCATCAGCAAATCTTCAAAGACATACGTACGGAGTCATCTTGAATACTGTTCTGTAGTTTGGTCACCTCAGTACAATGTGCACTGTTTGAGAATTGAGCGAGTTCAGAAGCGATTCCTAAGATGCCTGGCATTTTCATGTGGGCTGCACAAGCAACTGCCATCTCTAACGACAAATTGAGACAATTTGGAATGGACAGTTTGTCATGTGGCAGACAAGAACAGGACATGACCTTTCTGTATAAAGTGTTAAATAGTGGAATTGACTGTCCATTACTACTGGAGATACTGAAATTGCGCGTTGACAGGGAAAATCTTTTCCCTCTAAAATACCAACACCCAAAACTGGTAACTTCCATCAGCCAGGAGTTGTTGTGCACACATCGTAACCCGATGGACGTGGCATACGCCCTAAACGAGGTATACAATGGTATATACTCGTCCAAACTTCTAATAAACTCCATGAAGCTAATGAGATATACGGATGAGCAAGTACCCAAAACACTCCCTAACACCCTATTCCTGGTCCATACCCAGGAAGAAAAGGCATTCTTGACCAGCAAGGGATATGGAGAGGGCACAGGGTCACGCGTCCTTACCATCCACGAAGCGCAAGGAGCCACGTACGAGTCGGTCCTCATCTTTAAAACAAAGGCCAAAAAACTCCAACTCCACGACAGCGTGCCGCACGCGGTAGTGGCGATATCGAGACACACCGTTGGCTGCACCTATTATGCAGACGACGGTGATGACGCGATCGGCAGGTATATCCAGCGGGCGACGGCCGCGTCGACAAGAGCCATTTTCGAATACAACTTAAAAATGGCCATAAAACATCGAGATGCAGTTGTCATGGAAAGTCTTTTGGGAGCGAAACCATCCGAGGCTGAAATAGCTTAAACTTTAATATTTAGAATTATAAATTTTGATGAATAAGTGTAGCTAAATTTAAGTAAATGCTATGTTATTTTAATCCATGTATCGGCAATAGAAAAATAAAAAAAAAAGAAATTGCGCGTTCCACGTCGGGTGCCTGGACAGGTGCAGGTCAATTCGGGATTGTTGAAACCACCATTTGCCAGAACCAATGTAAAACAATTTTCTCCCACAGCTCGCTTGTCGAAAGCTTACAACGCTATTTGCCGTGAAGTAGATGTGTTCGGTGATAAGCTATCCACATGCAAAAAAGTTGTTTAAGAGTTGTTAAAACGCAGGGATCAAATTTAATTCATTAATTGTATTGTCTTGTTTCTGTATTTAGTTTTTTAATTTTTCACTTTCTTTTTAATAATAGATTTGTTTACATGACATCTTGAAATGCTGTGCATTTAATTGCTATTTTTAAGTTATGTAAAATTAAACAGTAACAAACATGTAACAGTTACTGATTGTCCTAAATAAATAAAATAAAAAATATCGCATATCGATTGAAAAGCATGCGATACTAATATATCGATACAAAGGGAAGCGATAATATCGCGTATCGATACAAAGGAATTCGATACAGTTATGATGCGATATATCGATACAAAACACTTTTTTGGGCATCCCTAAAATCCATACTAATATTATAAATGTGGATGTAAGTTTGTTTGTTACGCTTTCACCCGAAAACTACTTTACCGATCATCATGAAACTTTGTACGCATATTCTTGGAGGTATTATAAGTAACATAGGATACTTTTTGTGCCAGGAAAATGTTACATCTCTCGGGAACGCGGATGAAAACACTTTTATTGTTATAAATTACGAGTGTATATACCTGCCTACTTAATTTAATGTATTTAGTATTTATGTAACAGTGGCGTGCATTGTTAGTAGGTATAGGAGGTCCTACGAGGCCCGCTTAGTCTGGCCAAACAGGCCCGCTCATTACGCATACAGACGGTTAGAAGTACCTACCTACCAATTTACAATTGCTCTCCGTCGGCTAATAGAGTAAGCATGCCTACTTATGGGTGTTAAATGGCGATGGTCGTATGTCAGAGTATTATGCGTGTATGTTATTAAATATCGTCATTTTTATTTATTTCTTGTGATGTGTCCGCGGACGCAGCAAAGCCGCCCGGACTGCAAAGAAATTCAAACTCTCGCTGCGGGCATTTTAGACACATTTAAGTGCGTAGTGGACGCAGCGAAGTTCTGTATATGATTATCGCGTTCGTTTTTTGCAATTTCTTAGAGAGTGAAGTATCTGTTACGTAGTAACTTTTAAGTAATCTGTGGTAAGCATAAGACAAACAAATGAGCAAAAAAAATTATTTTACCTCGGGCTTTATCTTATACCATCCAGCGTTGCGTCGATTGGCGATATAATAAGACTCAGTATCCTTTACAACTACTCCCTCTTCCTGGCTTTCTATAGCTTTATTTAATGCAGTGATTATTTCGGAACTGCAACAAACAATTACAACACACGGTCAATTTACACTCCCGAGGTAGGGATAGTTATTTTTCGGTCCACCTGATGGTGAGTGCTCACCGCCGCCTATAGACATTTGCAATACTTGGATAATAAATGAACCTTATTTCAAAATAAATAAAGTAAATCCCGCAATATTTCTAAACGTCAAAAGGTTAAGGTTTTATATACATATTTTACAAACCATAGCAAGTGCTGTACCTGTATCTATATAAGCACTTATATGTATCTAAGTATAGTGTTACGATTATTCGTGTGCACAATATACATTTTTTCTGAATACAGCATTGGGTTCTTCGAGAAGGTTATAAAGACATTTTCAAGCGAGTGGTAGTCATCGTTTGCAATTACAAGCGACCATATGATGCGGAGACCGTTTACCACCAGCCGGGCCTATTAGTGGCCAGCTTATTAGTGGTCTATACGAAAACTATCCTGTATCTCCATCTCTCTGTCACACCTTAATTTCACTCCACTAGGTTCGGATCGGTGATTCGATCTAGGACCTGGAGCAAACCGCCTCAGAGCCGTCAAAATTAAGAAGGCTGTCTTTAAGCCTTAAGGTCTACTGAAGTACTTACTCATCGTATACAATTTTCCTTGCACTGTGTTGAATTACTCCGGGAATATCAGTAAACATAGAATCAAGAAGTCTCAGTCTTTCTTTCAGCGGTAAGCCACCTTTATCAACAGGGCCCACTAAGCTTTTACCATTGTAGTAAAGTAAATCAAACGCGCAGAAACATGGAGTAAATCTTGAATTCTCTGTAATCTTTTTGATATCAAATGCCATTCCTGTAAAATTATAAACAATTTAACATGTACTTAACTGTACAGAACTACTATAGTTTCCATTTCTCTACGATGGTCTGAGGACTTCGTTATACTAATGCTGTAGTAGGTATATAGGTAACGTATATCAAAATTACTCGTGACAAATGAGATCATTATTGTGATGTTAAGGTGTCTGTGTAGCATGTTCGTGCTCATTCGTGCTGATATCAAAGGGAGCTTCGTGTTTAACCAGTTTTTCCATGCAAATTTTGTACGATCAGCAACATAGAGATCAAAATTGATAAAATACACTAAAAATAATATATAGATTCTCCGGGGGCTCGGTAAATTACAGGTACATGATACTTTACAACTTCACGTCTTACGGTATAAATAGCATTTTTGTAGACACATATTTACTTTATCTTGGATAGATGCAAAGTTACTACTTATGTTGCTGACTTTTCCTTAATGTCACATTAAGGCATGTGTAACTCAGCTCTGAACCGGTTCAACAGATCAAATCACATCTACTTGAACAGTCGAGCTGCGGCTCAAGAGCAAACTAAACAGCTCACGGCTCACTTATTATTTTTCAGTCTGTTTACAATCTGCGATCTATTCTGTCATATTGAGTCGTTGTCGAACTGCGGCACGCCAGTGGCGTAGAGACTCTGTGATCGGTCGGCAATATTTGAGCTGATCTGTGAACTGGTTCGCAGCTCACGCATTTTGGTTGAGTTACCCATGTAAATAAATAAATAAAATAAATAAATAAATGTCTATTAATGTGCGGATCTCGGCCCGTGAAATTCCAAAGGATATCTTGGATATCCGATCACAAACTAATAAAAGCTATAGTTAAAATACCTACATAATAATATTATATTAAGTATTTACTTTATTTTTGTTCTTACCTTTCGAACTGAAACATTGATCGTTTTTATGCCAGCCCATCATTTCACCGTCCAGAATAAAGCTAGTCACGCTTGCTGTAAAACAATCTTTGAGAAACGGCGTCAGTAGACCAGAGTCGTAGGTTTTTCCATAGTTACTGGAATACGGATGGCCTTTCCTTGAGAAATATTCGAACACTCCATTTTTCATGTGGATCTATTGCAACCAATAATGTAATTATTTACATAGATACAATAAGATCGATAAATAGTAAAATTATTTCTATGACATAAATATTTATATGTGTAGATTACTATTTATGTCATAGCTCTTACGTCAAAAGCTGTTTAGTCCTTCAAGCCGGATTGTACAACATATAAATACTTTAATAGTTACCTGAAATCTTTCACCATCGAATTTTTCTTCAATTTGATAAATTTTATTCAATGATAACTTGCTGACATAGGTAATATTGAGCCTTTCAGATAACATAGGGCTTACTGCGCTGAAAAGCTGGATGCCCAGTTCCAGAGGCCTCGTGTCCCCCTCCTCGCACTCATCACATACCTTAAATTTCAATAACAGCATTAACATTTAGGTAAGTACCTATAGTGGATTATCGTAAGCACTAGAGAAGTTTTTATCATCGTCAGGCTCTAAGAAACTCTATTCTTTATGAGGAACGGTTATAATTTGAAATAGATTTGATCTACTTCAAAGGGGCATTTATTCCATTAAATCGTGCGTTATCATACCTACTTTGGTTGTTCAAATGGTTTGTAGGTATGTCTTTAGTAAGTACATAATGTTACCTTTGTCAATTTCCCGCAATTCTCGTAATATTCAGGAGCATCAGGGTGTAGCGCAGCTAAAGTACGATGAGTTCCTAGCCCAAGTTTCAAATCCTTCAGTATTATCCTTAGGAACCACTTTATTTGATCTGCACTCAACCTTCTTAAAATATTACTGAATAAGTCATCGAGCATCTCTGTCGAATAATCGTTAATTTGGTAAAAAGCGACAATTATTATAATATTAAGGTTATATCTATTCGCCTATTTATTTACAGCTTACTTTGATTTTACAGTTAACTCTGTATTTTTAGTAAGTCTACCTATTTCCTACGAAGAATATCCTTTGTGGAATAGCGCAGACTTTACAGGTACTTACTTACCTACTTTTTAATCTGTTAATATGGGAAAATTCCTAAAGCGGAAGCTAGCTCCTGCTCTACTTAAATATACAGGCCAACAAAATTATAAATACTTATTGAGTTTTGCGATTTTCATCGGTGGGAAGATAATACTTAATAACTTAATAATACTTAAAAAGAAATATTTACAGCCAGTTAACGCACTTTGATATAAGACGTAAAACCCTAGACCTAAATATAATGAATTACTAACAAAGAAAAACCTACTTACGTCCTTTGTTTCCAACTTCCGCTGAAGCTATCTTGTCGAGAATATTATTAATCTCTCCTATAGACAAAGTGGTTGTCTTATTTCCAATTCTGTTCTTTAACACAAAATATGCTACGCCAGGAAAATCACTATCCTGTGTGTTGCCTACTGATCGAAAATTAAGCAGCTTTTGAGCGTCCGATGACTGCTTGTTCAACGATAAAACTTTGACAAGTAAAGCGCCAAGCTTGGACTCCTTCAGATTATAAGCATTCCTTTCCCTCTCAAGATTGGGCAACAGAAGCCTCATTATAGGGAAGAGTGTTGAATTCTGAAAATAGTATACATCATACATTCTCCTTGGATATGGTAATAATAATTTTATTATCACCGTAGGTTTTTGAATATTCTAGAGAAAGTGTTACCTTCTTTGTGCGATCAAAATTTGCAGCATTTAATTTTAATTCATTGAAGAAATTAACCAATATTTTTTCTTGTTCCTGTCTCTGCTTCTTATTTTTATGTATCTTCTCTAAGACAAGGCATAGCACATCAAATCTTACTGACTCTGCTGGTACCACTTGTGTAGCCATTTTATTAAATTACTATTTTCATGACATATAATTGTTTGTAATCTAAAACCAAAGTTATTTACATTAAAAAGGTGGTCAAACTCTAGATACGTTATAAACTTAATTTGGTGGGGGATAAATAAGATGGTATGTAAACAGTAAAACTCAGTATAGGTTTAACATTATGTTTAATTATTCTATTACAAGATACTTCATTAGGTATTTTCTAGCCATCTCAGGTGAGTGATCTTTATATATTAAGTAGAGATTGAAAGCTGTTTCTTGTTTCAAGTCAATGACTCCATGTTTCTCACACTTTGTGATTGGACTGCAAGCCAATGCTCTCTCATAATATTCGACTGCTAAATTATTAATATTAAGCATTTGGTAAGCTCTTCCTAGATTGTAATTTGTTTCTTGGTCACATTTCCGTAGACTTTTATAGGTAAGCAGATAGGACATTCCTTGTAATATTAGATTATGATGTTTATCCACTGTCCTTTGTGCTGCCATCACCAAAACTGTAATTGCAATCAATAAAGCTGATAATGGTTCCCTACATTGCTCATGGTATTCAAAAAAGTATTTAAGTGCCACTAAATATCTTCCAGATGTAAGGAAGTTGTTACCAAAGAAAAGGTTTTTAACAACAGTTTGGTCCTTTTGAAACAATCTTGATAAAAATTTTGAGTGTGTATTTTCCTCCACAGAATTTAGCACAAGGTTTAATAGATTCCATGAGCGTGGACCTGGGTACTTTGGTGCAAATTCTCTTATAAATCTTAAAGCATTCTGGTGGTCATTACTAAGTAGACAAGCCTGTAGACAGTAAAACTCTATATCTTGACGATGTGATGATAGGCTTTTTGACATTATGGCACCAAATGATAATCTTTGCATAGTAAAATATTGTTTATTGTCAAAAGCAATTTTTAATAATTCAGTGTAAAGGTCCCATTCTTGCTGAGGTGTCAATTTAAATGTCTCATCTTCATCAAAATGAAGGTCATCCTCATGGTAAGTATTCTCGCCTCTCATGGATCTAAAGTTGTGTATGAGATCAATCCCCACTTTAGTTTTACATGCAATGTTTAATTCTTCTGGATGTCTATACCTGACAAATGATTTTGATAACAAAGCTTCACCTACCTCTAAATATTTCAGAACCCTATTATATTTTTTTAATGCCAAACACTGTTCATAAAATATACCAGCACTGACAACATATTTGTAGTCCTGACTTAATACTTCTAATGCTTTATCAATGTTTCCTTTATGCTCCAGTATTGAAAATAATTTTCTACGAGCATCTGGATGTTGGGGAGCATGCTTTAATACTTTATAATAGGACTCAATGGCATCATCTTCCTTCCCTAAATTTTTTAGACATTCTGCATGCTTAAGCCACACAGCTCCCAGATCAAAACTGCTATTCCTTACCAAAGGTTCAAGCAGCTGCATAGCTAATTCATGATGACCTACTGAAGAAAGTGCTTCCTCTATATCCATGTATAAATCACCTGCTTTCTCTACATCATTTGTCAAAAAATCCTTTAATAGACTTTGAACTAAATTTATTGCACCCAAATGGATAAAGCAGACTAGCAACTTGCTTTTTAAATCAATTGGTAGATTGTTTGGAATAGAACACTTTAAATAATTTGTTTGTTCTTCAATAACATTATCTGAGTTCTTGACTGTTGTTATTTCTGCTTCAATGTCAACACCTATATTTGCAACAAATATTTCAATGCATGTTTGAAATTGTTTCCTTGCAATAAGTAGTTCTAAAAAAATATTTGTATCTTCCACAGTAAATACTGAGGAACATTTTTTATATGCTGTTGCCATCACTTCAAGTGCACGTTCTTGTTCATTATTGTTGTGATATAAAGTTACAGCCAGTTTAGCATATTTCATGACAATTTCATTTTCACTAAAAGGCAATGAAGACACTATTTTGTGATAGCATTTAACTCTAGTGACATTTAAAGCCGAGATTGGATATTTGGTTTCCTCCAGCAGGGTCAGGAGCTCTAGACGTTTCATGTGTGTTTCAAAATTAAATGGCTCAGCCTTAATTGCTTGTGTGTAACAAATCATTTCTTGCCTCACATCATTTCTTTGTTTTGATATGGCTGCAAGGCGCAGCCATTCATGAGCATCTGCAGGGCTGAGATGAGCAGCTAATAATCTGAACTGAAGTGACTTTTCAACATCATTTTCATATATTTGTGCCAATGTTTGGTATGGTTCAGCAGCTGTAGGAACTTGTTTTATAATCTCATGGCACATCTTTTCAGCCATTTCTTTTTCACCACGAGCAAACCGTAAATTTGCCTCACCCATCAGTCCCACAAGAGCTGCCGATAAACGTGTGTATTTACGACGTTTGGGGATTCCTTTCTCATTTAGCTGTACGTTACTTACAGAAGGTCGTGGCTCGTCATCTATCCTTTTAGATGCTTCCTCAGTATCATCCTCTTCGTCACAACTATTCCATTCGCTGGAATATTCAGCGAAAGACATTTGACCACTTAAAAACTTTGTAGTTAGTTCCTTCTCTAAATCCATTTTTTCACCTCCTTCGCTTGGAGAATCCATAATAATTATTGATTTACTTACTTTTAAAGATAGATAACGTTGAGCTTTGCGGTACAATCGATCGGTATAGGAATGATAATAATAAATAGTCTCTCTATACGTTATTTTTTTTATGACTTCTTTAACTAACAAGTTTCACAGTGCAGCATTCGCATAGAAATATTTAAATACACAGTGTGACAGTGACAGATTTATTAGTGCCTGTTATGGTGGAGTGCTTGTAGTCATTGTAGTGTTGCCGATCTATTGCTAACTTTACCATACCCTCATGAGAATATAAATGTTCTATGACCCCAGAACTCTTTATATATTACTAGCTGCCCGGACAGACGTCGTTCTGTCGAAATAAGTCCATACAAAAATGCAGGAATTCGCTCGCAGCGCCACCTACCGGGTCCAATTGTGAATCTAAACCATCCAGGGCACCACCCAAACGCAAACAAAAAAAAACATTCCAATCGGTCCAGCCGTATTAAAAAAGAAGAAATAATTGAATTTCACGGTATTTCGTTTACTACAAAATAAATTTAATTTATACATTAGCCTCAATAACACGTGGTAATCATGATATTGAATTGTAGCTTATATGACACGTTCGTAGATTTACCATAGCAGCGCCATCTATTGATGACTTACTCAACCCAGTCGAAAGGTATCGACATCTCTTAGAATCATTTGGAGTTAACAGATAATTGTGACTGTCAAATAATAACAGACAAATAATTAGCAATAAATTAAAATTGCGACTATAATTTGAGATTTAAACTATCCTATCTCTCAAGTTGGATCGAACTGCACATGGTGTGCGAATTTTATTATAATCGGTTAAGTGGTTTAGGAGTCCATTGAGGACAAACATTGTGACACGAGATTTATATATATTAAGACTAGCGTATTTATGTTATTAATAGACTTTTTAACGGTGACTTGCAAAGTTACGATGCGTCTACTTATTATTTTCAAATTCGTGTATTTTTTAATTTTATTCAATATTGTTGATGATATTTTATCCAATAAAGGTCAATAACACCGGCACACAAAAAAAAGTGAGCCGTAGCGGGACGCCTGGCAGATGTGAAACATCGAAATTATTTTGTACAAGTAATATGTATAAAATAACAGATTACGATAGGAACTGTGGTGACATCTATGAACACGTATACAATCCTTCACCGCCCGCACCACACAACACGCGAGAAGCCTACATCGCTATATCGAGATTCTCTCAGGATTTGACATATATACAAGCATCCAACATCAACAGTAAAATTTTAGATTGAGTATGTTTTAATAAGAAAGGGCACTGGCTTCTGTAACACAGGTATGTATGCCTAGCGCAGAAGTCAGAGACTGAATTTAAATTGTGTAAGATTATTTATGTGAATAAATTTATTATTATTTACAGTTGGACCGCGGTCCCCAGGCATGATCTGCGGAAGATCTTTCCATTTAAAAGGAGGAGTATCATACGTCGCTCCTCCATAGAACTAAATATGGCATAATGTAAAAAAATTATATTACGATTTTTTTCCACAAAAATAATAACTTTATTTAATAATATTCAAATTTTGACAACTCATCATATAGCGGCGACGCGTCATGCGTAGCCACGCCAGAAATCGGTTTTACGTGTGGCTATAGATGTTTCACATCAAAAATAGTGGAATGTACTTTAGACCGGACCTACCTACCGACATGTTTTTCGACCCGCTGAATCTGAATTTCAAGTCCGTTTGACCCGGTCACCCTCCAGTTTTGAGTATAATGCAAGAAACCTAAAAAAAAGTCCAATAGTTGCAAAAAACTGCAGTCACAGCAATGAAAAAAATTTTGTGGACCCGGATCACGTCTGATTTATTGATCGTTTTTAGGATTTTCGTTTTTTTTTTCAAATTTAGACTGAAAAAAAAAGGAGAAAATCATACGTGATCCGCGTCTACAAAATTTTTTTCATAGCTATTTACTACAGATGTTGACTCACACCTGGCTAACAAAATTACGTGTTTTTCTTTGCAGTTGCAACGACTTCCAAATCACGGCCGCATCAGTGGGAGTCATATAATTTTATTAAATTGAAATATGGGGCCTGGCCTGCCACTAGTCGCTTAGTAGAAAATGGATCTAAGACCGACATTTCACGTGTGTCATCCCGTCACAATTATTTAATGCATGTGGGTTTTATCTAATCAGAATAACTCACAAATACACGTATTAGTTTTCGCCTGATGAGTTGGACACTTTACGTAATGTAGTATAATCGATTTCTAAATCTTTCAAGAAAAACTAAATAAATTATAGTCTGTTCTTTGTTGTCTTGATGTTCGATTGTACATCACTAATTATTTATATCATCTTTGTTGTGTGTGTCCAACCGATTATTGATCATTAAAAACAAAAAAAAAATGTTGTGTGTGTAGTATGGAGTGTAGAAAGTAAAGGAGGACCATCTCAGTGTACTAAAAAGTGTCCGTTGAAAGGGAACAAATTAAGGTGGCGCTACTGTAGCAACTGGAAGAATTTTAAATAGAGCGCCACTAATTATTAGAGTAGGATACTAAATTTATAAAAAAGTAATGAAACATTTTCGTTTTGTTGCAGCGCATTTTTTTAAATTATTTTAATATATAGACAAACATGAGTATGGAATAAAATTATACAGTGTTTTTAAGTACCTCAATTCATTGTTAATAGCAAATAGAAAATAGTATTAAAGAATTACCGGAAACCAACCCAGCATTTCCACTTGCTACACTAGCGCTATTTTGGTGAGAATTCGAAACCTAATTTGCTGCTTACAAGTGGACACTTTTTCGACTAATCCCCCATACAAGATGGTCCTCCTTTACTTCTACACTCCATAGTGTGTAGGTCATTAAAATCCAAAGAATTTTTTTTTTGTGTGCGTGCTGTTTTGGTTATGTAGTGAGTGATTGTTGTATGTGTGAGTGAACTGTATATTTTTCGTTTTGTTGTGGATTTGGAATTTTGATAAATTTGATGCCTTTCATTTCAATTGTTGATTTCAATCAATTTGAATCGGTAAACAAGTACAGTCCTAGGTTCGTAAATTTACTAAAGTTTTCAGCTTTGATAAATATGGAAAAACTATTATTTTTTAAAGCCGTAAAGAAATAGACTTATTTTCTTACACATTCTTAATTTATTGTGCTATATATTGTTACAATTATGTTTCTATTCTCATTATTACCTACTTTGTACCTTAGGAAAGAACTCAAGGTAACCCTGTCCATTTATAGACATTCGTCTAAGTGAACAGACTGACACAGAAGTCGAATCCTTTGTCTTATATGGCTTTTTATTAGTCAGAATATTATATTGTAGGTTCTCTTCAAGATAAATTGATTGTCGAAAGATTCTGTGGTACCTAAACAATACTTGGAAGATTTTTGCATCTGCAATTAATCTAAGTCAGAACTTTTGTCATAAGTTGTTGCAACTCAAAATAGCTCTAATCTGTAGTATTAACATATTTTTTTAATGTGGGTAAAGTAAATATAAAATAAATAGTCGTATATTTTGTTATTAACTAGTATAATTTTGCTATCCTTAGAACATAAAAAAAAATTCAACATGTGTGATATACTAAAGTCAGTAAAGGACCAAATAACAGATATTGAAAATGAACTTCATACAAACACAGACGATGGTGATGTGTTTGAAAACACAGAGTCTATGTTACTCAACATTCCTGTAGAGGTAAACTATATTTTTGTATTGTAACCTTGTTTAATAACATACATACCTCATTTTTAAATAACTAGTTCCAAAATTAGCAATACCTTATACCTTCTGATCAAGAACTCGTTGAATAACTGCCAACCTCAGTAATTACAAAGCATATTCATGTGGGCAAAGTTTAGGAACACATTGTGAGGTTTCTTTTATATGTGATGTGATTTAAAATATATATAAGTATTGGTGGATCACAATTAAATATGATTGTTATTAATAAAATATTATATTTATTTAAAGATAATACTAAAAATATGCTCATATCTTGATGCTCACTTTCTGAAGTATACTATGAGCAGAGTTTGCCACCGTTTTCAAGATATTTTAGCAGACAATAGTCTTTGGAAATATTGGGTGCATAGTAAAGTAAATGGAGCATATCCAACATTGCCTCATTTGAAGATATGGGATGAGGTACCTGTGGACTGGGAAGAAGTCTGTGTTGAAATGGATGTAGAGAAAAAGAAATGGATGAATGTTAAAGATACTATGAGACACATAGTTGTGAAGGATGTACATTTTGCAGCTGTTGATACAGTCCTATTAGTCAATGTAAGTTTTGAACTTGAAGTCATAAAATTATGGCATAACTTATATAAAATGTCTCAGGATACTTATCATTGTTATTACTAAGATTGACTTCAAGTCCATAATCTATTATTATAAAAAAATATTCCCATTAATGGTTTGGATTTTAGCATGTTTGGGTGTTCTCAACTCCTCCATCATTGTTTCTAAACTAGGTACTTGTAATTTTTGGCAAATATTTGATGACATATCTAAGGGAACAATGTATTTAAAGTTATTCATTTTTATTAGCAGTGTGGAAATTTTTATATTTAGAGATCATTAAATTAAACTCCAAACTAGGATTAACATTAGATCTCAAAACATTTTACATGTGCAAAATATAGCTTGAATATTTCTATGAAATGCAATCATGGTGAAATCTCTTATCTATATCCAACCATTAATCCATTAAGAGGAAAAAAAAATATCTTGTAAACAAGATTTTACATTTAATATTCAGAATGGTGAAATATGTATATCAGGTGGAAGGGACCGTGGTATGGCATTATGGAATGTTTTGGATATAAACCCTCATGACCAGAGCGACAATGTAACAATTTCTACAGATGCGAAACCAAAACAAATAAAGCATGATGCTCATGAAGGGTGGGTCTGGGATCTGGCACCAGACAATTTAAACTCAGCCAGTACCATATACTCTGCTTCCTGGGATAATACTGTAAAAGCTTGGGACTTAACTACTGGATTTGAATGTGTTCAAACATTTAGGTGAGTAAGAAAATTAAATATTTCTCAACTTTGGTAGTGTCATGTTCTAGTATAAGATTGTGGAGGAGCGACGTATGAGACTCCTCCATTTAATAGGAAAGATCTTCCGCCAGACTAGGTGATCATGCCTACATGGGGACCGCGGTCCAACTGTTGATGTTGGAAGCTTGTATATACATATCGCACCTTTAGAATTGAAGTGGCATAACTCAAAATTTTAAGAAAATGACTTTTGTACATGAAATTACTTATAAACATGTATTCTATCAGTTTATTATAAATAAATAGATTATTTTAGTCCAGAAAAGGACAAACGTGCTATTTCCGTCTCTTTAAAATCACGCGGTTACCGCGCATCCCTCTGTATTGAAGGATCTCATTCAAAGTTGCGTCAACAGTGCTAAACGCTGGACGTAGTGCGGTTGCTCCGTAAAGGGCGGAAACTGTAATCTGCAGTTTTAATACTAAACGCAAGGTAAGTTATTTCTTTGATACATATTTTTGTAATGACTCATTTTGGTTTTGGGCGTTTCAATACTAAATGATTATAATATTGTGGTGTCGTATTAGTACTGCCGTCATTTTATTACCAAATATTGCTTAAATGATCGAGCCTTATTTTATATTATTGCTTTACTTTACTACCAATTTTGTGACTACGGAGACGTATAGGTAAATATGTTTATTCTTTATTGAATGATATGAGACTTAGTGAGCTTTATTTTGAGTTGAGTCTTTTTATTTTTATTTCAGTTAAAGTTTGAGATCAATAATGAAAAGAAGTGCAGATCTTATTTTGCATCTATTAAACCGGAATGAAATATTATGCATGAACAGGGTGAAGAGATGAGAACAGCAAGTGCAGAAGGTTATACTAGTGCTTAAAATGGATCCAAAGAGCGTGATAAGGAAAACTATTAGAAAATACCCTTGGATAAGGCGACGGATGGAAGTCCTAGATTGAATTGAAATTTTACCGCAAGTGGAAACTGAACAACGGATTCTAAAGGAGATTAACAATACGTCCATAATCAGCAGTGAGAATAGCGTTAATCCAATTATCAAAGAACAAACATCACAAAACATGAGAGATCGATCCAGTAGTTCATCATCATCCAGTTCTGTTGTTTGTTTGTATTATTATTATTATTTTTATTAGTTATTCATAATATTATATTATTGTTCAATAATTCTTCACTTTTGCGATAGCACACAGGTATTACTAGTGAGACTAAATAGATTTTATGTAATAAAGCTAAGTTGGTTTTAAAAAAAAAAGAGTTATTGCTGAGTTTATTGTCGGCTCTTCTCAGTAAAAAACAACCTTCCGAACCGGTATTAGAATCAGACTATTCATAAGTGCTTGGAAAGGCCTATTTGAATAAAAATATTTTCATTTCATTTCTTCTATGTCATAATCTTCAAGTTCCAGCACAACGTCGTCGTCATCAAAATCTTTTACATAACCGAAGCAAAGCTGAGACGAAATGAAAATAAATAGCTCACCTTCTATCATGTCAGGTACTCAAATCGATTACACGAATATAATTTGTGCCGAGCCCTCAAATAGCAAAATACGGTTAGATAAAGACATAAACTACCGTCAATCACCTGTGCATTCTTTGCAATCAGAAGTCGATCTGAGTGACGCTGATCCGACTTACAACGATTCATCGCTACGACGCTCTTTCAGTTCATCAACCAACACGTCTGACAGGGATGGGGCACATGATGGTGACGATGCAATTGTTTCCTCAGAATAAAAAATCTAGGAAGCGCCTGCGCAATCCGTCTCAATGGAAACAAAATATTGTTAAATCTCTTCGAAATACCGGAAAAGCCTACCAATCACTTTCTAAATCTAACAAAGTAATTGTGTTTGTAGACTTCGTTGTTCCGATAACATAACCCCTGAGCGAAATATACGACTATTATTGGCAGCTAAGTAATTTTGACTTGAAGCGATCATTTATCAAGGCATGCACGATGGAGGTGAAACCAAAATATCAGTACAAAAATGCTGCCCATCCTCGTAAACCAAACAAAGCCATTTATTTTACAGCTGATTGCCAAAGAATTCGCGTTTGTAAAACCTTTTTTTATCAATACACTAGATACTCGTATTACAGAGAGACAGATAAGAACTGTGAAACTGAAAACTAATGGCCTTGTGGAAGATCTTAGAGGGCGTTCTAGAAGCCGAGCCCCGATTAACCCAAGTCTTGTACAAGATATTAAGGACCATATTAATAGTCTACCGCGCATAGAATCACATTAACTAAGATCTTCTACTTCAAGAGATTATATGGATGGCAGCAAGAGTATAAAAGAGATATGTAGGGACTTTAATAATAATCAAAACAAGTCTCACGCCCGTACTGGGTTTTTTACTTAATATTTACAACTGAAATTAATATAAGCTTTTTTTAAGGCCAAAAAATATTTATGAGACTAATGTACAAGATATAAATATATGAATATGTATTATTAACGAAACTAAATGTGCTGTTTATGATCTCGAAGCTGCAATGACCTGTCGTAAAGGCGATGTTTCATCTTTTTATTATAGGTCAAGACTTAATTGTTATAATTTTACAATAGTTGAACTAGCTTCTAAATCAAAACATAATAATAAAAAGAAAAACGATAGTGAACTAGGTGCATATGAAGAAGTATATTGCTACTTTTGGAAAAGAAGACATGGTAATAAAGGGGCTATTGAAATAGGTTTCTGCGTTTTTGATTACTTAAAGTCCCATCAGTGAAAATAATGCAGACAAAACTTTAAATCTAATATTTTATTCAGAAATTGTATTGGTCAAAACAAAATATAATATAAATATATTGCCAGTTTATAGCAGTTTAGGCCACTGCATAAGACAGTGGCCCATTTTGACAACATTCAATCAATAACGCATAAATATCGAATTAAGGGACATACACAGAAAGAGGGAGACAATGCACATAGTTTAATTGAAAAGAAATAAAGAGAAACCTAATATCTGGTCCTATTGACAAACCGCAACAATATATGCCTTAACTAAGAGGTGCTAGAAAAACTGGCACCCCAATTAGAGTTAAAGAGTTAAGGTTACAATTTTTTATAGACTTAAATGTGTTGCAGAACGAATGTTGATAAAAATGCAGTGGGTTTGAGGGACTTAGATAGCGAGATAAAAGTGTTAAAATTAGTTAAAGACGAGCTATTTTTATTTTACTATAAAAATACATATGCTGAAAAAGACTTTAAGAAATAAAATGAAAAAAGCGTGTGAAATTACAATAACGAATGCTTATAGTCCAAAATGGTGCTTGCAGAAAATAAAAAAAAAGATCTGAATTATCTTATAAGAACTAAAGCAATCCCTAGTATCTACGCCTGGTTCTATGACTCGCGTTTATAATTATTTTTAATAAATTAACTTAATGATCTATTTTGATCTCATTTTAGTGTTGAATTAAGATATGTTATTTTTGCTGTTTATTTAAAAAAAGTGAATGGTTGATTATGTTAATTAGTTGAGTTTGATAAAAGTTTTTTTATTTCGTAAATTCTTTCTTAGACATTTTTATAAATATATTTTGGCCAGTTATTCAAATATAACAAAATGACTTTTACTTTCTTATTTTTCTACTCCATTGATAAGAAGTATTTCATTGTTTTATATTATTTTATCAAAGGTTTACATAGTATTTGGAGATTATTTCAAACCATTGATTTTTATAAACTTACTTTAATTGAATACCAGGTGGTAATGTTATGTTGGTAGCAGTACCAGTAGATTAGTGTTTAATGATGATTAGTGAGGGAAAATTTCAAAATACACGATTTTGAAACCAAAGTCTGTTTATCACTTTCCTTTAATTTAATTAGTCTACAATAATTAAACTAGCATATTGTAAAATCTGTCACCATGTTCAAATAAAACATTAGAAATTAATCGCCTCTTTTTTAAATAGGCACAATTTGTTTATGTATCGTTAAGTAAAAAATTGACTCAAAGTCAAATATGCCAATAATATTAAATTGATTTCGGAAAATAAGTGCCATTTTTTTTTTAATGACTAATTATAAAATGTTCTAATTAGTTATACGTAAAGGTTTAGTGTCCAATCATTAAAAAAATTCCTACCCTACGGTTAATAACAAAAAAATTAAAAATAAACGCTTAACCTAGAGCAATAAAATTGAAAATCTACAAAACGGCTAATTCTTCTATCACATTTTTGGTGTTTACCAAAAAACAAGAATTTTGGATTAAGCCACTTCAATTCTAAAGGTGCGATATGTCAAATCCTGAGAGAATCTTGATAGTGCGATGTAGGATTCTCGCGTGTTTCTACTCGTTCATAGATGTCGCCACATCACTGTAGTGCGGGCGGTGAAGGATTGTAGGCGTGTTCATAGATGTCGCCACAAGATGCATACCCAATTTCGACTATAATTAAATATATGTATTATAATTGCCTACAAATAAATAATTTCAGATGTGGTATGGCAGCACTATCCGTAGTGTCAACGGGCAATGAAGTAATGGCAGGGCTATATTCCAAAAAGATTTTGATTTTTGACCAACGTGCGGGACCAGAACATACACACTATTATAAAGCACACAGAGGTCCTGTTTTAGCACTCCAAGCAAACAATAACTTAGTAGCGTCTGTGAGTGAGGATAAAACAATGGCCATTTGGGATAGAGTTGCTGGGAAAGTGTTGTTGAGCGATGTCAAAATACCAACGGATAAAGCCTACCCAGTTTGCATCAGTTGGAGCCCTTCAGCTTTATACATAGGTGATTCTAAAGGTTGTTTGCACCTCTTCCACCCTGAAGATCTCAAATATATAAAAACTCATGAAGTATGGCCAGAACCCCCTGTAATAAAACCATCGAGTAAGATAACAGGTTGTTATCAAAGCCAAGGAAATATGATTGTTTGTTCAGTGAGGGGTGAAATAAAATTTTTATACAACAGCTATCCACCTCAAGAATATACCAGCATTGAGAGCAGTACATTTGACGTAACTCAGGTGATTTATTAATGAATAATTAATTATTTATTCTGGCTGGGACATTAATTACACACAGCCATCCGATCCCAAACTAAGTAGTACATTGTATAGTATTTAAAATGAAAAAAGTAATATCTTTATTGTAGTTATACTTATATCTAGATACAAAATGGGTAGTGTCTGTTTGATGACAAGCATATCTTAGTCAGGGTGGAAATTAAAATTTTAAAGTAATGTCGAAAAACCCATTCTATTCTTACATGCAAAATGAGTAACAGTCTTTTGATTTTATCTACACTAATATTATAAAGAGGAAAGATTTGTATTTTTGTATGTAACAAGTAAACTCAAAAAGTACTGGACCGATTTTAATAATTCTTTTTTCATTAGAAAGCTACATTATCACTGAGTAATATAGGCTATATTTATTACTAGATTACTATAGAAAATCTTTAGCAATTCCTATTAAAACCAACCGAAGGTGTAAAATAATTAGCCATAAAATGTCTTTCATCGCATACGCTGCGAAGAGTATTAATGATAGGGCAAAAAAATGATCGACAATATTATAGAATATATCAATATCTACAAAAAACTTCGCGAGACCATATGTCTAACTATTGTAGTTACGTCACTATAACTATAACATACTTATATACACTATAAATTATTTTTATCCAAATAAATAATTTAATATTCAAGACTGTCTCAATACCTGATGATTACTTTTAGAATTATTGAAATCTGACATTCCATTCAAAAGACATCATGAAATTAAAATAAAAATACATGCCGGCGGCGGCACGCCGGTAATATAGTATAAAACAAAGTCGCTTTCTTTGTCCCTATATCCCTATGTATGCTTAAATCTTTAAAACTACGCAATGGATTTTGATGCGGTTTTTTTAATAGATAGAGTGAAGAGGAAGGTTTTTATGTATGATACATGTGACATCCCACGGGAACGCGAGTAAAACCGCGGGGGGCAGCTAGATTATAATATGTTCCATTTATTCATCAAGCTCTTTATTTCTTAAATGGTGTCCTTTTTTGGTGTTGTTTTTCCCCATGCTGCCCTAGTTATGAACCATTACATACACCATCGTATACACTAGACTAGATAATAATATAACGAGGGTTTAATAATATTCATATTTACATCATTGTTTTCATTTCAGTTGCGGTACTTGAACGGTGTTTTAGTGATTGGGACATGTGACTCTGCCTTAGAATTCTGGGTCCCGAAAGAAAGATATTCCGACCTGTGATTATATCTATGACATACAAATATATAGTAATTATATATATTATTGTTATGAAATAATACATTGCGTAGCTTTTTTATTAAGAAGTCTGATAACTATTTAACTTATGTCTTACATGTTTATTTAATTTAACACACAAATTATTTTATTTGACTCATTTGTTTTTAAGAGTTGAATAATTTGTTGAGCACTGTATCTCATACTATGGTACTAATAGACTTACAGCCCTACCATGTTACAGATTCATCAAAAATTTAATTTATTTATCAAAAATCTAATCTGAACAAAATTAATTTGTGATTATTTTAATGTCGTATTATGTTTATTTGGATAAATTTTTGTTTTAATTCCTACAGGTACAATTTATACACATCATGCATTTATATATTATTGAATAGCAGTTAGCATGTAACATTTTGGAAAAGATAAAACATTCCCTTCAGCAATTTTAATGGCTTCTATAATATTTTATGTGTAATATGTTATTGGCACAGTTATGTAGTATATAATATTATTTATTATACGCCAGTTGAATACTTGTTTCGACAGATGAAAAAATATTGTATCTTGCCTGCCTTACATTTATGTCGAGTGTGACTCCTTTGTTAAATAATACTATAATTAACTGCTTAACTTGTTCATAGTATATAATACGTTAATAATTGATCAATCCTTAAAAATAATTGATAATCTTGGATTTTATCCAAGGCACACATAAAAGAATTGAGAAGGGGACGGAACGCGGTATCCCCTTAATGTTATACTATTATATACCGTGAAACAATCGACATAGGATTCATAATTACACGCAAGTGATAGGACTAGAACACTTCACTATAATAGTATGAAAGAGGCGAGCCTCCGCGTCCCATCCACGTCTCTTGAGCTTTAGACTTGTTATTTAGGTACTGACATTTTAGTTTATAATAATTGATGTACTGTCCCATTCTTGTCTTGTAGCAAGCCAAATAATAACCTAATATTATGAATAGGTAAAGTTTGCAAGTTTGGATGATTGCTATCCAACTCATCCGTTTTCAAAAATTCTTTCTCTGATAGAAAGCTAGACTATTCCCGAGTGACATGGGTATCTTATACAATCCCGGGAGACATCAGATCCCTCGGGAACACGGTCGAAACCTCGGGACGGTAGCTAGTCATAAAAACGTTGTGCGTACGTGCATGTTATATTTGCTTAAATGCGTGGAACTGATTTGCGCGGAAAGATAAAGATCTGTAGGTATGGTATACAGATGGATGCTTTCAGACCTCATCATTTCGACACCTATGTACCTACGGTTTGACATGCTGAACTACTTTTACAGTGTCACCAACTCTGAAGCGAAGTTAGATTTCATGAAAATTATAAAAATAAAAATGATCACTCATAAGATCTTCAGCATGACAAGACAAACCTAACATGATTAAAAAATATGATATCCGAAAGTTCACTTTGTATACTGTAGTATGTGCTAAGCAAATAAGTAGGTAAATTACAATTTTATGTATCTATAGCTTTTTTATTGTAATGTACCACAAGCAATATACATTGTTCGGCATGTAAACTACTATAAGTACCTATGTTATCTTTATACCTATGATGCTACTAAAATTATTAACGATCTCTTGTTTTTAAATTATATACATACTTACCACTAAAGACTTTTCTATTATTTACATCTGTTGCATAAAGAACACGTATCAATAGGTCCATCGATTTAAAGGTTGTTTACATCACTTGTATCACGATGATGTTTAATCATCTGCTTGTCCATTTCTGTTCCCAATCATTTAGGATCGGCGCAATATCTACGGGCAAAGACCAGTGTGTCATGTCACTACATTCAAATATTATTTATTAAATAAAAATGCGAAAAACAAATCAGAATAAATAAATAAATTAAGTATTCCAAATAAATTGGAATATACTTAGTTCACCAGTAAGAAATACAAAGTATTGGGGAATTTTATATTAAATAATATATTATATTTTAATTAAAGTCAATAATTTGTGAATGGAGTCCGGGAACGTATATAATAGTGATATTTGCGTGTGGCTCCCCTAGATTTCAATTATAGGGTGGAAAATCCTAAAAAGCAAGGTAATGGAAAAGTATTAGAAAACGCATCCAACAAATATCTGTCACAGATTGTGATTAATAGGTGGCATTTTATTTAAAAAAGATTTATATACTAACACCAAGGTCGTGATTTAAAGTCTTAGATTTTTTTTGAAATGTTAATAATATGGCCACCATATTACTAAAATTTACTTCAGTCTGAGAGGTTATTTACATGATTTGAAGTATACAACTCGACATTGGCTAGTATAAAAGGTATTATCCTTATGAACTATGAAGAAGAAGGAGGTCTTTGAAACAAATAAAATAGTTTTTTAGTAGTAACAACACAACCATCCAACAAAGCGTTTCCAAAACCGTACCGTTCCGCGTGGCCCGACCTTATAAAATCCTACCTCAGCTCTGACTACAATATATTCTTTCCAATATATTATAATGACCTGATTTTTAAAATAACTCACGCTTCTGCCATCTAGTTTCAGGAGCAGTATAAATTGAAGTACAAAAACTATTTTTGTTTTGTCACTCTTCATAGCATAATAAGAACGAAGGCATTGTTACTAACAATTTGTAAGGTATAGGTAAGCTTGCTTAACTTTAAATTGTAAATAAACTGTTTCTATTAATATTATGTTTCGTAATTCCAACATTATGTGAAAGCTTTGTAAGATTTCGTACCTACCTAATTAAAAAGCTCTTCGTACCTTTTTGAGAATTCGGCAATTATTTGAATTCTATGATTTATACATACTGGCAGCATTGGCCGTCATGGCTGAATGAAATTTGTTGACGAACTGTCAATTTTGTGAAATCTTTTATTTTCGCCATGACCAGTTATTTGTGAGTTGTGATTTTGTAATGGGTAGTTCAGAAAATTTTATATGAATATCTTAAAATTTTCATCATGAACGGATTAAGTTTCAGTGAACTCTGTTGCCTGTTTTGTTGTCCGCCATGCCCTGGGAAAATCGCGGCTAAGCTTGCATTTCTGCCTCCAGAACCTACGTATGCATTTACACCTGACGAAACTGGATCTAAATTCTCTTTGACGCTCACAGAACGAGCAGAATGGCAATATTCAGAACGGGAAAAAGAGAATATTGAAGGTTTCTATTCGAGAACATCAAGAGGCAACAGAATAGCTTGCCTCTTTGTTCGCTGCAGCCCCAACGCTAGATTCACAATTTTATTCTCCCATGGAAATGCCGTAGATCTTGGACAAATGAGCAGTTTTTATTTAGGTTTAGGTACTAGAATAAACTGTAACATATTCAGCTATGACTATTCTGGGTATGGTGTGAGTGGTGGGAAACCATCAGAGAAGAATCTGTATGCGGACATAGACGCCGCGTGGCAATCGCTGCGGACTCGCTATGGCATCAGCCCGGAGAATATCATATTGTATGGCCAAAGTATTGGGACTGTACCTACAGTAGACCTTGCAGCTCGCTATGAAGTGGGAGCTGTTGTGCTGCACTCACCACTTATGTCTGGCATGCGGGTTGCCTTTCCCAATACTAAAAGGACTTGGTTCTTTGATGCCTTCCCCAGGTAAGATATCATCAATGTATATATTGTAAGTACCTGCCTATTGGATATTAAGAGATCAAAATGGTGACTCTTTGCACCTTAAAATTCAAATTGTACCTTCATAAAAAAAACTATTTTAAGATTATTGGTTTTTTGTAATGTCCTAATGAGCTTTATGATAAATTTTAAATCCATGACATATGTTTATTACTATTGTTTCCATTTATAAATGATTTGTGTTTCCTGCATTCTGTTAGTGTCCTGGAAATAACATTGTTTTTTTTTCACTACTCAGACTGAAAAATTTGTTTGTTATGTACTTTTGCTACAATAACATAGATAAATTTAACAAATATATAATATGTTTGTATTAACAAATGTAGCTCAACCAAATTAGTCATAGAATCTGACAATTCACAAATGCTTGTTAAATAGGTTGGTAGATTTGGTGGAGTCATGTCACTGCACTAATCTAGTATCCAATCTATGATTTAGAGATGGTGTGTAGTTCAAATGCAAAATGTTAAGCCACTAAGCCATTATTAAATTTATTGATTTAATTTTATTCATTTATTCAGTGGCATAACTGCACATATATCACTCATTTATGCATGGATCAGCACATGGCAAATAGAAACTTCAGAGCTGCAATCAATGCTACATAAATATTAAATTAATACCGGGAATAGTATATGCAGTTAACAACATGCTTGGATGTTTGTATACTGTTTATGCTAACAGAGGTCCATTAATGATTATAATACTCATAATAGTCTGGGAATATCAATCTTGTTTATTGATATCGACCTTTCTCTGACTCATTAATTTTGTATCAACTCCTTATCTATTTCACATATACATACATACCTACTTATTAAAATCTTTTATTCTTGTTGATGCTATCAATAAATTTTTAATTAAAGTCAACTATGAAAACCTGACAAGACCCCTAAATGTAATCCATTTTAATTTTACCATAATACATTACTCACAAGTCAAAAAAGAAAAGGCTAATAGATATAATTGTTTGCTTTGCTTGTAAGAAGGAATGTAGGCTGGTTCAGCATCTTGAATAGTATGGACTTAGGTGTCTGCCTGTTCCATCTATCAATAACATTTGAGGAACATAATATCATGACTGGTTTTTGCCAAGTTATGCAAGGGCTTAAAAGTGATATTGAATGTTTTATTTGTCACTTGAAACTGTAAGCTTAATATTAGCTTAATGTGAAGTGGAATTAATGAATGGCCAAATACTGAATTATATGAAATAAATGAAAGAAATAACATGTGTAAATTTAATTTTACCAACCCTATAAGTGCATAGATAGCAAGCCAGCAGTTTTAAGGAGGAAGTTAACAAGGTCAATTGAAGGCTGACTTACAAACCGATGGTAGCTTAAACTCAAATTAAATAAACTTGCTTTGACATTGATATGAATATATATTCAAATTGTAATCAAATCTATTCTTCTATTTTAACTAACCATACTGTTGACCTCTTGATATGGATGAATGAATATAAACATCTTCACATCCTGAATTATACTATGAATACACACAAAAAAAAACTACGTGTTCACTTGGAAATACACCATTTGCCAAAAAGCCATTTTTTTCCTCAAATGGAACATATTTATACAAGGTAGCATTATTTAAAAGCTTTTATATATATTAAATCATAAGTTTTCAAGCTAATGCAAACCTTTTTAAGTATGTATGTTAGTATGTAACGGAATCTTTGAACATGGTTTTGACCCCCTTTAAGACGTCGGATTAACTCCAAATTTGGCATACTTGTTAAGGACCAATGACAATTAAATATTCTAAATAGTTTAACCCATTATCCTTACTAGGATGATCAGGTGTAGCGATTTAACTAAAAAATTAAAAATAAACAATGGTTTAAAAAAACTAAAAAACACGCTTTTATAGAAAATCCATCAAAAAAAAAAGAAAATAAATTTGAATTAAGAATAGTGTAATAAAGAAAAAAATATATTTTATTGTAAAAAAAGCTTTTTAAAATATTATCAAAATGATAATCCTTCTACTCATAATAAAATATTTATTACTATTGACACCATGCACCCCACTCTTTTTTTTACAATAAAAAATTTTTTTTACTTCTTTATTTGTTATGCATACTTATTAGGCATATTATATTTATATATATATATATTATATATTATTTTCAAAATTCATGTATTTTTGGAGTATATTCCTCCAGCCATAGCTAAGAGCCAATCTCTGACACAGGAATACTTGATCTTATATGTAGGCAATGGATTACACATAAATACTTATGCTTTCACTAACTAATAGCTTAGCCCTAGTTATTACTTGTTTTACATGCTCTATTTCATGTTATTATTGCATCAACTACTTAAAATGTACATTTATAAAACACGTTATTGCATTACATAAATAGTTATTGGCTGATCTGATGGATACATTTTTATTCACATTGCAGTATCGATAAAATTCCTAAGGTGACCTCTCCAGTCCTTGTTATACATGGAACAGAAGATGAGGTAATAGACTTCTCCCACGGGCTAGCCATATATGAACGCTGCCCACGTGCCGTGGAACCATTATGGGTTGAGGTAATTATGACACATTTCTATGTCCAAATATGTTAATATGTTCCCTAGCCTAGATCTCCAGCTTGTCAGGTTCAGATCAGGACCAACAAACTCACTTTCCCGTTAATAATGTTAATCGATTCATGTAACATGTAGAATCCGAAATAAAGTTGTTGTCATTTACAGGGTGCAGGCCACAATGATGTTGAACTCTTCAACCAATATTTAGAAAGACTGAAACGCTTTGTTTCCGTCGAATTGCTCAACTGACAAAGACTGCCGGCTACAGGCCAGACAACTCAAGGTATGACTTTTTTGTAAATAATATAAACAGCCCAGGGTTCGCCACTGCTGAACAAATGCCTCTCCCATGGATTTCCATAGTGACTGGTGCTGGGGCACCTGCATCCATCCATTTGTAAATATATGCAGACATGTTGGTTGTACAGTTACTTGGGATCTGTACTAATATGGTAAAAAAAGAACTAGATGAGACTCTGGTGTCTATGCACAGGTGTCTATGCCGCTGTAGGTCACAACAATACACTCTACTCAACAATACCCTGTAAAGTATATGCTATACAGCTGTACTATAATATGACTTACTTGACTTAATGTCCTATGTCCCCTGGATGGGGCAGAGGGCGTCCACAGTACGTTGCCATCCCGAACGGTCTTGGGCTTCGCGCTTTACTTCGCTCCAGGTCATTCCTATCGCCTTCGCTTCTGCAGTGATCGTCCGCCGCCGGCGTGTGATGTCTTTAGTGACCTTCCACGTCTCGCATCCGTACAGCAACACAGTTTTCACGCTGGACCGGAATATCTTGAGCTTAACTCTCCTAGTCAGTTTCCGCGATTGCCAAACCGGACAGAGCTGTGCGAAGATTGCCTTCCCCTTGGCGATTCTCAAAGCGGTGTCCTCTTCGGTCCCTCCTGTTTCCGACACTACACTACCGAGGTAGGTTTTTGGACTCTCTTCACCCCCTCTGTGCCGATGAGCAACGGCAAAGAGCTTGTCGCTCCGCACCTCATTTCCTGGGTCTTCCGGGTGTTAATCCTAAGTCCCGTCTCCAGAGCCTCTCGTTGTATGTCGTCCAGTTTGGCTTGCATGTCTGCGCGTGTGTGGCTCAATAGGCATAGGTCATCGGCAGTCCAAATCTTCCAAGACGTTGGACAGTCCCCACTCTATGCCACGGCACTTGCTGTTGGTGGTGTTATTCATGATGCCATCCAGGACGACAAGGAAAAGGAGAGGTGAAAGAAGGCACCCCTGGCGTACACCCGCATGGACCGGTATGTCCTCCGTGACGAGGCCGTCATGAGTTACTCTACAAGAATACTTCCCGTAGGTGGCCTTAATTATGTTGGTAATCTTCTCGGGGACTCCAATTTCACGTAGCCGATCCCAGATACAGCGCCATCTCAGCGTGTCGAAGGCTTTTTCGAAGTCCACAAAGGTCAGGTATATTTCCCTCTGCCATTCTGATGCCTGTTCGAGAATTATGCGCAAGGTGTTGATCCGGTCCGTGCACGATCGGTTGGGTCGGAAGCCAGCTTGCTCTCTGCGAAGGAGAGGTTCAGTGGCCCCCGATAGCCTATCTAGGATGATCCTGCAGAGCACCTTAGAAGTCGGGCAACTCTTCGGCTGACCAGATGTCCCTCAAAAGAGGCGTCAGCGCGTTCGCAGCGGTGGAGATGTCAGCTTTTAGCATTTCCGCTGTGATGAAGTCCACTCCTGGGGCTTTCCCGTTCTTCAGTGATTTGATGGCCTTCACTACTTCTGCTCCTGTAGGGGGAGACACATCAATGTCCAGGCTTTGTACGGGCAAGCTGGCAGCAGGTGTCGCCGTAGCAACGGGGTAGTTTGGGACTCGGAAGATCTCCTCAAAGTGCTCCCGCCAGCGCTGAAGCTGTCCCTCCGATGTCACAATTAGCTGGCCTCTCTTGTCTTTAAGGGGCTTCTTCTTCCTTTGGTTTCGATTTTCGGCCAAGCCTTCGTCGCCTTGTACATCTCCCTGAGATTGCCGGAGTTGGCAGCGCGTTGGGCGCAATCCGCAACACCATCAGCCCATACTCGACGGTCATAACGGGTACTGCGGTAGATTTTCCTGCGAATCTGTCTGTATTGCAGCTTTAGGTCTTCGCGCACTGCCACATCGCCGGTTGCAAGGAGTTGAAGATGGAGCTGGCGCCTTTCTTCAATGAGGTTCCAAGTTGTCTGTGACATGCAGTCTTCACGTGTAGGTGATTTGTGTCCGAGGACGACGGAGCTGGTCTCTGTATAGGCCATTTTGATGTGGTTCCACTCCGCGTCAACAGTATTGGTAGAGTCCGTTTCGAGGGCGGCGAAGCGATTTCGTAACTCGAGTCTAAAGGCGTTGCCTATGTCTGGATTCCGCAGTTTGCTGATCTCAAATCGTTTGCCTAACCTGGTGGTTGCGCTGGCAGCTCGAGCTACAGCTACTTTAAGCCGCACCTCAGCTACGACTAGGTGGTGGTCGCTATCGATATCCGCGCCTCGACGGTTGCGGACGTCGAGCAGTGATGAGCGCCATTTGGAGCTGATGGTAAGGTGGTCGATTTGGTTCTTGGTGACTCCATCGGGTGAGTTTCATGTGTACTTGTGGTGGTCTCCGTGGATAAATAAAGTGCCTCCGATGGTAAGGTCGTTGTCTTGGCAGAATTCTAAAAATCTGACCCCGTTCTCGTTCCGGACTCCTAGCCAGTGTGTGCCCATGTGTCTTTGACAGCCGTCGTTGTCTGTGCCAACCTTGGCATTCAGGTCCCCCATGACGATAACTATGTCTTGCTTGCGGATGTTCTTTAGGGTCAGGTTGAGTGCACTATAGAAATCGTCCTTGTCTTCCTCTGATGCCAGATTTGTGGGCGCATAGCACTGAACGACGGTTATCTTGCGGGCTTTGGTTTCCAGTCCAGCAGGCTCTTCTTCGCAGCGTCAGAAAGGAGGAATCCCACGCCATTTTCACGCACGTCCTCTTCATCTTCCTTCCCGGAGTAAAGAAAAGTAAGGCCCCTGGACGTTCTCAGTTCCCCGAATCCATTTCTGCGCACTTCACTGAGACCGAGTATTTGCAGCTTGTATCTTAGCATTTCTGCTTCTGCTTGGGCTAGTCGTCTCTCCTAGCTGAGTGCTAACACAGCAGATGGTTTCTTGGCATTTTGTAGGCAATGCTGTTCTCACCCACAGCGATTCCCACCAAGACCATGCCCTGACTTCCCCCCCCAATTGTACTATAATATACTAAGGTAAAAATAATTGATTATAAATATTATATGAATGGGCAGAACGTGAAAAACATTCAACCTAGACTTTTTCATTTAAGAGACTTCGTTATGTATTTGAAAAAGAAAACACCGGATTGAAAATAAAAATAAATGTTTAATTGTGACTTCCCTTACGTATATCTTATTGCATACCAATTAATTTGTTATTGTGTGGAACGATTTGTTTGATTAGAAGCCATGTTCGCCTGTCCGAGGTTTGACTTATGGATTCTGGGTCCTTAAAAGATGTAATTTGGCATGATTATTATACATATCAATAAATAAAAATAATATCAAAGGTATATATTTCTAATTTCATATATGAAATCTGTGCCCAATATTTTAAAAAAAGGTTTCTATATTTTCACTTCACGTATTAACATATAGATTCATCACTAAAAAAACGTTTAAACGTTTACGTTTAACGCCTAACACATTATAAATTGATAACGTTGCTATTTCAATGCAACTACTGAAACCTACACACCGCGTATCCCACTTGGCCGGTTTCTTTTTATTAAAATGTGTATTCTCAAGATTCTTTATTTTTAGGTAATTTCACTTAATAAGTTGACGCAATTTTTTAATAATTCAGCTCGTGTACTATCTTTTACAAAAATATTAGGTGATGATCAAAATCCTGCTTCAACACTGAGCTCCGGCACCTCGAGCTCAGCCACAGAGAGACTCCTCTAGCTAGCGGGGGCCGGGCCCAGCCGGGCCGGCCCCAACAAAAACTCCGTCAACAACGACGGCTCCGCAAGCCCATTAAACTACAAGGATACCAATAAAACGGACAATAACGAAAAAGAACCTACAGAACCGAAGAACTCCGCCGGGCACAACATCAGCATAAACGTCACCGATGCCGACTCCCCTTCATCGTCGGGTGTGCGCCGTCGCATCCACCTTCGCTCCCTCAGCGACGTGACGCCCGCCAGCCGGGCTCGGACGCCTCGCTCGCGCTCGCACTCCGACCGGCCCCGCGCTTCGCCCGCGCCCGCGCCCTCGCCCTCGCCCGCGCCCTCGCCCTCGCCCGCGCGCGCCGCGCCCCCCGCGCCCCCTGCGCCCGCCGCCACGCTGCGGCCGCGCGCCGTGCGCAGCGAGCGCTCCTCGCCCGACGCGTCGCTTCTGGCGCTCGACGACGCCTCCCACGACTCGCACGACGCGCGCCCGCGACTCCGCGAGCGCGCCGCCAGCGACGCCGTCGGTGTGCTCGGCGACCCCTGGCGCAAGATGAGCGAGCTCGATCTCGACTCGGCCGGCAGGCGGCCCCGCGCCTCCGGCCGCCCGGCGCTCGACCCCTGGATCAGGTCGTCGACGCTGCGCCCGGAGGTGCGCGTCGGCGAGAGGGGGCCGCCTCAGCTCCACGAGGAGATCGCCACCGCGGCGACCGCGACCGGTGGGGAGACGGAGAGGAAGCGCGAGCCGGCGCCTTTCAAACGAGGAAAACTGGAGAGGCGGTCGCCGGTCGTGTGCGAGTCCTGCGGCAACGAGAGCTGCGAGTGCTGGCGCGCGGGGTGGGCGGGCCCGACGGCCACGGCGAGCGCGGCGGCGGGCCCGCGGGCGCTGGGCGCGTGCACGTGCGCGGCGGTGCCGGCCAGCCCGCGCTCGCCGCGCCCGTCGCCCGCGCGGCTGGCGCCCGGCCCGCGCGCGCCCGCCCGCGCCGCCCGCGCGCTTTCGGACGACGAGGAGCGGGCGGGGCCGCGGCGGCTGTACAAGTCGTCATCGCAGCGCCTGCTGGGCTCGTCGATGGAGGGCGAGCGCGGCAAGGCGCCGGAGCCGGCCCCTGTGGACCCGCTGCTGGAGACCACTTGCTGAACGCCTGACCGACGCGACGGGTGAGGCTGCGACGCGACGTTGTCGCGGCAGTGAGCTTACGATTCGTGTGAGATGTGCGTTGTGTCCCCCCTTTCGAGTATTATTAGTGCGAATTTTGTATCCCCTTAGGTAAGATTTCAAAATTATAATTGTATTGTATCATATTCGATCATTATGGTGAGTATGTTAGTGTTGCAGTATGATAAATATGAATGTTTTTCAATAATAGTATAATTATATCTTCGGGAGGTTGTGCATAAATAGGAATGCCGCGTTGTGCGAAGGCATTTTTATTGAATAATTTTCATTTGGACGTTATAACACATAAGGTTGACCACTTTAATAGTCTGTGAATTATCTTCTAGTTCCTATGTTTTATGTTGTACCATTAAAGAAATGACGCACAATTGCTATGCGCTTATACTCTGTATACCTAAAGCACAATAAATGTCAGTCAAAGTCAGTATATAGAGGTCACTCAACTCGCATAGCCTAGAATGAGGCAACTGCTTCACTGCGAATATGGGTATGGTGGTAGTACACCCCGGAGGAACTCCTCTTTTCTTTGAAATTTATTCGTTTCTAAAGTTTGGCTACGAATACTATAGATAAGGGTCAAACACGCAAACTGCCAAATGTTTAGTATGTCTTCATTTGTGTTTAACATAATACATGAGTGAGGATGTCGTGTTAGTAAGAATTCGGCTCTTAGCCTAAAAAAAATACGCCGGCATTGAAAGGCGCCAATGAACAAACACGTAAATAACGCATTTAAATTTAGTTAAATAATTTCAGTATGACGTCATAAAATTATTGTTTTTTTTTACAGGAAACCATCGATTGTTCTAGTTAATGTGAATGTAAAGCGAAACGCTAAATGCAATGTTTTAAATGAAACGCGACTTTGGTAAATGCGGAATTCAGTATGTTGAAATAGGCATTTTGATAAAGATAACAATAGCGACATAGATAACAAATAATCCCATTTAATTAATGTTAGTCATAACATGTATAGATGTACTTATTGCGTTTTAGGTATACAGACGAAATGAAACTTTATTATTTATGTGACAATGTTTTGATTCAAATTCTGTTGATATATAAAAATACTTGTGGCTCTTACGCTATACTTCCAATTGTACAAAGCTCTAGATTCTATGACATTATTTTATACCTCAACCTAAATTTGATTCCGATCAACGCTATTAATCTGATAAATAATTAGATGAATACATTTTGAAATTGATGTCCCAAACATACATTCCATAAATCTGTATAACGCCATTTTTGCAATCAATACTTATACTGCAATAAAAAAATCTGTGTATGAAATATTGGAGATACTCTTAATGTTTTAGAAAGTTAACATTAGTACATAATGTTAATATTACAATCTGTTTGGTTTTTCATCCATTTAAAAGTCATAATGAAGGATATTTTTAGATCTGTTTATGTATGTTTGTTTTATTAGTCTACATATATTATTGAGAGCTAAAAAAAAATAATTAAGTAGGTATATTCTATAATATGGTGATGACCTTAAATATTATTGAATTCAAACTTTATGTATATATAATTACTCGATTATACTATATTATTATTCGATTGTTATGTATTCGCGCTAAAAACGAATTCAAATAAATTGTAAAAGACTGTCATTGAACTAATGTTTCCTCGATAATGTTAAATCAAATTTGTTTGAATTGAGACAAGAATAGTTTTTCGTATCTTCTTTATAGTTATGATTGAATCTCTTTTTATTTACTTTTCTTTTTACTGAGATTTGCCGGAACATTATTTAACCTCTGTATATACAACGTGTAACATAATTAACTAGAAAGTTATTACCTATAACCCTAATGAAATTTAAAATAAAGTTTTTCAAGTGTCAGATACTTAAGTAAAATATAATATATATGGCCACTGTCCACGGAAAAGTAGGACCTTCCATGTTATTGCGTATGAATCAATCCCTTAACGTGTATTTTAATATTATTATTATGTGCGCAATATTTTCAATTCTTCCAATTTGAGTGTCGAGTGTTTAGTTTTAATAATGCAAAATATAGGAAATACATTTTTTTTATTAATTCCGAACAAAGTTCAGCTATATTTTGTTAACCATGAAACAGGCGTGGTATTGGTTTTTCGATAATTCATATATTCCTTGAACAGATATCGGATAATCAGGATAAAGAAAATATTATTATATTACAGTTACACTTATGGAATATCGGTATAAATGCCCTATTTGGCAGGAATATGCATTTCATGTTTAAAGTTTCGGATGGATGAATTACGTATGTATTTTAACTGCCTTCCATAAAAATCCAGCTTCTCAATTCAATGCAAATGTATTTTTTTTTATTTTATCATTATTTGCGGATTTCTGTTCTCATTTAATGACGACATAACAAGATAACAACTTCTGAGGTACAAAAGACTAAGGAAAGGTTTTAATGAAAGAAAATGTCAAAAAGCATTGTTTTTTATACGTGAGTAAAAATAAAGATTTTCTGGCATAAAAATTATACCTTTGCTTACACAAACATACTGACCTAATATTTGGTTTTATTTAAAAAAAATACAATCAATGTCCCAACAGTAATCTCTGTTGTACCTACTATCAATAATTACACTTATAATCCAAAAAAAATATGTTATCGATCGTTGATATACTATCGTTTCGATGAGACGCGCGTTAACAATAATACCAAATCATTACAGATTTCATATCCTTAAGTAGAACAGAATAATTTGATATTTACATATTTTGTTTTATTAATTTGATTTGTTTCTTTTTAATATATTGGGGAAACCAACAGCTATGAACTACAAACTAAAACTGTATGTAATACCCCCACAATTGTTATCTTAATCTACTTAGAGCTAATGAAGGCCCAGATATATTTATTTACATTTCAGTGCCATTATTTACAATTTGTATATCAGATACTCATTTGTGTTCTTTCATTTTGATTGTATGTACTTATTTTTTAGCAATTATATTATTATAAATATACTAGCTGTGTGCTTTATGTTGAAAATATTAACTCTCCGTAGGCGGGTACACACTTAATACCTACAGATAGCGAAAGGTTCACGCAGAGCCTGTTTCTCGAACGCTTAAGACATAACATATAAATACATTAATAATTTTCAAAGTAAAGCATACAGTTTGAGAAGGACTTATTAATCCTCTCAGCAGTTATTACTTATTAGATAAAATAACTAATGTATAAAATTATCTTTTAACTTGTAACATAACAGGTAATTACTTTTAAATAAATTAAAGTGCACATATCTTAAAATAACTACTTTGTATTTGTAAATGATCCTCGTCTGTATAAATACCTACATTTTACCAAAAGAACGAAAAGTCTCCGAGCTAAAATGAAGACCCTGACAGATTGCTTTACCAACTAAAAAATTACGAAGTGCTCTAATCTATTTACAAATTAGGGTAATTGTGTTTTGTAGCGTTGGATAATTAAGTACGCTAAAAGTTTTTCCGAAATGGGTAAAATAGAAATCGTTATTTTGTATGGAATCCGACATAAAAAAAATTTCAGATATTGTGAACTATGAAGCTTAATGCAAGTATGTATGTCATGTAAACGGGCATTGTTTCCAACCCGTCTAAATCGTCTTGAGATATATTTCTAGTTATTAATGCTGTTTACAGGGTCTCCGTGCTATTCACAATTAAAATACTCCGCCAAGTGGTCATCGAACGCGTGGATAGCGGCACTCTCATCAGATTGTGAAGCTTTGCGTGAACACAGCACCATGCCAGTACTGAGTAGAATTCCTGATGATGAACTTCATTCCTACCCTCCGGACACTCCATAACGTATCAACGTACCTGCCCAAATTTGACCTACTTCCCGCCCCACTCCGCTTCTTTCTGGTAAAACCGAAAGCTTTTGTTGTAATGATGTTAGAGATCTGTGCACATGTTTTGCTTTTAATAAAAGCCCTTTTTTACAATTCTTAGAAACCGCTGATCTGATTTTTATCCGAATACGGAAAAACAATCCTGTTATATTACCATCACCAGCTTGCAGCAAACTGATAAATTGGGAATAGAATAAATACCCTGGAATATTTCTTGAGATGGTTCTTCGACTTTAAACTAAGCAGAAAGTCTAACGGTCAAGGTTTATATTTGCTCTCCGTCCAAAAATATTGGATTGATGTTCTTTTTGATAGAAATTTTAATGCCGAAAATATTAGATCGAGATCCAATATAAACTTTGCCTGTGTGGGTAACGAGATGGCATACAACTAAATATACTTATTAAGTTCCAGGGTGGGAATTGAACCTACGACGTTATAATAACCAGGGTATCCAACCACCACAAGTAGCCTGTCAAATAAATTCCTATCTGTGATTCTTCGACTTACAAACTTATATTATAAGCCGGTGGAAACGGTTTTGATTTTTATTGCCATAAGTTACATGTGTCCTATGCAAGAGTAACAATTGCTACGGGCCCCGCGCAAAAGGGTGGTCCACGCAAAAGAGGGCCCCGCGTGTCTAAGGCCGCCCACCACCGATTGTTTTTTTTTTACTACTATATACTTAAGAACCCATAGCAGACCAAAGACCCCTCGACAGAATATGCTACGGGCCCCGCGCTTCTTAATCCGGCACTGGTCCTATGTCCCAAAAAGTAGATTAAAAATCTTTTAGGCAAATTTATCTTTTTTTCAAATGTGCACACCAAGCCCACTCATATATTAAACATTTTTCGTAGTTACCCCACTTTCAGTTATCAAAATTCAAAAACATTTTTTTAGTCTAGGACCTCGAAGGGCACTAACGAAGGTCAAAGCTCCTGAAGCTACCTTTTATGAAGTCAGCATTCAACTGAGAAGAACAAGGAAGAAAATCAGCAAGATTCAATTGTTAATACGCTTTTATTATATAAATATCATAGATATCTTAGTTACCGAAAAGGATTTGTTAACTTTAGCTAGTCTAAAATATGGAACACCAAACGTCTCCCTTTGTCTTTTATTAATTGTAATTGAAATGATTTGTTTTAATATGAATGGACATCCAATTTTGGCTCAATCATAACTAAGTTTTTATGTAAGAATAAACATTATATTTTCATTAATAGGTATATAATTTCAACCTCCGCTTTCAATAGATATATATAATTTTTAATAGATGCGGGCAAGTAAGTTCAACAACAGTGCCACTTTACATACCCACGGTTCCTTTTTTTACCATTAATTCAAGCGATAAAAGTTACCGACAACTTTCCTTTCTTGTAATAAATACAAGAAGAAAAGATGAGCGACCAAAAGTAAAAAGCTACATAATATAGACAGCCCCATGGGGACACCATTAGCATTAGATAAGTACCTACTTATCTTTCCTGTATATTGTTTTTCTTTTTCGAGTTGATTTGAAATTGTTGGTAGCAGAAGACGCTGAGGGTAAATTTAAGCCTTCTGTGGGACTGGTGTTTTTAGAAGATTCTCGTATCCTACGTATCATCATAAAGTCTTCCTCGTCTGCTGCTTTGAAAATCGGAAACTTCCTAAATTTAAAATAAAAATAACATACATTCAGAATTTATTTATTAAATATCATATATATTTTTGCTCGCTTTTATACGAATTTCTAATAGGTAGGTACATTTAAACATATGAAGTAGATACTAACCATAGATAATACTCTATTTTTGATAATAAACTACTACACAGTTTTTTCCAAGATGAAGTTGTGAACTATTTCTGCAACTCTTTCTGATGACCTTAAAACAAAACTGTGGTCGACGTTAACTTCTTGCATTTTAAGAGGAGGGTGAAATTGTTTCAAATCGTCTATGTATGTAAGTGGTGCCCAATTGTCCGTAGGGCTGTATATAACGTTACTTTTATGTTTTATCTTTGCAATTGTATCAATATTTAATTGCCTCACAGTATCCATTTCATCATACGCCAAAAAAAGCACCTTTTCTCCAACCTTTGGATTAATATATTTAAGTATTCTATCAGTATAATGAAGAGGTAAAGAATTGAATTTCAAATACAATTTGACTAAAGTCGATATAATAGATGTAGGGAGTAAATATAGAAATGTGAATAAAAATAATACGAATACATGTATCCTTCGTAAAATATTGTTTAAATATCTACCATTTTTCGTTTCAGCCATTCTTTGTAATGTAGGAAATAATAAATTTACGGATAATATTCTTTCAGATAAATTTACATCTTTTTGCATCAATTCTATAATTAGCCATGCACCAATAGAATGACCAATTAGATGTATATTACTCTTCTTATCAATGTGGTTGTTGATAAAGTCTAGTTTATGTTCTATTTGACCTTCTAGATTAAATAAGTGTTCTTGTCCTTCCAATACATTGGACCGATTGTCTGGAACATCTTCGTGCCCAGCTTGGCCTAAATGATAGAACAAAATATTAGGTCGGTAGGCGTTGGAACCACAAATATATCGTAATTAATGTAGGTAAAGGTACCTAGGTGATTTGTTTGCATATGGTTTGTACCAAATCCTTTAATTGAATAAAACAAAAAACGCCCAAGTACGTGTCGGCCTCGCACACTAAGGGTTATTTGCCACAATATTTAATAAATTACGTTTCTCGTATGCTATTATAATTTTAAACATTTTTTTTTAGCCGCCCTATTTGTATACACCTTGATAATAGGGTCTTGTTGGCACCCTATTGATATGGTAGCCTAAATACCAATTATTATTCATATGCATTTGTAAAATTATTTACAGATTCAACTTAATTGCCAGAAAAAAACGCAAACTATTTGATTTTGGCGGGCTTTACACGAGACGAATCATCAATAGTGCCTTAATTAGACACAGGACTTACCAATAACGCATACAGGATATCCACTATTTTTATACAAAACTGAGCCAAATTCTGTATAAAAATCAGGCACTCCTGGATTTCCAGTAATACAAACGATTACATCTTGGCCGTTACAGTGGAAGGGGTTGGCCCAGGTAATGATATGTGTCTGTATATTGTTTATCGATTTGTAAACGCTTTCCATAATAAAATCCTCCAATTAGTCTATATTGAAATTTCCAATCAATCAATAAATCTGCAGGCAAGCAACAAACATGGTCGACGTCGACGAGTAATAAATAAATTAACAACCACGTATGTAGTGTGTACCAATAAGATAGCGAGTTTTAGATACTCTTTGGTTAGACAGCTATTTTCTTTCACTATATTTCACATTATACTAACCGGTCTATAAAGTGACATATCATATATACATACCTACCTCTTGACAGGTCGCTGAAGTAACCTTGTCAATGAATTGTCAACTCACTTAAAATTATGGTAATTGCGCAGAAGGCACGTGACTACAATTTCATGTTGTTTTACATAGGTGCCTTATTTCTACATATTTTTTATATGTTATTTATATTACCACACCTTACTTATTTCTCACTAGTATTGGTTAGGGTGGCAGCCCATCGGTGTACCTATTATCTATGGTCGATCGATGCAAGTGATTATTATTATTTTGTTGGTATAAAAGAGTGGGGGCATATCTATTAGAGAAACAATTGTCCGCGTAAAGGTGTAAGAACCATCAGAGGCTAACACCTTCGTAGCTTCCACAAAAAAAACTTTTGGACAAGCGAAAGGCAACATGGGTCAATTACGTCGGAGTAATCAATAAAATTTACTGTGTGTATAGTTTGTACAGTATAAAAAACTCCTTTTGATGATACGGAATATTTAAGAAAAAAAAAATACTATTATTCTTTTAGATCAAAAAGTTGTTTTTCTTTGACATTCTAAAACGTAAACGTCGTTTCTTATAATTGCACAGTTTATAATTACCTTACCCTCATTGCGTAATACAATAGATCCTACCTTAGAGCTTCTTGTATCTAAATGCTATTCAGGACTCAAACTCGGCTCTGAATTCAGGCAGCACCTGCATGGTGCCCGGCAATACTGAGCAGGATTCACCTTGCATCCGACAAGAGGCCTGTATGATCCACCCACTGCTCCCAGACCAAACAGTAATGATGGACGGCTAGGCTAAGCAGAACAGTGTGTGTACTTCATGCTTCGCAGTCTTGCAAGGCGCCTGCTAGGCAGGATAGTGAATGGGCCCTTTATGCGAGGACCGTTATCCGAGTGTTTGCCTGAGTGGTCGTACACGCTCTCCATACCTACATTGTTTTGAGGTTCAAAAACTGAAAGAAAGTACCGGCTAGCATTTTAAGCAAATAAGACATCGTGCGCTTCCGCCCAAACCAGCATTCCAAAGTTTGCTTTCTCAGTAGAAAAGTGACCTCTTACCTATCATCATCGAGAGACAATCGATACCATCACAATCGATATACAACACTTAAGTATTCAAAGCATTCTGCATCCTGACAGATCTTAGATAGAACTATTAGTCTCCACTCCAGGGGCCTGAGCACGAAAATCTATCGCAGGGTTCACTCGTATGAATCTACTTTGGTTCGAAAGCACACAGTTATGTAATAGTTATTAAGCGTCAGCATTCTTCCGAAATTGGAGGGGTTATAGTCGCCATCTAAATGACGGCATATTTCATAGAAAGTTTTGTTCGCCAACCAAACTGCATAATGGGTGATACGGATTACGAACGGACACAGAGTACATACAGACTACTTTCCAGGGATGTTTGATTGAACTTAGATTTAACTCTTGATTTGATACAAAACTTTGTGTACATACATACTTAGGCACTCCCTTAGCCCTCTAAAAAGGTGGTAATGGCAGAAACAAAGAAAAAAGCCCTTTTTATATGTCTTGGTCAGTGCACTTAGTTTATAAATTAATGTTTTGAAATTCCATATAATTTCTTGTCATTGCAAAACACAATTACTTTCTTCAATAGAAATCTACCAGGCTTTTCTTCATAGTTTTAACTTTACCTTCTAAAATTTTAATTCCTTTTTTATGATCGCTAGGTAACATCTGCCGGTCACCGATAGCAGAGGGAGTCTTTCAGAAAACAGTCAATGACTTGAACCTAGCTGACCAATGGGAAATAGACAGTGCAGCTATTGGAGGCTGGCATGTTTGCAACCCTCCTGACTGGAGGGCATTGGATACTATGAAGAAGCATGATGTAGCCTATAATAATCACGCGCGACAAGTAGGTTCAAATCATTTTGGGCCCATTTTCAAACATGATTGCCATTCAGCTAATGTCTGCAAGCTATTTCAATTTACCATTCATCAGGCACATTGTTTCATGTCAAGTAATCAAATTGCATCATAGACATAATTTACACCTAAATTGGGTGAGATAATATGAAATCTTACACATGAAAAAAAATAGTTGTTTCATGAAATAGGGAATAATAGCAATATTAACCAAAGAGGATCCAGCAGTCAGCTTAACTTACCACTAAGCAACTACCTATCCACCAGGGCAGAAACATGTTAACATGATTTTTATAGTTGAGACAGGTCTTTATTATTATTCCCATTATAATTATAAATCTGTTTGTTTTAAACAACAATAATTATTGCAAATAACTGAACTGATTAGTCAGACAATTCAATTTATGCATGATGGTAGTATGTAATATTGATTTTTTACAAAATATTATATACCTTGGGCATAGATATTTCTTATATGGTATCAACAAACAAACAACACCACTGAAAACACAAATGTGAATGCTTGACTGGTTTTGTCTCGATCATAAATAAATGGCTGATCAGCCTAACTGATCAGTTAGGTAAAATTTTTACTCTTTTTATCCAGGGAAAACAAGAGATCTTTGCATGCAACATAATTGACATAGGGATTGTGTGGTGGACATAAACAGGATGTCAAATAATAAATGTTTCAGTACTTTTTCACATGCTGTATTTAATCACAGATAACATCAGAAGATTTCAATCATTATGATTACATATTTGGTATGGATGAAGCAAATATGAAAGACCTCAATAAAAGGGCTCCAAAAGGAAGTACAGCTAAGCTATTGCTCTTTGGAGATTTTGATCCCGAGGGTGATAGAATCATCAGGGACCCTTACTATGTATGTAATATCCGAAGATTATTTCTAAACATCAATTAAATAACCACATTTATAATATATGTCATTGAATTTTACAGGACAGTGATGCTAAAGGATTTGAAAAATGTTACCAACAGTCTTTAAGATGCTCTAAAGGATTTTTGAAAAAAGTGGATACACTAAAATAGGAAGAGGTGCCATTACTTCCATGTTTCCATTCAAACAATTTATTTAGATATAACTTGGATACAAAGGAAAATTTGAACAAAAATGAGGATAAGGCATGTCAATGTTCATCATATTATTCCTTTTAATAAATTGGACACACCTTATATTCAACATGAAAATAAAATTGTTTTGTTTATTTGGAAACAGGAATTAAGTGCTTCGATATTAGGATAATTAAAGGTTTCTTGTCGGATATATATGAAAAGAACATAAGAATATTTGTCACATGAAATCCTACTAGGGTGGGTAAAATTTAAAAATGAAAATGTATTTAATTCAATAAAATATAATTTTACCTACCTATATACATATACCAGTAAAACATTTTATTGATAACCTTCTATGATGTATTAAACATGAATATAAAATGGTTTTGTTTATTAGGAAACGGAAGTAAGTGCTTTGATATTAGGATAACTAAATGTTTTTTTCAGAAATATACAAAAAGGACATAGAATATTTGTCACATGAAATCTTACTAGAGTGGGTAAAAATGTAAATGTATTTAATTGAATAAACTATAATATTACCTATGCATACCAGTAAAATATTTTATTGATATCCTTCTAGACAGTTTACAAAAAGAAATGAACATAATTAACACAAATCAGTCCTCCATCTTAGCATGTTGTTAGCTGTATGTAGGAATGACTGTTCTATTGACTTTTGATGAAGTACTGATATTACCAAACAAGTCTAAACACTATTTCAAACTTGTAATTCCTATCTTCCTTATTAAATATTTCATAGTCTTTATATGAATAATCTGTTATTATATCACCAACCAGGCAACTAGTCAAGAATTTGTAAGGACCTTGCAAATCTTTGTTTATTAAATAATTAACAAACCATATAATTGTTTCATCACTACAACATTTTTCAATACATTTCAAGCAGTATAAATCATGTTGTTTTAATGTACCTGTTTTGATTAACATTTTTTCACCCTTTTTGAGTTTTTGTGTTTTTGCTTGAATATAATTTAATATTTGGGCTGTAGATGACTTTTCACATTGTTCATTTTCTGTGTGATCGGGACTAAAGGACAAAAATCTGGAGTCATTCTGATAGGCAGGAATGTCAGGAGTTTCATTGTAGAATGCTGAAATTAAAAATTTAAAATAGTTATAGCAAACAGAAGAAAAAAACTTGGCTAAAAGGTAATTACAAGTCCAAAGTACACTTACAAGGTAATTCATCATCACTATCCAGTAAATCTTCAAGGGCTTTATATGATATCGGCTTCATGTTGAATTGAAGTTGGGTTGTTGTTACCAATGTTAATGCACTAGGTGCTGATATAATGTACTCTGATTCTATAACTAGCTGTGCCTGGCAATAGTGTAATATCTATACCAATGCCTCATTATCTTTTTGGAATATTTAATTATCCATCCTGTAAGCACACTTAAAGAATACTTTTGTTTTTCTTTTTCAGGAATATTCTCAACAACTCAACAAAGTTTTTTTGAAATTGAGTAGTAATAGACGAAGAGACTCTCCTACGTTAAAGAAACCGAAACTGTTTATGTCGCGAAATAATTAATTCATCTTTTGTATTGTTTGTTACACGTCATAAAAGTTTACTGTAGTGCCACTCAGAGATACGGCGTACATAAATTCACACAATCACTTTATTTCGTTTCAACATTTTCAACCACAAGTTACTGTTATTTATACTGACGATGACTGACAGACAAGTCTGCGATGTTCTGTTTTTATTTACTCATTATACTGGCAAGAAAACGGGCTGTCCCCTAGTAAGAGCTGCCAGCCCTATTATTTTTATTGCCTCATATAAAATTATAACAAAAAAGTGTCTGTGTACTTAATTACGCACGTAAGAAGTTATACCCGAAATTATTGGTGAGAAAAACTGCACTAAAAGCATTTGTCTTTACTATTCAGTAGTGAAATTGTAGTGTCCAAACACTTTGCACCTGTATTTAGCAACGAATAACATTTTTTGTCGTTGTTAGGTTATTATTGACAATAACATCATTACTCACTCATTGACACTGACAGTTGCGATTTGTGCGATGTTCGGGAGAGACCGTTAACAGCTAACTTCAACCTGTTCTTTCTGTTCCAACTTTTGTGTTACAGTGATGCGCGCGCATCTTAATATTTCACTTTCATAATTTTTTCATAACTCGCCTACAGGAGTATAACTTCAAAAGTAAGCTTTCATGGGAACTGCGACAGAGTTGAAAACTTACAACATTGGAATTAAAATAAAAAATGTTATTTTGCAATCATTGAATCACGCGGTGAAGTGTTGCAAATGTCTGTAGGCGGCGGTTACCATCAGGTGGACCGTCTGCTTGTTTGTTGGCCCAGGAGTATAAAATAAATTACCCTCGCAATATTCTAAAAGTTTTCGCTCCACGTATTTATATAGGTACAGGCTGCAGTTTTGCATCCTGATCAAATTCAATGAGGTATCTAAACTAATGATTCTCGATCCGAATCGATTATAAAATAGGTAGGTATTTTTTGTATTTTTTTTTATTTACGGTAATCGGTAGTACCGTAGTAACACCCGCGCGCTACTTACAAGTATCAGCTGAGCACGTGCACCTGCGCCTCGAGTTATACCTAAATCCTACCTACATGTATGTTTTTATCATTCAGATCTAAGATCACCAATTAAATGATTGTCCGTACAGCAGGATTACAATATAACGTAATAAAGCAAAACTAACATTTTATTAATCAGCTGATACTATCGTACTTAGTACTACTATCATTAGTAATAATTTCTGTATACTAGTGATTCTTAATAAAAATGAGTTAATTATCAAGAAAAATAAATGGTGTCGTGGGACACCAGATAGGAATGAAGTTCCTTATCTATATATATAAAAATGATACCCTATTTCCCTTGGTCACGGCATCACGCTTGGACGGCTGGACAGATTTTGCAAATTCTTTTTTTGTTGTGTTTGTTATTGTCAGGAGATGGTTCTTATGAAAGAAAACATTGAGAAAGTTGCGTGGAAAATTAGAAAATTTAAGAAAACTTAACCACTTTACTAGCGCTTTTGACACTATAAACTTTAATTAATGTCAGTCTTTTGACAGCTCGAGCGATTGACAGAATGCGCGCTGCAAATATCGTTTAAAATAGAGGCATGGGTCGGAATAATATTGATAAAAAATATTTTATAATTTGTATATAATTAAGTGCACATGTCACAGTCCCTTCAATCGGAAGATTCGAATTCAATATTCATAGTTAAGACAGGACAACGTCTGTTGGGTCAACAAGTTATAAATAATATGAGAAAGTATCATTTTTGTGATTATTTATATAAAACATGGCTGCGGTGACCGTTTACCATCAGACGGGCTGTCAACTTGTTTGCCACCTTAGTAGTAATAAAAGAAACAAATATTTTCGGTTCCGCAGTCACGTGGTAAATAAATTTACTCTAACGTCTTCGTCCTTCCCGTCTGTCGATTAGTCCGTCAGTCCATCAGTCCGCCACTCAGTCAATCCGTTAGTCTGTCAGTCCATCAGTCCGGCAGTTCGGCAATTCGTCAGTCCGTCATTCCATCAGTCCGCCAGTCCGTCAGCCCATCAGTCCGCCAGTCAGTCAGTCCAGCAGTCTGTAAGTCCGTCAGTCCATCAGTCCGGCAGTTCGCCAGTCAGTCAGTCCGTCATTCCATCAGTCCGCCAGTAAGTCAGTCCGGCAGTTCGCCAGTCAATCAGTCCGTCATTCCATCAGTCTGCCAGTCAGTCAGTCCGTCAGTCCGCCAGTCAGTCAATCCGTCACTCCGTTGATTCGTAAAAAGAAACTTATTGAAAATAGTGTGAAGTGTTATAGTTAGTATAAGTCTTGGCAATAATAAATAGCACAAAATGTCGTTACAACTTTTGGTCTTAATTTTTTCCGTCTAGCCCCCTTTCGCAACACGCGATAAGGAACTTCGTTCCAAAAAAATCAAAAGTGGCACTTGGCGGCTCGGTGCCTCGCACAAAAGGATGAACTCACGTACATAGCTGTGTGCGCGATGGCCTGATTCTGATGCTTTCGTATGATTCTGGAATACTGTCAAATTTAAACAATTTATAATAGCAGCTTTATTAACTATTGACCAGGTACCGTAATTTAAATTAATTATTCATGTCTTTTGTGACAAGCTCCTGAATTTTGACTAAGATGCAAAACTGCACCTTGTATAGACTAGTGCCTAGCGATCGAAATTCGACCGTAATATTTTTTTGACAGAGTAGGTTTATAACCTCTATTATTATCATTGCATAGAACTTTTTTGAATGTTGATGTATAACGTCAGCTGCGAGCGTATCATTTCTTTTTTAACGGTTGATTTGAGAATGTCAATGGCAAAACCTGTAATTAATTAGTAAAAATATATACGAGTCGGGCTGCCACTGTGATTGTACATTTATATCGTGAAGACCACAAATCTCGTATTTGTACGGGGACCCTTGTTTGGCTGGCAGCCCCAGGCTGGGGCACTATGCCAGTTGATATAATTATTCTTCATCTTATTTTTAAGCTGCGGCCATCAAATCTTTTATTAGGCTTATGTTTTGCCATAGTCGAGTAACGTAATATTAAACCCAGTTTTCCTACTCAAATGAACGATAAATTTCAGCAAATATAATACAATACAAAATAGTATACAATAGTTAAATGTTATATCTAAAGTTATGATTTTTAATATGTTTAGACGGCGTTAGATGTGTACTAGGTCTGTAACTGGTGTAAAATATGATTAAGAACCAATATATTATTAAAAAGCAATAAGGACTCTTATTTGCTTTGTGATCATATTATATTCTATAGCAGACAGGTTCTACTAAGTACCCTCCGAGTTATGGTTTCCTCACGATGTTGGTGTATAGTACAGGATTCGAACCCACGGTTCCTGTCACATCATTCAACATCACAACCAAAAGTACCAATTTAGCTATCATCGACATATCAGGGATAAAGAAACAAAAATCTTGTTTGTGTTGTAGTTTTATTTTTTATCAATTTTATCGTAACGAATTATTTCTAATTTACGTTCTTCATTTAGAGTCAGGGTTCTAAGTCGTTTGTTAGTATAGCGCAATAGTTTAATTCTGCATAATGCAAAATTTAAAATAACTTCCAGCGGTTGTGATAAATAATTAGGACAAGTTCTAACTACTCGGGAACAAATTTTGTACAAAAATAAATGCGTATAACCAGCCGGGAATTCTTTTACTAGCTCTTTCCATCTTATATCACTCCATATTTGATACGAAGAGGATTTTAATCTGTAAGAAAAAAATACTAAAATTATAAATCTGAAAATTTGTGTTTGTTTGTAACTCAAAACATTATAAGGGCTAACCGAATTTAAATGAAATTTGTTACACGTAAAGAATTCTTTCTGTACTGGATTGATCTACTATACTTTTTATACTAGGGAAACAAGTTCCCTTCGGGAACGCGGGTGATACCGCGAAGCGAAGCTATAACTTCATAAAAATATATTATAACAATAGCCGACTACCGCGGTATCATCCGCTTTCCCGTCATAGGTGAAAAGTCGTCATGTATCCATAAAATTTATGTTAATGCAAAAACGTCCACCCAGGTTATAACTTCCGTTTCCGATTAACGTTCTTCCAGCCAGTTGTTGTTTTGCTCGGCTCATAAGGGCCGTAGTGTGATTAAGAATAAAATAAAAAACCTATAACCATCATCTAGAAATTAAAAATTAAATTGCAAATGTATTTAATCTGACTAGTAGTTATAAGCGCGTTACCAAACAAGCAAACTCTTCAGCTTCAGAACATATTATAATATATTAAACTGAAATACGTTTTTGAAAACAAACTTACTTTTTAAATATTTTCTTCCGCAATTTATTAAATTTCACATCTTGTTTTATAAATATTTGTGCATGAAGAGTACCATACCAAAAGCTTTGCAAATAAATCTGCTGCTGTTCCATGTCTTCTTGGAGTTTTAGCCAAACTGATTTATCAAATCTCTTGTTGATTAGTTCTTCTAGAGGTTGCCCTGAATATTTAACAAGAAGATTTATAAACTTGGTTGCAAGAGGTAAAGTCCACTTTAGCCTTTTTTTCTCTGGTTTTCCTGTAAAGTATATTGAACAATTCATTAATAAATTTAAACATCAGTCACAAGTAGTCACAACAGATCAACTTTTATAAACTAGACTAATGTTATTAATAACCTTATTCAATGTGTGTATAGCAATAGAATATAATAGGAATAATTTTTATGTATATCATATACATAAAAATACACAATAGATATATTTGTTCACAAAAAATTATTAATTTTTTTATTGATCAATGAATTATAATTATTTCATATTTTTAGGAAACATGAGTTCAAAATTAAACAGAAGTCATACCATTAAACATCAATTGCATTCTTTTATAAATTCCTCTAGGTTCTCTGCTCAGAATAGTAGACAGATAGATAACAGCATTTCTAGGTTGTTGATGAAAACAAATATCCATAATTTTTTCTTCCAAGGGAGAATATAATCCTTTGACTGGACCACCAAAATGAGTCATTATGTGTTTATATACATGGTATAGATCCCTCTCTAAGCCTCTGGCCAAATAGGCTGTAACATAACGTCTAGCTTGTTCTTCGGGTGCTTTTGGACTTCGACATTTGTCTGTGTTTCTCCATCGTCCTAGACATATCAGCTTGTCAGGTAAATCAAACTTCTGGTGAGGAGTACATTTTTGTCAATACATTTATATATTACTTTTTTATCTATAAAATGTATAGTATAGTATAGAGGAATATTTGAACTTCACTGTTCCATTTGTGTCTATTTTCAGTTCAAAATATCTTGATGATTATAAGATATAACAGTAGGGACGCTGATACATATGTTCAATTTGTAAAAAATTCTGTTTGTGATATTGGGCATAAATTACTTTAGTTAAATTAAAACAGGTATTTAAAATTGATCTGGTTTTTAGATATTTTGTGCAATAGCTGGTCCCTGCCTATTTAAGTCTAATTTTAATATATAAAAAATATATAATATATAAAATATACTTGCTTGATTCTACCATTCATATATAATATTCTTTTTAAACTGAGTTCTAATTTATTGATTACTGACACCAAAATGATTTAATTATTACATTACTACAATGGCATAGCAAGTATATTTACAACAGTAAGAACATACACTCTGGATTTACCTTCCTTAATTTGAGCCAATTTTTTTTAATTTGGTCAGTCTCTGCTTTACATATTGCACCAGTACGATACTGTTCCAAATGGTTTTCATTATTTTCTTTCAATGGGCGGGTAAGACAATATGTTTGTTGATACCAGGGTTGTTCCCAGGATATCTCTTTTCCACTTAACTTGTCTATAAGCAACTGAAAATAATTATCAAATATTCATAAGAACTTCAAAAATATATTATATCAAAATATATTTAAAGGCAAATCTATATATATATATATGTAAAAATAAATCCCTATTTCCCTTGGTCATGGCATCATGCGTGAATGGCTAGACTGATTTCGCAATTCTTTTTTGTTGCATTTTATCAGGAGAAGGTTTGAATGAAAGAAAAAAATAAGAAAATTTCGTGGAAAATTAGAAAATTTAAGAAAACATAACAACCATATTAACATTTCTAATGTAACCTTACCGCTATTGACAATGTTAACTCTTATAATTTAATCTTATGGTGTTTGACATAAATGTCAGTCGTTTGACAATATTGTTTAAAAGAGAGCCATGGGTCGGAATTGTATTGATAAAATAATTAATTAATCATTACTTAGTGCACTTTTAAAAATTTTTACACTTCGTTTTTGAGAAGTGTGTGTTGATCACAGTTAGTTCAGAGCAATCACGCCTCATATTAAAAGTTCTGTGTTGTGTATCTTAAAGCATTAGATTCATAAATACTATGCTTTAGGTTTTTTTTTTATTAATCACACCAATTCTAATTCAATATTCATAGTTTAAATAGGACAACGACTGTCGGGTCAGCTATCGAATATAATAATTGTAGTACGATCAATTTTCATGTATAGTTTATAATAAAGTAAATATGGCAAAACAAAGTTTGCCGGGCCAGGTAGTATTTTATAAAATGGAATTTAAAAAAGTCATGGAATTTGTAAACATAGCATAAGTTGCTTGCCGACTAGTATTTTCTAACCTGTATAAACTCTTCATCTTCCTCACGAAGTTGTTCAAAGTACATTCTTATTTTGTCCATACATGAGGGTTCCGTAATATCGTTTACATCACCAAATATTTCTTCGAGATCCATATTTCTTTTTCTGTGGCGAGTGTTACTAATTAAACTTATATCAAATAGCAAATCCAAGACAAAATTGCACGCACGTCACACCGTGCCCACGCTCGTTTTGTTGTTTGTTTGTATCAAATATCAAATTCAATGAATGAATGAATGAATCAACTATCACGCACGAAACTACCAAGTACCAACCACAGGGGTCGACACTTCGACAGTAGTTAAATGTCTACATGTAGAATCAGTTTGACAAGAACAACAGTGAATTAACTAGTTAATCAAGCGCTGTAAATTTTTTGTTTTTATATTTATTTGAAAAAATTGGGAAATGGAAAAAATTATCGCTTTTACATAAACTATTCAACATACTCGTTTAAGTAGTGATTATTTGTTTTATGCACCTAAAAGCAAGCAAAGTATTAAGAAATGTTTTGTACGTGTTTGAGTCATATTAGAGTCTGACCATTTATAAGTGCCTGTGAAGGCCTATTTGAATAAATATTTAATTTAATTTCATTACGGTGCAACTTATAATAATAATTACAGCTTTAGCTTCTTAAAATTTGAATTAAAATATAAACTAGTATTTTGTTTATGGAGTGTAGAAGTAAAGGAGGACCATCTCAGTCAGGCCCGGTCAACTGTCTATAGGTCATAGAACATTTATACTCACGAGAAGAATGACAAGCGCCTACATAAAATATGCGAAGGAATTATTCTAATGGCGGATTTATATACTGTGGTTCAAATGGCGGCATAGACAAAGATTTTATGTTATAGAGTTACTTAATTTGCATTTACTTAATTTTGCAAATAGACGTTCATTTTACTGCTCTATAATCTCTGGCCGCCATTAGCCCATTTTCATCGAAAATCCGCCATGAGGGAACAAGGGTTTTTAAAAAGACGCCATAATCGGCCATGCGTTGCTAAGCTGGTTGCTGTGTTATGAAAGCAAATTGACAGTTCACGAAGTGTTGTTTACAAATAGCATTGAATTACCTACTGATAGAATAATTATAGACTGGCTTCAGTTTTAATTGTTGTTTGAATAGTATTTTTTTAAGGAAACATGAAACACTGTCAGTGTAACTGATAAGATGGCTCTATACTACCACGTTTGATCTGGACAGAAGAACTTTTCAGTGTTCGTCAAAATGTATATCTTGAAGGTTGATTATGTGTGCCGAATTGTTAAAGGTCAAGGCAAGCCAATTAAAAGATGTTCAGAAGAATTCTTAATTGAAAGCTTATGGCGGCCTGGAACTAAAATTCTTTGATAGCAGCGCTGCTGATAACAGTCGCCATGTCATCCATCGTCTAATCAAACAAGTTTCAAGTGATGAAAGTTTTGTGAGAATAATAGAAAATGAGACTTGTGATTAAAGTGAATGTCCTTTTGTTATAATCCTACAACATGTAGCCATGCTCATTAAGAAACTGACCTAGTATAGTAATTTCTTCTATTAACCTAACATTGGTAATAATTGTTATTGATTGTAATCTAATATAAAAAAAGAATTGTACCATTTTTATGTGATTATTAAAATAAACATTATTATTTCTATACCATATAAGGTGTTTAAGTTCTATAATCCTTGTAAAATTGGCTTAAGACCTGTGACCTACCTAATGTGATGGGAAATTTATTTTACCTTAGTTAATTGTAGATTCACCAAGTTATGATTTATACATATCAACACTCTTATAAAGAGGTAATGTTTTCTGTTTATTTTGGAAAACTCTTTTCTGAAACTACTGATCCAATTCAAGTTTTTGTTCCCTGCGTTAGTCCTGAGGGTTATAAGTTATGTTCATAACCAATGTAATGTCCATTCAGATGACATCGAGTCTGTACAGAGAAAATGTCTGAGAATACTTTGTTACCATCAGCATGTAGATGCACTGATTTGAATTATGAACAAAGACTGAATAAATTTAATGCTCAACCTCTGTATACATGTAGGAAATATTTCGATTTTGTATACTTATATAAAATTGTTCATTCCATAATAGATTCACCCATTCTGTTGTCTCATATATCCTTCAATGTTAAATACAGTGCATGTAGGGGTAACATTTCTAATTTCTTTGCACTTCAGATCTACAAAAATAATACATCATTATTTAATCCAATAGTAAGAATGGCTCATCAATGTAATGAATTGTCTCAAAATAATTCAGAAGTTGATATTTTAGATCCTAAGTTTAGCAATTAAAAAAAAAAACCATAAAAGATATCCTTCAAATCAAACCAGTCCATACCCAGCAGATAAATTAAGTCTGAATAAATAATATTATTTATAGTTTCTAAATAATAAGATTTTTATCTATATTGTCATTTGGGAGTCCTCACCTGCACTTTCATCGCATTTGTCTTGGTATTCATTTCTAGTTTTGTTTTTCTGTATACATATGTTTTGAGTTACAACCCAGCTCTATATGTATTATTACTGTCTATATATGTATTACTTATTATGTGGTTACCTTTTGGTTGTAATTTGTATTGTGTATCCTAAATAAATAAATACATTTATTAGAACTAATAAAATTATTCTACAGTTAGTAAAACAACTGTGCTTAAAGGGTTATTGGGTTAAGGCTATTGTTCACTGGTCTATTTTATTAATCTGAATGAAACTTTCGGCAAGAATATAGATCTTTATTAGTTCTACAAAAAAGTATAATTCACTATATTTTGTAAATAATATAAAATTGGTACCTAACCTTATGTATTTAGAGTAAAATAATAAATACCTAGGAACCTAACTATAGGAAATAATGTGAAATAAAAACAGGAAAAAATATGAAAATATTGATTTAATATTTAACAAGATTACAAAGCTTTTATTAAGGTTTAAATAATGCTCTTTAATTTACAATTTAGGTCTTGAAATGTCTCTGAAATGGGAAATATAAACACTTAGATTATAAACGCGACCAAGTGCATGGCGGACTTGCTGACGAAGGGTTCTAATATTGAAATTAAGCATTGACCATTTTTTATGATTGGAACACTCAAGCGCATACGTTATTGACCACTCTGACCACCCTGTTTGGGATAAAGGTCGTGACGTATTTATGTTGTGATTTCATTTTTCGATAATTTGACAAGAGTAATCGTTTAATCTTTGTGCACATATTCTTGATGGTATTAGAGGTAACTAAAGATACTATTATCCCAGGATGATGGAAAATCCCTCGGGAACGCGGGTGAAACCGCGGGGGATAGCTGGTAATAATATAAATGTGAATGTATGTTTGTTTGAAACGCTTTTACGCGAAAACTACTTAACCGATCATCATGAAACTTTGTACACATATTCTTGAAGGTATTAAAAATAACAGGATACTTTTTGTGCCGGGAAAATGTTACATCCCTCGGGAACGCAGGTGAAACCGTGGGGGACGATTAATCCGTCCGACAGACGTTATCCTGTCGAAATAAGTCCAGTCAAAGTTTCATAAAAAAAACAATGCAGAAATTAGATCGCAGTGCCACCTTTTGTAAACCATTCTCGAATCCACTGGAACACACAAAAAATGTCATCAAAATTATTCCTGCCGTTTAGGAGGAGTTCACTAACATACACACGGACAGAAGAATTATAAATAATAATATACTTATGCAAATTTACAGCTTTCTAGACCTAACAGAACCCCAAAAAGGAATCGCCTCACAGCTTTCACTTATGGGATTAGTAATTGTGCCTTCCTCTTTTACCTGGGCTGAGGACCAGCGCAAAATTGTTAAACTTTTTGCGGCAGAGTTACACATTTATTTATCGCCTTCAAAATCATTTCATGCAACTTAATAAAATCCAATCATTCTGCATTCATAAATAATTTGAAGAAATGCCATCTTGGACATAAGCCTTATCTTTATAAACATAATTAACTTCCATGTCTGGATGTAAATATCTATATAAGTATGTATTTAAAAAAAGTTGCTAATGTAGTATGTTAGTTATCTGGTTTCTATAGTACATACAAGCTCCTCAGTTTGGGATCAGATGGCTATGTGTAAAGAACAAATTATTTAAAATATTTTCTTTTAACATTACACAAACATATTAATATTTAATAAATAAATATATAATTACTTGTCCCCCACAATTTCACCCAATATCATATCTTATCATTCATGCAATCACATGTTCTGACCATATACAAATTATCATCAAGATCAGTGAAATAATTATTAAGTTATAAAATAAAATAGACAGACAAACATAAAGACAACATTTAAAACAGTTGTAGATTAAGCATCAGTAGACTTTTTGGCTATTTTAATATTTCAACATTTTCTAGATTTACAAAATACTTCATATAGTAATCAAAAACAAAGAAAAAATAAATAATTAAAAGAAAAATTATAAACTTAACAAGGAAATGAAAGGTGCAATTGTGCAGAAGCAGCCATTTCCATACATTTGTATCTTTAATATAATGAACTAACTTGCCTCTTTCTTTAAAATCAATTTAAATGAAGATGATTTTTTTAATACTATGACCAGCCATTTTGGTTACCTAAAGCAGCATTTTATTACAGAAATCAAACACTATTACCAACAATATAACTTCATAACTTAAACTAGTCTAAAATATAGAACAACTAACTTCTGTAACTATAAATATAAATAAACAAACCTATATGTGTGATGTATATAAATCACTTCATAATTGATTAGCTGTCCCCCGCGGTTTCACCCACGTTCCCCAGGGATTTAACATTTTCCCAGCACAAAAATAATCCTATGTTACTTCTAATACCTCCAAGAATATGGGTACAAAGTTTCATGATTATCGGTTAAGTAGTTTTTGCGTGAATGTGTAACAAACCAACTTACATTTATATTTATAATATTAGTAGGGATGAGTATGTATTTAAAAAAGTAGTATATATAGTAAGAGCATTACACAATCAGCCTGCTGATCCCTAACGTAGCAGAGCTTGTACTATGGAAACCAGAAAACTGATGTACAACCTTTTGTTTTCTTAATACACATTACACCCAGACCATTACAAACAGACATGCACCCATATGTTTGTCCTGGGTGGGAATCGAACCCACAACCTGCAATACATTCCAAATTGCAAAACCTCTATAGCTCATCATTATATAATCTATTGTCGAACATTTTTTTGTCCTATCATTAATACTCTTCGCATGCGATGAAAGACATTTTATGGCAAATTTTTTTACACCTATGGTTGGTTTTAATAGGAATTTCTAAAGATTTCTGTAGTAATCTAGTACTCAATATAGCCTATGTTACTTAGTGATAATGTAGCTTTCTAATGAAAAAAGAATTATTAAAATCGGTCCAGTACTTTTTGAGTTTATTCGTTACATACAAAAATACAAATCTTTCCTCTATATAATATTAGTGTAGATTTAGGGTCTTTCAACATGTAAATAACCATTTTAAAACAAAATAATCAGTATTAAATGCTTACCATCACTGCTACATCTGCTGTGATCCTTGACAGCAGCGTTTGAAGGTGACCCCTGTAACAATTCTTATAATTTTTTTTTTCTTTCTTTGATTGGTATGGGCCATCAACAAAATTATTATTATAAGGCTGGAAGCATTAGTATATAAGTAGTAAAATTTTTGTTCAATGTATTAAGAAATTATGTGACCAAATTTGGCAAGAATTTCACATAAAGGAGCTAGCCCTCAAGAGACACCTTTAGCTCAAGTCACTGGCTAAGGCATGTGATGCAAATATGTATCATCATCATCAGCCTATCTCTGTCCACTGCTAGACATAGGCCTCACCTATGGCACACCACTGAGCTCGATCAGCTATTTGTTTCCAACCGCTGCCCGCCAGCTTGCGTATATCATCGCTCTATCTAGCTGCTAGCGGCGCCCTTGCACTACGTTTACCAAAATTTGTATACTGTGACCATAATGTAATGCAAAACAAAACTAGAAAAATTACCAAGATGAACTCCTGGTGAAAGTTTCTCAAAGAAAAGTAGTTCTAGGATTCATATATCGGTTAATGTCTAGTATAGTCACGCAGGGGGAGGGGGGTAGGGGGATGCCTCCTCTGACTTAGCACCACTCCCATGAAAAGGTAACGCACCATTATTGAGAAATACAATTTTTTGTAACCTAACCTCAAAACATTATAAAGTTGCTTCTGCAACGGCTCCGGCGCTGCGGGAAGTGCAACCCCTTCGCCCTTACGTAACAATGGATAGGCACCCATGTTTCCCTCCGCAGCTTCAGCTTGCCGGTCGCTGTCATTTGTTACGGTGGGCGGTAGCTGTCCTCCCTTCGCGCCTCCGAATTTTTATATACACTCTCGGGGTAGTAGCCAAAAGACTGGGTGGAGTCGGGGTGCCCCAATCGCCCATTTTAACGTTTCGTTTTTCCTTTTTCTGATTTGAGGTTAGTAAACATTTCTATTAATTTCTCGAAAAACATGCATTACCTTGTAATAAGAGTGGTAGCGTTATAATCAGGGATCCAACCCCTACCAATTACAACCATTTTTACCCCCATACGACTGCGTGACTATACTAGACCACAACCCATATATCTGCAAACAATAAAATAAATGTGTTATAAATTATTCTTATTGTACATAATGATATGTTTCAATGGTACAAAAACATGGGATATACCATGTATGTTTGAATTATAGTAGAACCACAATAATACGATAATGTTTTGCTAGGCAATATTGGATGATCAATAGGGATACGTAGGTACCATTACGAACTTGGCAAATCTTGAATTAACTAGTTAAGAAATAACAGACCTTTACAGAGAACATTAATAATAAATGGTCAATAAAACTTACCCAAGTACATATGATGTTGTTTCAATGATAAAAAGTTAGATTGAGAAATAATCCAAAATCTAATGCAAGTTCGTTAAGAAAAGTTTCGAAATTTATGCTTGCCATGCTTGGGTTAAGGTTGCGCAACAACGCAAATTGTAACTCGTATGGTAGAATCGAGTTTAATTAATTTAACTCGAATATAAAAAATATATTTATTGGTTTTATTAAATAATAAACTGTCGTAATAAATAATATGTCACAATTATGGTTACTGTTACATATACTTTAAATGGAATGTTTATTTTAATGAAAAATCTCATTAGAAATGTTGTTTGATTTCGATTAATGCTACGTATGATTGTTATCAATTATCGAATCGAAATAATCGTTATATATAATATTAGTAAGCAAGACATCCTTGTTGAATGAACAAGACACAGATTATAATAAAATGCATAAACCTATGGTTTATAAAGATGATACTCTCGTTGTTACCTATCGATCTGTGTTACCAGTAGCAAAAATGCTTGCGATGTTTTGAAGGTCATGTTTTTTTTTTTCCGCCATTAAAATAATTGCGGCCTAAAATATGGGACAGAAATTTAGCCATCTAGTGGCAGCCCACAAAAACTTGACTGACATGTATACTAGGCGGTAAATTTAAATCTTAGAAATTAGGTATATCTACCTACATATATGTACGGTTATAGTATACAATAAGTATAATAATATATATTATTGAAATATAGTAATAAACGGGTGGAATTAAAAAAATGGTATCAGTTTCACAAATTTATTTCTGCAATATGTAGTGTACAAATGTTATACAAAATAATCTCTCAATAAACGCACAAGCATCTGCGGAAGGTGAAGAATCACACTTGATGCACTTTCTTAAGTTTTCCTTTATCCACAATGCAACAGGATGCTCGACTCAACGTTATATAAAACGCAAAACAAGCAAATAAGTTTATATAAATTTAAATAAACACAAGAAAAAACTACTGTCCTCAACGGCAGCCATTTATCTTGTAGTGTTACCAGAACAAATTACCAGAGTCTATTAATATTATATTATAGAAACAGAATTAATTAATTTATTGTTCTAAATGTAGATAATTACTTACAAATTTAATAAAAACCATTGATTGTTCCAATAATTATTAAATCACTAATCCATATGCTATATATTTAAAGAAAAAGTTAATGTATAACGTTAATATTTCATTTTATTTAACATGGTTACATTAGCAGGCCCGGTCAACTGTCTATAGGTGACCTTGGACACGACGTGGGCTTGAAAGAGTGACAAGAATAGCGATTGTTGCCGCCTCTGTCTAACATGATGACAGACACTTTAATGTAACCATGTTAAATAAAATGAAATATTAACGTTATACATTAGCTTTTTCTTAAAATATATATTGCTTATGGATTAGTGATTTAATAATTATTGGAACAATCAATGATTCTTTATTAAATTTGTAAGTAATTATCTACATTTAGAACAATAAATTAATTAATTCTGTTTCTATAATATAGTATTAATACTCTGGTAGTTTGTTCTGGTAACACTGCAAGATAAATGTCTGCCGTTGAGGGCGGTCGTTTTTCTTGTGATTATTTAAATTAATATAAACTTATTCGCTTGTTTTGCCATTATATATAACGTTGAGTCGAGCATCCTGTTGCATTGTGTATGTGGAATCAAGTTTTGAGATAGTGAATCTTTAGTGAGACAGTGACTTTTGATCGTGTAAGATGATGAATTGGATAAAGGAAAACTTAAGAAAGTGCATCAAGTGTGGTTCTTCACCTTCCGCAGATGCTTGTGCGTTTATTGAGAGATTATTTTGTATAACATTTGTACACTACATATTGCAGAAATAAATTTGTGAAACTGATACCATTTTTTAAATTCCACCAGTTCATTACTATATTTCAATAATATATATTATTATACTTATTGTATACAATAACCGTATATATATGTAGGTATATATACCTAATTTCAAAGATTAAAATTTCCCGCCTAGTATACATGTCAGTCAAGTTTTTGTGGGCTGTCACTAGATGGCTAAATAATCCCATATTTTATGTATGCGCTTGTCATTCTTCTCGTGAGTATAAATGTTCTATGATCTCAGTGTACTAAAACGTGTCCCTTGAAAGGGAACAAATTAAGGTGGCGCTGCTGCAGCAAGTGGAAGAATTTTTAATAGAGCGCCACAAATTATTAGAGTAGGATAGAAAATTAATAAAAAAGGAAAGAAACATTTCCGTTTTGTTACAGCGCATTTTTTATAATTATTATAATATATAGACAAACATGAGTATGGAATAAAATTATACAGTGATTTTAAGTACACCAATTAATTGTAAATAGGAAATAGATAATAGTTTTATAGAATTACCGGAAACCAACCCAGCACACTTCACTCTGTTCATATCATTTCCACTTGCTAAATTACATTAACACTAGGGCTATTTCGGTGAGAATTATATACATATGAATGTCTATATATTATAATAATTTAAAAAAATGCGCTGTAACAAAACGGAAACGTTTCAAACTCTCATTATTTGTGGCGCTCTATTTAAAATTCTTCTACTTGCTACAGTGGCGCCACCTTAATTTGTTCCCTTTCAACGGAGACTTTTTAGTATACTGACCATTTTGTATGGGGGATTAGTCGAAAAAGTGTCCCCTTTGTAAACAGCAAATTAGGTTTCGAATTCTCACCGAAATAGCGCTAGTGTTGCAAGTGGAAATGCTGGGTTGGTTTCCGGTAATTCTTTAAAACTATTTCCTATTTACAAATAATTGGGGTACTTAAAATCACTGTATAATTTTATCCCATACTCATGCTTGTGTATATATTATAATAATTATAAAAAATGCCCTGTAACAAAACGGAAATGTTTCTTTCCTTTTTTATATATGGAATATATAAAATTCTCTATTTAATTCTTCCACTTGCTATAGCAGCGCCACCTTAATTTATTCCCGTTTAAGGGACACTTTTTAGTACACTGAGATGGTCCTCCTTTACTTCTACACTCCATAGCTGCAACCAAAGAGTACATTTTAATTAAAAACAACCATTTATATCGTTATGTTAGTGATGGGATGGATTTCTTTTTCACGATGTCAAGAAAAATAATCGGTTTTTCGCTTTTGGGTAGTCAATTTCGATTATGACTTATTTTCAAATTAATGATATGACTGTAAAGGGTTAATTTTTTTTATTGTATTTTCATTCCGTCACAGCTAGCGAGCGTCAAATAGTTTGACGGACGAAATGTGAATGAGTGAATACTCTTTGATCATCATGGATATTATGGATATTCATCGATTTCAAGTTTTTAACCGCGTCAGGATCTCATACTTTGCTCGGTGTTTACAACGCTTCCAATAATACAGTCTATAGACAATTTGAGGTTTGTTCACAATAAAAATATGGTTACACTTATGTATTTAGTTTCTTCGACACCCAGCTCAAATGGTTTTCAGTGTGTAAACATTATTCTTGTTGAGGTACAATAAACGAGGGTAAAGACGTATGACGGGTAAAGTAGTAGTGTCAGTCAATGATAAGATCATCTGCCTGGCTGGTTCCCATATCACTTGGGTTGGCACAACATGCTTGCCTGACGCTAACTCTCTGGGAAGAATCAACATCGTCAGATAGTGGTCAGTAGCTGATATAAACAAGATTATGGTATATAATCTGGTAGTTTAAAACAACTGTGTGATCCAATACGTGTTTTCCTTTTCAGTAATACATTCAAATGCATTAGAAAAATGACAACAATGTACAATTCACGAGAAAAAACAAATAAGAAGACATTTCAAAAGCCAAATATACTTCGGAGAAAGCCAAAGGTCTCTTTACTAAGACCTAATATAACAGAAGCTAATGAATCTCTCAATGAGAAATCTCTAGTCACTGTAACATGTTTAAAAAAGAAACCAAACAAAGAGGAATCTACAAATATAGCAAATGTTGAGTGCAATAAAATATTTCAAACAATTAGAAAGCCAGTTAAGAGGATAACTGTTAAAAATGTTTGTGATGAAAATATTACTAACAAACCTGGGACAAATGTTAACAGTAATATTACCCTGTATGTAGAAGATGATGCACAAATTAATTGTAAGTTTTTATTTTCAATGCTTCCCTACTTTAAATAGAACATGCATGATTTTAATAAACCGTATGATGTTGATGAAGATAGTTATAATTAAGGCTGTCAGCCCAAAAGTGGCCTAAGCTTGAGATAGACAGTTTGACAATAATGGGGGTGTATTCATGAATTTTAAAAAATTGTACTTCAATTTGACTATAGTGGATTTTAATCCCGATGCCTATTTTATTCAACAATTGTGATACGTTTTGTATTGAATTTTAGCATGTTTTAAATACTTTGCACAAGATTAGTCCGAATATGAAAAATTGAGGGTTAGGCCGTTTTTGTGCTGACAGCTTCAATTATAAATCAATATTGTAATATAAATTTAATGTGAGTTCTGATCTCTCACTTTTACTGCTGAAATTCATAGTTATGGCATGTACAGTCAAGTGTGTTGTAGCAGTTTGACAATGGATGCACACATAAAAACATGCAGAATATTACAATCATAGCCAATTTAAAACAAAATCTGGACTGAGGTAGGTATTTGGCAAGGAATGATATTGACTGTTGACAGATACTGCATTTATATTGATGTTGACTTATTATGTATTTTACTTTTGACTAACAATATATATAGTGGAACATTTTTCATTACAGATAATGATAAATATCTAGAACAAAATTCACTAAATATTGAGTCATTTTTAAATGACAGTGCTGCAAAACAGGTTAGTTTATTCTTCATAATTAATTATTTACATAATTTAGTATGAATGGCCCATATCTTAATTAACCATTGAATAGATGTATCATTGACATCTTTGTTACTCTGCAGTATGTCTAGCATAGGAATTGTAAAAAAAAAGACCATTTGCAGACTATCATAAAATCTATCAGATATGAGTACATCTGTCAGATTTAGGGTTCATGATTTCTCGAGTTTTTCAATTTCTCGGGTCTCGAGAATTCTCGAGGCTAATTTCTCGAGGCTTCTCGGGTTGTCGAGAAATTGACATTTAGCATCAGTCAGCATTGAATTCCATCTAGTTTCATCGAGTAACAAAACTAGTTCTACTCCGAATTCGGCTACTACATGTTTCTGCAGTGTGATTGATTTTAGAGGACTTTTTCTAAAAAATCTTATAATCTATCGGGTCTCAGTCATTACATTGTGTATGTCATCAAATTATTTGCGGCCTAGGATCTTCATTAGATATATAAGATTCATCATCGTTATCAGTGTTGCTGGTTTCATCGGAGCTGCTGTGTTCATCATCGTTATGCAAGGCATTCCTAGCAGCTTTAATTTCTGACTGTTTTTTGCAAAATGTTTCAAGAATAACTAAATGGATGGCATGATTTACACATAGAACCATTTCACACGGGCTTTCTCTGCCAATTTTTTTCAGTACGTTTGGCCCATCGCTTGTTACGGCAACAACATCACTCTCAAATTTCACTCCAAAAAGTTTCAAGCGTTACTCCACTATTTGTCTTACTTCAACGGTCCCACATTTACGGGGTATATAGACTAACCCCAAATTATAATGTGTTGTTTCTGTAGTATGACAAATAACACTAAAATAGCGTTTGTAACGTATGCATGTCCACTCGTCAATACTCACACTTAGCTGGTTACCTGAAGAACAAATATCTGAAAGTTCTTTTATCATTTCTTTTTCCTTATCCTCATAGTATTTTAGTATTAGATTCATAACATCATTAACACACATGGGCAGTTTATATCGTTTAGCAGAAAGTGAATCACGAATGAATTCACGTTTTGGGATTCCATTTATGGTGAAGCCGTCTTTTACAGCCAGCCTCGCCAATACTTCACCCAATGATTGTAGCGGTGGAGTTTTGAAGTTTAGTTTCTGTTGCTGCATACTTTCATACCTAGGCCGGTTTTTTTTCGGTGCACTTACACCTGAACTTGTAGATGCTTCAGATTCGGATTCTTCTTGGGTCCCGCCTTTTTAATATTGATTTTATGCACATGTGCTAAATGTCTCACCAACCCACTAGTATTTGAACCTTTGCAAGCAATGGTTTTTGGGCCCATTAGGCATTGCGCATTTGCAGATTCCTTATTTTTTTTTAAATATTTCCATACTTTTGATTGGCCAGTTAATTTCTATATAGGTACATGATTTCTCGAGTTCTCGACTTTTCTCGAGCTTGATTTCCCGGGAACAAAGCCCAACGATTTCCAATGAACCCTAGTCAGATTACATTTATGGATTAAATGTGTAATAGTAATAGTAATTAAAAGATCACAATTATGATCTGATCCAGAAGCTCTGTACAGATAATTTTAAGTACATAATATTGAATCAGAGATCATTAAATCAATTATGTATTTTCCAGAACTTGCAATTAAGAAAGGAGGAATCATTACCTGAAAGACCAGCGAACTTACAAACAAATAAAAAATGGTGCCTTGATTATATAAATGACTCAAACAAAGTAGTTTTGAACAATTGTAAGTTTCTTTGCATAATTAATAAGTTATGATAAGTTGTTTTTTAATTTTTAAATAATTTTAATTAATATTTTTCAGGTGATGGATCTCAATCAAATAATTTCAATGTGGAGCAAAATATTAATAATGTGGCACCATTAGCAATAACTCTGTTGCCGGGCCAGGGGCTGAACTCATCACAAGTGGGATTAACTACTGTGGTCAACAATAAAAACATAATGATAGACTGTATAAGCAACAAAGCTATTAAGTTTAAGGTATGTTATGTGATTTTTTTAAAGATCTCAATTGGTAGTGAGCTTGAATGTAATGACGAGAGGCATATTCAAAGCCTGCAATGAGCTTTCGGGGAAAGCAAACATACTGAGGAAACCATGGAATGGTAGATAGGTACTTTGCAGTATCTGCCTGGCTTGCCACAACCCTCAATCTGTTGAAAATCTGTTGCTAAGCTCCTGTTGGTGTGTTCAGACAGTGGTACTTGAGAGCCAGTTCCGTTCAAGGCGTCTTTACCCCCTTACACTACACATACAATAGATTGTGGTCAAATATAGAAAAATAAAGTAAATAAATTGATCTTCACATGTTCACCCGCATTTCCGAGGGACGTAACATTTTTCCGAGGTAAAAAAATATCGTAAATGTTATTTCTGGGCAAGCTCTACCAAAGCGCAAAGTTTCATCCTAATCCATTAGGTAGCTTTTGCGCATTTTATACATGAATCCTCACAAACTTTCGCTATTATAATATCAGCAATATTCTATTCATTTAGATAGATAGATCAGTATCCAGAATTAATTTTAAACTTAAGTATAAAAATGTAAGACTTCAACAGGCAGATTTGAAAAATTATATTAATATTTGTCATCTCATTTCCAGTGTGATGAGCCTTATTGTACCAAGGGATTCTGGAGTGAGGAGAAACTAAGAAAACATAAAAATGGTCACAGTAAACAGAGCAGTAATAAACAAAACACTACTATAGAATGTCCTGTTAAAAAAGTTAATGCAGATGGTGTTGAGGAGAAATGCAAGGTGACATTTATGATACGTCAAGACTTGCTCAAACATTTAAATGAGGACCACACACCTGATGACGCGCTTTATCAGTATGTATATATTTATATTTAATAATATTTTTGATTTATGTGATACATTTATTGCAGGAAAAATGTGTTCACTATAATCTACTAGACTAGACTGACTAAACTGACTTATAACTCATGTATAGCAATGTAGAGTTATAATATATATTGAACCTTCCTTAGTAGGGTTATAGGGCTTTTATTATTTAAAAATATTTATATAGCTCTTGTAGGATGGACAAATAATTTCTGGTGCTTTATGCATTGAATAATGTAGTATTTTTATTTGTACATAAAAATAGTTCATACAAATACACCTACGTTACAAATTAGTAGAAACTACTACCTAACTCAAGACAAGACTGTTTCTAGCCGGCAGCCCCCAAAACTGAAGGGCATCGGTGAAAATGCTCTTTAGGAAATCATTTTGTAGCTAAGTATAGAAAAAAATCTAGTATGTATTTTTGCTTAGATGCGGTCAGTGCGGGCGTCGTTTCTTCTGGGCGTTGGGGCTGCGCGCTCATGGAGCTGCACGGGCGGCGTGCGGGCGGCGGGCGGGCGGCGAGGCGGCCGAGGGCGGCGAGGCGGGCGCGGACGGCGACGCGGCCGCGGCCTCGCTGGTGTGCGCGTGGCCGGGCTGCGGCCGCGCCTTCCGCCAGCCCTGTCGCCTGCGCGAGCACGCGCGCGCCCACACTGGCGACAGACCATACCCATGTCGGTTCCCGGTACGTCATGTCACAGTTGACGATTATGACTCTATGTATATTAGGTATTTATTAATTAGAACTTAAAAATAAAATATTTTTATATGGTTTTATGGAATATAATTACGGGGATTTGCAAGCGTTAAAAATATGAGTGTTCTACAATGCATGCAAAACTATTCTTCGAACAATATCAAATAATACGATCACAAGATATTACGAATATCAAGAATAATACATTTTTGTGTGAATTAAGTACTTAACAGCTGTTTTACTACAACAGTTTTTAGCTCAGGGACCTCCTTTTATTAAGTGACATTAGTGTATAAATTAAATGACCACAAGTGTAAAATTTACAAAAATGCAGGGACATTCATTCATTACTTAATAAATAATGTATGTACAGAATTGCAACTGGTCGTTCCGTTCGGCGAGCAAGCTGGTGCGTCACGCGCGGCGTCACACCGGCGAGCGGCGCCACCCGTGCGGCGCGTGCGGCCGCGCCTTCCTGCGCCGCGAGCACCTGCGCGACCACGTCGCGCGCCACCACGCCGACCGACACCACGCTGACCGCCACCACGCCCACCACGCCGACCACGCCCATCACTGCACACATCCAGGTATGTACGTCACGCGCGGCGTCACACCGGCGAGCGGCGCCACCCGTGCGGCGCGTGCGGCCGCGCCTTCCTGCGCCGCGAGCACCTGCGCGACCACGTCGCGCGCCACCACGCCGACCGACACCACGCTGACCGCCACCACGCCCACCACGCCGACCACGCCCATCACTGCACACATCCAGGTATGTACGTCACGCGCGGCGTCACACCGGCGAGCGGCGCCACCCGTGCGGCGCGTGCGGCCGCGCCTTCCTGCGCCGCGAGCACCTGCGCGACCACGTCGCGCGCCACCACGCCGACCGACACCACGCTGACCGCCACCACGCCCACCACGCCGACCACGCCCATCACTGCACACATCCAGGTATGTACGTCACGCGCGGCGTCACACCGGCGAGCGGCGCCACCCGTGCGGCGCGTGGGACCACGCCGCGCGCCACCACGCCCATCACTGCACACATCCAGGTACTTACAGTGTACTCATGTGACGGAGCGCGGGATAGCGAAGTTACTCTCTAGTGTGGAGAGGTTATTTTGGTAGTGCTTTCTATGCAAACTGACATATTTCGGTACAATTTGAAGAAACGGTACCATGCTCTGGCGCAGTGTGTTAGCCGCCTAAATTTATTTATTGGTATAAATGGAAAGATGCATTTAGGCCAAAGTTGAAAATTGTCGCCTTTAGCTTTACGCTTCGGCCATTAACTTACCATTGTGAGATTGAAGTCAACTGAGCATATCTATAGAAAAATTAAAAAAATTACCTAATTGCATACACTAAGCATATACTTAATTTTACCAATTTCATATTCAGGTTGTGAGCAGACCTTCACAAACATGAGCACGTTATACACGCACAAGAGGAAGGTACATGAAGATGAGCATAACACAATGGTTTCCCCATTGGAACTGTCCACTTCCGAAATAACAGACTCCGAAAATATGTTTGTGGTAAGTTTGTATTTCTATGCTTATTTAAAAAAATATCAAATAAAAATAAAATATATCAAAACAAACATGGCGGTCAGCTGTCAAATAAATATTTCGAATTTATTGGATTTAAACCGCTATATGATGTTGCCGATTGGCAAATGTTACAAATATAACTTTGTATTTTATTTAATCTAAGATATCGCTCGCACCTTGCGATTAGTTAAAATTAAACGCCAATGCGATAACATTTCACAGGTTAATCTTGTTCCCGAAACGCCACTCTTAGAATCATCGCTAGTATCAGAACCGTCCGAAGATGTGAGTGAACTGGAGAATGAAGATATCGTGACGGAGTCGGAAATCGGTGCTGATACAGAGACGGATATCTGTGGAGATTCAGAGACGGAATGGCATGCGGCGCGTACTCACTGCACGTGGCCGCTGCCGCCGCGCTCCGAGCCCGTGTATGAAGACTGCACCGACAACAACTATGTACTTGAGGAGGACGTGCGGGTTATTGCTCTTTTGCATTTGATTAACAGTTCAATGATATATCCCTTTCATTACGCTCATGAGAGATGTCCGGTACAGTTTAAGCTCCAAATGAAAGAGTCGTTTACTCAATAAAGTAGGATTGTTATGAAAGTCATCTGAAGATCGGTTCAGAAATAATAATTTTAATGTGAATAGAACTGTTTATATCTTCGATCACATATATATATAGTAGTTTATATAGTCCAAAATTAATAACCAGATTACTTATGCGATGACAGGCTGCATTTAAATATACTAATAAGACAAATGATCACACAACCATTCAACCTTCTTGATAACCTCAGTTTCACATTTTAGGTTTTTGTCTTTTTTCTCCGAAATTAATCATAGCATTTTTATTTTTTTAATAGCATGTACTTAGAACTCAGGACAGTAATAAAGAATCTTTTGTTTTTATTTTAGCATCCTATAAGATATCTTTAGTTTTATACCATCTTTTTACGGCACAATCAATTATTATTATTTGCATTATTTTCCTAAATAGGTGGAGCAATCAGAAGCCTCGGAGAACAACATATACACCATCAGAAGTGATCTATTCCTTCATGGAAATGTACTGATTAATGAAGATAGCGAGTGAGTTTATTTCTAGTGTATAAAATCAGTTATTCTAAATTCTTCTACTTCCCCTTTATAGAAAATTTGGTCATCTCGGTCAAATTATTCAAATTTCTGTGTGAAAAAATATATAGTGAACTTTAAATGTTAAATTCACTCATTTTTATTAGAATATACTTGATTCGTCATACATATCCTTTAGTCACTTCAAAATCATTACTATAAAGCAAAAGTGAGTCTGACTGTTTCCTAACTTCAACCCCAGAGGTCGACAGAGTATACTTTTTATCTTGGGAAAGCAGGCGGAGTTTGGTGTAGTTAGTGTAGTGTGTTAGCAGTTGTGAAAAACAAAGGTTGCTTAAGTTTATTATTTACTTGCAGATTTATCATAAGTAGAGATTACGTGTCGCGGCACTCGAGCGCAGCGGTGTCGGAGCACGGCGAGCGAGAGGGAGACGGAGAGCAACCCGGGGAGAGGAGTGCGAGCGAGACAGACCAGCCCGTGCTAGACCTCGGCCTTATTGACTCGCATCCCACTATTGATCTCATGCAGGTTCGTGCTCTTTGGCCATAGTATGGCTTTTCTATAGTAGAATTATTTACTCGCTGGAAACTGGGTCGTAAATCATCGGAAGGGAACAGCAATATTGCGCTATCTCACCCACTTACGGGTACAAGACAGCATCGGCGTTAGGGCCCCGGAGTATATTTTGGCGCCCACTTAAGGAAATCAGTACCCATCGAGTGTAAATTGTAATTTTGAAATATTTTTCTTTTCATTTTAAATTCATTCAAATATAAAAAATTAAGTGTGGTACCCAGGAGACCCCAGAACTCGGCGCCCCCCCTCCAAATTTGGCGCCCCGGGCCGTCGCCCCACCTCGTCCCCCATTGGCATTGGTACGAGACTTGTGTTTAAGTGACGGAATTACAGTCTGACTACTGACTACAGCAGAATGAATATTATCGACATAAATGGTCTAATGATAGTGTATCTAAAATGGCATGACTCACAACACTATCGCTGCGACCGTGCGACGTCGCGCGTCGGTGACTGATTTGTTATTATCGATAACCGACACTAATGCTCCGATGATTTATGACCAAGTTTGGAGCGAGTGAAAAATTGTACTATAGTTATTGAGTTATATTTTATTTCGCGTAATTTTAAAATAGTTTGTTCAGCCTTCATCACAAGGTGGATCAACCCACTGGTTATTGTAGTTGGAAATATTCATTAAGCAGAGGGTTTTCTTGAAAAAATATGAATAACTTAATAATATTTAAACATTTTTGCTGACCCCGCATTAACGTTTTAATTTGTTTCTAGGAGGAGTTAATGTACGCCGACGCTGAAGTGGACGAGTCCTCCTTCAGAGTGTTCTTAATGAATGGAGAGGAGCTCACTTAATCACAACACCTATTTATTAATAATTTGTAAAGGCTGCTAAAAGCGAGTCATTGTTATTATACTATAGGTATTTATGTCACTTTGAGTGATACTGTTGCTAGGTGAGTTTAAGTATCCTTGTACTTTTAGCCACGAGTTGGTGGCTACTAACCTGGCATCAACTGACCAATGGCAACTGCCGTATATCGCATGTTCATATACATAAGAAATCTCTACAGTAGAGTGTGGCTGAAGCTATTGGCTTAGTAAGAAAACGGTAGGTTAGAGGGCGTCCATTAATTGAGATGGTTGATAAATGTGGTGTTATGGGGCGGGAGGGGCCGAGCTAAATCTCACCAAATCTCACGTGGGAGAGAGGGGGCAAATATCACGTAATTTTTTTATCCGCAAAGACCAGTGTAAAATTACGAGAAAATTGTCCACTAAAATATGGCTAAATCATATATTTTTTTATTACGGTTTTACGTATGGGACAAAGTGCAGACACAAGTCTTACGTGAGATTAGGTATGAGGGGTCGCGCTAAATCTCACGACATCTCACCAAGGGGAGTGGGGAAAACGCCAAAATCACCTCACGCAATCAATGGATGCTCCCTTATCTGACACAAATTTACGTCACGGTTTACTTGTGTGCGTGAATTACAAAGTACACACTGATGCGACGTGATCAATCATTGTGATGAAATCATATTATATAATAATGATAGATAGATATTTCCATGTTTCTGTTGACAATGTTTCGCTTTTTAGGTACCAGTGTAAAATTAGCATAGCATTCTGAATCGAAACTAAACCTAAGTCCGTATAAGGCGTGTTCTATTATTTAGATATTATCGTTATTAACAAAAACGAACTAATAAATAGTGAAAACTTCCATCCAACGCTGGCTAAACTGCCACACGCTGAATTATATAAAGTTAACGTACTGTTATTCAATTTTTTTGATGAAATGTTTGATGTATTCTTATTCTTGTGTCTTCGGTTTTTATGCGTTTAATATACGGCTAGATGTAAACGTATAGTTTAATTCAGTAAAACCTTTATACTGTAAAGTCGGGTTCACCCATTGAAGTACGTCATGGGGTTATTGTTATGTTTAACTTATAATGAATTAGCTTCATTAAATCGGCAGTGTTATTCGGTTGAAATTAGTAATGTACGCTGTTTTAGGAAATGGTGACTCATAGCTAGATAATACGAATATTTTATTATAACTGGAACCCGGCTTTAAAGCATACTGTACAAATGCATATTATAGGTTTAAATATTATATTTAATCAAATATTACATGGTAGCAAAATTTCTGAACTCTGGTACAAATACCTGTGCATATATAAAATATATGAAAGGCCTTTAGGGTGCAATATTTCGATTTTTGTAAGTATTTCTCTTTTTATAAAAAAAATAAGCAGTCAATTTGTATAAGGTGTTACATACAATATCGTTAGCATTGAATTATATTTAGTACACTGAGGTTTGTGATAGTATTCGATTGAACTACGTTCATTGAAGTGATGCTGATAGGTGTTCCGCCACGCAATGGACTCTTGGCATTATAGACGTACGATAGTAATATAATTTTACATTCGCGCATGCTCAATTAATGTAACAAAGCGTGTATTTAAATTCTGCGTTTTACAACCTCAATTTGATGGACATATATAAACGATACTTACTCATAATATTTTGAAGTCGATATACTTTTATTAATATCAACCGTGAAGGTAGTAGTGATAATAAATGATTTCCAATATTAAAGTACCCATGATGAGACTGGTGACTAGTCGACAGTGAAGTATTTACTCAAAATATTATGTATAAAGTCCACTATGTACCAACGTGTGTACAACAGCGCACACTTCACAATTTTAATATAAATCTAATTAACATTATATATTTACTTAATAATGATGTCAAATCTCACTCTATGTATATAATAATATTAATACACTATATGTATAATACGTTAGTACTTAACTACAGCAAAGATTTTGTGTTTTCACAGTTTCATAATCCGTTAAACAAATATCTACAACTCATAGCCAGGTGATAAATATTGATTCGATTATACAAATATACGTTATCTGTAAGGAAATATAGTAAATACTCGAAGACAAGATTATTTCCTGATAGGCTAATAATTTTATAGTTGTTTATAGTTATGACTCCTTTTTATCGAATAACTTAAGTTTGTAACACACAGGGTAGATTGTTAGATCGGTAGCTAAAAAAACCATTACGTAATATTAATTTTGTCTCTTTAGTACTACCACCTTACCCATTTCTGCCGTGAAGCAGTAGTGCACTTGTATTACTGTGTTTCGGTTAAGAAGGTAAGGGGGCCGGTAAAATTACAGGCACATGAGACTTAAAAAGTTCACGTCTCAGGGTCGACAACGCATTGGCGATGCCCCTAGTGTTGCAAATGTCCATAGGCGGCGGTGACCACTTACCATCAGGTGGACCGTCCGCTTGTTTGTCAGCCTATGTGGTATAAAAAAAAATATACATGTTGTTGTGTATTCAGTCATGACCTAGCTAATAAAGAAACAAACCACAGTAGGATAATTATGACTAAAGGTAGATACACATCTAAATTACCTATTGGTGTTACTTAATTACCGATTTGCATTCAACCAGAAATGTTCATTAGATAAATGTTACACTTGACAATAGATAAACCTGTGTCTTACTGCTTACCTCGTATTGTTGTATGAAAGCCAACACGATGTTCAACGTTTAGAGAAAAATAAAACTATTCCAAATTTATAAGAAAATATTTGCCAATGATGATCTCTAGAAATGCCTTTTAGTTTTAAGATGAGTGATAAAGTGTGTTGACTGTTGTAATTTGTAATGATAGCATAATTAATATTTTCGTTACTGATTTGACGTAATTTACTGTAAGTAAATAAACACCCAGTAAAAAATGTACAATAATAATTAAAACAAAATGCATGTAAGTAAATTTAAGTTGTAATTTATCGAGAAGCTTAATATAATTAAGTCGGATTGGAATTTTTAATGAATCGATTATCAGACTTATAGAATATTACTATTAGTATACATAAAAAAAAAGTTATGATTTCTCTGTTGAATATTAATTCCTAATAAAACCTTAGTCGTATTTCTAACATTCTTCTGTCGGTTTTACTGTGATTGGATTCTTAAGCCCAGTTTATTAATTGGTAATTAGAAAAAACATTTTTAGGTATTCAATTCGCGTATTGTGTCATTCACATGGTTGAACAAAAATAGTACGAAAGGAATTATTGGATACTTATTCGTTTTACAAGGTTCCGAAATAATTACAAATATCAGTGCGGTATTGATATTTTTAAGGAACGACGGATGCACAGTTTAATTTGTAATGTGCATGAAATGAGGAAAATTTAATACTTTTCGCACCTAAAATGAACTTCTCAACAACCCAATGGTTTGTTGTCTAGGAATATATTTTTGTTCACTTAGCTGTAAAGTGTTAAAATTATCAAAACAAAATGCAATACGTGCGCCACGGTTCGGAAAATGAACATAATAGATGATTCGAACCGATGATGCGTACAGGCGAAGTTCAGCGCGAGTGTTGAATTAAACGACTGAATTTTGATACTGGCCTTCGGTTAGTTTTCAGTTCAGTGGCTCAAGATTATTACCTTGGTCTACGTTTGATTGCGCCCTCGCCGCCGATGCCTGCTGATATTTCTCCTAAGTATAAATTGTAAATAAGAAATTATATTTTTGGATATACATGGTAAACGTTGGACGACTTATTTTTTGAGACTGTTGTCCCAATTATAATCATGATATCGTTTTGTTGATTTGTATACTTGTGGTGTAGACGTTTTTCGAAATTATTTTTATAAACGAGTATTTATTTTGGTTATTGCTATTTGTTTTGTTAAAAAATTATTGGAGAATTAAATATAAATTGATACTTACTATCACATGTCGGCACACTATGGACACGCTAAGTCAAATTTTAATTAATCACATATCATATAATAATTATTTAGTTTGTTATTAATCATAATTTTAATCAGTTGCTTTGTGTTTAATGCAGATTTTGCTATATTAGTATGTAATAAATGTTTTTCTAATAAACCTTGTATTATTGCACCCCATTTGGTTATTACAAATAAGAAGTAAAAACACAGTGATTAATTATTATTATTTATTTATACATTTTCTTAATCTACCCTAATTTCACACATCAAATTTATTAAAACCCTTACGTATATGTACAATATACCTAATGTTTCTTATAATATTTACAATATATATCAGTAACGTACATGTCTTAAACATTTCTTACGAAACTGTAAGCATGGTTACCTCTATCGACCTATAGCACACAGCAGTCATAACACTGGTATTTGATATAAAGAACACAAAATTATATTCATACAAAATTTGAGCACATTAATTACCGTGCTTCGTCTTAATGTCTTATTTAAAGGCACGTAATCTTGACTAATGCATTTCTTCTACAAAATAAATAAAACTACAAACTCCAATCCACAAAATCTATTGGTTTCGATTTTTGACATTACCTGTGTTGTTTAGTAGAATATCAATCCTTAATTTTTGGGTCGAATTGTGATCTTTAATTTAAGGCTTTATAATAATAATAATTTCATGGACAAAAATAGTTAAATCATGTTTTTATTTGGAAAAAAATGCTTCCTTCAGCTACGCCATGGCTATTTTTAAACACCCCTTTGAATAAAGTGTTTTGTCCATGAAATGTATTTAAAACAAAATTCGTTGGGAAAATGTTTTTTAATTATAATAACAAAACTACGGTATTTAATATTTTAATTAAGTACTATATTAAACCATAGATATTGTCATCGCCTTAGAGAGCTACATCGTTTTATACTATCATATGCCGATCTGGCGGCGCTAAAGGAAGATCCAAGCTTGTGGTACGAACCAGGGAGAGAGAAATCTTGTCTCTGCATGCAGCAAGAACCCACAGCACAAAGTAAAGAAGTATAATACCACCTACACTCGCTGTCACAAGGATCCCCGTCTGCCCCGCATTTCGCCAATCTAGTACCGGGTAGATATATGGGTTGCCATTTCTGAAATTCAAAAGAATAAATGAGTTTTAGTGTAAGACTACCTAACAACTAACTGATATGTATGTATCATAAAATCACCTATTCCAATGATTTTTCCCTTTTCTATCAAACCGCAAATTATCACATTATGATATCATATTTTATTAATGATCGTAAATGTGATAAAATCATTAAATAACTGATCTGATATCGGCGGTTTTCTTTTGTACTTGCCTACAAGTGATAGGTGTTTTATATGGGCTATTTTAAAATTGACTTTATGGTCCCTCAGTCATTATAATACTTATCAAATGTTGAATAACTTTCTCTGTTGAAGTCCCAAGGTCGATTATGCAATATAGTAATAGCTCGCTATTCAACCATTAATATACAGTGACCTACTGACCGAAACAGAGGTAGCTGGTCAACTCAGAATGCGTATACACCACGTATGCGTCATCGATGGTAACGTGCAGGCCTTCTCTAACAACGAAGGAGCTTCAGACGCATCTCGCCCGGTGGCGGTGTCTTTGTCATCGAATTTACTGTAGCTGTGTTGTAATTTTACCAAATATTAATAATTGATGGTTCAATAATGTATAAGTATTATTAGTTTTATGCTCTTTTTGGATTGATCTGTGTCATTTAAATAAGCATGTTAAAATAACGGTATAAGCCTAAAAAAAGTATTCTGAATCCTATTCTGCACCAAAATTTATCGGTGTAATTTTTGATTTTTTTTATGGTTGGACAGAATTTTTATCTGGGAAACCGCGGCGGACAGCTAGTTGGGTAATAAATATCCTAGCATCAAAACTTAACATTTTCTTTAACTTTGTTTTTTACGTCTCAGCTTTGATTGCATACATGATTAGAGCACATTCCTTTTTTTTTATGGATTTTACTTACGCGTCTGTCCCCCCGGCAGCGTAGTAGATGCCAGAGAACACGACGTACCACAGCCCAGCCCCGAGCGGTTGGTAGATGTGTAGGAATCTGACAGGAGTACGCGACATCAGCACATCAGCAAATGCGATGCAGGTGTTTATAGCGTGAGTCGCTACATCCAACAAGAAAGCCCTCCTGGTGAAATCGGGTCTATTTTCTGTGAAATAAAATATTTTTATATAGGTAAATAAAAAATTCCGCAGGCTGAGATTCCTACGATCAGTTATGAAGAATAAATTGCCAAGAGCTACTGTTCCAATTTTGGTGAAACTGTGATAGATAGATCATATATAGATAGATCATCGATGTTATTCCGGTAAAACAAAAAAAGTCGCATTATATGGCATGTAACTGAAGTCGTGGGTCTACACTTATTTAAACTGACGAATTTCGATTTTCTCTGTAACCTTTGGAACCACTGCACCTATTTAAAACATTCACAGATATACAGCTACACCATTACTGAGTGACATAGGCTATGTTTTATCCTGGAATACATACCTAGGTATAAACAAGGTTCTAATCACGATCTTACCAGGACTGTATAAGAGTAGCCAGTAGAGCGCAGTAATCATGATGGCTATGGACACAGTCACGTTGTACATGAACCAGTACATGCTCATGTACCATGGAAGTGGACCGTAATCTGGAAACAAAGATTAAGAAGGATTAAGGTTATAGTGGAAGCTGTTTTGTTACCTTGTTCAGCTTCCTACGATCCTGTCCCTACTATAGTCCTATTAATTTAGGTTGTCGGGAAGAAATAGCTTTACCGAATCAATCTATCGTTGTTGTCATTATGTAATTTTACAAGGTTTTATTTAACTTGGAATACATTGCAATTTTGCAATCAATTTTTCAACCACTTGCTGGCGTCCGATTGAGCTTAAATTTGGCATGCTTATGTAAGTTCGATGACAAGATACACTACTGAGTAAGAAACCTGAATGTGATCTGTTTGCGGACGGATGGCAGATATAGTTGTGGAATGCTTGAGGAACTATGAGACGCTAGAGTGATAGGTTTATTCATCTCTTATATTGTTATCCTTTTCAGTGGATATATGTAATTAATATTAAACCCATAGTGCTTTAGTCTTTTGATTTGGTCTAGTGAACTCTGAAGATGATCATAGAAAGCGGGATTTTATTTTTAGTTTATTTCATATACTTAAAAGTTTGTTTAAAAATATACAAAAGTAAATCATCATTTGGCTTTGTTTCAACTGGTCTATCATATGGTGTATACAATAATGTTTATTTTTTATATAGATACTGGTATTAATACTTCAAGAATCAATAGTATTATATTATAATCGTTATTAGAATGAGAGTTGACACATTTTTTCCCATACATGGGCATTAGTTCGACCTTTATGAGAAAAGACAAACATTGTAAACCACACGAGAGCATCCGCCATAATGGTTTCAGTTGCAAATCACAATGCACATTCTATTTATAAAAGAACTGGTTTTATATGTACGGCTCCCGATTGTAACAGGGTGACCGACCGAGGTAAAACTTATCATGTAATACCCATAAATTCAAGGCTAAATGGTGGTTTTACTAGGGAAAGTGGTTGGATGAGAAAATATTTAGTTATTTGAGTTGCTCCATGTTTTACAGAAAGCATACCTACTTCAATTAAATTTTGTAAAATATTATAAACTGAACTATATTTAGGGTCATTCTTTGGACATCAAACAAAAGGTGTCATGTAAGTACACTGATAGACCAAATTAGTCTCATCTAACGGGAAGTCACTGAAAATAGGTCGTCAGTAAATTAATTGTAATTTTAAACAGAAATTTCCTGTGACTAACTGTCAATTTAGGTCTTACTTAAGACTATCACGATCTAGGAGGTCTTAGGTTTATATATTGCGAACATAACGTAGGATGGACCTCAAAATAATAATAAATATCCCGGACATTTTTACACACGGCCATCTGATCCCAAACTAAGCATAGCTTGTACTATGGAAACCAGATAAATGATATACCTACTACATATATTACTTTATTAATATATACATACTAGCTGTCCCCTGCAGTTTCACCCGCGATCCCGAGGGATATAATATTTCCCGGCAAAAAAAGTATCCTATGTTACTTCTAACACCTCCAAGAATATGTGTACAAAGTTTCATGATGATCAGTTAAGTAGTTTTCACCTGAAATCGTGATAAACAAACTTACATTCACATTTATAATATTAGTAGGGATTTAGATCCAAACACAGAACAAACATACATGTTCATGCACACAAATGTTTGTTCTGCGTGAGAATCTATATCCAAATGATTATGCTGATGATTATCATTTATTTAATATATACATATAGTCGTTTGTCTCTACTACGTACATAGTTGATGTAAATTAAGCTAAGTATAAAGGAAAAGTTGTTGTCTTATGTCATTACTGTACGTACCTTTTTTAATAAGGGAACGTATCTCTACCTGAAAGCTAGTGGGTCAAGTTTATGTCTATAATGAGAACAATAAACATAATACAATGTATTTAGCATTTAGCGTAGCTTGAACACCGGTTGAAGACGTATGTTAACAAACTACTTAATAGACTGAACAGCAGGAAACGGGTGTAGCTGTTGAATACAAAATTATTGACATTTCTATTTCCTTCAAGGCTATCTGATATGTAGGTTTGTGAGTTGATGTACATTACGTAAGCCATAATGTAAGTGCTTGACGTGTGTGCGCGACTCCCTTCCTGTGTACGGCGGTGCAATAGTACAACAGCGCATCTGATGACAAAATATTGCTATATCATAGAACAGCTGTTTTTAATTGGGCATAAATTACGTCAATTAAGTCAGAATAGACGTTGAATTCACTTCACCATAAATAAAATGATCTAAAATCGGTTTTAAAATAACAAATATTTACTTGTTAAAAGAACTCGTATAAGTACCTATCTGTTTAAAACTTTAGCAAGCAAGCATATTAGCCTGCTATTAGACATGTTTGTAAAAATCAAAAACAATTAATTTTGTATTTTGTGGTTTGTACAAATCCGAAAGTGGGGTAAAACACGTTGATTTAAAAAAAATTAACTTTTCCTTTTGTGATCAAGTAGAGGATCTAATCTAAAATGAAAAAATATAAAGATAGATGGAAGATAGAAGATATTAAATCTTTTGTTATGTAAAGCGATGCAATGCCGATGTTTGCTTTGACACGGCCAATATCATACATGATAACACATCTGTGTATAATTATCATATGCGATAGGCCAATTTACATCAATGTAATTGACAAGCCCTTTGTATTGCCAACACATAGGAGATGTGTCAAAAGACATCCCTGGTACAGGTCCATTAGAACCTTGACATCTTTTTAGAAAAAGAAATGTTATTAACTTTGCCCTCATTGTACTAGTCACTGCCAAGCAGATCGCGGGTTCGATTCCCACCCAGAACAAATATTTATATGAATACTAGCTGTCCGGACAGACGTTGTCCTGCCAAAATAAGTCCATACAAAAATTCGATCGCAGCGCCCCCTACCGGATCCAATTGTAAATCTAAACCATTCTCGAATCTCCACGAACACACACAAAAAATTTCATCAAAATCGGTCCAGTCGTTTAGGAGGAGTTCAGTCACATACACACGCACACAAGAAATATATATATTAAGATGTCTGTTTATTCTGTAGCTTGACGTAAATATCTATATGTATGTATTTAGAAAGAAAATAGTATATGTCGTATATCAGTTATCTGGTATCCATCCTACAAGCTCTGCTTAGATTGCGATCAGATGGCGGAATGGATGGTGTAAAGCGTGTCCCAGGATATTTATTTACAATACAAGTATTTCGAACATCGAGTAGGCGAAAATATTAATTTTAATCCAACCCAACTACATTAAGAATGCCAAATGTAAAAGTGCTTTTCATCGTAGGAACGGTTTACTAATGACTGTAAACATTAACAATAAAATTCCAAGAGTTATAAGACAGCTACATTAGGATATACAGTTCATAACTAAACCACGAAAATACATAAGTGAAAGGTGCTTCTAAACAATACAAACATTTTTAGACCAGTCATTTATAGATAATCATTGTCAGACATTTAAATTTATTAGCGTAATATCTTGTTAGTCATATGTTTGTGATTGATTGAAGTAATAATATTGTTCCGACATTCTATGATTTGTCGTTAGAGGTGTTATTCATTATTTGAATTAATATTAATTTATGTTCTTAAAGATTTTTAGGGTTCCGTACCCAAAGAGTAAAAGGGGACCCTATTACTAAGATTTTGCTGTCCGTCTGTCTGTCCGTCTGTCCGTCTGTCCGTCTGTCCGTCTGTCCGTCTGTCCGTCTATCCGTCTGTCCGTCTGTCCGTCTGTCTGTCTGTCCGTCTGTCTGCCCGTCTGTCTGTCTCGTCGTTTTTATAAATAATGGTACAAAACACTTCGTGCGCGAGACCGACTCGCACTTGGCCGGTAATTTTATACGATTCCATTTTATTCCGATTGTTTATGATCCGATTTTAATTGTTAGTGAGTAATTCATTTCCATGATTTATCTATGTCAAGTAGACGAGCAAACGGTACACCTGATGGTAAGTGGTGGTGGAATACAAGTAGGTCTCAAATAGGTATGATGGTAGGTACTTCCCGGACGGAGTCTGCACTAAGAGCTCTACCATCTCTCTATCTATCGGGTAGATAATATATCGAATATTACCTATTCAATATGAGCATCCCGGCGCCGGCTTATTCGCCAATTCTTTACCAAATAGTGCAGGCCAGAGTTAACAACAACGTTTACGGATAGTTAAATTCTTCTATATCTAATAATGCACTATACTTGTTCTTCCACCAAGTTTTTCTTAATATTATTGTGTGTTTATTAGTGAGGACCTCTAAATGGCTCACCAATTTTGTATGATGAATTTGATCAAAATTTTGTAAGCTGCTGGTCCTCCAACTATATGTATATATAAAATGATGAGATATCAATTTGTATGTATTTCTAAAATAACGATATATTGATGATAATACTTTTTTGTTATCTGTAATCCATGGTGCATAGCCGGCCATAGTATGTACCTACCTGTTGATTTTGAGATAAAAATCAGCAAGGAAGGATTTTTTTTATTACAAAATATTTGACCTCTGATATAAATTCGGCTGGATGAGGAAAAATGTGTCACGTGTGTATACCTTATTTACCTATAACAGTCCAAAAGATACAGCCCTGAGACGGATGGACGGATGGACGGACAGCAAAGCTTTCCTAATTTAGGAATAGGTCCTATTGTCACCTTTTGGATACGTAACCATCATTTTTTTATTATGGCAGCAAACAATACTATTTTGGCGTGAATCAACCACCAGCCAGATTGTACCCATATTAATCACTTCCTCACATAAAATAGACATGTCAAACACGTACATAATATAGAAATGTAAAATACCTACATAATTATCTATTAGATTATGTGAATAAGTGTATATATTGTGAATATATGTAGCTAGCGAATAGGTTCTCTTTGAGTTTATTGTGAGTATATCTCGTGAAATCATAACATCTCTCGTGCATCATTCATGCTACGGACAGATGATGTCGCGTGTGATTATAATATCGACAAGAAGAGAAAAGCGGTATCTTACTTCCCTACCTACCTCTCCTGTTAAAGATAATTAATAGGTCGTCTTCTCGTCACCCGATCAATGGGTAGCTCTGATCAAACTCTGGAGTAGATAACTATAGGAATTTTGAATTAGAGCTAAATAAGAGCGGTTTTAAACAGAAATGCTTGTAAAATAACAAACGATAGTAGTGAAACTTTTGTATTACAGGGAACATTTCAATTATTCATCAATTACTTTCGAATAGCATAGATTGTGTTTATCATTCATTTATTTACTGTCACAGGTTGCGGATCTGGATTTTAAAGCCCTCCCATAAGTTTTAATTAAAAATAAATCATGCGTCTAGCTCACAAGGATGTTACAGGGTTGAAAGTAGCTGCAAAGTTGTACTGTTCAACTTGGCGAGGCACTGTCGTGCCCCAAGATAAGCGAATCTTCCTATGCTATTTGTGGCAAACTTTCAACCTTCAATTGACGTCGCAATACTGAAAATGATAATTACTGTGGGAATTTATAATTGTGGGTGGCTTGTACCTACGTCATTTATCTTGATGATAATGGCTTCTGTTTTAGTAGGTTTTACGTATGTTTTTCCCATTATATAAAATTATGAGAACGATTGCTCATAAATGAGTCGCAGTATCATTCCATTGAAATAGTTAGAATATTATTCAATGTTACGTCTGATCCTTCGATTGTTATATTTTATGAATGCCATGTTATTATAACTTAATTTATCGGTGACAATAATTATTTTACTTTAGTCTTAGATAACAATGAACAATTATATTACGTAATTTAACAAAGGAAATTGCTTTATCTTGAGATACCTCTACCGGTAATGGGTATTAACATATTGATAATAAAATTGAAGACAGTCTGGTTTCAGTAGTAGTCTGTGACTAGACAGGGCAGTACAGGGCAGGAGAAATGATATTCCATTATACATATACCATTCGATTAATAAATATAATAGCGAAACTCACGGTGACACATTATTTTGAATACCTTTTCTTGTATTGTTGAATCTTTAATTTTTGTTAGTCGTTATACCATCGTATTGGATTATTGTTTTTCTGTGAAGATGTTATAATGTATGTTAAAAATAAATAAATAAAAAATAAATAAATATGTATATCTCTAAATAGGTAATATTTTTCATAATATCTGAGTATAAATCGATATATTGGAGATATGCGGTTTTCATCACCATTTGATGCAATGTTATTCAGGTGAAGCTGATTATATCAGAATCAGACTATCCTGCTGATCATTCATCATCACTTGAAAAAGGCTGGAAAGATTTTGACATATAAAAAGTTAGTCTCAATAAGGTGTCAGGAAAGAAAACTGGGAAAACTTGCTCAGAAAATTGGAAAATTGCCTTCTAAAAGTGGGGTTTAAATATGATCTCAAGATTCGAAGATAAATAAATAAATATAAATATCCTGGGACATTCTTTACACACGGCCATGTGGTCCCAAACTAAGCAGAGCTTGTACTATGGAAACCAGATAACTGATATACTACATATACTACTTTTTTTTTCTAAATAGGTACATACATATATAGATATTTACACCCACACAGAACAAACAGACATGTTCATGCACACAAATGTTTGTCCTGGGTGGGAATCGAACCCGCGACCTTCGGTTTGGCAGTCAGAGCGTTAACCACCAAGCCAACTGGCCTGTCTAAATAATAAATGTATATTATTTAGATAATAAAATTTAATAAATCACACATATGTATATCTAATGTTCAACTTAGTATAGCTTAACGAAGCTAGAGAGCTACTATGGGAACACCATAACTACCAATATACCCACTACATAATATTGTTTTAAAATCACAGAGATAGTGGGGAGACATTGGCCGATTTTAGCATGTTGCTAATTGGTTCTAATAGTTCCATTAATTAAAAAATAAGAGTTTTAAGCAATTTAGAAAACGGAGGAAAGTAGATACCTATATGACTTGTTTTACTAATCCGATGGCATTAATTTTATTCGAGGTTCGTATTGGTTGAATTATGAAATGTAACATGTTTAGTAACCCAAGTACGATCGTACTACCTATCTGTGTACCTATTCTACTGTATTTATTGCTTGCAACTTCATGATAACGGTAAGTCATCGTAGCCTTTAGACTTATATTATTAAATCAGTTCTACTAACCAAGTGGTTGCTTGCTTAAAGCGAAGCACGACACAAGAAGTCCACTTAAAGTCATCAGGGTAACAAGTAGCAACCCCCAGTTGGTCAGAAAAATGAGCCAGTGGGGTGAAGCTCCGTCCACCAGAGACCACACGAGGATAGACACCGCCACCGATGCCAGAACTATCCTCACCACTAGAAGTGGCACAGGTGACTCGCCCCGTTGCCATGACGACGCGTAAAAATCACTCAGTTTTTCGGTCGACGACACCCACAAATCCGACAGGGACACAGATTTTCTATAAAATTTAAGCATGTTTTGTCACTTTTTCACACAAATCACCACAAATACATACTCGATCAAAATTGCAAACGTAACAACGCTATTTCCTGGCACGTCAGATAAGTTTACGAGTTTGAGATAAACTATTTCACAACGCGCGACGCCAAGGAGTGGAGAGATGTTGCCCGAGAGTTTGTTTTGAGTTTTTATCGATCAGCTATCACTAACAGTATACACCAATATAGTTACTAACAATCGCCTATAAAAGTTCGGAAAGATAATCACAGGTATTTCTTGCGTCGTGTCGATAACGATCCTATTGAGAGAATGCGCGATATATTAGGCAAGACAATGTTTTGGCGAACGAGCTAATGTAAACAAAATGAAGAAAAAGAATGATCGCAGGCGGAGGCTGCGCCGGCGCACGCTCGGACACGGCATGCGGCAGAGTCGCAAACTGGTCCGGCGACTGACAGCAAGCGACTGCCGGCACCAAAACTTTACCCGCAAGTCGCAACACTGCACCTTGCGTAAACCCTAACCTTACTTACATAATTACTTAGTTGTTTTCTAAAGACAAACTGGGTTACGATGAGTTAACGTTTTGTAATTGAACCAAATAGTTTTTCTGATATAAATGTTAAAGTTTACAATCCTACGAGAAATAAAAGTATATCCCGGAACTTTGATACCTGCCTCTTCTCATGTTAGCGGATATATGGATATAAAGCGTCGTGATTAGATGAAACAGCTTGATAAGACACGAGTAATGTAGTGATATATAATACAATTATTTACATACTAGCTGTGGCCGTACCCGGATTTCTATAGAAAAATAACAGAGAGTTCAAAGACTAGGTGGTTTACCCGTGATAACGTAACAAACACACAACCCAGCCGTCTTTCTCATTTATTACATTATCATAGTTAAGATTATACAGCTACTGTACAATCAGTACAACTTACTATAATGCTTTATATAAGTATTGTATAAGAGGGTCATTATAAGAAAGCACAAAATAACCTTGACATAGAATGCGACATTTGGCGTTAATTTTATATAAGCGATCCAGTTATTTTAAATGTTGTGAAGCCGAAAATTTCATAGACTAAACTTGATTTTAAAATACATTCAGGTAGATCTAAATGTGTGGTCAGAACTTGCCTCAATGATAGGGGAGTTGTGACAGAGGGAGTAGTCATACTTTTTGTTGATTTTCTCGGAAACAATAATACTTTAATTAATTTTGATAATTGTTTTGAAAAAGGAAGGAATGGTGCTACATTAATTCACAAAGGAAACCTTTGTGCGAGAAATGTCCCTTAAATTAAAAATTGTCACATTTCTTCTAGGTCTCCCCTACATGTCATGATTTTTTTTTATACCACGGTGTTCGACTAACAAGCAGACGGTCCACCTGATGGTAAGTGGTCACCGCCGCTTGTAGACATTTGCAAAACTAGGGGTATCGCCAATGCGTTGTCGACCCTGAGACGCGAGGTTGTTAAGTCGCATATGCCTGTTCTAATGACATTTATGAAAGCCTCTTGTAGCCAATATTTTAAACTATATATAGCCCAGGTTTTATAACAGTGGGTATTGTGCTAGCATTCTGCCTAATATAATTGAACAAGAGCCGATTCTGTGTTGGGTCATTATTTTAAATTTACCGGTGAATGACTCTTGGCTTTAAAAAGTACCTTCTCTCGAAAATATTCGGGTCATACACAGTTATAGTAAATCCTATATTATATAAATATTATAAATGCGAAAGTTTGTATGTACGCATGTTTGTTACTCTTTCACGCAAAATCTATCAAACGGATTTGGATGAAACTTGGCACATATATAGAAAATGCCCTGGAAAAACACATATGATACTTTGTGTCGGGAAAATGTTCCATCCCTTGGGAAAGGGGGTAAAACCGCGGGGGAGAGCTAGTGAAATATAAAAATAAGGTCAATATGAATACGTACGTGAAAAAAGACATAATAATTTACAAGTCAATTATTCTTCTTTGTTAGTAACACTGAGCGAATAATCACTGAAAATAATTAGTATTGTTATGACTCGTGATTACACAGAAACTGGTTTTGACATACTGTGTCATCTATGACATTAAGATGAAAAAAAGAAAACAAAAAAACTCTAAAAAGGAATTTTAAATGAATATCTACTTACAACATAATTTTTGAAAATAAGATAAAAATTACATGTCAGTTTGAAATCTTACTACTATTATCAATGTTGGGATGGCCAGATATTTGTAACTCAATCACGCCAAAACGGGGTTAACGGATCTGGATAATATTTGCCACAGAGATAGATTATTATCTGGAATAGCACATAGGGTACTAGGTTCCGTTTTTTGACATTCCAATGTAATTATATTGCGGGTTTGAGAGCGGATAAATAAATATTTGTCCTGTATTCAGCCTTCAAAAACGCTGTAGGTATACAATAAATAAATATTTGTAACTAAGAATCTAAAATTACAAACATAATGGGTAAGTATGCTAGAATGTGCTTATTAGGGTTCCATACTGAAAGGGATACTAATAGGACCCTGTTACTAAGTCCGATGTCAATCTGTCTGTCAGTGGGGAGACTCAAGAACCATTATAAGTATAATAAAAATAAAATAATAACTAATTGACTCTGGTGTGACCTCGCGGAAATCCATTGTAAGATTATACAAAAACATTTGTTACCTAGTAACTAATTCCGCTGGATCTCCTTTTTTGTCAAGTCCCAAACAAGGCAACTCAACAGGAAATCGACACGTATTTGACTTCTACGCACCACAGACGTGTTACCTCGCCTACCGAATTAGTTGCTAGATATTTGTTTTTGTATAATCAAATAAAATAATGTTAAATTTAAAAGAGGTCCCCATACCACAAACGTAATCTTTTCAGCGTCTTGTTAACTATTGTACGATGGTACAGAATCCTTCTTGTGCAAGCCCACGGTGTGAATGATGATGTGGCCAATGATATAGGTCAGTATTGGGACTTTCACTATCACATTTCAAATGAAGAACTATCCTCAATTGTTTTTTTTTTTTTATGCCACTTTGGCCGACAAACAAGCAGACGGTCCACCTGATGGTAAGTGGTCACCGCCGCCTATGGACATTTGCAACACTAGGAGCATCGCCAATGCATTGTCGACCCTGAGACTTGAAGTTGTTAAGTCTCACGTGCCTGTAATTTCACCGGCCCCCTTACCTTTCTAACCGAAACACAGTAATACAATTGCACTACTGCTTTACGGCGGAAATGGGTAAGGTGGTAGTACTTCCCCGGACGAACTCTGCACTAAGAGCTCTACTACTCAACTACTATTGTTTTTTATGATTAATATAAAAAAATATTATTCGAAGTTCTAACATGAATGCACTACATAATGTTATCTCATTATATGATATGGAGGTATATGAGTCATTAGTTAAAATAATTGTTAACCTACGATATGACCTAACTTGCCCTGCCCTGCTACTCTACTATACATATTTATTGCTTGTTGTCTCTTTTCTCTTTAGGGACACCCATTTATTACGTGAGGCGATTTAGGCAAATTTTCGACACCCCTTCTCCCCTTGATCAGATGTTGTGAGATTTTGCTCGACCGCTTCCCTCCTCTCTTAATGTGACGTGAGATTTGTTACCGCAATAAATATTATAAACAAATTAGCCAGTTCTGTGGAGAAACATTTTTCACTTAATTTACAGGTTTCTTAATTTCACACTATTTCTAGCGGATAAAAATAAAATGATATTTGCCTAGAGGGGAGGCCCTCTCCCCCATTTGAGATTGGGTACGGATCGACCTCCTCCTCCCCCCCAAAACACCTCACGTAATGAACGGACGCCCCCTTTGTCATCGGATATTATGAAATAAGATTTACTAACCAACTTGTTTCTTGCCTACGGCGAAGCACGACACTAGTAGCCCACTTAAAGTCATCATGGTAAGAAGTAGCAACCCCCATTTTGTCAGGTAAATAATCCAGAAGGGTGAGGCCCCTTCCACCAGAGACCATACGAGGATTGATACCGCCAACGATGCCAGAACTATCCTCACTACTAGAAGTGGCACAGGCGAATCGTCCCGTTGCCATGACGACGCGTAAAAATCACTCCGCTTTTCATTCGACGACACCCACAAATCCGACCAGGACAAAGATTTTCTATAAAATTTAAACATGGTTCGCTTATAAATTTTTTAAACTTAAATCGCTACAAATGCACATTCGATAAAAATTTCAAATACGTTATTTCCTGGCACGTCAGATAAGTTCAAGAGTACAACTTTTCCTCAACGCGCGCCGCTAAATAATGGAGAGTATTGTCCGAGAGAGCCGGTTTTGAGTCTTTATCGATGAGCTGACGCTATCAGAGCCCTAAACCAATATTGTTACTAACGATCACCAATAAATGTACGGAGAGATAATCACAGATTATTTTTGCATTGTTTTCTATTGACTTGGTACGTATAACGTTTTGAACCACCTCTTTTTTCTGATTGAAATTTTAAAATTAACAACCTCATAAAAACATATATCCGAGCTTTCGGTACCTGTTTTCACACGGACACTCTATATGGATGATTGCATTATCGTATACAATAGTATACGAGCTGTGACGGGGGTTTTACCCGCGTTATTATCTCTCGAATATCTGACTTTCATCAGAATCGGTAGAGAGAAAGTAGCTACTGTGCAACAGTACAACCAGTACAATATACGAAACATTTATAAGTATGTTATATTATAAATATATATTATATATATTATAAAAACACGAAGTGACCGTGACATAGCATTTGGCGTAATTTTATATAAGTAATCGAGGTATATGAAGTGTCCTAATGTCTTGATTTTTGCACTTGATTTCAAAAATTTATGTAGATAGAAGGAGACGAAAGGGCTTGAGCTATTCACCCTAAATATCATGAATTAAATGCCTTTATTGGTCCAAAATTTTAGTACTGACTTAAAAATAGCCATGATTAGAGAACTTTTAATAGTAAGAATACCTATGTCATGGTTTTAAACGTTTAGTGAAATTATAACTACTTACATAGCTATATTACTATATACCTTTATATATTTATAGCTAAAATTTTAAGATAAGTTTGTCGTTTTCTACCCCAAGGATACTCAATTAAACAAATAGCTACACGAATTTCTGTGCATAAATATTATACCGAAATGCCAAATTACCCAACAGATTATAAAAAAATGTCTGACAGTCACTTCTCTAATATAGGAATATTTTTTATTCAGTGCGCAAACTTTGACAAATTAAACTTAAATGAGTTTTATTAAACACCTAATTTTTATTTTGATAAGTTTTAGTACAAAAAAATAAAGTTATCGTTAACGAAAGATATAGACTTTAAAATTGATATTATGGCTACTGTACGACTGTCTGTCGGTCGCCCACCCCGGCCGTGGCCTTGGCAACAGCTGGCTCTACCGCCGCGTGCGGCGCACGGCGCGCGCGCCCTTTCGTATTATTATAAATAGATAGTGTCCATTGTTTGTTGTTTTTAAAGTCGAAAAAAAAATACAAAAAAAAATTAAACAAATAATGGAAATGTGTTCTGTTACTGATACTGTACCACCGAATTTTTTTTGCGCATTGCTTAAAAAATATTCCTGTATAACCTGCATAGGTACTTTAAAGGCTTGAAGGAATAGGCATTTCCTGAACAAACATGCTGCGTCCTCGACCTAAAACGTAAGGCCAACTTGAATAATAAAAAAAGGGAGAATGAACATCTATAATACCTTGTTCTTGAAAACCATATCTGCCCCTTCAAGCATTCTTGACAGAATTGAAGAAAAGACATTAAATTGCAAGTCTATTATTTCCTCTTTATTTATGTCACTTAGCTAATAATCACTGTAAGTTTTAATTTCTATTGATATGATCCTTTTAATCGAATATAGTAAGTATGACTGCTTTTCATAGATATGACATCTATGACTTTAAGAAGAAAATCAGGTAGGCCAAGAAATAAACGCAAGTAAGGTGGGATTTTTTTATTCAGTACAACATCATTGATGTTAAATTAAATATCATATTTGAAATATCATAATTCAACAATTCAATTTCATATTATTACACAAGAAATATATTTAAAACCCAAAAATAAAATTAACCAGGTGACTCAATGGAATACGCCGAGTGCAAGCATCATTTTCATGTTTTAGATATCCCATTGCATATTGCAATTGCAATAAATAATATCTAAAAACACACTGTATATAAATCCTAAACGTTTGCAAAAAACTGCATTAAATAAATAAATAAATGGTTACAAAAAACACACACACAAACACTTCCTAAGCCAAACGCGTATATACCAGCTCCATTTTGTGGTGGGTCATGATATGACCTACATTGATAATGGCGATACGGTATAAGTAATTCTTCATTTCTTCACTTCATTGTTCCATCAGAGCCAATATCTAGAACTTTTTAATGAAATAGACACAACACACGATGTTTTTAGGCGAGAGACTTAGCTGCTACACTCTTTCACTTCTGAAAATGTTGGGGATCTTATCGTCACTTTCACTGGCTTCACTTCATGCTATTAAACCACATGAGGTAGTGTTCTAAGCGGAAGGCCCTCTTCAGTGACGGGGTTTGGAGGTTTAACGTAGCGTACTGATAGAGCATTACGACTCATCGCAATACCTATTGTTATAAAATGCAATGCCACTAAAAGTAGTCCTGTAATCAGTACTACCACAATAGTTGAGCCAGGCGCCGCCCAGTTTACCACTGGGTAGATATAATTGTTACCTTTCCTGCAACAAAGAAGTTTTACAGTTATCGTAAAATATTTTATACTAGCTGTCCCCCGCGGTTTCACGACAGATGTAACACTTTCAAGGCATATAATATCCTATGTGTTATTCCAGGGCATTCTCTATATATGTGTAGAGTTTCATCTAAATCCGTTTGGTAGTTTGTGAAAGAGTAACAAACATTCATACGTACAAACTTTCGCATTTATAATATTTGTAGGATTCCTAGGTTGATAGGCCTTAGACCTTAAATACATAGGTTACCGACTCATGTGTAGGTACTACATTTTACTATCGAACATACTACTGCTGATAAACAATACCAGTGGTAGCGAGTCGTGGTTTATCGACGCAACGAACATTTAACGATTGTACGTAGTTGCACCTGTTCGTAAAGCAATTTTTATTTAATATTTCTGTTATCTTTTTATAACTGTCCAAGAATTTTAATAATCCAGAGGATAATGGAGTACTTGCCGAGTTATTAAAAGTAAATATCTAAATATTCTAGGAAATCAATTGATCCGTTTAATGTGAGTAAAAAAAGATGAATAACAAATCCAAGGTAATATAAACAGATTTGTATATTTTATTAAACCTGGAATTACCAAAAAATTGGCATCAGGGTTTTGCCAGACAGTGGGTCATAGTCCAAAAGCATAAAATTCATAAAACCAAACCGTTTTTAAAATAACATTTGTTATATAATATAAAGACGCTTAGATACATCTGCAAAAGGCGGTCAATACCAAACATAATAAGTTAAAGTCGATAGCCTTGATTTAAATTCAATTTCCTTAGGTAGATGTTTGCAGGGCTTGTAACATATGTGGATTTATATATAATTATTATTTACTTTGATTCTTGATTGATGTTTATTAGCAAAGTATCGTAGAATATATTACTAATGAAAATCGTATTACATTCTAGTCATTTTGCTAGTATCCGACAGAAGGTCGATTACTGGCTGAAGCTGAAACCGAAGCAGAAGTTTTGTCAACCAAAAATACTGTCAGACTGTACATTATAATCAACTTGACAAGATTGTTAAATTTACCGAGTAAAATGTCAAAAATAATTAAACATTGAAATAATGGCATCAGAAAATGAAACTAGATATCTTTAACAGCGGCCAAATCTCTTGGCTCTTTTTTCATCTGAAGATTACTGAAGCTGAAGCCGAATGTTTGGTGGGAAAATGTTGTTTGTAATACTTACTGGTCTGTTCCACCTGCGAAATAATAAATGACTCCAAACACAACGTAGCACAAAGCAAATATGATCGGGTGGTATAGATGCAGGATCCGGCTGGGATGCGAAGACGTCGCTAGCAAGAAGAACATTATTATAGAGTTCATTCCGTGGACAGACACGTCCAAACCATGGTTCAGTTCTTCTTCTATGCCGGCTGAAACAAATTTCATTATAGGATTCAATAAAAAAAATTATAAGAATCAGACAGACAATTATCTGTTAGGACCGTTCGTTATATCCTCCAAAATTGTTAAACGTTTTGTTTCTAAAGACCGTGATATTACAGTGCCATTACATTTTTTTGTCAATTTGTAATGTCATATTGTTGTTGTGTGACGTCTTTGTGGTAATTAACTACAGCAGGCCTACTATGAACTCTTATTGCGATTCATTTGACGACCTAAAATAAACTGCCCCGCTATTTCATACCACGACGTCATTAACGCGATTCAGTTTAGGTTGACGCCAAATCAAGTCTGCAATTGGATGGCAAACTGTTTTCATTCGTTCATTTTTCGTACCATGAGGTGACATATCAACCTAAATTGGATAGTTTAAGTGTCAAATTAAGCGATCCAATAAAAGTTGCTTCTTTCTTGGCGTGAAGTGAATCGTTTTGTTAATAACTTTTAAAAAATAGTGAAAATATACGTAATTCAAGGTATTTCAGTTGAATATTTTGTGTTTCTTATGTGTTAATGTAAACAAGTCATTTGTAGAGCATTTTTTATTGTAGATGTCTGACGAATTAGTCCTTTTTGAATTCATGGAAAATGATAATGAAATAAACACAACACGGCGACAAAAAAGACGTCTAACACGGTAACAATCGGACCCCTTTTATTTGGAAGATGCAGAATTCATAAAGTGATATCGGTTGTCTAAACAATTGGTATAAGAACTGTGAGATGGACTGAGGATTTTCCTGAGGAGATATTAAAGCCCGTTGCTATTAAAATCCTATGTCTTTATTTCGGTTCAGAAATTCCTAAAGCTGCTCAAGTTGACCGAACATCACTCTTCGACGCGATTCATCACTGTAAAAAAACCACTTTAAATACATTGGTACTTAAGTTAGGTACGCGTTTGAGATAAAGAAGTTTGTAAGTTTACATTATGAAAATATAACATTATTACACAAACTACACAAGGATACTTGCGCCCTTATTCGTATTACCAATTATTTTAAGTCAGTGAAACGTTAAAACACTTATAAATAAAATAAATATGTACTAATAATAACACGTAATTTTCTTTCAATAATAGTTAGAGATACCTACTTTCAAAACTCTAAAAATCTCAACAATAACAACCGCCTTCTGTCAAATCCAACATGAGTGGAGGCGCGCTCTAAACTCGTCATAATCAATTTATTTTTACGACAACACTAAACAAACCTTTAAATTGTAGTGTAATTAGACTGTAGACTAATTAGTAATTTAGTACTAAGAAAGCCTTCGTGGTATTTAATTTAATGCTCAATAGCGCAATTTTAAAATGTATTTGTTGTTATTTATACACATAGAAACCGCTAAATCATATCAACTAGGTTTCGAAACGCAACACATATGGTTCGAGTAAAAGAGACAGACTTATGCAACGACGGTATAGCGTTATCTCTTTCTCACCGCGGACCAGAGACAAATTTCGTTCGTTCATTCCTCCGTGAGCGATTCAAACGCCAGTCAGCAAAAGGCACTTCATGGTACGAATCTTAGCGATTCAGTTTAGGCACCTAAACTGAATTGCATCGGAATTGAATGGATAAGTAAAAGTTGATGGTAGGCCTGCAGTTATGGCTTATTCGAGGTTAAATAATAGCTTGGTTTAATATTTCCTGGTATAGGTTTTTCCAGTATAGAAGTCGCTTCGCTTGAAGGTTAATTTAAAAAAACACATTTATTTTTACGTTACTGTGATGTAAATTTACAGTGGAATAATGAAGAAACGAAAAAGAAGAACATAGAACAAATTGTTTTGGGAATTAATTTAATATCTCAGTACTATTTAAGCTTAATTGTTTTAATTATTTATGCACATACATTAAGTTGACCCATAACTTACGTATATACCTACATTTTTTTTTTTTTTATTTATTGAGAAACAAACAGCGACAATAATACATGTAGATATAATCACAACATATAACACAGAAGCCAATAATGTTTCTACATTCAGCTATGTACAACGTATTATATCCTAATACATACAAGTTACATACATACAGAGTTTAAGTGATAGTTTACATATTGCTTATTAGATATTTAAAACAGCTAAACTTTTCATGAAATATATCCGCCTGTTGAAAACAGCTATTGTGTGCTTTACAAGTTCTGATTATGAATCTATTTTGAGCATAGTTCGACTTACAGAGCGGAATATGAAAAACTTTTGTTTTACGAGTTGAGAGATTAGGGCAGCGAAAATATATTTGAATCAACCATATTATTAATAATTTTATAAAGACAGCATTGATCCCTAGTTTCTCTACGTGAAACCAATGATTGTATTTCATTTGTATCATAGTTTTTAAATCTACATTGTATTCTTTTTTTAAATTTATTCTGTATCCGTTCAATCGAGTCAATACATTTAAGATACTGTGGATTCCAGACAGTAGAAGCATATTCTAATTGAGATCTAACGAAAGAGTTATATAATAAAATTAGTGTCTTGGTATCCTTAAAATCCATTCACTGTCTAAAAATAAATCCTAGTAAACTATATGCTTTTGCCGTTATTTTATTAATATGGTTGTTGAAGGATAATTGGCTAATATACGTCAAAAATAATATATGGCAAAAAGCGTTTATTAAAACAAATAATTTTGACGTCACGTATTCTACCCGGCAAACCCTTTCATTAAATACTCATGACATATTATAGGTTTAATTACCATCATGTCATGTCCGCCATATTGAATTTTGGAAAATGTCACATAATTGAACAATGTAAACAAAAACAATTGATCCGGAAATTTCAGCTCTATTGGCACTGATTTTAAATTTAATTGCAAGATTTAACGCCAACACACATACAAGAAGTGAAACAAAAGCCTGTAAAATGTAAACAAAAATAATAGAGAAAGATGCGATCCCGAATTTGGATCAAATAAGTCTTACCTTCGAAAAGCACGGCCCAATAGAAAATGGTGATGAGGAAGGCTACGGGGACAGCGATGTTGTACGCCACCCAGTAGGTCTTCACGTACCATGGCAGACTAAAATCAGCGCCTGTCACAAATAATAATGCAAACAATCATTTAGGCTAAAATTCCCCAATGCTTGAGATGACAATGATCAAGTTAATTTGGTGATTTACAAAAACTACATTGTATATTATGTTGAACTATATTCATAGATAAAAAGACTAAATGTGTGCTCACTACCTCAACAATGAATAGCTTAAACATGTCTCAAGTTTAAAAACAAGCAAAATCCCATGTGGTACCTACACGTTAATTGGGGTGGATTAAAAAACATATAGATAATAAACCCGTAGATATAACCACTGTCATAAGTTAAGACTAAAGATAAATTTTGATATATAACATTGGTACTAAAGTAATTTATTAAGTCAAATTCAGTACTTACTTAAAGGTCCAAAAAAAAAGCAGCGCACAGAAACAGCAGTTGCTAATCCTGTTGCAAAAGTAATGCTCATGAGTCCCCAATGCGTTAGATATATGAACCAGTATCCGAATTTGCCGTTCAGAATATAAATTATCATAGACGATAACACTATACCGACAGACGTAATGAAGAGCAGAGCCCGCCAAAACAAAAGTGGCACAGCAGATCGGTTCATTTGCCAAACACTGAGATAAAAGTCGGAGCGCTTGGGATGTTCCAATGCAAGCATTAACAATTGTGTCTCCTGCTTAAAATACTTCTTTATAGCACTCATTTTGATGCGACGACTGATGTAGTGGTGGACACGCACACCTCAACTGTTTATCGAATATAGAACTGATATAGATATCACAGTTCGCAGTTATCGGATTGAGTCACCCGGTTTATCTTTAGGACATGCCAAATTTGATATTAAGCTGGTACTTTAGTACGTTGGTATGGGTGGACGGACAATGAGATTAGAAGGGATTTAAGAAGCACGCTAGGTACAAAACATTGCGTATGTTCAGGAAGGCGTCAAGCTGTACCGTACCTTAGTGAACTACATAATGAGCTAGACCAAAATTTTGGTGACGTAAAATTTTGTAATAAAAGATAAGTAAATTTCATTCTCCTGGTCATAATTCATGTTTTGTCCGATACCAAATGATCCTGGCATGGAAGTTACTAGGAGAAGAGTACTTGAATCCTATAGTACCAAGTGCGTCCTACAAAAAACGAATACTGAGTTGGGGCTAAGGATCAGGAGTATTATCAATACCTCATCGTTAAAAATTTACGATTACACCTTTCAAATTTTGTATCAAAAATGATAAAGTATCTAGCAAAAGTATCAAATTATCTGAAATTTGGTCAGTATCATACATAATATCTGTGATAATTTATCTTGCCAATAATATAAATGATGTACTTAACTTATACGAAATCCGTGTTGAGACTGTATAACAAGAATTTTTGATGATAAGCTCCTAAAACATTATCGTTTCAATCGCTACCTACCAGAAATAAATCACATTATCAAGTAAGCAAGTAGACAGACACTTTTTATTAATTACAGTAGAAATAAACAGAATTGTAAATTATTTTCAGTAAAATTTCCCTCGTTGCAATCATTGTAACATGTACAATCATTAAAACGATCATTAAACATAAATCCAAATTCTTAATACAATTAGTATCCATTGTTAGAAATAGACAAACTCCTGTTATTCCTTCGACAGCTGCTGGTGAGGGCGTCCCTCGCGAGTGAGATGAGGACCAGGACAATATGCATGATGATGAGCATTAAAGCTGAACCAACCACGGTGATAGTCGCCAAGGCTGGCCTCGACCAGTCCAACATTGGGTAAATGTAGGTGGAGCCAAGCCTGAAAGAGGAGAGAGTATGTATTATTTTATTGGAAAGTGTGTATAATTTGAAGTAAGACGAGCGATGGGAGCTGATGTAATATATTAGATTTGGGCGATAAGTTCTTTAAAGTATTTTTTTAACCTGAGACATTCTTCACACAAGGCCCTAACCAAGCAGAGCTTGTATTTCAAAACCAGATACATATACTTATTATATATGTTTAAATGCATCCATATTTTGATATTTATGCACCGTTGGACTATGTATGTTTGAATTGAATTATGTAGCCTCTATTAACACTAAACATACCATAACCGGGTCAAATGACCCATTTAAACTTTGCTTTAAAAATGCACGTATCATCTTATTGCTTTTGCACATTTGACTTCATGACTTTTTGTTACTAATTAATATACAGTTATACTATTTATTTCCCTTCCTAACAGCCATATTTCATACATTCTAGCAGGAAATATAAAGTCACATTTGACCCGCTATGGTAGAAATAGGTACACAGTAAGTGTTGGTATGATTAGTGTTAATAATACTAAGTGTAAACTAAAATCATTCCACCAAAATTGTTAAAAATTTTGATTTTTTATGTTTATGACTCAATCAGGCATAAACGGCTAAACGGATTTGGATGAATTTTGGCATACAGATGGAAAAGGTTCATGATTGACACAAGCATCGCGAAAAAACATAAATTCCTCGTGAAGCTAAAATGTATCACACGGAAAACAATACCTATTTATTATATTGGAATTTGGAATGTAGTGTTATTAAGTTATATTATGTTCAAATAAATAATTATCTTATCTTAGGAGGTATAATATGAGTATTTTATTATAATAAAATGCAAGTATTATTCAATAGTGATCATGCAAAACAACTTTATATTATGCCACTTTTCTCAATAAATTATGTCTTAGTGATATATAATGACTTATAATCAGTCCAATATAAAAATCCCCTTTGTCGTATAAAATTGTTACAGAAAAATTGACTTTTTTGATGTCGTGTAGACCGCTTAACAAGCACACGCTCCTGGTGGTAAGTGATCACTGCTGCCTATGGACATTTGAAACACCTGGATTGCCAATGCGTTAACGACCCTGAGATGTGATGACGTCAGGTCTCATGTGCCTTTAATTTCATCGGCCCACATACTATTCTGACCGAAACACATGTGCACTACTGTTTCACGGCGGAAATGGGATAGGAGTTACTACTTTCGCCAGTATGGCTCTCTTCTAAGCACTTTACTGCTTCTAAACTCTTTGACCTTTTCTTTCGAGTTTGCTTTATGATAAGGATAATTTACATCATCATACAAGTTAATCATTGGATCAATAAATAAACCTTATTTCAAAAGCAAAAAAGCCAATTTTTCTATGAAATTCCTAAACATCAGTGGGAGGGAACTTCTTATATTGGACAGATATAAGAAGAATAGATTCTGGTCAAGATTCTGGCGCGAGTATGTGTGACTAAATAAAATGACATATCCAAATTTTGCGGTTGTCTGACCTAACTATACTGAACTATATAGATTGTTATATATTGACGTTTTGTAACTAAATATGTAAATCAATAAATATCCTGGAACCTTCTTTACACACGGCCTGGTCCCAATCTAAGCAGAGCCTGTACTATGGAAACCAGATAAGTGATATACTACATATACTACTATTTTTTTTTCTAAATATGACATGACAGACATGTTCATGCACACAAATGTTTGTCCTGGGTGGGAATCGAACCCACGACCTTCGGTTTGGCAGTTAGAGTCACTAACCACCAAGCTAACTGGCCTGTCTATACTTATATGGCATTTCTTAACATTCGTTATTGTACACTGTAGGTAGTATGCTAGGACTTATTTCATGACCTTAAGGATCGTTAAAAAGTAACAAGAGTACGTACGGATTCAGACCTCCAGCATAATAATATATGATACTGAATATTAAGTAAATTATGGTAGCCCCCAAAGAGTAGTAGAAGTGTAGCAAGTGCACGGGATGTCGGGCGAAGAGCACTAGCACCAGCATCAGGACAGAGTTGACAGCGTGGATGAACACGTCCAGTACTGGATCGATCGCGTACTCTTCCTCTGTTCAAATTAAATATAAATAAGTACAGTACGGGTTTAAATGAAAGCAGAGATTTAGCCGCTACAATAGGGATCTATACTGTATTCAAGATAAATTTATCAAACACTAACCAGTGTATTGAACATCTAAAAATACACTGATACATCAAATGTGATCTAATTTTCATAATTAATATGATTTTTAAGTACCGATCTAACCATAAAGAGTAGCACTTTTGATGCTGTATAATTATGACGTCACAACTTGCTATTTCATACAAAACTCCATAGAAACGATCGTTTTGACATTTAATAAAAAGTTCCTGATTTGACATATCAGTCAACATCCCTATTTAGAAAAATGTCTGTAGAACAATTTTTGGGAGATGCATAATGGTCTTAGTTAACCAACTACACCAGAGCTTTAAATATGGTTTTTGCAAACTATACAGGCTTGAGGAGTTTAAGAGAATTCAACGCTGGCTATATAGGGTCAGGAATGATAGTTTAGATGATAGCTTAATAGTCATATCACAAAACGTGTTATTTAACTGTTTAGAGAGAATCTAAAAGTATGAACTCACCTCCGAGTGAAAGGAAGCTCCAGTAGAATACAGTAATAAAGAACGCAATAGGTACTGTTACGTTGTAAAGCACCCAGTACACCTTCACGTCCCAGGGCAATTCATAGCTCGCTTCTGAAATAAAACAAAGATAGATAGATTTACAAAGCGCAACATCTTCCCTCCACGAACAGCCGTGCTGCCAGCCCACGACTCCTCGTCAAGCGATCAGCCACTCGAGCCATACGTTGACTCCACCACCAAATCGTTTCGTTATTCATATTAACATTTCTGAAGAAAATTTTTACCTACTTCTATCTGTTCAACATCAGAAGTATGTGTGATCCAGAAGTCGATGAATATTGAAACTCTACAGTGAACCCCTTGGTTTGGGCTCATTTATTTTGTTTTGGTCCTATATATTACTTTAGCTATGAGGGCCTAAACCGTGTTTTAAATTTATTAAACTTTTCATTTTGAGACAAAGTATGTCAGAATGTATGAAATAGTGATTTATTGAATGATATTTAGAAAAAATCGTTGCTCAGGTATTCTCAATGTTAGACATTGTCGCTTGTTTCGACAAACAGTACAAGTGGGTACCGGCTTGTTTAAAATTATAAATTCTGGTGATATCGGAATCTCAATGTCTTCGCATTTTGAGAATTTACTATTGATTACGTTTAGTTGTTTAAAATACTGTTTGAATTGTATACCAATCAGAAATACATTTTTTTAATGGACTCGCGGGCATTTAATCAATGATCATATAAATAAGGTTTTGATATACCCCATATCGATAAGTTATTTATAACGCTTATCGGTTAAGTCCAGCTTGCACTCTGCCCGCTATAAAACTATACGATCGACTTAAATACAAAGAAACAAGAATTAAAGTATGAATCGGCATAATAACCTACCTACACTCTATACCTACAAAGTTCAAAGTTACTATAAAATTCCCTTCGTCATCACATCATGACAACTACCCAGTAATTATTCCAGAGTATATTTTTTTGCTTCTGATAAAAAAGCAAAAAATGCACTGGTTTTTCTGCCCTTGGAATATAAGACAATAGTGTAATTGATAAAGCGTCTTCAATTATCAACTTGTCTACTACTTAATTATTTACTTTAAAAAATATGATAGTACCTACCTATTACCCTACTTCCTGCAATTTCAATTCATGTTCAAAGTATTTTTAGCTAAGTGGTTAGAATGAAGCCTAAATATGAAATGCATATCCCTAACTTGAGGTATTATGGGTGGACCATACAAATTTTCATCCCCTTTTCCAACCCCTACAAGATTAGTTTTTGAGCCCAAAGGGTGTGTCCTGCCCCAAGATATACCCTATCTCCTTATCAAAATCCGTTAACCAAATACGTAACAAGCAGACAAAAACGCTTTTGAATTTATAATACTGATATGGATTTGTTCTAATGATAGGGCGTCTGATCCTCATTAATTAAAAAGCCGCATATTACATGATTCATAATCATTAATACTCTGAGGATATCGCGTTTTAATCATCAATCGCATCGACTTTATGAATGTTGGGAATTGATTTATGGTTATCACTTTATAATTTATTGATTTGTAAATTGCATTGAATTGTATAAATCAATACCAAGAGAGATCAACCCTAATTCACTAGTAAATCCAAATTGATTGTAACTTCTTTTGATTATGGATTTACCGGCGAAAAATGTTAATAGCATCATTTAAAACAATAGTTTTAGTATCGACGATTTCCTATAATTTATTAGTTCAAAACATCTTGATTAAACAACGTCTCAATGTCGCCTAGCAATTAATCTCTTCAATTGAACAACTCAATACTTTATTAATTATTTCTATTGATTTCGAAAGGTTCAAAGTCGAACATAGGGTTCATTGATACAGTTTTGTATTGATATCATCTTGGTTTCAGAATAGTATCAAGTTATACGGGAAAGTATATCAATTATTTGAACCTACAGGTTTAGTTGTATATTAAGTAATATGAGTATGAAAAAGTAAATTAACAGAAAGCGTAGTAAGAAGAATAGTTTTATGAATTTATTTTTCAAAAGAACAATACATAGCTCACTTAACATGAGCAACTGTATACTATTATAAAATAGAAGTGTAAAATAATTAAGAAAACTTACCAAATGATCCTCGAAAATATGCGAGAGTAGACACGAGAACAGCAGAAGCACTTGCACACGTTATAAAGACTAGACCGTTGATACCTATTGACGGCCTAGTCATAATAATTGACGTAGTTAATATTCCCACACATCCTAATAATACTATAGTTCTTATAAACAGAAGGGGTAAATACGACCGGCCGGTTTGAAATGAGGCTAGATAAAAATCAGTAGCACTTTCATGTTCCAATGTAAACTTTTTTAATTGAAATTGTGTCTTGAAGTACTTCTTTGCACCCATGTTTACGTTCGTTTGTTTAAAAAAGTATATTTGCTCGGGAGCGAAACCAGCGGGTAGCTTAGTCGCGGTGTCTGTTATCACTGATTAGGTGACTGTGCTACGTTCACTATCCATCTATATTTTTGATAAATAATTTGGAAATCGGTATTATTGATTACGTTACGTGAAACAATTAGTCATCGCGGAAACTGCTGGTTCATTGCTGGATTACTGTTTTGAAATAAAATATATTTATTTAAATAGGCCTTCACAGACCCTTATTAATAGTCAGAATCTAACATAGGTTTGGAAGCTTTCATTGAGAAGAGCCGGCAATAAACTCAGCTATTACTCTATTCAAAATAAAATTTTGTACATAAAGATGTGGCCTGCTGGAGCGAGCGCTACACCAAATAATTGTTGTCATTTAAATAATCGTTTATGTTGTAGAAATCTTTTTGTACTAAAACAGTTTTAATTCTTTTCTTAAATTGTTGTATCCAGGAGGGTTATATATAAGCCTATATTTTATGTAATGGAAGAATATAGAGAAGGATCGACTTTATAATGGTTAAATCTAATAAAACATTAATAAGATATAATTCAGGCAATAAAACAACGGTTATTTTATAACAATATTGTGTAAATGTAATAATTACTACAAATCTTATGTTAAAAATAACTTAAATCCAAATCACTGATTTAAGTATCACAGAACAAATCATGAAGAGAATTGCAATACAATCAGATATTGGAGACAATCACAGTACGCTTGTACAATTAATCATAATAGAAAGACTTTGACTTCAATAAGTCCATTGCACATCACACTTCGATCTTGAGCAATAATGACAATTAAAACGATGGCAATAATGCTGTGAATTCAATAAAGAAAATAAAAAAAACAATAAATGTGTACTCGGCTTGATCCTGAACTAAGTAGAGTTTAAAATATGGAAACCAGATTACGGATATGCGACTTATATAACTTTTTTTCTTCTGGATACATACTTATATTTACAACCAGGCACAGACATGTGCATAAGCACACAAAATATTTGTCCGCAGTAGGAATCGAACCAACAACCTGTGAACTGCAAGTTAGGGTCTCTAACCTCAGTCCAGTGACCTGTCAGTAGAATTTGGGTTCATAACATTTCGGACGGTAACAAACCAGGTTAAGAGTATCGATCGACACGACAATGAATAAGTAATTTGGCCTAGTGTAAGACATAAGCTAAAATGGTGTGCTGAGAGCACTGGTATAACTTCTTTGCCAATTGAATTTCAGAAGGATCAATAAAAATTATTTCAATAAAATATTTTTTTGGAACGTTAGAATCGATGAATTTTAAAAAACGAAGTACCAATTTAGTATATGGCAGTGCCATTTTGACCGAAATAATTTTGATAATAGATTTATACTGTTTTTACACTATTCTATAAAGGTGTCATGCTATCATTCTCATTTTGAAAATGGGTCACAAAGAATCTATCTATCGGCATCGGTATTCCGTTCCTTTTAAGGCATGGTATTTGTGCATTTCCAAGTAAGTGATGACCAAATATGAAATGATCCGATTCTAGCATTATAACATTGTCAACACTAAAAGAAAATAATAGTTTGTTGACTTTGCCATCCATATTGGTTGAGTATTGTTTAGTTATCGATGATTGCGAATAAATTAGTTTAAATATGTAAGCACTAAGTAAGACTGCCAACATTATTGCTCATACATCCCCTGTATTTTCTAAGACAAACTTTGCCTGAATGTGGAAATGTGGTCTCGGGGAGCGGATCTCTCACGTTATTGCAAGGTCAAAGAAAGAGGCAAAGCAATGAGACTGCGATGAAGCAACATCGAGCTAGTGTCATTTACTTTACAGAATTACACACTAAGATTTAAAGATAACATAGTGCTAAGGCTACACAATGTTTGCGTGAATAAGCAGCATATAAATTAAGTAAAATTAATTAGTTTAAAGTAAATTACAATTTTACGGACTATGTTAAATCTTTGCATAATAAATTTGATTATTTAAAATGTTTTAACATAAAGTAACACCCATACAAACAAAATGAGAGAGCTAATGCCCTTTTCATTGCAATTAAATAATATCACAATATTTTTCTAACATAATCCAATCACCTTAATTTGTAAGAAGATATCGTTAGCTTAGCTTCTACATTTAAAAATAATATTTGCATTTGTTTTGAGTACCTAGTTCCCTAAAAGACTAATCACTTTCATCGACCTTCGAAAACGTCATGTTCTTACGAATTGCTTTGTTTGGTTTCACATCCTATAACAAATTCTTTATATCTAGATGTTCTATAAGCAACCTGCCTCATATTGGTAATTTGTCCACAATCACAATATAATCAACTAATTACTGGTAGCGGAGGTTCGTGCCTCTGCTGTTCCAACAGTAAGAAGTTGATGATGAAGATCCAAAGGCTTTTCAGAGCTCAGGCCCTAAAGCCATCATTGTAGATGCCAGTTGCATCTTTAAGCCTTCTCCTTGCTACAGCATCTCGAGCCGTCGCGACAGCCACCACCACGAGGTGCATAAGAGCGAGGAACAGCGCCGTCAGGGTTATGACCACCAAGGTCTGTTCTGGCTTCGACCAGTCCACCACTGGGTAGATGAATAGATTGCCCCATCTGAATTTTAAATAAAATTTTGTAATATACATGTAATTTCGGAATATTATAGTAGCTTCTTTTCGTTGCAGTTACTGTCGGATAACTTTTTTTAATTAATTTGACCACTCGATTGATTGCATATTTTATCTTTCATTTGAGTTTCTACCTGTTATATCTGTCTGTACGAATAAAAATAACAAAATAAAAATAAATATATAATATTTCAATCAGTAGTGCACTTGTATTATGCAAGGCACTTATTATCAACTATGTTTCGGTTAGAAAGGTAAGAGGTCCGGTGAAATTACATGCACATGAGACTTAACAACTTCACGTCTCAGGGTCGATAACGCATGGGCGATGCTAGTGTTGCAAATGACCATAGACGGTGGTATAGACTCCATAACAAATAAATCAATCAACGTGGTCCACAGAGAAGAGTTTAACAAATTACAAAATAATTAGATCATAATATAGAAATGTTATTTCGCAGACAACTATCTATCGTGAGATGTAAATATCGTTAAGAAGCAAGCCTTACTTTATACAGGATTTAGATATTTTATCGTATTATGTAAATAAAAAGTTACTAACTTTTGTGTAAGTTATTTATTTTGTGATTACTTATAGGTATTGGTTATTGTATGACTTTGGAAAACAGACATACCAACATGAATTACAAATGAGTAAAATAACCATGGGAAACATGTAAAGGGTAATTTACATTATTTCTCAAGCTCACGGTTATGTTACTCAATAATCATGATCAAACAAACCAGATAAGTATGGTGATTAGATTAATGTACTGCTTGGCTCAGGTTGAAGGATGTCATTCCGTAAAAGGGTAGAAGGTTACAAATGTGGTTAAAATTTGATTGTATGGAAATTTGTGAGATGGTCTTCGTTCAAGTTACATGGCCAACCTTGGACGTTTTGGATCGGTACCGAGGTTTCGACAAAGATTTTTTTTTCTTATTATAATGTACAAAATCGAACGTTCTCTTCTTGGTACAAATTCTAACGTACAACCATAAACAAAACATTAAAAAAAGATTTGTACTTGGTATAAAAAGTTTGTAATACAATATTATTTTATGGTTACGTCGCTTGAAATCTCAATTTCATTGTTTTCCAAATTCAAAAGGGCTCCAAAATTACTGGAACGAATCGTACAAATTATTTTTGTTTTTTTTTATATCTATTTTATTTCAATTCCTAACTCAAACGTCAATGAAAAATTGAAAGGCATACATTCGCGCAAATCATAATGACACACGCCTCGAGGACCATGTAATTATTTTCTATTTTGATGATACTTCATGTTGAAATACTTTAAAGGTCAGTCAATTAATTTATGTCTTTACACACAATATTGTGTATGTGTGTGTCAGTGCGATCATTTGCGAAAGGGCTTTTGTTTAATGCTTGCAAACATGTGCGCGTGCATATTTGTTTTGTTGTTTGTTAAATATGACCAAGGCTTTGCATGTATGTAAAGGCTTTACTGCCTACATAGTATATAGTTAACTTATCTTTACATATAATAAAAAATGAAGGAGCATGTGAGTAAACAGTACATTGAATATTATATACGAAAAACTGATTGGAGGTTATATAGATACAGTAGCAAAGTACAAAAATACGATTTTTATAATATTGGTCTGAATAAGTATTCCGTAGTAGTTAACGTAATTGGAGATTGGATAATGAAATTTAAAGAAAATCCCTAGCAAAGAAGGGAAATACTATCAACGTGTAATAAAGACATTAAAGTTTGTCAATCTGTTTGTTTTTCATGACTTAACTATAAAACAAATTGTGTTGTAAATTGGTAAAGTAGACAACGAAGATAAACCCTTAAGAGGTTAATTTAAAAATCCTTTCTTAGTGTTTCCCTACGTTATAAAATGAACCCCTATGCAGAATTTCAAGTTTCTAAACCTTATAGCTTAGGCCTTGATATGTCAGTCAGTCAGCTTCTCCTTTTATATATACATATAGATATACAATGCTTGGATTGAACGAGGGCTGTAGTGTGTTTTTTAGCTTTAAAATTCAATTTCATTTCAGTGAAAATGAGTACTCTGACTCAAAACTTAGCAGATGTGTGATCTTTTTTTTACCCTTGTGTAATTTTTATTTGATGAGAAAGGTACGCCAGCATTACATTTGTGCTCCAGCAGCTCCAGGGAAATCTATGTAGCTTTCCTTTGACATTCTACAGGCGTAGTAAGTTTATTTTTCTTTCTTTTAAACTGCCAAAATAATTTCCCAAAGGCCGAAGAGACTTCTGTAGACCTTTAGCGTAATTTCATATTGAGAAATTGTGCAATGAACATTTGATGACCTTTAATCCTATTATCGTGCGATTATTCGACTCAGTGTTGCAAGAAACGTATGTCTTTGGAAAATGTTTTTAACGTTAGCAACTTTAATGTCAGTTCAACCACAGTGTTACACTTAGGTATAGCGGTTAACAGTTAATTTTACGCAAAATACAAGGGCCTTGTTGCATAAATCTTTGTGGGATATCTTATTTTGTCATTAGTTCAACAACGAAGTTACTTACCTACTGAACTATAGGTTAAATGTTTCCGAAGTAATATCGCCCATTAAATTGGTAAATACGATTTTTATGGGATGAAATGTTCGTGTTTCAAGCTGTCATGGACACTTCGATGAACAAGTCGTTGCTAGGTTACCGGGAGGAAAAGTGAGTTAGCCGAATGCGCGCCAGTGTAATCTAAGCGGGAGAGAAAGAGGAATTTTTGTTCCGTATACAGGGGACGAAAAGCGAATTTTTCATCCCCCAGTGAGAAAAAACGTTTGATGTTTGCATCCAGTTCAATCCTTGAAAGTTTATTTGTAGGACTTGCGTGACCCAATCATTAGAACATTATTCAAAAGTGTTGAAATCGTTCTAACAATCTCTTTTTGAAACTTGCTCCTCGATAGGCCGTATATTTTGAACTTGTGCTGATTGAAACTTTAACTGACCGACGCCGACCTTTACTTTAAGCTGTGTTTATGATACAGTATAGATGAATGGCAGTAGCTTAATTGTGATTGGTATTGTTGAATTATTAGGTTACTTCACCTTCATTCTTCGTTGTATGTATTTAAAAAAAAAATTAAAGTTTGTCTGTTAGAGATCGGTACCGCGATAAGGTCGCCTAAATTATATTATTAATATTTTTTTTTTTTATTTTATCTTTTTTATTTCTATTTTCTATGTGTTTTGTGTTGTAATAAAGAGTATTTGTATTGACGTATTGGAGTATTTATAGATGACTAAAATCTTCCGTTCATCTGCAACTTGAGTACTAGCGATCACTAATTTCTGGGTAAAAGTGTGCAGAACTCCTCCAGTTTGTAATACTATAACCCCTTTAAGGGGAGGTTCTAGTCAAAATCGACCAACAATTTTTTTTTATTGCTTTATTTTCATCCTTACGGTCTTAAAAATGTGTAGGCAAAAGGATATTTCCCTATCTAATTGATTTTACGAGTTATAGCGTATAGACGAGAGAGCGCGTCGGCCGAAAAAGAGGTAGAAGCGCGCGCTCGGAGCCGCTTCGAGGTAAGGCGCTCCGAACGCCAGTTTTCACCGCCTGAGCGGGTTATTTGTACTAGAGGTAGTAAGTTTGTACCTCTCACAACAAGTTCTTGTAAATTCCACTCTATTGTGTGAGGTAAAGGTGCAGGAAAATTTACTGACAAATTAATAAAAGATTTGACTTTATACTACGGACTTGCCATCAGACGACATCCCGATTCGGCCGAAGAAATGCGAAAAGCTGTTTGGGCAACGTTCGACCATAAATGCTCCACAAACAAGAAACCGAAACACGAGTACTGCCCGCCAGGTGAAAACAGTTGGTGTAAGTGGCGTGTCGCTGAAGCAAAGGGAGAACTCGCTGATTTAGAACACGAACCTGCCCTTCAAGAGTCAGTTCAAAATGCAATTCGACCGGTGTATGAAGCTCTTTCGAGCGATGATCTACTGCAAAGATGCACCGGTGGAAACACACAAAATGAGAACGAAAGTTTCAACGCGTGCATTTGGAAACTGGCCCCGAAACATCTTCATTGTGGCGAACAAACAATCAGAATAGCAGTGTATATAGCTTCCGGCATGTTCAATGAAGGCTATTCATCAATATTGAAAACCATGCATACATTGGGGATCGCCATAGGAATAAATAGTAAAAACTTTGCTGCGAAGACGGACGATAAACGCATCACATCGGCGGAGGCGGATCTATCAGTGTTGGCGAAAAAGGCCAGAATTGACAAAATCAGCACCAAAGTTCAGCAAAACATGCTTTTTGAAGATGAGGAAGGAACCCTGTATGGTGCGGGAATAGCTGATTAGATGTAAGTATCAAAAAAAAAACATCATATATGATTTTTTCTTCGTCAAACTTTAAACGCGTTTTTCGAAACACCTTTTTTTTGCGCGCGGGGCGTGATTCCGCTTCAACGACTACACCGATTTCGAAGTTTGGCGGCTCTAATTAAAGCTTATTCAATTTAGGGGGCCTCCCCTTAAGAAACCACTTTTGACGTTTAATAATGCTATTGAAAAATTAACCTTTTTGCTTCATGATAAGGTTCATTTGCATCATCATACAATTAACATTTGGATCAATAGATCAACTATATTTCAAAAGCTATAAAGTACATATTCCTATGACATTCTTAAAACTCAAAGTTTTTTTTATATTGGAAAAATTATACTGATTATTATTAAATTTATTTTCAATATAGTCAAATGCGTCAAATTAGTTTAATGTAAGATTATTTTGTTATTTAAATTTATCTAGGCGTTCGGTCTTTCATATAATTTATCCAGGCTGAAGGTGTCGGGAACACTAACCCTGGAAGAGAGTTCCACTCCTTTGCTGTTCGAATTTGGAACGAAGAAGCCAAACGTTGTCTGTATAAGCGGTATGAATTGAAATTGTTGATCTACTGTCATACCTGTACGTTTACTGTAGTCTGTCGAGGGTCGAGTGTCATTTGTTGCGACATACACGTGACTGCCTCAGAAGACACATTAGATCTCAATATTAGACATTTATATGATCTTGAATTTTATGTGCGTCAGTTATGCATCATTTTGCATACTATTAGCATTGATTTTTTGATAGTGAACATATGAGTTTCATATACGATAACTAAACCTTATCTAATCATATTAACGGTTCAACCTTGGTATGTTTAGGTGTGTCCTCGAGTAACTATCCTATATTTAATGTTTGTATTTGATAGATTGGTAGCCATAAATATGTCCTGCTTAGATGAGTACATAAAAATGTATCATACAAATTAGTTCTACATATTTCGTAATTAAATATTGTTCTCGGCTCGTTTTGACATCCGAAGGTTAAAGGAAAATCATCTTTATTGCTTCTCTGATAAGATTGATTAATTGATATAATTAGAAGAAATAGAATGAAAAGAAAAAGAATAGAATTGATATGTATCAATGAAATGGTTAATTGATAAATTTTAATTCTAATTCTGATTAATTAGCTGTTGCGACGGGTCCATTACATATTGAAAACTTTTGCAGGTATGTTTGTAACGTATTTTATGTTTATTTTATTACCATTATTACCTAATATTTTGATGTCTGGCAACTCAGAAAATCGATTGTTTCTAGAAATGGTTATCTGTATATGGTTTATAATGGTTTTATTATAATACAACAAAAAGTATATAATTTATTTTAGAATGAAGTCACAACCAAAAGTGTGTACTGAAACGCAATTACTTACGTCTTAATTTAACGAAGGTATGACTTACGCATACATCTTATCAAACAAATTACCGAAGGTATGACTTACGGATCAAGTCCTCCAGCGAAGAAGTAAATGACAGTGAACATCATGTAAGCACCAGCGAACCATAATGGTTGCATCACGTGCATTAGCCGGCTGGGATGCGCCGAGCACACCAGCTCCACCAACATCACCACAGAGTTGACGCCGTGCAGCATCAAGTCCAGTATTGGATTTGGGGCGTAGTTCACTTCTGTTTTTGCAGCTGTAAAATAAACAAATGGTGATATTTACAGTAAATCGTTTCGCTTCTTTGATTTTGTTTCGTCTGTAGGTCTTCCTTTCAATATCTCTGTATTACGAGGGTTTTTATGCTTTATACTAAAGGCTTTCTGATAAACGTTGTTCTGCCAAATTTCAAGGTCTTTTGTTCCATATGAAATTGCCATTGAAACAAAAGTCTCAGCTTTTCCGAGTAACTTTCCCATATTACTTTCCATGTTCCGTTAGATTAGTATGCCGTAAATATTAAAGTTTTTATTTTTTATATGTATGTCAACAATATGAATATATGGCCTTTCCTATAGCAATTTTTTTGTACTCAATAATTAGTAGTACTTATAATGTTATAGTTTTACATAAGGTAGTGATTAAAACGGTTGGTCAATAAGTATTTATGCTTTAATCTGTCTTTTGATTATTTTGTAAATTTATACGATATTTAATGCATAATTACATTGCCATTTTGTATAAAATCTAACACTCGGTAACCTCGTAACGCTTTTAAAATGTTAGGAAACCTATTTTCAAAACACTAAGGCTGGAATTCACTTTAGCTGAGTTTGCTTTAGGGAAAGAAAACTTTAAACAACGTTTATTAGTGGTCGGTTTACGGCAGGCACTACAGCAAGCTGTTTTACGGTTTAGCTACTTTTGGGCTACTAAATGGGATTCTTGTAAGTCAAACTCGATTGAAGTAGTGGCAAGTATTTAAAGGTTTACTTATTGGGAAATAGTAAAATAAATATTAAATATCCTGGGACATTCTTTACACACGGTCATCTGATCCCAGATAAAGAATAGCTTGTATTATGGGAACCAGGTGACTAATATACTACATATGTGTACAACTTTTTTGAAATGTATACTTTTGCAGATATTTATACCCAGACACAGAACAAACAGTCCATGCACACAAATGTTTATACTGGGTGGCAATCCAAGCCACGACCTGTGGTGTGGCTGCCAGGGCCTCTAACCACCACGGCAACTGGCCAGTGTGTGTAATCTATACCTAAGCATAAGTAAGTATTTAAAAGAAAAAAAATAGTATATGTAGTTTATCAGTTATCAGTTTCCACAGTACTAGCTTTGCTATGTTTGAGAAGATCAGGGCTTCAATTCAGTAAGGAACATGATACTAGCTCTAGGATGTCTTGTCGCCGCCCTGTATGCTCTGTCCCTTTCTCTAACAACGCAATCACGTGAGTGGTAAGCTCTCTGAGGCCGCCGTGCGCCATCTCGCCGACGAAGTTTGCATAAGCTGAATAAGGGGGCCTATGGCAGTGTGTAAAAAATGTCCCAGAATATTTATTTATATATTACTCCAGTTTATACCCATATCAGTCGATTGGAGGCCAAATATAAAAAATGATATAAGAAGAAGGTAGATGTACTCACAAGTCCTCAAGATCCCCCAGTAGAAGACAGTGATGAGGAAAGCGACGGGGATGGAGATGTTGTACAGAACCCAGTACGTCTTCACGTACCATGGCAGTCCGAATGTTGCGTCTGGAAATATATTAAAAAAATATATTATTACATATTTTGTTTTAAAAAATAACCGGAATGATAATTCCTCTTTCTTTGTTCGTAAGGATGTTTGTTAGTCAATTTAACAAATATTAGATATGGAAACCCCGCCAAATATGTAAGTAGAAGTCACTTACGTATATCATTGGATAGGGTGCGACATTTTAAATATTGCGCATATCAAAGGGGTCAATTCCATGACTATTCTAAGCTAAAAGTCACCGCTGCCCATTGTGATTCGATTCAATGCATATTTATACAAGGTTATGTTGCAAAAATATCGTAGACTCACTTTTACTACAAGTACTTTTTTGATATTGGTAACGGTTATAAGATTGACTAAACGGAGAGTACATTTGAATTCCTTTATGTATTTGTAGGTAGGTTTTGGTATCATCAACGATGTCTTGGATGATCAGTCTCATGGTCAATTGGTATTTTACTACGTGAGAATATGTGAACAAAAAAAAAATCCAGCCAAGTGATAGTTCTTCCGTACACTAAGAAAACCATCTTTATTTGTATGCAATAAGGTCTGTTTTGACCTGCTCACATACTCGTATATTAACCTTATAGTAAGTAATTTTTTATTGTTACGCATACGAACTACAATATGAATCCGCGTTTTAAGGTGTTTGTTCGCTGCATACTGTATATGATATATGTATATAATACTTATATATGCTATGGTACGGGTATGTATATGATAGATAAATATTATGCAGAAATTCGTTGCTATTTAATAGATTTTAATCTAGAGTCAACATAAATATCCTAGGACATTCTCTTACACACGGCCATCTGATACCAAACTAAGCAGAGCTTGTACTATGGAAACCAGATAACTGTTATACTACATATATAATACTATTTTTTTTTCTAAATACATACTTATATAGATATTTACACCCAGACACAGAACAAACAGACATGTTCATGCACACAAATGTTTGTCCTGGGTGGGAATCGAACCCACGACCTTCGGCTTGGAAGTCAGAGTCGCTAACCACCAAGCCAACTGGCCTGTCACATTCGACACACATATGTATATCCAAATTTTAGGTACGTCTTTCTTATTACGAGTAAAAATGGTGACTCGGACACACGGACAGACAGACAAGTCGACAACACAGTGTTCAATAATGCATCGTTTTACCCTATGGGTACGGAACCCAAAAGAGAACAAATCAAACAGAATTCAGTGTGTGAAGTGATGTCATGTACTCCACTCGATATTTGTAATGTAAATATGTAATCTTGGCTAGTTTACAGACCGTTAAAACTAACATTAGGTACAATGGTAAATAACAGAAGGATTCGTGCAGGTCACAGCCCGGAGGCGAACATTTAAATAGATTACAAACAATTATATATTGGAATAACCACAGCAAATTAAGAATAATGACCCTATTTTTGTTATAGAAACAAAGCTGTACTAGTTCTTTTATTTTAGTAACCTCCCCCTACCCCCCCATAAACGGGTGCTTTTGTTAGCATTTATAATCTATGATATTAATGTTAGGTTAGTTAATGACGCATAAACGGCTAATCGAATTTGAATGAAATTTTACACATAGATAGGCAGAAAGAGAAGAATTCAAACATAATATTCCATCTCTCGGGAACAAGGTTAAAGCTACGAAGCGGATACTAGTAGGTTTAGAACTGAAATACTAATCGAATAAGTACTTCATTCCACAAAGCAATTCAATAACTCTCAAGATAAAAAGAGTTATTCGATTAAATACAGGGAGTTGGCGATAGTTACCTATCTACTACACTTTACTATTTTTCAATAGCAAATGTATTTTTTTTTATCCCACATAGACCGACAAACAAGTTGACGTTCCACCTGATGGTAAGGTGTCACCGCACCCTACGGACATTTGCAACTCCAGGGGCATCGCCAATGCGTTGCGATCTTAAGACGAGAAGTTGGTAAGTCTCATGTGCCTGTAATTTCACCGGCCCCCTTACCTTTCTAACCGAAACAGTAATATAAGTGCACTACTGCTTCACGGCGGAAATGGGTAAGGTGGTAGTACTTCCCCAGACGAACTCTGCACTAAGAGCTGTACTACTCAAAATCGATTTTGTAACTACGACTTATGACTGAATAAGGTCGTGCAAGTGCACTCTTGACATATTAAAGTCAATGTCAATTAGCGCACTGCACCTAATGTTATGATAGCTTGTACAATGTTTATTCAAAATAAGGGGTACTAATAGAATGTGCATCAACTTAACAGTAATCGAAATTATCTGAACTATAAATTACAGACACATACAACAACTTCAAGTCTCAGGGATGAGAACGCATTGGCGATGCCTCTGGTATTGCAAATGTCCATAGGCGGTTGTTACCACTTACTATCAGATGGATCGTCTGCTTGTTTGTCGGCTTATGTGAATAAAATGTTAATTAATGTTAGAACCATAAGATGCTGGGTCCTATTACCATGGTCATTTATATGATATTCATAAATTTTCTGGAACTGCCAAATCGATTAGAATATAATCGCGATTCTAACCTGTATTAGACTAGGGATGAACATCACATAATTTGAAATGAGAACACCAAAAAAGTAAATGGGCCGTCAGTCTTAACCACGAAGACCTTAGTACCCTCTCCAAACGGCACGAGGTCGAGATGACAGCCGCATCAACGTCAGTACGTGATCGCTATTGATACGTGTCTCCGATCTTCGTCATCACTCTTATTCAGGAGCCTTTATAGATCAATTTTCCTTGAAGTGTTCAAGGAAAAATAATCTATATAATAATTGCCACTTTATCAAGGATTCATGTTCTAATTATAACTTATGTGGTAATACAAATGAGCCAGCTGATAAGTTGAAAATGTATGTTAAGTAAATTTCGCTAGAGCCTGTAACAAGATGGATGGGTAACCGGTATATTACCGGATGAATGCAGTTACTCACAGAACGCTTTTTAACTAATATACTGTTTACATCACGTTAATAACGTCACAATGTTTGACAGTGACAAGAAGGTAGCCGTTAAACAACGTTTAGTTCAATAGCGGTTTATCAGCAAGGCCGTAACTCTAACCTTGTTTAGGTTTCTAACAATAGCTACTAGTTAGTGAAAAGTATCACTGAAGTAAAAGTTATTTTAAGCTGGCAAGTAATTTAAGATGTTAAGTTGGCATTGTTGACTTGATGATTAATTAACAAGCGAAGAAGAAAGAGTTAAAGAAGTATTGCATACCAATGGGTCTATTAAAGTAAGCGTATGCCGAAACAGCAGTAGAGAAGCCCATTGTGAGAACGATTAGAATTAAACCCCAGTGTGACATATAAATGAACCAGTATCCAAGACTCTTGTTCAATGTCAAGGGCAGCATGACCATAGATGTAAGAAGCACGCACGTTGAATATAGGAAGAGGAAAGTCCGTAGAGCGAGCAATGGCAAAGACGATCGGTTACTTTGCCAGCAACTCACGTAGAAATTCGATGGCGATGGATGCTCTAGAAAACACATACGCCACATACACTGATTCCTCACACATTTGACACACTGCATATTGTTTTAAAATCCTAGTGCACTCATTTATGTAAGTAATAACACTAAATTTATTGAAATTGCGCATGGAATCGATAGATAAGCTTCCCTTTATCTATTTCTTTGTTATCAGTGCAGGTAATAAGACCGATCGTTTACGTTGTTAGTACTAAACTGAACAATATCAGTAAATACAACAATATTGTTTCAATGTAGTTCAGAATCAACGGAGCGTAAGATCGGTTAGATCTGTAGCGAGAGACTCAGTTGGATTCGTTCCTTATTGCCAAGGTCTTACGACACGCCAAGTTCGTACAGAATTGAGCAACTTTTATTGTCTTCTAATGATGCTTTAAGTGCCCAGATACTTAGTTGATCAGGAAGTTAATTAAAGTCAAGCTTCCTGAAAAATATCCGATCAGAAATATAATGTATCTATCTACATGTTAGAGCACTTCTTTATTAGAAACAAAAGTCAAGTGATATAGTTTAAGAGAATCATTTCTTCTTTTTAACATACACCTTCACCATTGAAGTGTGAAATGAATCCCCACATCAACTCCTAACGTAAAAACAATTTGATCTATATCAACCGATAACACTGGCTTGTTAATGACCTAGAAATTAGTGAACCAAATGAACTAACAAAATGCCAAACTATTTTTCACACGCCGATTTCTAAGGTTGTTAGGAATAGTCATGTTAAATGAACGATTACGAAATAAGCATGTTAATGGTAGGTATATCTTTTTTAATGAATATTAGTTATAAGCCATAGCGAATATAAAATCATCATAAAATATAAGGTAAACAAAACCGCGGAGAAAATCTAGCTCCACTAAATAACGTAGAAGGAGACAAGCCACTGTCAACGCTCACTTCCTTTCGGATACGACTATGCAATATTTGGACACAGCGCAGCCCAGTCCCGTTTTGCGAAATACTCTCAGTTCGCACATGCGTGACCGAGTTGTTCGCGCGCATCTATTTATGCGATACAAGAATGTAGTCGGAGCCGGGTCAACCGGGTGTATGTGTGTATTAGTTGGCCGTATTACTCGCGTACGATACGACACGAGTAATCTATACGCGCAGACAGGATGCTATGCGAAACAGGCAGGTGGGGTAACTGGCGCGATTAGTGCTGCAATACTAGTTCCGAGTGGGCCTACTCTTTGCACATACGATAGACAATTATAAACTAATGAATAACTTCGCGTAATTTTGTTTCATGAGACTTAAATAATACTGTTCTACTCACACTCATATTTTAAAAAGAATCTATAAATAATATAACTCACCAGATATGCCTCCATATGGTTCCTTCACAGCGACGACTATACCAAAAGTAGATTCAATGACAATGAAGAACAATCCCCAGTGTGTCATGTATACGAAGAACATTTCTATTGGTCCCCAAAAGGAAGACATAGACCAAAACATAACAACGAGCGCCCAAAATAGAGTTGGCACGCGCCATAGCAGCGGGGAGAATCTTCTCACGCTCGACCTCGAGAAAGACTCTGGAGTAGCATCCTCTTCCCCAAAGATCCCTGTGATGCAGAAGAAACCATTTTTCCAGGAACACTTCACCATTTTTCCGACGATTTGTATTCTTGTCGTACAGTTCAGTGGCCTTCTTTTATTATTGTTTGTTTACACATAATGCTTGCAGCCTTCATTCACGTTAATATGCGGTAGTAGCTGCGGACAAAACATACGCAAAATAGAATTTATATAATAGGAATATAAGAATGGATGATTTTGCTAAATAGTGTAAAATGTTTACAACCTCTGTTCAAGGTTAATGGAATATTATACGACCATTATACATATACAATAAATAAGTTATGTGAAAAAGTTTAGCTTAGAAGTGTGTCACTGATAACCTCGTGTCAATCGTCCATGACCTCCACATAAGTTGACATTTGTGAAAAAATTTCCGCACCACTGTTTGTGACTTAATCACAGATCAAACGCTGAACGGATTTCGATGAAACTTGGCACACAGATAGAATATGTTCTGGGTTAACACAAAAATGTTTTATATTAAGAGATATAGAAATATCTCGAAATAGTTGCTCTAGCTCCCTGCACAAGTGCGTCAAAATTCTTGTTTATGTTATTCTTTTAAAATTATTATTCTAGTTTTAATTTTTTGCCTTTCTTGTTTATATTACGTATTTAATAAATGCTAATCCACTTGATAATGCTAAAATTACCAGACGGCGGTCTGAGTTCAAGTTCAACGTATTATTGGTAAAACAAACACTTGCTTACTATTGACCTACATTCTGCTTGACAGAACGAATGGTCTGGTCATACTATATTTTTTTAATTTATTACTATTAAAATTACGCGTAATTCGCAGTTATAACCTTTATTGTAATCTAACGCATTTTTAGCTTGTTAATATTTTAGTCCTAGGTCAATTACGTATAACCACGTAACGTTTACATTCATGTCCAACAGTTTGTGTTCATAAACACTTAACTAAATCAGTAGTATAGTGGCATCCGTCTCGCTTTTTATTACCCCGAAAGTAAAGTAACAGATAGAGACTTTGGAGTTTTAGTTTTTGCACTTATTTAATTATTTACGTGATAGATTATCTCTGCTATATTTTATCATGTAAATAGCATTTAATAACTTACGACTCTATATTGATTTTTTATTAAATTAAATGGAGGTTGTAGATAAAGTGAGGCTTAGCACTGGTAAAAGTGAGAGCATAGATATCCGTTTATGATTCTACTAGTTGTGCCCCGCAGTTTCACCCAGGTTCCCGAGGATTGTAGTTTCTGTCCTCAGAGATAGAATTGATAACAAAAAATGTTTGAGAAATAGAAAGAAGAAGAAATTATTTTTAAATATTTATTCTGCTATTCGGGACGGAGATAAACCCTACATCTCAAGATAATTAAAATATGTGCGCCAGTTCTTGTGTTATAAATGGTGCAACTAAAACGCCTTTGTTTTATATTTAGAAAAATAGGGGTCCCAGGTAAGACTATTATCCATTTTAAAAACAATGTTGTGTGTGTGTGTTAAATATAATGTTATTCAAGTAATTTTTTTTTCAACATTGTGTTAAATACATAGCATGTTTGAATCTTTGTCTCCCTTTATTACTCAAGTAAAACAATGAGATATTCTCCCATCGTTGTAGAGATAAAATAAATACGTATATGACACAACATTTACCGCACAAACCTACTTCACAGATCACCTTTAATCTTGTGCATTATTATTTTATATGCTAGACTTGTTACACAAATAATAATTTAAAATAGGTATAGTATTTGAAGTATAGACATTTATTTTGAAACTCTTGGCATTGCTTCATATTATTTGTAAACTATCAAACGGGTGGCAAACATACTTTCTTGTAGCGGTTTTAAGAAATGGCTTTGGTAGTCTAGGCCTGTAATATAATTATCATAATCATTATTTACTTCCAAGAAAATATGTATTTTAATTCCTTAGTACTGTTTAGAATAAGATCAACATAATCATACCAATACTTGATATACAATACAAGGTAGTCAATACTAATATTATAAAGAGGAAAGATTTGTATGTAAGTATGTTTGTTACTTTCACGAAAAAGCTACGGATATGGATGAAACTTGGCACATATATAGAGCATATCCTGGAATAACATATAGGCTACTTTTTATCCCCGGGAAAATGTGATATCTCTCGGGATAGCGGGTAAAACCGTGGGGGACAGCTAGTTCATTATATTGAAGATTAAAATGTATGGTAATTGCTGCTCTCCTCAGTACACCTCTAATTTGCTTGTTTAGGTTGTAATTATTGTTATTTTTTATATTGTAGTCTTGTTATTTTTTTTTGGTTTTTGAATGTTACCCATATAAGGTATTTCATAATTGTTAAATATATAAATTGAAATAAAGTAGCCAAAATGGAAAAATAAAAAAATATTTAAAAACCTTGCTGAGTTTCTTTCCGGTTCTTCTCAGTTAAAGGTTGACCTCCGAACTGGTAGTAGCTTCAGTGACTTTAAATTTGACCTTCATAAGTGCCTTCCGCGAGCCTAAACTCAATAAATGGTTTTGAATTTTGATTAAGGCACTATTGAAATTATCCATGTTATTGCAAATAAGGAATTACCTTGGATTATCAATAAAAAATAAATATCAATGTATTTAATATCTTTACTATTAAACATTGCTTATTTGAATTATTATTCAACTCATCAGATCTACATTTACAGGGTATAACAAAACTACCCGTAAAGCCGAAAGGAAGTCATATAGGTACGTCAGCCTTTCTGTTAAATAATCTGGTTCCCTGACATGACAGCTTGCTAGGGTGGTTAGCTTTGATAATAAATTATATTTTTACGGGGTATTTTGTAACACGTTGCATAAGTATAGATTAATTTATGAGTTAGAGCTATAATCTCAGACTAAAATTAAATAAAACAGATTTCAGCTAATGAAATTTTCTGGAGACCCTAAAACAGATTCAATCTTCCAGCTATTGGATAAATATCAAGGTTATAGAAAACGAGGGAAATGCGTTCTTATTATTCTGACCTTAAGGATGTAAATTAACAATTGGTTATCAAATTAAGGATGTGCATGATGTGCGATACGAATGTTCGTAGCCGAAGTGTTTCCAAACATCCGGTTCATGTTCGCAGGTAATTATATCACTTTATTTGTAATGCAAATTGATATTGTGAGGAATCATCTTTTGTCGATACAAGATGATTAGCGTCCGATTATCTTAGAATAAAAACGCTAATAACCGAATGATTTACATGGACTTATTAATGACTGTATAGTATCATACAAACTTATTGAATAGTTGTGATTTTATTACGGTATATTTAAGCCTATCCTATTATTTCCTGATTTTTTTTATAGTTTTATTAAGAAATCATTGTTTCTTTTATGTTTTTTAATATTATAAATCAATTATTGTAACGGTATACGGCTATTATTGAGTTTGCATGTTTATAGAGAGACTATTAAATATTAATTGTATTTTTTTTTCGCTTGCACGTACACATACATCATAATATTTTGTTTATACTTCAAGGTAGGTCAAGAGTGTGACTATGATTTTCATGGTTGATTGAATAACTTAAAATATTTAATGAATTTATGAATATTTAATTATATCTTGCTTTTTTTCAGTGTTTTTTTTTATTTCCAATCGTAGTAAGTTTATGTCCTTAATTTTTTATTTATTTTTGTTTTGGCGCTTGTTTAAGAAATTAGTTACTATGGTACCTAAATACGTATATGACCAAAGGAACTAGCTCCTTGGTAGAACTGCAGGAACACACCGGCAAATGCTTGTTGACAGATTTCCAACCCTAGGGTGAGTACCATAAAGATCAAGCTTATTGTAGTATTTAAACCCTACTCGACTAACGACTCTCGCCATGACATTGGACGTCTGTACCATTCGAATAATAACCGTCTTACATTCCCTGATCGATGAAAAACGTTAATTCAATGGACATATCAGAATATTGAAAATGTTGTCACCAAGAATTAATTTCGTATCTCTAGATTATCTAGAAAAATCTGCATTTAAAAATTAAAACTTTATATTAATAGGTTCTAGCTACTTCGCGGTTTCACCTGCGCTTATCGATATCATAGCTTATAACTATCTACGAAAAAATCCGCGTCGAATGGTAGTAGTCCCATCCCGATATGTTCAGTAGTAAAACCCTATTTCCCCTATATTATTATATATTATATATAGAAAATATATATTTTAAATAAACCATATTATAAATTTATACCTAACTTATAAGATTATTTGTTAACTTCAAAAAGGTTTAGGTACTTGTGAGTAATTCATGCTTTTGTGGTATAATAATAATCACATCATAACAGTACGTTTTTGGTCGAACGTACGAAGTATCAAACATATAAAGTTCATAATACCGTAGTAACCTTCCAAACAAACCAGTGCTAACGTTAGTCTGATAATTCATAAGTACTTATGAAGGCTTTACGGCCTCCAATGCCATCATAGTTTAATAGAAAAAAACGATTCATGTTCGAAAATAATTTTTTACCTTTGTAAATTTTGATTGTTAATAAATCGAGTAATTGAAAGTTTCCGCAGAGTTTTGTAACCGGTCCTATATGTCAAATGGATCGGCGCAAATGCGTTGAATTTAAATACTTGGCCCTTTTAGCTTTACAACTTTATAGCGATACTCGTTTCATAGATAGGGTCGAGGTGTTCTTCTACTTGTTTGCTCACTTTACTCAGGCTATAAGTATTATTGATACCTATAATTCATGCATATTTAGGTTTTGGTATAATTGTATCTAGATATTTTGTATATTTAATCTAAAAATATTCACTTTCCAAAAAAAAAAATTGTTTCAAACCACACGTTTGGTATTCGATCCCAATTTATAATCGTTGGTTGTAAGGAACATGTGTCATAAACAGAAAGTTTAAAGTAGTAACTTATATCTACACTTAAATGAAAAAGAGGAACATTTTGGTTGTAGGCGGTAATCACCGAAACCACACATCTGATAAAAAAAATATTTCACTGAAAAAAAGCTACGTTATTCCCGAGCTCCACAGGTTTCGGTTTTACCCCGGGAAATTATTAATTCTTTCAGGAACGTGGATGCAACCGCAAGATAGAAGCAAGTCGTTAATATATTGATATTAGTATCCATGACACATATAATGGGGAATCAATAAATGGAATCACTATAAAGAAACATAACGTGTAGCTAGTCTGTATAATTTAGCAGCTGCAAAATTTCAGTTGCAGTTGGATTACTGCCAAACAATAGTAGGTACTCAACAGGAGACTGTTTGAAGGATGGAATGTCGTGTAAAAAAACATGTTTACAATTTTGACATAAAATTATTACAATCACAGGGTTCTTGAACAACCATAAATAATTCAATATAACCAGTTTAATAACTTGCAAGTTCATTATTTAATTATCACCGTATTTTTAATTTTATTTTTGATATTTTACGTACCATTTATATTCACATAGCACTGATAGAGTTCAAATAATTTAAGAAACAAAATAATATTTTTCACTTTAGCATTATATAAGAAAACGCGTATGTTCTATGCGTGTATTAGTGCGCGTTGCTACACGTGTTTCAGCGCGCGAATACCGCGCGACTGATGTATTTATTTTAGTTGGATGCTGCGCCTGCGCTGGCCAGTGCGCGGCGCGCGTGCGTTCGACCGCACTCAAGGCGAAGCGCAACGCACCTTCACGGACCATCAATGATTTAGACGACCCTTTTTATGATGAATAGTACCTACAACGGGTCAAGTAAAGAATTCATAAGGATAGGACGAGTGAGGTTAGCGATAGACAGGATGTTTTCATCTGAGTGTCGTGGGCTTTCTTAGACGAAGTCGATTACGAAGTTGTTGATAGAGCATCAACTCAAACCAAACTTCAGAAATGTAATATTAAGGTATAACAAGCCTCAGCTCAAGTCGAGCTGACCAAGCGTGGAATGATGTTAATCTATAAAAATACTATACAATATGATCTTACAATAATTTATCATAAAATCTTTAGAGGACGTAGAAAATGTAAAAAGATACAACAATAAAAAAAAACTTATTTAAAATTTATCAAAAATGCTATTACTAGCTTACACTCGAATAGCGTTGTCCTGACTTTTGCCAGGGTCTTTCGTGGCTTTTTGAAAGGCGACATAGCCTTCATTACATTGCCCGATCTTACACGTTCCGATGCCCCAAATCACTGGCCCACATATCTGTCATAACGACGACGAATCATTGGTTGCTTGGATGCATATGGTATCTATGAGGTCATTATAGCTTTGTTGGTAGTGACATCGAATGTTGTGACGTGGGTCTGAGTTCGAATTCTACACTGAGCTTCAGCCTTTGGTAAAAGAAAACAGCGTGTGGAAAGCATTGCACACTAAATAAATATCCTGGGATATTCTTTACACACGGCCATGATCTCAAACTAAGCAGAGCTTGTACTATGGAAACCAGATAACTGATTTACTACATTTACTACTTTTTCTCTAAATACATACTTTTATAGATATTTTACACCTAGACCCAGAAGAAACAGACTGTTTAAAACGATTTTGTCAAACCACTGACATTTATGTCAAACACCATAAGGTTACATTATAAGAGTTTATATTGTCAAAAGCGTAAGTTAGTTACGCGCAACTTTCAAAATTTTTTCTTTCATAAGAACCTTCTCCTGACAATAAAAAATACAGCAAAAAAAGAATTATCGAAATCGGTCCAGCCGTCCATGCGTGATGCCATGACCAGGGGAAATAGGGATTCATTTATATATATATAGACAGAAGATTTGTAGTATCCGCCTGGCTGACTACTACCCTGCCGGCGGTATTTTCCAGCAGTGTTAATCGAAACCCAGTCTCCTTCTAGGGTTTGAATGTTTACCACATTATCATGCACTAAACAAGGTGAGATTGTGGTGAAACATAAACCTACTAGTAAGTAGGTATATATTATTACTAGGTATAGGTAAATCCAATACAATATCATGCGTCTGAATACTAGTTACTTAATATTAGGTATACAGTGTGTTACAAAAACTACCCGTAAAGCCGAAATGAGGTTAAATGGGGCCTTATAACGAATCCATTCACAATATTTAAGAATCGTAGTATAGCTGTATAACATACCCCAAGAAATAAAAAACCGGATTTTGATCAATGAAAAATAGAAAAACTATTAAAGTAGACAATTATTAGGTAAAATCGGTACTTAGTAAAAATTCTGTTAAATGATCTGGTTCCCTGACAGCTTACTAGGGTTGTTGGCTTTGATAATTAATTGATAATAAATAAATATCCTGTAAAAGTAGTTGTAAGTGAGGATAAATAAATAAAAAAATATATTTTACGGGGTATTTTGTAACACGTCGTATATTATTATTTTAAAATAAAAATCACTTCTTTAAAATTAAATAATATTTATTATCACGATTATTGGCATTGAAAACGATTATATTAGCCATTGGGACAATATTTTATTTCGAGGAACAAGAAAAAATTAAATAATTAAACAACTATTTATTAAAAACTCGATTGCTTAACCGGTTGATAAAAATGTCACAGCCAACCGGTATTACGTTATTTACTTTTACAACAATTTATTGCTCTTATTATTGTAGCACAAAATAATGGAATCAAATATAAATATAGATCTCCCTAGGTTTGGGTCGAATTGTATGTATTATGTATTGAATACAAAAGAATAGTGTATATTCTCTTCGAGTATAATCAGCGAGAAGATAATATATAAGATAGATTTACTTTTTCATTCTTATTTGTAACCTTTACTTTTTGTTGAATGAATTTGCAGGGGCTCGATTCTGTAAGGAAAATGACACCAAATCGAGGATGTTTCGCCGCGGCCTCTGTGCTCTTTCTCTGTAGCTTACTATGCTAAGACTAATCACGTGAGAGGTAAGCTCTCCGAGGCCTCCGTGAAGAGGCTCGCCGACGAAGTTTGTATTAGCTGAATAAGGGGGCAGGACTCATTTCTAGGATTACAATGTTTATATATTATTTAATTTAGGTATTATGTCAGCGAGAAGCAATAATTTAATTACCAATATATCTGATCCCATTTTCATGTGCACAGCTTATAAAAACGACATCTTATAGATTGTTGTATGTAGTATAAAATTAAATATCTCAGCAATCACAGCGGTTAAATTATAATACATTTAAATTAATTCTAGGAACATATATCACACTATTCCCTACTTATTCTATAACGTAGGTATGTGTACCTTATATTATATTTTTACATTATAATAAATGCATGCAATAGCCGACAATATTAGGTAAAAGTTGAATATTGTACTGATATTTATTTTAATTTATTTAAATGATGGTAGGTTAACTTCAATAGCTTATATAATAGGCAGGTATGCTGATTTGACTTCATATAAATTAATAAGAAAATTCTTATACATGTATATAATGTGTTATGTATGTGTTCAGTATGAGGACCATATGAAAATAAATCAAGCAAAAAAGAACTCAAACAGTCAGATCTTACAGTTTGTTATTAGTCGCTATTCCAGATCCAAACAACACTTAAAGCGAGTAGTTATAGTATATTTTTTTATTATCAAACAATATTTACTAAAATCAAGTCACATAAATAAATATCACAATTGATTAAATCACCAAATACCTATTTTATTAGTTAAAAATTTTGCTATATATAAAATACTAGGATTTGACTGTTTATGAGTTTCAATACATACTATGGGTGCCCTGCGGCTTTGCCCGCATTCAATCCTGGTTATAAACCATCCTCTTGAATTACTCTATCTATTGCTGAAAACTGCATTAAAATACGTTGCATAGTATACGATTCTATAAAGGACATACCGACAAACATACATTTTTATATATATAGATTATGGTATTTTTTTAAATATGTAGATAGACACAGACTATAAATACAAGATTTATGCTTTATTGCAAACATTTTACAAGAATGCCAGTCTTTGGAATACTATTACTTATTCTAAGGCAAAAATGTTTGAAACATTAGAACCACTGGCGAGGTTATTATTTATTTATTAAACATTATTTTAATATATATTGAAATATTTGATGATAAGACCATAATTGATTTTATTACTAAAATAATTTAGAAAATATTACACTACTCAAAAATAATTTAAATTATTATTGCTATGTATTTCTTTGGATACCTATTAGGAATGTAAATTACATCTAAGTAGGAATAGTTAATTACATGATGTTAATACGAATATATATTTTAATACACAAAATATATTTTAACACTGGAGTGGGATAGGTATAATATAACCACTGCAAACAGAGCCTCTCGTCCGTTCGTGACCTAGAATAACTATATCAAAAACCCCTGAACACGTTTAAGAATGTCAGACAAAAAAATACTTTATTGCTTTGATATTGAAGTTCATGGTTAATTGTTTGCAAAGAGTTTGTATAACATTCTTAAATATCAAAAGAGGTTTCTTATATTCGACAAACTATAGGCGCTGCAAAATAAGATCGCAGCAGTAGAGGTAGTGACAATACTACGATAAACCTATTTGATAGATTTATCTGTATAATATGATGGGGCTTCGAAAGTTATCTCTATAAACCTGACAATATGAGCTGATATTGACATAATTAGTTTAATAAAGATACTTCTACTTTTTACTACTGATATAAACCTACCTAGAGCAGGTATGCTACAGGCTATTCTGTATAATTGCGATAAAAATTTTATCATTAACCTACCTTAACATTTATTAGCAGCCAGTTACTCGAAGTGTCTACACATTTGTTTTTTTTTATTAAATGCAATACCTACTTTATCAAGCCAAGTGTAATTTAAAATGCACGTAAATCTTATTTGACATGCAAATGATAGATTTCAAATGACGCTTTTATAATCAACCTCATGTTGGTGCTTTTCGAAGATTTGAGTAGTACTATATATGGAGGTAGTACAACAAATGTAGGCATGACATTATTTTTTGAGTACAATGTAGAATAGAAAAACTGTTGTAAACGGATTTAGGCAAATAGACACAAAGCAAGGGACCTTAAATCCGTTTCCTGCTTCCTCAGTGCGTCGGTAACGTCAACCGGTCGGACTGGCAGCGAGCGGGTCGGAGGCGCGCGGCGAAGCGCATGCGCAGCGCCACCAAGCAGGTCGCCAGCGCGTGCGCGAATACCAACACCACCGCGCAGAGAGCCACGAAAACTAATGCTGATCCTGTAAGGATAAATTTAAGGTTGTTAATTAGAGTTAAAGTGGTAATAAGCATCGATGGAGAAGAAAGGCACTCGAGTAGTGACGTCTCTCTGGGAAGCGTCAAGCGAGACAGGAGCAGGACTGCCTTCCAGAGCCCAGAAGATTTCCAAAAGTGAGGCTATTGCTTGTACGGCGCTTACAACAGCAGTTTATATTTCCGTGGTCCCATGTTTCAAATTACTTAAACTAAGGCATAGTTTAAGTATTCATCCGTAGACCGAAGACTGAAGAGTAATTCTCCCTGCGAAGAATAGGGCTAAACGATTTAGGTACATACCAGGCTTATTCCAATCAAGTGCCGGATATATAGTATGCAATCCAATCCTATCAGTGCCACCAACGGCCCAGTAGAAGGCGCTGAATATGCCATACACCAAGCCAGCCCCAGCGCCGTAAAGTGCGTGAGCTGCTCGAACTGGATGCGCAGTGACACACAGCTCACAAAGCATTATCAGGACATTACCGCCGTGGACCAGGATGTTAAGAGCGTTGATATCGTTGATTTCTGAAACAAAAAAGATCGGTTATAAAAGAAAATTAAAACTCTATTGTCCAAAGAGGTATTTTTATTTTGTTTTGTCTAAAATCAAAAGATATAAAAAAAGGTTTGTGATTATGGTTTTAAGCCCTTGTTATTTAAAAAACCCTTCAGTACTTTGTAATGGTATTATGCGTTAGTACCTATCTCTGCAAAAATATAAGATAGATCAGCAGCTCTAACATTTGTATGAGTAAAACGGTTTGAAAAGAGATGAAAAAAAACTTGTTAAGTCTCTTGTCGGTTCTTCTCAATTGAACGCTGAATTCCGAACCAGTGGTAGCTTCAGTGACTTTGACCTTTATAACCGCGGGCATAATCTGAATAAGTGGTTGTGAATTTTCAATAGTTTTTTAAATTATACATTACACATAACTTCTACACGAAGCATTTTCAGGACGTATTAGACCCGCTGTCGACTCAGTGTCGTGTCGACGCTCTAGCACCACATATGTGTTACCTCGCCGACCGCTGAACAGAAAGCTGTCCGTAAGAAACACGTGTGGATTTCCTGTTGAGTTTCATTGTTTGGGACTTGACAGAGAAGGAGATCCAGCGGAATTAGTTACTTGATATTTGTTTCTGTATAATCTTATAATGGATTTCCGCAAGGTCACGACTGAGTCAATTAGTTAAAAATTTACGTACTTGGATCAAAGACGAGGGTCCAGTAAATGAGTGAGATGACGAAGGAGAGATCCGTCGCAATGTTCTGTGCTAGCCAATACGCGCGGCAGAGCAGCGGGGTGCGCGGCCGCCGCGACGACGGCATGGGCATGTCATCTTCTTCACATGCTGTAAATTACAAAATAATAAATAATAAACTCTATTTTCTATTTTGTATATGCTGCAAGCTTGTCCAAATAGAAATACAGACTGGAGATTCGCCTTTTTGTAGTCAATGAAAATCAGAAAAGTTGACAATGCCACAATTTCTCAACGATTTTAAACTTAGGTGCAAATTTTTGATAGCAATTTCGTAGATTTCTGTAATACTTTGTGATGGATTAAATTACATTTAGATTTATATTTTATAATATAGTTTACGTGTCTTTTATTTATAGATCTGAGTTAACAGGCATGTTGGCAGATTCATAACATAGATATGATTTTAACGTTGATTGATAGTATTGTCGTGAGAAAACGTTTCAATGTTAGGTTCCGGAGTAGGTGTATTATTTATTGTGATTTGGCTTTGAATGCTCAGTTATGATGGATAGTATAACAGATGTAGTATGACAGCAACGTGGAAACAAAAAAGAGCATCATTTTATATAGCTAGCTACCGTCGTGTGGTCTTACCCACGTTCCTGAGGAATCTAATGTATCTTGGGACTAGTCTAGCTTTCTATGATTTTTTTTAATACCACTTTAGCCGACAAACAAGCAGACGGTCCACCTGATGGCCACCGCCGCCTATGGATATTTGCAACACCAGGGGCATTGCTAGTGCGTTGTCGACCCCGAGACATGAAATTGTTAAGCCTCACGTGCCTGTAATTTCACCGGCCCTCTTACCTTTCTTACCGAAACTGTAATAGAAGTGCACTACTGCTTTACGGCAGAAATGAGTAAGGTGGAAATACTTCCCTGGACGAACTCTGCATTACGAGCTCTACTAGTCTAATCTAGTTTTCTATAATGTGATTTTTTTTAATAGTTTACCTCTTACTTCAAAACTTACAAACCGAACGTCTTTATATAATATATAATACAGATTTATTCCAATAAATCGGTATGAATTCAGCTGTGACTCGAATCATTGAATGAAGTTCAAGACTCGCAAGTGCTTATCAAATAATTGTAATGGTCGGTATGCAGAGCTGGCTATTGTGTCTATTGTCACCGTGAACGGTCGCAGGCAAGAATGAGGAACCAATAAGGATAATTTGAAGCACAATGGATAGCGAGCCGCTCAACTGGTATCTTAATTGACGCGAAATTGTACCAATAAACTGTTCGTGACCTCAGATGTACCCCTGTCGATAGGTTGAGCGCCGAAAATGTGGGTGTACAGCCATCAAATTTATTGGTACCATTTATATTTATTATATCGTTGTCAAGGTTACATTCTGCCATTATATTGATGCGGATAGAGGTCGGCAAAAAGTAATTCGTCCAGTTTATGTACATAATGTTAGGTCATTTGTCTTAGTTGACATCGACCTTTGTTTACATTAATGTATAAACAACCTAATTAACATTTCATAGACCTTGCTTTATAATTATGCGTTATGTATGTTGCGAAATAAGGTGCAATGTTTAAAGTAATAATCTGATATTACAAGATCGGTCCATCCTATTTAAGAACTCTGGCTTGATAAGTATGAAGTTCATTGCGACGTTAATTCGCAAAAATTGCAAATTGTAGGACATCCTGCTTAAGACTTGGTTGTTTTGGGTTCCGTAGTCAAAAGAGAACCTTTATACTTTCGCCATGTCCGTCTGTCTGCGGTTTAAAGAAGAGAGCTGTGATTTATGATTATTTAAATCCCGCCGAATTTGTAAACTAAAATCATGCTTCTGTTACTAATTGGAAGGGAATTCACGTAAAGTAGGAACGATTTCATTCCGTTCCCCAATTTTCCATTCTAATATGTGGATAGGTTTTGTCAAAAATATAGGGGATATGTAAAAAAGTTTTTCGTATAAAGGGTCCGTTTGGGAAATATTATGGTTTCCAAAGTTCCTATTTGTAAGAATTATGTGTCTCTTACAAGCTAAGTCGTTGTTCTGAACATGTGAAAACTGCGATAGGTAAGACCTACCTAGCTTTATATAACGAAGTTAAAACAAAAGGATCACAGCTAAGTAGTCTTTACAAACTAATGAGTCGAACGACTTATAAAAAGTTCCTTTGGTACAACGGAACCCTACGGCGCGTGCCTCGACACGCACTTGGCCTGTTTTTTTAATAGAAACATCGCACGTAACAAGTAGGATGGTGACCCGGAGAGGGGTAATGACCTCAGTACAGACATTGCTATTAATTAAATAAATTAAGATGCTTAAAGTACATATTCGCAAAAAGAACAGTCGTCCTATTAAACTCAAAGTAAAATTAATCATTTATAACTATTATCGTTAGAATTGTGTGGAAAAAGTGAGATTTGGCATTCAAATCCGTTTCATATAAAGTTGAATCTGAATAAGAGGCACCTCTGACCTTACAGCCTATAATAAAATTTTATTTACCAAATTTTTATGGTGATTCTTACACTTATTTTGAAACAGCCTCAGATCGTTCCCAATAAAAAGTTTGTGTCTAAGTTGAGAAACAAATTCTACGTTTTTGTGAACAGATGTTTAAAGGACTTTCGTTGCTCACTGTTCATAGTCTAGTCACAGACTATTATGTACACTAGACTCCAGTCTAACTGTTAATAAGTCAGCCAAACATTTAAATTAATATAAATAGATATCTAGATCTAGATTCAACACGTGTTTTGGCGACGTACTGTATCCATTGACAACAAATTTTTATGTTTACGACAACACGCAACCGCATGATTCAGATTAATTGTTCGCGTGAGGCGTTTCTGCAATTCAAGGGAACTGTTTTATGTAATAGAATAACCCACGCGAAGATCGTGATAGTCGAGACAGCTTAAATTAACCGGAGCGATGGCGTTTCAGGGTTTCTCAAATGCTTTTTGCAACTTATTTGTACTATATTTGTGAAGAGAACAAAACATCTCAGTATCTACTCGGTGTTTTAAAAGAACTTTATTTTGATCTTAAGGCTTTGAAATTCTGATCCGCAACCTTTTTGTGTGATGAAAAATATGATATATAGCATATTGTTGTTATTACTGTAATTTTTTCATTCTTTTTGTATAATACTCATACTTATATTTGTTGTTTGCTTCAAACTAGTGATATGTAAGATATTGGTAAAAATTCCATATTGGTACGTGGATAGCTGTAATTGGTCTCATAATTATAAGTTCAAACCACGTAATTTTTTATAGTTTAAGACTGTTGCTGTCCCAATTAAAGAAAAATAAAAATGATTGCAGTGAAACATCTTATTGGAGGGCTTTGAAATTGTGATCCGCAGTGTGACCTTTTTGTGTGATGAAAAATAAACATATGAATAATAAACACAATATATCCTATTCTAAAGTGACTGATGAATAATTAAATGTTTCCCTGTAATACAAAACTTTTCCTACTTTCATATGTCTATACGACACACCACGTTTCTTCATACTTACGCTATATCTAATTATCTACGGTAAATAGTGTGAAATTGTGTGTAAGGTGAATAAATTAATAATCTTTCTTTCATAAGGTAGTGTTGTATCTTGTAATAAATCTATTAATGTATTTATACCACCTAGGTATAAATCAGTTCGATAACTAACCTTAGATTAACTGACGGCCATATAATATTGTTTTTGCCGTCACGTCTTTATACGAAGGTATACCTTCATATTGTCCAAAATGTGACGTTATTTAAATGACCATAAAGAGTGTTTCTATGTAATTACCGATTTATGAGTTATGTACCAAATATAAAAATAATAAGAAATCATTCCTCTCAAAAAGCATCAAGTTACACCAAATTATTATATTAAAAGCGCCTTAAGTGTAACACAAGCAATGAAGTGACCGCCATCTTGAATCGAATATAAAAATCAGGTACTTACGTAAATTGTACAGTTTGTTCGTGCGGTAACGATGTACCACTGCCAACCCAAGTCCCGCCTGGATTGCAATCATCAGGAACCCCCAGTTGGTGAAGTATATGAACCATTTGAAGAAGTTCAGCTCCACTTTTGGACCTTTGTAACGTCGCGGCAATCGCTGGCAGGCGAAGCTCGCGATGCCGATTGATACCACGGTCATGAATAAAAGCCATCTGTAAGACATTTTATTATTATTACAAGTATTACGCAAGTTAGATTTCAAAAATCCACTTGAACGATGACACTACAAAACATTTAAACAAAAATGTTACAGCAGGGAGAGCATTAACATTTCTGATGAGTGCAAGATTTGCATTTCAAATCATCATCCATTACTGTTCTTGCTTTACTTTGCTTTTTGTCTTCATTTTGGATCTTCCCTCGTATTCTCACAAGAATATTCACATAATTTCAAGCCAGCCATTGAACTTATGTGTGTCCAAAATGCCTCATAATTTTTATTAGGGTCAACTATGATGAGATCACCTGTGTTAGTTCCTAAGCTTAGTGTTGCGATCGATATCACCCTGGCGATTGTTTGCCCAACAAACTCCTTGGTGTTTCCATTTGGGTCACTAGGTCTACTGATAAAAAAAAAAAAAGCAAATAATACCTGTAAATGAGGTAGGCTGTGCTGGGCTGGTGTCCTCTCTGCCACTGACAGCAGGCGAACTGCTGTGGCGGGGAGTGTTCCAGATTTAAGGCGCGCCGACTGGCCTGCCATATTCGACCCAGCATGGCGGGCTTGCAAGACTTCTGCATTGCTGTAACCACGACACACTGACTTAAAAATTGTTTAAAAAGTCGCGTTCTTACGAAAGCGACAACAGCGCAGAACGATCTACTTTTGAATGTCCGTGACCACAGGGGACGTGTGAAATATAGATGAATATAGTGGTGCTTTTTATAAATACTTTATTAATAAACATTAGGCTATTGCTTATCGATTGTAATAAAATAAATGGTAGTAGCATAAATAGTAACCTACCTATAATTATAGTTAGAAATTTCCTTATTTGTACAATAGGAACTGATATTTATGAGAATAGCTAGACATTCTTATAGGCTCCGGAAAAGGTATGTTTCATAATTTCGATGATATTGATAAAACATGACGCATATCATATTTCATTTACCTGCAAACCCATATCAGTACGTAACCTGCTGGTTACATACTGATTTGAACCATCTAGGTAAACTACATGAGTGATTTGATCTAATATTAGATAGCACTATGGAAAGCCATCAGATCAAAGAGTATTTGGGGTTATATGCTTATAATGAACGTGCATAATATATATATTTAATACCACCAACGTGTGACGTACCAGTGCGCGCCACTGCTCAGCAATGTAGCATACAATACAAGTGGAAATCACGTGGTCACAAATCGTGGACGACTTTTTGTACTATCAATAAAAGCATTAATAAAGAATACGTCGCGTTATGCCTCTACGATATAATGATAACAATCGAGCGGACAGCGACATGGCAACAGCCAACAAAGAACCTTTTCATTCGAAGAACTCTCAATCAGAACTAATGCCTTCCTCATAACCGTCATTCGATAAGGGAACGAAAGTAAGCACTATTGTGGCGCTATCTACTTATTAAGTTGAAATGTGAAATGTTTCGCAAAATAAGATAAAGCTAACAACGAGTTATTGATGGTAATGTGATGCAATAACCACATTATGCATGATCTCGGACCTCAGGCGAGATTTTAAGAGTTCTTTTTGTATGCTTGATTTGCGAAATTATTTTAGAGGTATTGTGAAAGGATAAAAGTTTTTTGTGACGGATAGATTTTGTTTATATCATAATTTTGAGTGCTGTGATGCAGCTTGGTGAAATGGGAAGATAGTAGTGCTAGTGAAGAAGTAGAAGTGTTGCTATTGGAAAACATAGATTTTCAAGATCTGTCAACCCAGAGATTTTCACCTTGACAGTGGTTGTGAGCTAGGCGGGTAATATAAACTACTCTGACACCGTGTTAAGGTTTCTTCCCTATGTTATGTTTTTAGCAAGAGCTCAGGCTCACTATAGGATTTGACCAACGATCTCTGACATATAGTAATAAGTCTTAATATTAATTATTGGTACAGTCAGCAACACAAGAAGCGAAACAGATCCAATTTTACAAGACACCTGACCACTCAAAGGAACCACAATGCAGTAATATACTTAAGGCTTTAGTACTCATATTTACAAAACGTCTCTTTATGATGTTTGTTTACAGGTGTTTTGTAAAGGATACAGCTACGATGATGCCGACAGTACCTAGGTACAAGCTAATATATCATACTTATGATAATTGCCTCTGAACACCGCTTCTTATTTATAACTTTGCTCTGCCTACATTATATCATACGAATGCCATTGTATTTAACATGAACCTGCTGGTAGTCTAGACGGATCAAATGGAGGGTCAACGCTTCATCAGAGTTTAATTGATGCAGCTCCATGACTCCACGCCACATGGTAACGGATAGCCACCTGCGTTGATTGAACGGATTATTTATCATCTTCAAATAGTATTGAGCACTAAAATAATCTTAACTTAGTAGTGATAAATGGAAAATCTGTAAACAACGACGGATACATTACTCTGACGGCAAGTTATGCTATTTTCTACAAAGATGGTGATTCTGAAACCCCAGCGTCTGTCGTTGGCTTTGAATATTCATACTTACAGTTTAACGGACGGTTCTAAGATGTAACTAACATTAGTTGGGATGGTAAAAAGGTACGTAGTTATAATCGTAACTATAATAAATAACAATATAAAGAGGGGGGTCCGAATTTTGGGAGATTTTGTATATGAGGAAGGTAATCACCGAAATCACTCGTCGACATCATGAAATGTTTACTGATATAATGCTAAAGTATTTCTGAGTGACCTTGGCTATGTTATAAACCTGGGATACATTAGATCACTCCGAAAGCTAGTAATATTATATTAGTCAATATTGAAAACTAAGTGGTATATCTATACTAATATTAAAAAGATGAAAGATTTGTATGTAAGTATGTTTGGCTAGGAGCGGTTGGAAACAATGAGCTGAAGATCGAGCTCAGTGGCGTGCCATAGGTGAGGCCTATGTCCAGCAGTCGACGGAGATGATGATGATGTTTGTTACTCTTTCACGTAAAAACTACCAAACGGATATGGATGAAACTTGGCACATAGATAGAGCATATCCTGGAATAATATATCGGCATATTTTTATCCCGGGAAAATGTGATATCACTCGGGAACGCGGGTAAAACCGCGGGGGACAGCTAGTGTTCTATAAATAAGTTGAGAGGAATTCTACTCGAGATATTTGTTCCATAGTTACTGGACCTGGAACTTATATCATGAAAAGCCAATTTTGTGTGTGGCCACAGGTGTTAAACACACAAAGTCTTCGAGGGAACAGAACTGGAACATGCTGGTATGGACTTGGTGACAGATTTCTGACGCGGGGTTAGACGGCCAGACGGCTACTTCAAGGATTCCCTTAACTTCATGTTGAGTCAGAGAGATTAGCAACCACGATTTTCAACAGCATATGACGTCTCAAATACCTTGTGACGTTAGGTTGTAAGTAGGAAGCTACTTCTGTATGAGGTCAAACATACGAGTATGTTGTTCCTGCCATAATTCGATGCTTTGTAACTGTTCTTCCCCTGCGTCACTCCTAATAAGTATGAGGATATACAAATACTGTTAATTGTCAAATTTCCACGGCTTCTTTGAATTTAATCTTTATTTCCGATTTTCCACATATTGACAAAAATTTTGACAATTACAGATTGCATACAGAAGGAGATTTGTATATAGGTTTATCGAATACTAGCTGTCCCCCGCGGTTTTACCCGCGTTCCCGTGGGATGTCACATGTATTATACATAAAAACCTTTCTCTTCAATCACCCTAACTATTAAAAAAAACCGCATCAAAATTCGATGCGTAGTTTTAAAGATTTAAGCATACATAGGGATATACGGACAGAGAAAGCGACTTTGTTTTATACTAATATTATGTAGTGATGTATGCGATTAGAGTTACGATTGATTATACGTCATTCAAACATACGTCAATAAAATAAAACTTGATAAGCGATCTTATGCGTACGTATTACGATTTACTTGATCTTAGGGTCTCACGGTGATGCAATTAGGTAGGTACTTATTATTGAAATGTTTTTCTTAGAACAGACGTAGGATATGCTAGTCCACTTACGTCAATGATGAAAAAAATAATTAAAAATTAAATGAATTATTACATTAACTACGGTTAATAATTTCCGTAAAATTATTTACTTAATTAATTAGTGTTTATGAATGAAAAAGTTCTGTAAATGTTTTTAAAGTTTTTGAGTCAAAATATACGTTATTTGCATATAATTTCATGCAGATTCATATCATAACACTCGTTGAAGACAGACGTGTGCTCATTAAAGTATATATTTTTTTCTAATAAACTCCAATAAGTTAACTACAAAATTTACAAGCAGTAATCAGTCTTAACACACAGTAATTGAGTGCTAATTGAGTTCTTATAAGTCCTGTGACAAACGCCTAGCCGCTCCTGAGCCGCCGTGCCGTAACACATCGTTAGCCAGCTCCCCTCACCCCCTCGAGTAAGGAGTACGCTCGACATTTTTTTGTCGCAATCCCACAACTGCTGACTACTGTGAGTACATTCCATTGCATTCGCCGTCCACATTAAAATGAGCCTTACGCGATCGCCTTGTAAGCTCAAATCTGTATCAACAGGTACTGGCTCACAACCTGACCTACCGTCTTGTGTTCAACAATCATTAGACCCGCAAATTACGCTGAGAAAACGTAAACAACCCGATTATCATGACTATGGGCAAGATTTAGCGGCTTTCCGTAAGGAAATTATGTCATTTCTACATGATTTTAAGCGCACTTCAAGTGACGATTTTATATCTGTACAATCGAACGTCTCGGAAATAAAAACGCAGCTCACTGAGATCAAGACTACCACTGCCAGTTTGGTAATAGACCAAACAAAGATTAAGAATGAGGTGTCTAGCATGGCACAATCGCTTGAATTTTTCTCTAAGAGGCAGGAAGACTTGGATCAACGTGTAGATAGTCTCTCCGCAGATGTACGCAGACTGAGCTCCTTAGACATAACCGTGGCTGAGTTGACAAACCAAGTAACTAAACTCCAGAACGAACAATACGTCACACAGCAACGAGACCGATTGAATAATATTGAAATTCTTGGCATTCCTGAAAAGAGCAATGAAAATGTTATCCAATATATTTTATCTATTGCCAACTTAGTCGGAGTACCGTTAAACAACTCGGATATTATTCACATTCACCGTGTACCGACTCGTATTTCCGGTAAACCGAAAAATATTATCGTCAAGCTTGACTCACTGCATCTAAAAGACACCATCATCTCAGCGGTACGTAAGAGGAAGGGAATAACCACATCAGATCTCGGACTGAATGGCACTACGACAAATGTTTATATTAACGAACATCTGATACCTTACTACAAAATGTTACAGAAAGAGGTTAAGGCAGCCGCAATTAAGGCAGGATATGCCTACGTTTGGATTCGTAACTGTAAAATATACGTGAGGAAAGACAACACTTCGCCATCCTTTATTATTAAAGATACGGTGGACCTTCAGAAAATCAAGTGACTGCTTGTATCCAATAAATTGTTCAGGCTTAATCACACCATAACATATTTAACTGTTACTGATCAGTTTGTAATGCCCTTGCCTACATATGCAGCTGTAAATTTTTGCCTATTTATTAATTACACTTTACACCTACACTACACTTACACAACATATATATGCCACACTTATATTCTATTAAGTGATTTATTGAACCACAAAATTATTGATTATTTTGACTTTATTTCATATATATTGTTGGCATACCGGCCAATTATATTTAATTATTTTACATTCATATACTCTTATCTGATATACTTTTTCAAATGTACACAGCATATAAACATACTGCATTACTTTCTCTTGGCCAGGATGATACGTTCGGGACGTTTAACTACCCACTATTATATTAAAATTACTTTTGAAACACTTCTGTTATTTAGTTACTTATAAATGGCTAATTCTACTTTAAAAAATAAAAACCTAAGTCTGTACTACCAAAACGTCCGTGGCCTACGTACAAAATGTTTGGATTTATTTAACAATATTTTATTATATGATTATGACATTCTTCTTATAACGGAGACATGGTTACAGCGGGATGTACTTAGTGCAGAATTGTGCGATGCGAGATATGAAATTTTTCGGTGTGATCGTAATTTACAATTAACAAAAAAAGGGACAGGAGGAGGTGTTATGATTTGTGTTCGACGCGAAGTCAACGCGTACGTCAGGAGTGACTGGCCGTATGCGGGTACAGAATCACTGTGTATAACTATACCTGCGCACGCGCTTGGTTCATCTGTTGACCTGCATATAGCCATTGTGTATATACCACCCGATTATTCCGATCTACCTAGGCGTTTGGACTGCGTTAAACACAACCTGCTGCGTATTCTAGAAGTAAAGCCACACGATAATTATTTATTAATTGGAGACTTTAATTTACCATTCATTAAATGGAGGAATGGTAATTTCAACGTTTTGTCTGCCTCTTCGGAAGTTTTATATACCACTGCAGTATCTTTAATGAATGATTTATCGTACGCCGGACTAAAACAATTTAATTACTTTACCAACGCGAAAGAAAATACTCTTGATCTTTGTTTTAGTAACATGCACTTAAAGTTGGACGAGGCTTCTCATTCTTTGGTAAAACAGGACCCTGCACACACGTCACTTATAATTACTTTGTCGGAATTACATATTTTTCGTTTTATTGAACGTATAATACCTCGATTCAACTTCCGTAGATGCGATTATATCAAGATTAATGCCCACCTAAAAAATATAAATTGGAGTGATTTATTGATTGCTAAGACTATGGATGAAGCCGTCGAATTGTTTTACACTAAAATTAACGAATGTATAGCTTTGTATGTTCCTGTTTATGCACCGAATATAAACAATTCTTATCCGATTTGGTATAGCCCATGTCTAATTAAAATTATTCGAGAAAAATTCAAAATGTACAAGAAATGGAGGAAATATGGCAATCCTCGAGACGGTGATGAATTCTCGCTACTCAGAGCAAGAGAAAAACTGGTTCAGGCTGAATGTTTCTCTCGTTTCACTTATGATGCTGAAAAAAATATTCGTCATCATCCCAAATACTTCTGGAAATATGTAAAATCTAAAAAAGAAATGACTCATTATCCTAATAAATTCACCTTAAATGATAAGGAATATACTGACGGGTACAATATTAGCAAAGCATTCAATAGTTTTTTTGAAAGTGTTTTTATTAAGCCTTCACAATCGCCCATTGATTCTGAATCTTATCAAGATAATAATAATCACACGAGTGGCGAGATTTTAACATACGTCGAAGTTACTAAGGATATAGTGCACAAATTGTTACGCTCCATAGATACTAATAAAGGTTCAGGTTCAGACGGACTGCCACCTATATTTTTGTCCTCCTGCGCGGATAGTTTGGCACTACCAATTTCTATGCTGTATCGCAGATCTTTAACAGAGTGCGCATTCCCCACAATTTGGAAAAAGGCCCAAATCATTCCGGTTCACAAAAAAGGTTCCAAAAACGATATTCATAATTATCGGCCCATTTCTATATTAAATTGTATTAGCAAAATGTTTGAAAAATTGGTATTTAATAGTATTTTTCCATTACTATCTAAAGGCATCCCACACTCACAGCATGGTTTTATGAAAGGACGTTCGACTATTTCTAACCTTACCTTATTTACTGATTATGTAATTGAAAACATGGAAAATGGCGGACAAGTGGACGTTATCTACACGGACTTCGAAAAAGCCTTCGACCGTGTAGATCACGACATACTGATTACTAAACTCCAAAAACTTGGAATTCATGGTGACTTGCTCAGGTGGGTGCGCTCATATCTTACTAATCGTTCTCAAGCTGTTGTCATAGGCGGATACAAATCTGACTTCATATCCATTCCATCAGGGGTGCCGCAGGGTTCACACCTGGGCCCCTTATTCTATAACGCGTACATCTATGATATAAGTCATGCTATCATTAATTCTAATCACCTTTTGTATGCGGATGATAAAAAAATCTTTACTCGTATAAAGGCTTATGCTGATTGTGAACTCTTACAACAAGATATCAATGCTCTCTGCTCATACTATGAACGTAACAGGATCACAATTAGCATTAGTAAATGTCAATGCATTAGTTTTACGCGTAAAAAGAAACCGTTCAAATATACATATCACTTCAATAACACGGAAATTGAAAGAGTAAACGTCGTTCGGGATCTTGGGGTCCATCTAGACGAAAAAATGCTACTGTCTAACCACGTTGACATAATTACTAGTAAAGCATATCGTAATCTTGGGTTTGTACTCCGTACGTGTCAGCCATTTAAAAACCCTCTTAGTCTAATTATAGTTTATTGTGCTTACGTACGCAGTGTTCTCGAATACGCAAGTCCCATATGGAGCCCGGCTTATGGAAAATACAAAACGGCTATTGAGAGGATTCAAAATAAATTTCTTAGACACCTTAATTTTAAATTTCGTAATTCACCATCTAGTCACAATGAAACCTGTCGTAGGCACAATGAAATGAAATGAAATGAAATGAAATGAAATGAAATATTTTATTCAAATAGGCCTTCACAGGCACTTATGAAAGGTCAGACTCTACCACCGGTTCGGAAGGTTGCTTTTACTGAGAAGAGCCGGCAATAAACTCAGCAATTACTCTTTTCAAAATAAGATTTTGTACATAAAGATGTGTCTTGCTGGAGCGAGCGCTACACCCAAGCATTGTCGTCATTAAAATAATCATTTGTGTTGTAGAAAGCCTTTTGTACTAAAACAGTCTTAATTCTTTCCTTAAATTTTTGTAAAGGCAAATTTAAAATTTCAGTAGGGATTTTATTATAGATGCGTGCACTAAGTCCTAAAAATGAGCCTTGCACTTTTTGCAGTCTATATGCAGAAGTGACAAGTTTATCCTTATTTCTAGTATTGATGGTGTGCATATCACTCTTTTTGACATAAAGACTAATATTTTGATGTACAAATATTATGTTTGCATAAATATACTGCGATGCAACTGTGAGGATATCAATTTGTTTAAACTTTTCTCTGAGGGAAGCTCGAGAACTCAAATTATAAATGGCTCGAACAGCTCTTTTTTGCAATATAAAAATGGTTTCTATATCAGCAGCTTTACCCCAAAGCAAAATGCCGTAGGTCATAACACTATGAAAGTAGCTAAAATAAACTAATCTAGCCGTATCGACATCTGTAATCTGCCTGATTTTTCTAACTGCGTAAGCTGCTGAACTAAGTTTTCCCGCAAGACATGATATTTGTGTCCCCCATTGAAGTTTTGAGTCTAAAGTAATTCCTAAGAAAACTGTTGACTCAACAAGGCTAAGAGCTTCGTTGTCTAACATTATACTACAGCCTAGTTTTTTAACATTGGGTAATGCAAATTTAATACATTTAGTTTTTCTTGCATTTAAAACAAGATTATTAACAGTAAACCAATTTAATACCTGGGCTAATGCACCGTTTACATCGTCATAATTGTATTTCAGTCTATCAACACCAAAAATCAGTGAGGTATCGTCAGCAAACAGTACAATTCCACAGGTATTTCTTACGTAAAATGGTAGGTCATTGATGTATACTAAAAATAGAAAAGGCCCTAGAATAGAGCCTTGGGGTACACCCATATGCACAGGAGAACCAGATGATTTAACTCCATTCACATTAACACTTTGAGTCTCCTTACCACTTTCTACCTTCCACCAGTCTACTTACATTAGAGAACCGCCGAGTATTGGCAGACATGGCCTTGCTTCATGATATATTGAGTGGAAGGATTGATTCCCCTGAGATGGTACAACACATTACATTTAACGTTCCTAAACGCCGTACCAGGAATACATCTCTTTTCACAATTCCATTTCATTCGACTAATTACGGTCAAAATGCTGTCTTTACAAGATTGGTCAAAACTTATAATACACAATTCTTCGACATTGATATTTTTAACATGAATAAACATTCGTTTAAGAGGAATGTCAAATCTAAAATGTAAAATTATGTATTAATACATTGTTACAACAAAGTGTTCGAAGAAAGGATCTGGATTTTAAATTTACTTACAATATACAAAATTTACATCACTTACACACACACTCTCGCATACATAAACCCTCACACCCCTGCATACACACACACACCATCACACACACACTCACTCACATAAATAAATATAAAGCATATTGCTGTTATTATTGTAATTTTTTCTTTCTTATTGTATAATACTCATACTTATATTTGTTGTTTGCTTCAAACTAATGTTATGTAAGATATTGGTAAGAATTCCATTTTAGTACGTGGATAGCTGTAATTGGTCTCATAATTATAAGTTCAAACCATGTAATTTTTTATAGTTTAAGACTGTTGCTGTCCCAAATAAAGAAAAATAAAATAAAAAAATAAAATAAAAATAAAAAATATTAGCTCGTTTTTATTATATTATTTTTTACTGTGCGCGTTACCGATTCACACTTCCCGGTTTATTAATATAATTTTAAATTTACTTAATTTCTAGAATATTGTGATCAAAGGCATCGTGTGAATAATTGCATGTAGGTAGGTACATATATGTAGGCACACGCCAAATGGCTAGTTTGTTTCGGTCGGCTGAGTTCGCTCTCCATCCGTGATATCAATCTGAATTCATTGAGGACAACAGACTGAAAAAAATGAATTGAAGCTGTGTAGTCATTATGTCTATTATTGTTTTAGTATGTGACCAGTCAGGGTTAATTTATGGCCGATGTTGGCGATTCATGGCTACTTATAAACAATGACGAAGTAATTTAAAATAATTTATTTTTTTGACGGGCCAGTTGACTTAATGTACCAAGTGGTTCGATTCCTAGAAAGGACAAATACTTGTCTGCATGAACATTCGTTCTAAGTCTCAGTGTAAATATGTATACCAGTATGTTTTAGGAAAGTGGTATATCCGTTATCTGGTTTCCATAGCAAAGGCTCTACCTATTGAGTTTGGGATCAGAAAGTGTGTTTGTGTTAGTGTGTCCCAGGATAATGACTAAATAGTAAATATATGTAGATTTTTTTAAAGCCTTGTTTGACCACAATTTCTGGCTAAACTATCAATCTAAAGGTAAAGTATATAATACATAAAGTCTCATCAATAATAATTACTAGCTGCCCCCCGCGGTTTCACTCGCGTTCCCGAGGTATGTAACATTTTCCCGGCACAAAAAGTATCCTATGAGTTCGTCCGGGGAAGTACTACCACCTTACCCATTTCTGCCGTGAAGCAGTAGTGCACTTGTGTTACTGTGTTTCGGTTAGAAAGGTGAGGGGGCCGGTGAAATTACAGGCATATGAGACTTAAAAACTTCACGTCTCATGGTCGACAACGCATTGGCGATGCCCTTAGTGTTGCAAATGTCCATAGGCGGCGATGATCACTTACCAGCAGGTGGACCGTTCGCTTGTTTGTCGGCCCATGTGGTATAAAAAAAAAAGGGAATTTTCTATACATATATGTGCCAAGTTTCATTTAAATCCGTTTCGTAGGTTTTGCGTGAAAGAGTAACAAACAACCATACACAAAGATTCGCATTTATAATATTAGTAGGATTAATTAATGTGACCGCAATAAAATAGGCCCACTTTGACACCTAAGAATGCCAAAATGAATGGTTAATTGTTTGATGATAATAATAAACCTTATCACATGGCTTTAGAGTTATTTTTACTTTGACGTTTTTAATTGTCAAAGGTGGTCTATAAATTACGTGGACTGTACTAATACTTTGATGAAACAGTTTTAATGTTGAAGTCATCAATCTTTTATGTTATCGTACAAAGGGGACTCCAGGAAACTAAGATTTCAAAAGAATCGGCGTATATTACAATAATTATTTCCTATGCGGAAAAACCTATTATTAAATCTATAGGAACATATATAATTACTTGTCCTGACTAACTGAGCACAATTACACCTTAATTATTGTAAATAATACACTAAGAAGGGAGTTTTAGAAATTTCACCCCTTAGGGAATACAATAAGGGATGAACGGTTGTATGGAAGCCCGTCATTTTCAAAGTAAGAAGTGTGAAATTTCATATACCAACTTCTAGTTAAAAGTAAAGTACACCTATTTCATCGTTTCTCAAAATTTCACCCATAAGAGGGGAAATAAATAAATATCCTGGGACATTCTTTACACACGGCCATCTGGTCCCAAACTAAGCAGAGCTTGTACTATGGAAACCAGATAACTGATATACTACATTTACTACTTTTTTTTCTAAATACATACTTATATAGATATTTACACCCAGACACAGAACAAACAGACATGTTCATGCACACAAATGTTTGTCCTAGGTGGGAATCGAACCCGCGACCTTCGGTTTGGCCGTCAGAGTTGCTAACCACCAAGCCGATTGAGCGGTTGAAAGTATTAAAAATGTAATGCTAAATTGTTTCTTTGTTACGTATTTAGGACCGATTTTTATGATATTTGGCACAACCCATGGTACGGAGAGGTCTGCTTTTTATCACGGGAACGTGGCGGAACCCGCAGAAGACAGCTAGTACCTAGATAAAATTGTATAATGAAAAATTAATAGTTTTCTTTACACAGTGTACTTGTTGGAAATCGTAATAAATACAAATAGAATAATAACCACCTAAAGCCATAGCGTGTCGCTTAATAATCGTACATACTGACAGGCCAGTTGGCTTGGTGGTTAACGCTCTGACTGCCAAACCGAAGGTCGCGGGTTCGATTCCCACCCAGGACAAACATTTGTGTGCATAAACATGTCTGTTTGTTCTGTGTCTGGGTGTAAATATCTATATAAGTATGTATTTTGAAAAAAAAAGTAGTATATGTAGTATATTTGTTGTCTGGTTTCCATAGTACAAGCTCTGCTTAGTTTGGGACCAGATGGCCGTGTGTAAAGTCCCAGGATATTTTTTTTTTTTTTTTTTATTATATCAACAACAGGTCAATTCCATTCATTGCAAAATACCATTTTTTTCCCTTAAAATTTATTTTTGTATCTTCCTACTTATACTTTAAACAAAACATTGGGTATAAACGCATTGTAGATATATCAGTAGGTACTTGCGGTTTGTTTCATTGGGAATGTGGTTAGCATTCTAATTAGGGGATAATAAATGAAATTACTTGAAATATATTTATCCAAATAGGACTTTATAGGCACTTATGAATGGTAACTCTAACGGCGGTTCGGAAGGTTGCTTTTACTGAGAAGAGCCGAAAACTTAGCTTCCAGCTTAGCTACTTAAAATTATTTGAATTTTTTTGTTACTTAAACCCTAAGGTTTGATACGTAATATATTTAAGAGGGATCTAAAGTTAATGAGTTGTTATCCTTGGGTGTAACCTATATACGTGACCATCCACATCTGTTTAGTCATTACAACGTAATTGGGAGACAAACACTCACATAAAATACACACATACATTTGCATATTTATAATTTAAAAGGAATTATATTTTTAATTAACTCTTTGAATCCAAATAAGTCATGTACTTCGAGGTACCACCATAACTTACGCGCCTTCATTCTATTTTCACTGATGATTTATGTGTATGAAAGACAGCGTCATTTATGACTGAAATTCAGTCGGATTGTGAGCAATAAATAAATAAATTTACAACCCAACCCGTCCCAAGCTGCAGCATCAGTAAAATAAATCTTATCGGTAAACAAATAAAGTTTACATTCTCCAAGAAATGTACTTTTTATTTGTAGCAATATTGTCGGTAACTAATTGTATTAAAAATAAAAGTGTTAAATACAGATTTTTTCTTGCAAGCACTAGAACTAGGCCGGATTTTAAATACAAATGGTGCCAGGGTCAACACTAAAATTATCACTTTACATTAAATAGTAGGCACAGTTGTTTAACTCTCATTTGATGAGGAAACAGAATTGTATTTTATGATTGGGATAAAATTTACTCGGCAGAGCTGTCATGTAAGAAAATAGTCACTCGTTAAATTAGGCAGTTTCACGAACTCTATAATTGGGGCTTAGACGAGGTAATTGCGCCATTTATTGGCTAATCTTGTGCCCCACGTGGGGTCTTATTCCTGACAAATTTTATAAATGGGAAAGTGAGATTGTTTATTTATTTGTAAACTAAATGACTGAACCGATAAAACTGGCAAAATTTGGCACACAGCATAATGACATGGAGAGGGTCATAATAAGGGTTCTCATTCCGGGAATGTGGGTGAAACCGAGGGGGACAATTAGTATAAATATATTTGGTAAAATTATAGCCAAATTCAATGATATCGTTATAATTTCCTTATGGGTTTTTACCAGCGGGGTTACACCCGGAACTTGGGGTAAAGGGCCACGTAGAAGGTCAAACCTGAACTAGGGACCATGTGTTAAACTAAAGGACTACATTATAATGAGGAAATGAGTGATTGCTGAGTTTATAGCCGGGTCTTCTCTGCATACGCAACCTTCAGAACTGGTGCGCGGTAGAGAACAATATATCTTATGGTACCTACTGAAATCAGTCTCAACAATCTAATAGGCTCGTTTTGACAGATATGAATAACATTGAAAAATAAACCATATTCCTTGAAGATAAGATCCATATTCATCATCATACAATTAACAATTGGATTAATAGATACACCTTATTACAATGGGTATAAAGGTAATTTTACTATGGCATTCTTAGCTGTTAAAACAGACCTTTTAGATTGCGACAACAACGTCATAAGCTGACTATTCACAAGTGCTTATGAAGGTCTAATTGAAAGAGAATACAGGAATTGAATATGTATAAGGTTTTTTTATGTCAAAAGGTTGACGAGCAGGTAAACAGTCCACCAGGGAGTGAGTGGTCACCGCCTCCTTTGAACATTTGCAATATGATGTGTATAATAATATATATAGATCTTATTTTACTTTAACAGAGAACTAAATATAGATGACAAACAATGTATCACAGTTTTGAGCCCTGGGAGGGAATCGAACTCATGATGACGGCGACATACAAAGTGATCAAATGTAACAAATCAGCCAAATGAACAAAGTACGAGCTGTGTTCAATGAATAATAATTTAATGCGTTACGGTAGGTTAGTGTTGCGATTATGCGGACTGGAGATAAATGTTGTAATGTAAGGGACGGGACAACATTGTTGTTGACTTCGTAACTCACTCATATTTATGTGAAATTGAGTCTGTCTGTTTGTGTTTGCTTTATGTATGTTTATGCATGCTTATACTAACGAAACCAGCGATTTCTAAACCAGATATGTTGGATATTCCAATCCTAGGGTAATGGGTTGAATTTTTTTCGCAGTTACAATTACTTCATCGTATGAAGCCTTCTGTTCTGAAATGGTCTAAATTAATTCCCTAATGTTTTGTGAGAATAGATTTAAAATATATAATATTATTCTTACCTATTCATGATCTAGCAAATCATTTTATGACATCAATAAACACAGTTTCTACTATTACGTTTTACTAGCTCCTGCATGCCTTGTAAATAGATATTATTATTGTTTTTAATTTCTCACAATTAATATAGACAAGGCGGAACACCGAGCGAGCTATGTTAATTCAATCGATCGTTCCTACACATTTATTACATATGGATTATCACATGAAGCACGTGCATTACTTAGGCATACATGAATACGTAATGCATGCACATTTTATAACATTGAACAGCTAACCTAATGTTGCAATGACTTACACAGATCCAATTTCGGCAACTTCATCTTTCTTTTCGCTCGGAATTCGCGTGTGAGTAATCTAAATCCTGTCGCGGCAGCGTATCAAAATATCACTCGATCAAAAACAAGTTCATATGTACACGAGGAGTTCGGGTTTCATGGTGATGTTTTCAAACGTCAATTATGTACGATACCGTTTATCGATGTTTGGTAAAAATGCATCGGATGTGTGCGCATGTGCGCGAGTTACGCGGGACACTGCGGGACTATTCCGCCGTCAATATTAGTAATAACACCGACCTCATACGATCTCGATTAGAATTAACTCGCACATTAAGTGCTCGTTCCGCGACTCCGCAGCGATCCCGCCCGGCTGCCGGCTGCGGCTGCCGGCGACACTGACGTACACAGCGGATCACTACGACCCTCTATTTATCTCAAAATCGAACGCGACGATTAATAACACTCATGGCGATAAACAGTCTCCTAATTTAAAACAATTGGCCGCACCGCGAAACGTTCGGACGGCGCCCGATACATATAAAATGTATTGAATCTACGTCTATTGACGAATGTGAAGGACGATTTTGTTAAATAACAAATTATAGACTTACGTTTGTAACGGTACGTGAAGTAAACGAATACGAAACACATAGTGTAAAATAAAGCTTCAAAGACGTGTGTCATGATCACCGTCCGAGCACACTGCACTGAAACGGCGACCGACGCGAATCTACAATGTAAACATTTACCACGCGAATGTTTAACTATCACTTTAAATGAAAAATTCAACACTGCCGATTAATAATTTTCCTAACAAAAAGTATTGAAAATATAAACATACCTGAGTCAGCTGTCATCGTCATAGGAATTATATTTTTGCACATTTTACAGTTGAAAAGTTAAAATATACGCGCACTATATTATTATTATGAAAAAATTCGATGTTTAATACATAAAGGAACTATTATGATCGAGTAAATGTTTATTATGCTCGGTGTAGGCTGTATCCCTGTAGATGCGTGAAGTGGCGGCGCGCGGGCCGGCGACTGCAGCATGGCATGCGCGCCGCCACCATCAGGCATGCGCTATCAGTAGCCCGGGGGCGTTAGGTGCGACGCACACTGCGACATTTCCTCATTGAAGTCAACCTTGTAGAATAAAAGCTTTCCTCGAATTTGATTTATGCAGTTTAAGGTATTTTTGTGAATCAGCTTGTACATTCATATTCATAGAAGAGAGGAAAAAAATTACATCATGATTTAAAAATGGGCTGTTTCTTATTTACGTATAAGTATGTATATAAAAACATCGATGACCGATTAACATAGTATTTAGCAATACAAATAAATTGTTCTACAAAATATTATAATAATTAAATTATAATTTGAAGATATGTGTATTCTTTCACTGCTTTTTTACTAAAGGTACATCTGTTTAAAAGAAAATAAATAAATAATGGGGTCAATGTTCTTTTCTATATCTTATTGAGCATGTGTTGGTTTCGTATTGACTATTCAGAATATCTGATTGTTTAAATTCTAGACCAGACTGTGATATTGTACGTAATATTGAAGACAATGCAAACGCCGACATTGGCTTCAGCTTATTCTAAGATAAAAGTAGACCACGTCATGTAATGTCAAAAATTACTAAAGCTTTGAAACAATACACATTACGTCACGTCTAAATCTCTCATGTAGTCGTTGCTCAAAGCCGGAACGAACTAGAAATAAAAGATCATTTTATTGTTTTCGTTTCAAAAAGCTTGAAAACTGCTAACGTATAAAAATATTTAATTTTACTGCTATTTTATAACTGGTAGCTAACCAATATCATAAAAACTGTCAGAAAGACTGATTTATATCGATCTGTTAAAACGAATCATGAGAATGAGCTAATAAAAGTTTGATGCACTTGTTTTTCAAAAATATGTATTTATATCTGGTTTATTATTGACAGCTAAAAAAAAATTAAATAAGCTCCCAGTGTGCCTCAGCCGCCGGCCGGCTGTCACACAGGCCCCTTCCAACGGACCACGCCACGTGGACAGCCCGCTCAACCTGGGAATACGTGAGGTCACTCCTACCCTTACCGTGTCATTGTTCGACTGTGAATAATGTCGTCCATTCATAATAAAGGTAAATGTGTATAATTTAATGAGAAATTGCCATGATTGGAATATTAATGAAGAATATGTCGTAACAGTTGCTATTTATTTATTAAGAGTCATATTTCTATAATAAAAACTATAATCAATAGAATAATTCCTTCCATAACAAACTTGACAGGCCAACTGGCTTGGTGGTTTGTGGTTCAGTCACGGGTTCGATTCCCGTCAGGACAAACATTTGTGTGCATGAACATGTCTGTTTGTTCTGTGTCTGGGTGTAAAATATCTATATAAGTAACTATGTAGAAAAATAAAATGTAGTATATGTAGTACATCAGTTATCTGGTTTCCATAGTACAAGCTCTGCCTAGTTTGGGATCAGATGGCCGTGTGTAAAGAATGTCCCAGGATATTTATTATTATTTAAACTTGATTCATACAGATTTTTTTCATTGATTTTTATGAAACCGTTAATCTCGCATTGCTTAGCATAAAAGTAATTCGTCATACTTGAATATATATTTAATAACTGAAATTGTAAATGTATTGTTTAAACAGTTGTTGACTGACTTAATAATAAATACACATAAGTGCACGTCTCAGGGTCGACAACGCATTGGCGACGCCCTTGGTGTTGCAAATGTCCATAGGCGGTGGTGACCACTTACCATCAGGTGGACTGTCTGCCTGTTTGTCAGCCCAGGTGATACCTATATCTATACTAATATTATAAAGAGTAAAGATTTTTATGTATGTATGTTTGTTACTCTTTCACGCAAAAATTACTAAACGGATATGGTTGAAACTTGGCACATAGATAGAGCATAGGAATAACCGGTGAAATTACAGGCACATGAGACTTAACAACTTCACGTCTCAGGGTCGACAACGCATTGGCGATGCTCCTAGTGTTGCAAATGTCCATAGGCGGCGGTGACCACTTACCATCAGGTGGACCGTCTGCTTGCTTGTCGGCCCAAGTGGCATAAAAAAAAAAAAAAAACATATAGGCTCCTTTTTATCCCGGGAAAATATGATATCTTTCGCAAACGCGGATAAAACCGCGGGGGACAGCTAGTAAAATATATATGTATATGTAACACAAAAAATCTATATTAGTACCCAATCCAACACTTGTATAGATATGTCAAAGAACCCATTATTTTAGCTAACTGTGATGGTAACTATATATGCGTGTAAAACATGTCACACTAGCTGCCCCCGCGGTTTCACCCGCGTTCCCAAGGAATGTAACATTTTCCCAGCACAAAAAGTATCCTATGTTACTTCTAATACCTCCAAAAATATGTGTACATAGTTTCATGATGATCGGTTAAGTAGTTTTCGCGTGAAAGCGTAACAAACAAACATACATTCACATTTATAATATTAGTAGGGATTGCGATAACAGCGAAGCCTTCGCCAAGAATATACGATGCGATTTTCAACATTATGTAGTAATTAGTTAGGCAATAATTATTGGCACATACGCAATTTTTCAAGGCGCATGGTAAATATATAGATTTAACTAATCACCACAGTAACCGGTTATTAAAACTATTACGAAGTTTAAAAGCAAAGAGAATCCTTAAATTGCATATATTATCTTATTTTCTATTATTCTATACAATCTGTTATTTTGTTCACGCGGCTATCGGATCTCAAACTAAACAGGGTAGTTGTGTAATGCACTCGGAATCGTAACTGCATTCAAGTTTGTAGTACATGACGGTGCTACGAGTGTTGTGCCACTCTGCTCACGCGCCGAACCATCAATCTACCATCAAATAGAGTTCCACATTGTATCCGAGACAGTTAAACAATTAGGGTACAGTTTCGAGAATGGAAACTTTATAACTGATATACTTTCAAATATCTATATTCATATTATAAAGAGAGAAAGCGAATTTAATAACTATATTTATAAGTCAAAGATAATATCCGGTACCACTGCATCTATTTGAAAACCTCTTCCACTATTTGAAAGTTACATTATTTCTATGACTTGACTTGACTTAATGTCCTATGTCCCCTGGATGGGGCAGAGGGCGTCTACAGTACGTTGCCATCCCGAACGGTCTTGGGCTTCGCGCTTTACTTCGCTCCAGGTCATTCCTATCGCCTTCGCTTCTGCAGTGATCGTCCGCCGCCAGGTCTGCTTAGGGCGGCCATGTTTCCGCTTTCCTTGGGGATTCCAGTCTAGGGCTTGCCTTGGACATTATTTCTATGGCTATGTTTTAAATCCAGGATACATTAAATGCCTCCTGAACGTGGGACAGAACCTAGTGTACCTTTAAAGATTTTTACACCATGATACAATAAATTACATATTCAATAAATGTGAAGTAGCTGTCAAGGTATTTCACCGCTACACCAACATACCTGTAATAATCTTTAACAAAGCTAACAAAATCTATCTACAAGCAAATCTACAGACTTTTACGCTCAGTATTACAAATCTATTTATCTATTATTTATTTTCTATGATTACTTCAGTCAAGTTGACCTTCAAAAATGATTTTCTAAGAACGATAACTTAACAAATGGCTTTGAATTCTGAATAGAAACATGCACATACAGTACATCCTAATAATATTATAAATGCAAATGTTTGTATGTATGGATGTTTGTTAGTTTTTCACGCAAATACTACCAAACGAATTTTCATGAAACTTGGCACATACTAGTGAATACACATATAGTGAATGCCCTGGAATAACACATAGGATACTTTTTGTGCCGGGAAAATGTCACATCTACATCTGGGAGGCAGCTGGTAATATATACATATAAAATCCGTATAAACAGTACTTATTAAAGTTTTAGAATGTCACAGAGAAATGAACCCAATTGCTTTCTGATAAGGATCATCTCTAGAACAAACTATGGTATCACTAGATGAAGGTAATTCCAGAAGTAATCGACTAACATCATCTAACTATCAGATTCTGGGTTTCACCAGGCAAAGAGGAAAATAATAAACAAAAATATTAAAGATACTGAAGCATAATTTCGCCAGTGCGGATATTCCCGATGTAAGGAAGTAAACAAAAATAATATCTATAAAGACTAACATGATTTCGGCACTCTGGGTTATTTATAACAATAAATTAATATCCTCAGTCATTCTTTACACGCCATCAGATCCCAAACTCAGCAGTACGGAAACTAGATAACTGATATAATACTTTATTCTTCTAAATACATACTAATATTTACACCCAGACAGAATAATCAGCCATGTTAATTAGGAGGGAATAGAACCCACGACATGTGACGTGGCACTCAGGGTCTCTGACCACAAAGCCAACGTGCCCGTCGTCGTCATTCCGCCGAGTAAAAACACAAAAAAAAATCTGCAAAGCTTTTGTCAAATTGTTTGAGTCATTCTCGTGGGATGGACCGATGGACATTGTATCCTACTTAATAAAAAGTTTAATAATACGTCAAAACCTTACTTAAATAAAAGATTCTCAACTAAACAGGTTTGTTCTTACCTGCGAAAACATTTGAGTGTCATGGTCAGTAAATGAAAGTTATTTAAAGAACGCCGTTTAATGAATCAAGGCTGTTTGAAGTTTAGTCATGACGTAGGAGAGTCCCGTTTTGTTTGTTTTGTTTAGTTCGTCGATATTAATTGAGGAAACTTTAAGGGTTTAATAGTAGAATCATAGAGAAGTTACTTTATTTTCGCAAGTTGACATAAATAGTAATATCTCATATCTACTATATATATAAGCAAAATAGGGTTCCTTTGACTCACGATCACAAAAAAACTACTGAACACATCGGGATGGGACTGCTACCATTCAACGCGGAATTTTTCCTAGATGGTTATAGGATATATGTATATGATATCGCTAAACGCGGGGGAAACCGCTGGGGCAGCTAGTTAGTTATAAATTCAAATTAATATTAATAAATAAAGTTTTGCATGCCAGATTCCCATGGATATAAGATGTTATATATACTATTAAAATAAGACCAAACTGTTTGCCATGATTTCCTACTAAATAAATATTATCCTAGTCTACTATAGACCATGACTTCTGGCGTAGCTTTTGTGATGAAGATTTGAAATCAAAATTTTTATACAAATACCGGTTCGGATAGTTGTTAAAGCTAACTTTCAAAACAAGTTAGAATTATGAGTTTTATGACATACAATTTATTTCGTCCCACTGACAATATTTCCGTGTTATGACGGCCATAATATGTATTTGTTACTCAATATATAACATATTAAATCAGACCAGAGACCCACTAGACACAAGCACAACCAGTGCCCTGCCCCCTTATTCAGCTAATACAAACATCGTCAGCGAGCCGCTTCACGGAGGCCTCGGAGAGCTTATCTCTCACGTGACTAGTAGTATTTGCGTAGTTAGCGAAAGAGACAGAGCACGGAGGCTCGAGTTAGTGCCATTTTCCTTACAGAATCGAGCCCCAGAGCATCTATTGTAAGCGTATCGTCATCGTATCGAGTGCGCCAAAAACAATGCAACTGGATATTGAACATCGCGTAACGTTATGGTGTGCGCGATCTTAAATTTTGTATACAATCCAGCTTTTTGGTGGACTCGATACGATGACGCTATACTTGCAATAGATGTTCGTGCTTGGGGCTGTGTTTATAATATGAAGCATGTAGCAGCTGGTATGTGGCAGTCATCGACCTCATCGCCACTTCCCTACATGGGAGTGATCCGCACGCCGCAAGCAAAAGGCCTTAAAGCGAGAACCCTAAAGTTCGACAGGCCAGTTGACTTTGTGGTTAGAGACCCTAACTGCCCAGCCGCAGGTCATGGGTTCGATTCCCATCCTGGACAAATATTTGTGTGCATAAACATGTCTGTTTGTGCTATGTTTCATGTGTACATATCAAAGTAGATATAAAAGTAGCATATGGTTGTTGGTTCAAAGTACAAGCTCCGCTTGGTTTGAAATGAGGTGACCGTGCATTAGGAATGCCCCAAGAATTCTATTTATTTTTTTAGTCACTTAAACACAGCTTAAGTAATAGTCACTTCATAAACTTAAGCTTAAGCGGTGCATTACGTATAACAAGAGAATGGTAGTTATTTTACGACCGGCCGCATTTCTGACGTCAGCCCTCTTTGGGAATGCTTTTGTTGACCACTTGGTGCAAGGTGAAAGTAGGAGTAGTTTTTACTCGGTGACTATTGGCGCTATATTTATGAAAATTAAAAAGTAGGTTAATATGAACCACTATAAGAGTAGTAGAGCTCTTAGTGCAGAGTACTACCACCTTACTCATTTCTGCCGTGAAGCAGTATTGCACTTATATTACTGTATTTTGGTTAGAAAGGTAAGGGGGCCGGTGAAATTGCAGGCATTGGCGATGCCCCTAGTGTTGCAAATGTCCATTGGCGGTGGTGACCACATACCATCAGGTGGACCGTCTGCTTCTTTGTAGGCCCAGGTATAAAATTAAAAAGTACAATATTGCATTATACATAACTAATAAAAATTCAAATTACACCGTTTTAGGTTTTAATGAAGCAACGGTCTTATTACTTCTAGTAATTATAAGTATTTAATTTTGTGTAATTAATTAGGTACTGTAGTTGTTGTTTTTGACGTTTAATAAATCTTTAGGTTTGAATACGATACGTTAATAAGTTTTTTAAATATCCACTGTTGGCAATTTAGTTCAACATTCGCAAATTACTAATTCCACAATATTTTTAATTAATGATTTTCATTGGGAATAACAAGCAGATTTTTGCTAGCATACTATTATTGTCACTTCATCTAAAGCCGGTGGTGAAGGTAATCTCAGAATCAAAGATATAATATAGCCTAAGTTTCTCTTGATCTTAGCCGAATGCGTTCTCCATTGAACTACAATACGTTTTCATTGACTGCATTGCTATTAAAAGCTTATTCATCGATATTTTGGAATAGATTTATGAAGATTAAATGTTAAATGATACGCTTCATCACTGCGCGACTGAATAGTACTGCTTGAGGAGAAATCAGTGGGTCTTTTAAGTTAGGTTGTTGCAATAACTTTCAATTTGAAAGTTGTCTTAATCCGCCTCGCGGTTTCATCCGTATTCAATATTTATAAGTGAGGTATCCTTCTCCAAAATACAGTCAATCTTCTTATCAAATTTCATCAAGATTCGTTCAGCCGTTATTTGTAAAAACGTAATGAATTAGCAGATAGAGATGATATTAGTATGAAGTAGTTGAATAAAGAAATATTAGTATGAACAAAAACAGATTAAGTACAAAATTTTCATGAAATTTATTTATATTATGTTACCCCCTCCCCCCCTAACTACACACATTCACTACACTAACTTCTACTTCTCAAACGCACTCTCTTTACAACTTGCACCATACATCAAAACATTAGTGAAGTTTATGTAACCTTCCCTGAAATAAATTATTAATTTTAGATTATAGGTAGAACAACTTTGACAGGCCAGTTGGCTTGTGTTCGATTCCCACCCAGGACAAACATTTGTGTGCATGAACATGTCTGTTCGTTCTGTGTCTGGGTGTAAATATCTATATAAGTATTTAGAAAAAAAAGCAGTATATGTAGTATATCAGTTATCTGGTCCATAGTACACGCTCTGCTTAGTTTGGGATCAGATGGCCGTGTGTAAAGAATGTCCCAGGATATTTATTTAAAATTAAAAAAAACTTTTAAATAGTAAACGGTTGTTGTAATTTTATTTATTACCTACCTGATTTTTTGTATTTTTTTTTTTTGATTCTTAAAGTAATATAACATTTTTATGTTTTTGTCTTTTGTAAAAATATCTAAAGTAGCGATGGCTCCTAATACAGGTATTCTATACATAAAAGGAGGTATCGAATTACTGTACCGAAAAATGTAAAACATGTTATGGAAAATAAACATTTTGTATTTGTATTTTTGTATTTCGACTAAAATGTCGAATCTATATCAATGATCGCAAAAAAATTACGTAATAAAATGTAATTCATATCGTATCGCTGTAAATTCTGTTAAAAATCCTTCATTTTGTTTTTTGACGGCTTTTGTTTTACTTGATTTACTTTATTTGTTGTACAATCAAGTAAAACAAAAGCCGTCACTTATGCAGAACAAAAACGCAAAAACCATTTTTTGCCGGTAACTTTTGTTCAGAAATACAAATAACAAAAGTTTATAAACCAAAAAGGTTTCATGACGTCGTGCACTCTGACGTCAGCAAAAATATAAATACTTGGTATATATCTTACTTTGTTTGCTTTGATTTTGTATGGTAAAAATATGTTTTGAGTATATCAGTACTGAATTAAATCTATTCATACGGTAGTAGTTACATCATGGAGTTTACAATGATTATATGAAACAAAAGAATAAAAAAAAAAAAAAAATATTTTTACCGTGGATTTAATCTGGTTTATTTCGGCTGGTATTGATAAAACTATAAAGCTTCAAATTAAGGCAGGTGAGAAGTGAAAGCGCTAGTTACAAAGCTTTAGCGCTTGTTTAACTTAAGTTAGTACCTATTGGCTTTTCCCGCAACTTCGTACACGAGATAACTTTAAATTAAGGTATTGATTTTGAATCAATAAAAATGCCCTATGTTCCAGTACCTCTACCATGAGTTGCTATCGAAACTTACTTTAGTCACTAGCGAGTAAACTACTATCAATACAGTATTTCTCGATAACAACTGCCAAATTTGTGACTCATGGTACCGAATTTCTATAGCTAAGGCTAAAAAACGTTACTCGCTAGTGTTTACATTTCGATAGGTTTTTTACCTATCGACTTGTACTATCGATTTTAGTTCTTTAGGTGACCGCTAGTGGCGCTGTACACATTTGCCATAGAAATGTTTTACGTCGTCGCTAGCGATTATGTACGTTAAAAACTCATGGTTAAGGCACTGTTACCTGTGAAAACGATTTTAAAGTAGATATCCAAAGTTTTTTCGGAATTTAGCGTGTTGCATAGTTGTAGCATGCAAACATACGGACAAAGTTTTGAAAGTCATAAACTCGGAATGTAACAGAATATAATTTTCATCGACCGCAATCAATTATTAGCAAACAACAATATAAACACAAATTCTGCAATTTGATTATAATACCTAGCTGTCCCGCACGGTTTCACCCGCGTTATCGGGATAAATTACCTATGTCCCTCTCATATCTTAGGCCATCTGTGTGTAAAATTTCAGCAAAATCAGATCAGTCGTTCAGCCTTAGAAGTGTAACAAACAAGCTAACAAACGCATTTACAATATTAGTCAGGATAGGATATATAACAAGCACGCCAACATATTCAGATTAAAAGTGATTTACCCACAATCATATTACGGAATGATCCGCATAGGTGAGGACATAAAATGTTGACATTGGTAAGCATTTGATTTACTTAATGAATCTCATAATCGCAGCGAGCGGATGCGCTGTCACTCATGCGTAGGTACTCGAATGTGAAACAGCTATTTACATACAGATAATGTTTACCCTATAATGTGCCATTTTACACCCTTATGCAATAGTATTTATTATTTACTAGCGGTTTTACCCGCGTTCTTGTGGGATGTCACATGTATTATACATAAAAACCTTCCTCTTCAATCATTCTGTCTATTAAAAAAAACCGCATCAAAATCCGTTGCGTAGTTTTAAAGATTTAAGCATACATAGGGATATAGGAACATAGGGACAGAGAAAGCGACTTGGTTTTATACTATGTAGTGATATGTTTATCTACTATAGGCTCATTATTTCATAGTACCTAGTACTAGCTGTATTCTGCGTTTCTCCCGTTATTGGAAAATGTAATCCATGTATTCTCCCATAAAGTATGTTTATGCAGAAAATCGAGTCCGTCCGTATTACTTCCTTGACGCTTAACATTCTTTCAGACTTTTCTTTTTGCTCGGCTCCTAAGGGTCGTAACGCTATATTAAAAATGTCGTAGTCTACAAGCTAAATGCTAAAAGAAATCTTCAACTTCAACTACTTCCAGAGATAAGCGCGTTCAAACAAACAAACTTTGTAACGATGCGGTCCTTCTATCGTTACTCCTTATCTGTATCGGTCCCGGAAGATAATATTTCATTAAACCCTCCTTATTTCAAATATTCAATTTTTATAATACAATTCATCCTAGTTTTGTTTTATACATCGAAGGATATTTAGAGCATTATTATCCAATATTGTGAACAGTTTAACGGGAAGTACTTTTCAGCTTATTATATAAGTATCTATAAATAAATATTCCCATCCTAACTGACATAATAAATACGAAATTTAGTTTATTTGTTACCTCTTGATGCCTCAAGGGTGACCAATCTATGGCATGAAGGAAGACATACGTTTTAACCCGGAAAACATTACATACTAATAAAATATCAATGGGCTTGTTTGACCTTTTCTCTGCCGAGAGAGAGAGATGAAGAGATTTTGAAACTCAGTTCATTTGTCTTCATCAGCCTCCCATTAACTCCGGTATCATTTATCTTACGTCAGTTTTAAGTAATCATTGTTTTGTCCTCCGAGTCTACACTGGGCAAAGTCGGAGGTACAGAAGCAAGAAAGTGACCGAGATTTATTTACCTTAGGAATGCCTTAGGATATAATTTAAAGAAAAGCTTCTGGAAACATTTTCCTTTGTAACAACTTACGCGGCTTGTTCGAGTATGCTTTATCTTGAAGCTATTAATTTTTTATTCTTTATTATATAAACACTGATGAGTGACTCTTTATGAAATAAGTGCTACACACGTTATTTCTATTTTGGGTAGGTATAAGCTCCAAGTAATTTGTACAATTGTTCAATTTCAACTTCTTGACGTCTGATTGTGTAATGTGATATGCATAACCACGTTAACTCGGATAAGTAGATGGCATAATACGCCTTAGAGATCCTTTGCTAAATAGGAAAACGGATATAGATTGCGATGTCGAACATATGTTGCGTCCAAATAACTCTTGAACAAAAGCAAACGAGTTGAAAGAAAAAGTGCCCCGGCATGGAATTTTCTATTCTAAATTCTAAACTTTTTCTTTTCTATTTCGAGTAGGACAAACATTTTTAGAGTAGTAGAGCTTTTAGTGCAGAGTTCGTCCGGGGAAGTACTACCACCTTACCCATTTCTGCCGTGAAGCAATAGTTTTCAAAAAATTCAAAGTTCACAACCATTTATTCAGTTTAGGCCCTCAGAAGGCACTTATGAAGGTCAAATTTAAAGTTACTGAAGCTACTACCGGTTCGGAAGTCAGCCTTCAACTGAGAAGAACCGGCAAGAAACTCAGCAAGGTTACATTCTTTTTTATTTTATTAAATTCTTTTTTATCTATTCTGACTTTTTGGCTATTTTATAACATCAATTTTACATATTTTTAAATTAAAGAATTACAAAATACTTAATAAAGCTAACATTCAAAAACAAAAAAAAAAAAACAAAAAAAAGAAATAACAAGACTACAAAATAGAAAATGACAATAATTACTTACAACTAAAACAAGAAAATTAGAGGTGCACTGTGCAGAGAGCAGCTATTTCCATACATTTTTATCTTCAATATAATGAACCACCTTGTAATACGCTTTTTCTTTCAAAACTTTCCTAATATAATTTTTAAATTTATGATCAGACATTTTGGTTACTGAAAGCGGTATCTTATTATAAAATCGAACACAATTACCAAGAAATGACTTGTTTACTTTAGTTAGTCTAAAATATGGAACAACTAACTTCTCCCTTTGTCTTGTATTAATATTATGGATATCCAATTTTGACTCAAACATTCCTATGTTTCTACGTATAAACATTATATTTTCATAAATATATAATGAAGGCAATGTCATTATATTTATTTCCCTAAATAAATCTCTTAATGATTCACGGGACCCATACCGTAAATTGCACGAATTGCTCTTTTTTGTATAATAAATATTGATTCTATATCCGCTGCTGCTCCCCAAAATAAAATACCATAGGACAAGAGGCTATGAAAATATGCAAAATAAACTAATTTGGCTGTCTCAACATTCGTCAATTGTTTAATTTTCCTAACAGCAAATGCAGCCGAACTTAACTTAGCAGCTAGAGTATCAACCTGAGGTCCCCACTGCAATTTATTGTCTAATGTAAGACCCAAAAATACCGTTTTATTAACAAGATCAATATGGCTTCCATCTATTATTATTTGGCTATCTACTTGTGCTACATTCGGTAAAGAAAACCTTAAGCATTTAGTTTTCTTTGAATTTAGTAATAGATTATTTGTAGCAAACCACCCACAGACAATTGACATAGTATGATTAACTTTAGTTAGATCTTTGTCTTTTCTATCAACTTTAAAAATTAATGATGTATCATCAGCAAACAAGACAATATCTGTGAGATCATTTACAACATATGGCAAGTCATTTATATAGACTAAAAACAAAAATGGACCTAAAATTGAACCCTGGGGTACCCCCATTTCGACTAAAGAGCCCTTGGATGTTGTGCCAGTAATCCTACCTTTTGTTGACGATTTGATAAATAAGATAAAACAAGATCATGAGCAGTTCCACGAATTCCGTAGTAGTCAAGTTTTAGAAGCAGCGTACGGTGGTCAACGCAATCGAAAGCCTTGGATAGATCACAAAAAATGCCAATCGCATCCTGAGAATCCTCCCATGCGCCATAAATGTGTCTCAGCAATGCTGCTGCCGCATTGGATGTAGATCTGCCCTTCGTGAAACCGAACTGATGACCATGCAATATCTTACGCTTAGTAATGAACTTGTATTACTGTGTTTCGGTTAGAAAGGTGAAGGGGCCGGTGAAATTACAGGCACATGAGACTTAACAACTTCACCTCTCAGGGTCGACAACGCATTGGTGATGCCCCTAGTGTTGGAAACGTCCATAAGCGGCGGTGACCACTTACCACTCAGGTGGACCGTCTGCTTGTTCGTCGGCCTGAGTGGTATAAAAAAAAAGTCCTGATGGTAAATGGTCACCGCCGCCTTTTTTTATTTCTTATTTAGCATAGGTTTGCGTTTCCTTCGACTGACCCCAGGAGTGACGAGACCGAGGATGCAACACGCTTACCTAGAAAATGTCTTTTACTCGTATCGCAAATGTGTTGCCGGCAAAAAACTCAGCAAATATCATTATTTTGCCAAGTGCCAGGAGGCACAAGTACCTGCAACAGCGCAGATCTTGATGCGATAGACATTTTGCCTACCATGGAACGACTACAAAAGTCACTAAAGTATCAAGGAAAGTACTTTGACTCACCTTACTCAGTCCGTCATTCTCTTTGTAGGGTTTTATTAAAATTCTGAGAATACAATCAACAGACTCTAGGTCCGTACTTTAATAGATTAGGTTTAAACTTTATTACATCTGTTTGCCTTTAGATCAAAACAACGTATTTGCACAAAAATACAATTATTAACATTACAATTACCGACTCATTTCTTTATGCAACATTTATAATAATAGGTACATTAAAATATTTATATACAACGGGGTAGCAGAAAGGGTAAGCGAAGCGGTCTAGGCAATTGTCGGCGTGTTGTAGCAGGAACGTTAAAATGATACCACGTGTGCAATTAATAACAATCACTTATTTTATTCTAACACCCTTACACACAAAATTATAGTTATTCAAAGTTATAGTGTAAAACATAAGATGCTAATGGATCATGAGCCAATAGGTTACCCACGCGTCCACCTCTTGCGCTGTCTGTCTAATGATCAACCGACGTCACCGCGTAGGCGCAGACTTGCTACTCTATTTGGGGTTACCCGCTCATATTTACTATATATATTACACTATATTATACTATACTATTCGACAGATTCAAATATTAAACCGATTTACATAAATCTCTTTTTTCTAAATTTAAATACAACAACAACAAATCAACGAAATTACAATCAGTTTTAAGATGTCGGGTCATATATATATTTACACTCAGACAGAACAAATGTACATGTTCATGCTCACAAATCTTTATCCTAGGTGGGAATCGAATCCGTGACCTGTGGGATGGTAGCCAGGGACTTTAACCATCATCCCAACTGGCCCGTCATCCTATCCTATGGAATTCTACAATATGATACAATATGTTAAGTTTACGCAGCTGTTATTGAAACCATTCAGACCCATATTAAGATAGCACTCAACAATAAGACCCTCTGGAATGTTGAAATTGTCTTAAAGCAGTATACAATGTTTTGTTTATGAGTTGTTTTGATATGCTATGGTAGTGCCTATAAAAATGTGCTGACTTGGAAAATGTAATATTTTTGTTGTTGTCTCAGTACGCACATGAATGTTAGATTGGCATTATGTATCTTATAGCCAACTGAAAGAGCTATGGTAATATCCAGTTGCCTAGGAGGCCCTGACTGCCGCGCCATAGGTTGTGGGTTCGATTCCCACCTAAGACAAACATTTGTGTTAAAGAAAACAAATGTTTCTGTTTGTTCTGTCTGGGTGAAAATATCAATATAAGAATGATATAAATATTAAATAAATATCCTGGGACATTCTTTACGTTCGGCCATCTGTTCCCAAACTAAACAGAGCTTGTACTATGCAAACCAGATAACTGATATACTACATATATTACTTTCATTTTTTCTAAATACATATTATACATACAGATATTTACACCCAGACACAGAACAAAAAAACATGCACACAAATGTTTGTCCTGGGTGGGAATCGAACCCGCGACCTTCGGTTTGGCAGTCAGAGTCGCTAACCACCAAGCCAACTGGTCTGTCAATGTATTAATAAGAAATAGTTTAGTACATGTATGTAGTATATCAGTTAATTGGTTTCCATAGTACAAGCTCGGCTTAGTTTAGGCTCAGATAGCTGTGTGTAAAGGATATATGTGTTGGATATTCATGTTATTATATAGTTTTATTTAAGAGGTAAAGGGTCCTTTAAGGATATATATATAGTCCAGTAGCGGATCTTTTATTTTTACCTGTGTCTGGTAAACATAAGTTCACGGCCATCATCATTTTTTGATTATTATTATTTGTTGTTAATTAATAAGATAAAACGTTTCCTCTTAAAACAGGAAGGTTGATTTTATAAATCATAATAACGTTTATTAATTCTAACGGGAGTTTCCAAAGTCCTAGTAAATTGATAATAATAGGAAGTGGGTAAATTTTTTAAATGAATACAAAGCTGGTCGTCGTTTCAATTACGCGTTGTTACTTCTATCATTGTCCTTGTCTTGTCTAAATTTGTCTATCTATAGGATAAATCCCAAAGAAAAAAAGCACTTTTAATTTAGACATAGACATTAATTTATTTACCACATAATAGATTACACAAGCAAAATATACAGTTTTAAATAGCCAGTTGGCTTGGTGGTTAGAGACCCTGACTGCCAAACCGAAGGTCGCGGATTCGACCCAGGACAAACATTTTTGTGCATGAACATGTCAGTTTGTTCTGTGTCTGGGTGTAAATATCTATATAAGTATGTATTTAAAAAGTAGTATATGTAGTATATCAGTTACCTGGTAGCCATACAACAAGCAGTACACTCTGCTTAACTTGGGATCAGGTAACCATGTGTGAAGCATGTCTTGGGATATCTATAATAAAAAAAAAACAATAATAATAATAAAAATAAATAATTACAAATAATTTAAAATAAACAATAATAATTGACGTGTGCTACAGCAGCAAAATGGTCTCGACTCAGCAATCAGCATCTACTGTGTGTAATAGCAGACCCTGGTATTCTTCCGAAACCATATCTACCATTTATTACGAGTTTGCAATTTATCCGGGAAACTTTTTCATTTTTCTTCCCTAGAAACCTTATTTAGACTATCGCGTTGTAAACAGCTTCATTTTTTAATATTAATTATAAGAGACATGGTCCCGTCCTACGGTTGAACCCACGTTTCTTATAAATGTAATGGTTTCTCGAGATCAAAAGAATATTATGAAAAAGAAGCCGGCCAAGTGCTAGCCCGGCCTAGGGACCTGGATTTTTATTTTTTTTGTGATATAAATACCCCCTTTTTTTTTCTTGTAAAAATCAACGGGAAGTACCTATCCTAGAGGTTTCAATTCCCTTGCAAGTGTCAAAAATTTATAAATAAAGTTAGAAGTTTGATTTTTTCACAGCTTCAGGGGATTGCGGACCTGAGTATCTGATTTTAATTTCCACTTGATAGGTACTTAACTTATCTCTAAATCAGGGGCGCATCCCTGAGAAACATGGTCTTGATAGACAGATAGACAATGGATTCTATAAGGGTTTTTCTTTTTGAGGTACTGAACACTTAAAAGTATATATAAAATATATTATGTGTCAATCCAGAGCATCCTCGGTGTGCCGAAAATTCGAAACCATTTCATTTTTTGCGTGATTGAGTCACAAATATTCAAACATCTTCTCTATCGGAGACTACCGACTACTTAAGTTTAGCATCAGCTAGAAGTTATTATGTACGAACCAGAACCAACTGGATCACGACTGAATGATATACTGGGGTATTTCCATATCCAAATTGTTCGTGTACTCCTCGAAGCTGAAAAGGTACACGTACGAGCATATACCCTATCTTCTCCTCGATATAAAAGCTATATATGTAGATGCAAATCCACTACAGCAGTAGTTCCCAAAGTTGTCTGGGCTACGACCCATCTAAAAAAAATTTACAAACTCGGGAGTCATCTCTAGGAAATTTAAATAACAAACAAAGTTTAAATTTTTTTTTATTACTTAATTAAATAGCTAGTCTAAAGTTATTTCAATGGGAGGGATCACTTCAACTCGAGTTACTTTTAACAGTGAGTTTGTTGATAAGTTCAATGTAATAAGTTTTAATGTTCACTATATTAGAAAATCCGGCGTCGCCTAGGGTGAGGTAGTAGAAGGGTGGAGTTTTATAGTTTCATCAAACAGGCATGGAGGCCAGCAACTGAGGGCCAGAATTTCGATAATTGTTTACGATTGAAACTGTTTTTTTACGGTGTGTCTACAGGCAGGACCCACTCAATATTCGCTCATATCCATAGTTTGGGAAACCCTGCTCTGAAGACAATAATAATCGTTAACCATAAAACTGACAGATCGAATAACGAATGTAACATTTATATTTTACAATTGTATAAAGTTTCTCATAGGTTCTTTTAATAATAATTTCTTTAAACCGAAAGTTACACAAGTCGGGTGCCGGACACCAACGTTTAAGATGCCCAACTGTAATGAGGGAATGGGAATCTTACTTTTATTAATGTGAAATTTTGGATAGATGGATGTTTGTTACTCAATCAACGTCAGGACTGCTGAATGGATCTGGGGCTCGATTCTGTAAGGAAAATTACACTAACTCGAGGATGTATCGTCGCGGCCTCCGTGCTCTGTCTCTTTCGCTTACTCCTAATCACGTGAGAGGTAAGCTTTCCGAGGCCTCCGTGATGGCCGCCGACGAAGTTTGTATTAGCTGAATAAGGGTGCTGGATACAATTTCGGTGCCACAGAGATAGTTTCGAATAGCACATAGCTTTTTAACCCAGGAATATGTAACGAAATGCCTCAGGAACGTACTGTGGCTTAAGCAAGATTGAAGTCGTATTCTCTTACCTCTTCAGTTATAGTTTTATTTTTAAAACTATTAAGATCGTACAATCTATTAAATCCTGACACATCGTAACGTCAGCCTTTGTTTCTCCAAGCTTTTCAAGGAATACAGTTTTTATTACGAACCAAGAGTAATTTTGACTGGTTGGGTATATTAATTAAGTGATATAACTGAGTATTATACAGCATATGGGGGCATTAAGAGCACAAAGTCTCGCCAGTAAGGCGCCATAGTGGTGTTGTCCGCCCGCCCACGCGACTCCGCCGCCGCGACGCCGACATCTTACCCTTGCGCAGGGTTGCCGCAGATGCGTGACACAAATCATCTAACTGTTGGAATATACAACCTTATTTGTAGAGATGAGTTATGACTGGCTTTGATATTAAATTTATAACTTAAATATTACAATGTTAAGGTTTTGTTTATCTTCTTGTATTAAAAAGGGCTTTACGTTAAAATTTTGATTATAATATTTGTATTTATTCCGCGTTCCCGAGGGATGTCAAATTTTCCCTAGATAAAAAGTAGCTTATATGTTACTCCAGGATATGCTCTATCTATGTGCCAAGTTTCATCCAAATCTTTCCGATAGTTTTTGCGTGAAAGAGTAACAAACATCCATAAAAACTCTCAAGCATTCGCGTTTATTTAAGTAAGATTCTGTTTATATTTCTGGACTCACGTAATAGGTACCCAAACACTAACCAGAGTCACCTCTGTCGTCGAGTGGTATCAAGCTCGGCCAGAGTCCCAGAGGTCCGGGTCAAATTCTCGGGTCGGGCAACGTAATAATAATGTTTCTTTGTTTAGAAATTATTACCTGTAACCAGAGATAAGTAAAGGAACCGGAAAGACATCCACAATGCCCACCACCTCAGTTTGTGACTTAAAAGTATCTTCTCATTATTGAGACCTCTGCCTACCTCTCTAGGGATATTGTGTGTGAACATATCGCATCCTCGGAACGTTAGGGGTTTAACTCATAAAATCACTTTTGGCACATCTCTGATTGGGTCACTTTTGCACTGAGCGGGGAGGGTGGGTCCCGGTGTTAAAGAGGCTGAAGTATCGGTATGCTTATTCTATCATTAAATTGACTATGTTTTACTATTCATCGGATAGAGCGTACTTTGTTTAGTCTCTCTATGATCGTAACTCCATTTCGCAAAATTTTGAGTTAAGCCCTTATCGTACTAGGGTGCGATATGTTAACTAACCATGGAAATAATGTGATCGGATGCTCCAAATGAATTAGTAGAAAATCACCTCGCTGTCAATTACGAATCACACGTTGATTATTTTTGAATTCAAGTCTTATTTCTTAGCTCAGATTGGTTATGAAAAATTGGATAGTCCTGTTCTTGCAGCCCTACAGACTAACGTCGCAATAATTTACTACGCTTGTTACTTCAATGCTTAATGGAAATACATACATATTTGTTTTATTATTTGGTGCAATGCGATTACATTACAGATATTGCTTATTTCTTGCGAGACGGCTTCTTGTGCTTCAAGAAATTGACTTTGTGTATATACAGAATGTTACAAAACTAGAAAAGAGGTTAAATGGGGCCTTATAACTATTAATTCGCAATATTTAAGAACCGTAGTAACGCTCTATAACATACCCCCCAAAAAAAACTGATTTTTATGAATGAAAAATAGAAAAACTATTAAAGCAGTCAATTATTATCTAAGATAGGTACGTAGGCTTTTCTGTTGAATAATCTGCTTAGGTACTAGAGTTGTTGGCTTTGATAATTAATTATATTTTTACGGGGTATTTTGTAACACGTTTTATGATATAATATCGAGATTATTAAAAAAAACTGTATTTTGCTATTTTTTTAACTTTAGGTAATTACTAACATACTATAGTATTTTTCTAATACCACGAGTTGGGTGACACATGGTGTTTTATAAGATTTCTCAACAGTTTATGTTTAATTCGACATAATAAGGGGACCGGAACAAGATCTCATGAAGTATTTAGTGCTCAGAGTAATCAAGTGCTATTTCATAAGATATGGGTAAAAAACCTTCAACGGTCACAACTCATCTTATGCGATAAAGATTATTTTCTAAGGTATTAAATATACCTAAATTAGACCGAAATAAACAATTTATTATTTTTTTAGAATTCAATTAAGTTTTTAATAAACGATTAAGATTTGTGCCATCATTTTCAAGTCTTTATCTACAACAAGCTGCCCCTCGCGGTTTCACTCGCGTTTCCGAGAGATGTTACATTTTCACGGGACAAAAAGTATCTTATGTGTTAACACTAATCATACCATAACCGGGTCAAATGACCCATTTTGAACATTGCGTTGAAAATGCACGTATTATTTTGTTGCTTTAGCGCATTTGACTTCATGACTTTTTCTTACTAATTAATATACAGTTATACTATTTATTTCCCTTCCTAACAACCACATTTCATACATTCAAGCAGGAAACATAGAGTCACATTTGACCCGCTATGGTAGAAATAGGTACCTAGTAAGTGTTGGTATGATTAGTGTTAATCCAAATTATAACTAACTATGGTTAGTTCATACAAATCAGGTTGATATTTTTGTGTGAAAGATTAACAAGCAACCATACATTCATCCTCATCAATATCACATTCAATTCTCTTTAAATAACAAACAGCAAACATAATTATTATCATTCGTAGAATCTCCTTCAATAATATTAATTAGATAATATATTTTTTTAGCTTTCAGCCAACACAAGAATAGTCGGAAAATATTACAGACGAAGGATAATTGAGATGTTTTTCTCAACAACGCCCACTTAGTCTACGACCTGCATGGACTGTGTGTCTGAAATCAGCCCCCTTATTCAGCTAATACCAAATTCGACGGCGAGACGCTACACGGAGGCCTCGGAGAGCTTATCTCTCATGTGATTAGTAGTATTATCGTAGTAAGCGAAAGAGAAAGAGCACGGTGGCCGCGACGAAACATTCTCGAGCTAGTGTAATTTTCCTTATAGAATCGATCTCCAGAAGAAAATATATTTTTCTTACAAGATCATAGAGCCGAGGTAAAGCTAGAGGTCATATTTTGTAATATAAGTCCAAGTGTGGGTATTCTTTTAGTTTCATTTCATTATGGAGGTTACAATTTGCACAAAATAAAAAGATTACATTTATATATTTGGTTATTTTACGCGTTAAAATAACTTTTATTATATTTTGATTTTATTCTCATAAAATATGATTTAAATTTACCTTCCCCTATATAATATCGAGAAGTATCGTAAAAATTTACTACCTCACTTATGGTTTGTTTCACAATTCAAAATAGTATTTTTAATAATAGCTGAATAGATGAAAATGTTAGTCTTTAAAATGTTTTTTAAATATATTAAAATACGTCAAAGGACTATACAACTGCGTTCTTGGTAATGCACTTAAGTAGTTCCTTGTATCTAATAAAGCATCTCTGTGCTGCTGCTTTTCATTACAAGTATTCCTGTAATATTTTTACTTTGTGATACAATGAAAACTCTATCTACACAAATATTGTAAAGAGACAAGAAATGGATTTTAGTTTTGTAATGAAAATACTAAAACTACTGGACCAATTTTAATAATTCTCTCACTATTAGAAAGCTATTGTAGCCAGACGTTATATATGCTAGGGTTAATCTCGGTATAAATTAGATTTTTCGTGAATGCTGGCAAAACCACGGCACGATATCGAGTCATTATAAGTTGCCTATCACATATTTTTTTAGAACTTATGTCTCAGTGATAAGAAAATCAACGCCTTTTTTAAATATTAGACTTATATTACACTTTATTTATTACCACACATTTTAAAACAACTCCTTCTCTCGAACATTTTGCAACACACCTCTTTAAAGGCTATTTTCTTTTTGTAATTTGTGTTTCCTTAGTTCATTTGTTGTATTTTTAATTAAAAAGGTTAGATTGTTGAAAAGTTAGATTAGAATTCTAAATGTTATTTTGTTTAAATACCAACCGTTTCTAGTTCCTAAAAAATATAATTAAGAAAAAAGAACGAGTATACATTTCTTAAAATATAACTCAGCTTTAGGCTCTTTGCTTTATGTATAGGTATTTCCATCGTCCACTTAATTAAATTCAGCTGATCGGGGATTATTCAGAGGCTATTAAGTCTTGAAATATCCATCAATATTACTCTGGTATTTTAATATTAAATTTATTATTTCATCGAAGGTACCCAATAGTTTATATAATAACTAGCGGTTCCATGCGGTTTCACCCGCGTTCCCGAGGGATGTAACATTTCCCGGCACAAAAAGTAACCTATGTTACTTCTAATACTTTCAAGAATATGTGTACAAAGTTTCATGATGATCGGTTTAGTAGTTCTCGCGTGAAAGCGTAACAAACAAACTTAAATTCACATTTATAATATTAGTAAGAATTGCGATAACAGCGAAGTCTTCGCCAAGAATATACGATGCGATTTTCAATATTATGTAGTAACATTCACATTTATAATATTAGTAGGGATGATCAATATGAAAGGTAGGGCAAAGTTTTCGGTATTTCTGTAAATAGTTTTCGGAAATTTCGAGAAGTTTCACTCACAATCAGTCAATCTGTAACTCGTAGGTTACAATAATATTTTGGTATTCGCTACGAAGTTGCTACGGCGTAGCGGGGTGAAAGTTTGTGTTGGTGTAACTTTGCCTGCCTTTCAAATGTTATACTAATGGACTGTTCGCTTTAGTATTATTTATCATTGATTATTATTTTGGTAACAAAAACCAATCTTCATAGCTCATACTTTGTTGTTATAATATTTCTATGCCCTAAAGTATTGGGCTACAAGTAGATAGTATTTAAAAAAAAAAAACTATTTTAAAGTATTCCTAATCAATGGATATAAAATTCATTAAGCTTTTTATTGGGTTTCGGTTTCGATTAGTCCCAATCAAAATTTAAAATCCTCCTGTCGGTACGACATCGGTATAGCCTCGGTGAACTTAGTTGTCTAGGTGGTTAGAGGCTCTGACTGCCATACCATAGGTTCCGGGTTCGATTCCCACCTAGGACAAGCATTTGTTAAAAAAAGGTTTCTTTATTATGTCTGTTATTGTTATTAAAACAAGTAGGAAACGTAGTACCTATATCTGGCTTCCATAGTAAAAGCTTTGCTTAATTTGGGGTCAGATGACCGTGTGAGTACAGATTGTCCTAGGATATTATTTATTTATTATTTACATCGTTCAGTTCTTAATGGAACCATCATGCGTTTAAGTGCTCCCTGATCAGCACAGCTTGCGTGGCAGCGGGGGAGAAGTCATTTCGATATAGTGAATAGCCACGCACTACTTGTAAAAGAGTCACGTGCCTTGAATCTTTGCAAAATGCTGGCGGCAGTAAGAGAAAGTATAGCGACAAGTGAGTAAAGTATTGTTTCGGTATAAAGCAATATAAATGAATAAATATTAATACCCTGGGAATTTATACCATGGCCATCTGGTCCCAAACTAAGCAGAGCTTGTAATATGGAAACCAAACAACTGATGTACTAGATATACTATTTGTTTAAATATCTACGTATGGAAATATTTGCATCCAAACAAATCATGCACACGAATGTTAATGTTAATGGGAATCGAATCCACGACCTTGCGCTTGACAGTCAGGGTCTCTAACCACCAAGTCAACTGGCACCTCAAAATAAAAATATGAAGTCAATGTCCATTTAGTCCGAAGTCAGGTACTTATAGATTGTGTTACAATATATTGAATATAGATATGGTATTCGGGTTAAACAAGAAATAATAGATACGCTACTGTTGATACGTAGGTTATAATATGATAAAACTTTTCCATGATCAGTAAAAATGCTACAGCAAAAGTGTATTCCAATATTTGAAGCCTCATAAATAAGCGAAATATAGCGACATCATAAACACCTTTTTTAACATTTTCCCTCCGTAACGAAGTTAAATGTCTCGACGAGCCGACGCTTCTGTATAAAATGGCACATCTTAATATTTATTAAGTTATCGCGGAACGGAGTACTTCGAATTTTATACAATTTATTTACTCGGAGGTCGCCAGCTGTTTATTAACTACCGTGAAATGCTTGTGCACTGGATAATGCTTCTAATTTCATACTTCTTAATCTAACCATGGACCTTCAACCTTCAAGAACATTATGCTTAATCGATCAATGTCAACCAGTCGACCAAATTTTCGGTAATACCTTACCGTCGATGGGATTTTTACATGTATTTTTGTTGACAAGCACTTGGTTTTAATAAGGTTTTTTGGAGTATCGAAATGCAGCCTCCTTTTCCTGTTAAAACCAAATTTTAAGGAATACTTATAGAGTTATCATAATAATAATAGCATTTATTAACAATCTTATAAGTTACAATTAATTTATTTCAATTTAATACTACAAATTAAATTAGTTTAGGTTGTTCTTAAATGTAAATAATATTTCTATTAACACCGGTTACATTATTGTCTTGCTTTCCAACATATACCTCCCCAAGTATTTTCTACAATGATCTACCTTTTGGTCTTCTCGTCCAGATCATTCCTGCCACCATTTTTATATCATCTTCCCGTCTACGATATTGTCAAACTTTACGTCTCTTTTTATGTCTAGGGCTCCTACTCCTGTTAAAACCATGTTTTAAGGAATAATGATAGCGTTAGTGAAACATGATACGCCGAGCCTTAGTTAGTCTTTACTATGAGTAGATACTATTACTTATTTTGTGGTTGGTAAGTCTGTTCATGTGGGAAACCCTACGTTTAACATAATTAATGTATTTGACTGATATGTTTTACATAGTCCCACTTTATTCTTGGTAAAGTTTGCATTCACAATATGTATGAATTCAGAGAAAGTGGCGACCGCGTTCCGGAAAACGTGGAGTGGAACGACGTCCACCAGGTGGACCGAATACCAGGTCAAAGTCGCTGGAAGCCGGCGGCTCAGGACCGTTCGAGGTGGAAATCCAAAAGGGGGGCGTATGTTCAGCAGTGGACATCCCTAGGCTGATCTGGTTATGATGATGATGACTTAGCTAAGATAAAAAGCTCTGTTTTCTACCACATTGCGAACTAAAGTCACATCTATAAATTCATCGTAATATATAATGTCACCCTCAGAAGAGATAGGGGCTTAACTCAAAAAAACACTTTTGGCACATCTCTGATTGTGGGTCCCGGTGTTAAAGAGGCTGAAGTATCGGTATGATTATTCTATCATTAAATTGACTATGTTTCACTATTCATCGGATAGAGCGTACTTTGTTTAGTTTCTCTATGATCGTAACTCTATTTCGCAAAATTTTGTGTTAAGCCCTTATCGTACTGAGGGTGCGATATAGTAAAATTACAAGTCATCGCTTTAATGCCACTCTTTTTATACCAACGGATTTAATAAATTCACGTAGTTGGCTTGATGGTTAGAGACCCTGACTGCCAAGCCTCAGGTCGTGGGTTCGATTCCCACCCAGAACAAACATTTATGTGCATGAACATGTCTGTTTGTTCTGTGTCTGGATGTAAATATTTGTATAAGTATGTATTTAAAAAGTAGTATATCAGTTACCTGGTAGCCATAGTACAAGCAGTACACTGCTTTATTTCGGATGAGGTAACCCTGTGTGGACAACATCCTGGGATATTTTTTTTTTTATGTATTGGTAGGCAAACGAGCAGACATATCGCCTGATGGTAAGCGATTACCGCCGCCCATGGACACCCGCAACACCAGAGGAGCCAAAAGTGCATTGCCGCCCTTTTAAAAAGGAGTATGCCCTTTTCTTGAAGGTTCGGTCCGGAAATACCGCAGGCGACAGCTCATTCCACAGTTTTGTTGTGCGAGGCAGATAAGTCCTAGAGAAACGCACAGTTGTGGACTGCCAACCATCTAAATGATGGGGATGGAAATGCTGTCGTGTAGGACGGTGGCGATATGACCTAGGATTTTGAATAATGTTTCCAATTTTAAAGTAAAAATACTCAAAATATTATCAATAGAGGTACTAGTTTTCATTTGTTCGGTATCACTTCACTATATTATTATTTAAGCTTTATATGAGTAACATTGGATATTTGTTTTTATTTCGGCACAAATCCCCGTGGATTGCAACCGAGTCCGCACGCTTGTTAAATATAAACCATATAAAATAATAAATACGACCACTAACATGACTTTACCCTCACATGCTTGCCCCCATATTCTGTTAATACAAACTTCGTCAGCGAGCTGCCGCACAGAGGCCTCGGAGAGCATACCTCTCACGTGATTGCGTAGTTAGCGAAAGAGACAGAGCATAGAGGCCGTGACGAAACATCCTCGAGCTAGTGTCATTTTTCTTACAGAATCGAGCCCCTGTACGGGTAAAGCTACAAGCTCGCTACATACTGCACGGTTAATACATCGTGAATAATTTAACAACTTCAGAATGAACTTCGCGTGTAGTACGTATAGTGAGATTAAATGTGAACACGTAACGCCCTTTGCATATGACTAGGCTTCAGTGTACGCTTCGTTTCATTCTCACTTTGTGAGTATTTGAACGTATATTTTATATAATAAATGAAAATATTTTTATTGAAGTGAAAACTTCTTGAGCGGTGTTGAGCACTTTTTTTGGGATGGGTATAAAATGTTAAACTTGCGTCGCCAAGTTTTCACTTCTGCCGGTACTCCCGAAGTGCAACCCGTTGTTTTTTTTATTCAAATTTACAAGCCCTTATTAAGCGTGACTCTAACACCGGTTCGGAAGGTTGTTTTTTACTGAGAAGATTTACTCTTTTTAAAACGCACTTAGATTTATTACATCAAATTTAATTAGTCTCACTGACAATACCTGTGTGTTATCGCAAAAGTGAAGAATTATTAAACAATAATATTATGAATATCTAATAAAAAAATACAAACAAACTAAAGCTGACCAGCCCCCACAAGCAGCTCCTGTTCACAAGTATGACGCATGTGGCATATATACTAGACATACAATAGGTACGACATATATAATATCTATTTATATGTATTTAGAAGAAAAAATATTGTATATGTTGTAAAGGTAGCAGGTTCATGACTTTCTATAAGGATTCAGGTTCATTTTGATACGTACTAGCATCTGTGGTGTTAACACTGGCTAAGTATCGAAGTAAGGAGCTGGTGTCATGGCATAGTTATCTGGTGTCTAGTAAGGTCTGCTTAGTTTCGGTTCAGATAGCCGTGTGTAAAAAATGTGTCAGGGTATTTATTAAACATTATCCTATAGATTAGACAGTTTTAATACTGAACCCACATTAATAAATATATCCTGGGACATTCTTTACACACGGCCATCTGATCCCAAACTAAGCAGAGCTTGTACTATGGAAACCAGATAACTGATGAGTAGTAGTACTAATTATGTAGTACTATATATACTTTTTTTTTATCCTCTGAGATACAGGCTCCTGCCTAGTTCAGAGGATAGAGTCCACATTTGGTGCTACTATCCTCTGCCACCACACTAGACTAGTTAGAATATAATTATTTATTGTTAATTTTATATAGTTTAGTTCTAAATTTGTAATTTTATTATTGTGTCTGTGGTGAGAGATAAAATATTTATTTTTATTTTTTATACTTATATAGATATTTACACCCAGACAGAACAATCAGAAATGTTCATGTACACAAATGTTTATCCTGTTTGGGAATCGAACCCACGACCTTCGGCTTGGCAGTCAGAGTCGATAACCACCAAACCAACTGGCCTGTCAAAAGATTTGCATTATAGTTTTACGAATGCCTTATAATTAATTAATTGAGTATGTGAAATACTTTTTTATCATTTTGCGGCCACGTTACCTTCTTCCAGCAATATTAAAATGCTTTAAAGGGGTTAAGTATGATGTTCTCAATAGAAAAATATTTTTAAACGATTAGAAACTTCAAATATTTGAATTTCTACCATACCTCCTTGCTTTTAGGTTTATTTTAGTTTACAACGTGCAAATTGAGGGAACGTAGTGAGCGGGTGTCGGCAGCGTCCGACTAGCGCAGGAATTTTAAAAATTGCAGAAATTTTTGTAAATGAATTTTCATTATGTAAAATAAATCCTCGTTTCCACTAGAGGTATTATTATTTGGTATATATATAGTGTTTGCTTTAAATTATACATAAGAATTAAAAAATTATCTCATTATGTATCTACTTACCTTGTGTGAGTTAAATATCATATTGTTGTGGAGCCAAATTTTTTGTTTGCAAATAATACTTTTGTCTGGGGATTGGTATACGTATCATGATGTATAAATTATATTATATATATATTGATACTAGTTTTTCGGGACAGACGTTGTCTTGTCGAAATAAGTCCATACAAAAATGGAGGAATTCGATCGCAGCGCCACCTACCGGGTCCAATTGTGAATCTAAACCATCAACCAGTTTTTAGTAGTAGTAGAGCTCTTAGTGCAGAGTTCGTCCGGGGAAGTACTACCACCTTACCCATTTCCACCGTGAAGCAGTAATGCAATTGTATTACTGTGTTTCGGTTAGAAAGGTAAGGGGGCCGGTGAAATTACAGGCACATGAGACTTAACAACTTCACGTCTCAGGGTCGACAACGCATTGGCCATGCTCCTAGTGTTGCAAATGTTCATAGGCGGCGGTGACCACTTACCATCAGGTGGACCGTCTGCTTGTTTGTCGGCCCAAGTGGCATAAAAAAAAAAAAAAAATCCAGTGCACCACCCAAATGCATACAAAAAATTCATTCAAATCGGTCCAGCCGTTTAGGAGGAGTTCACTGTCAACACACGTACAGTAGAATTATATATGGGTATATAAAGGTATAATATATTATTACAGGTATTTCGGCGTAACTTAAACCTCAGCCCAAATGAAACAGAGACCGCAAATTCATATAATTCAATTATCGTTATTATATCATGAACAGTCTCGTTGTAGCTGCGCTAGACATTCCCACCGGAGAGCGTTGAATTCATAAAGGTTTTAGACATTGTTTCACCTCAATTATAGCATTAATTAATATCACTGTGTTTGTTTTACCGCAGAGTTGCCCGAGGAGAAAATTATATTCCTGTCGGGTATCAACTACGAGACCATTACCTAATAGATAACAGGCTGCAAACCCAGTTATATTACATCTACAAGTAAGGGGGCGTCCATTTGTTACGTGAGGCATTTAGGGGGGGGGGAGGCGGTCGAGCCGAATCTCACTGAATCTCATGTGGGTGGGAGGGTCTCGGCAAATATACTTCATATACTTATGATAATATTAATTGCTGTATGCGAACACCATTAAGTAGTAGTAACAAATCTCACGTAATTTTAGGAGCCAGGCGAGGGGGTCGATCAAAATCTCACGACATCTCACCGAATCGAAAAATCACCAAATTCCCCTCACGTAATTAATGGATGCCCCCTAAGTATTTCATGAAGACAGGATAAAAGATTCTTTTATGTTATTAGTACACAATAGTTACGTTATCAAAATGTTTCCTCTTTCTTTCATAAGAATAAGGAAATAGGAAACTTTTTCAACATATTGTACGTAAGTAATTATTAGAAATAATAAGGTTTTATGTGACTCTCAAATTATTTTGATAAACGGTAAATTGAATAAAAGAAAAATATATCAAAAATGTATATCTTTAATATACATAATCTCTAAAAACCCATGTTTTCTAAAATGTTAAATGCAATAATAGTAGTATTTTTTATCCAGGCAATATTCTATCTAAAACATACATTTTCTCTAAATCCATTCAGCCGATTATGCGTGGGAGTCATAAACATCTAAACGTTATTATTAAAAAAATATATAGAGACTAGCTGTCGTTGTCCTGTCAAAATAAGTCCAAACAAAAATTTTGGGTTTCGATCGCAGCGCCACCTCGTTCCCACACCACCCCACATTCGAACACACACAGAAAACAAAATTCAAATCGGTCCAGCCGTTTATGAGGAGTTCACTGTCCACACACGTACAGAAGAATTATATATATATATATAAAGATGTAAATAGATATAACTAGCTGTCTCCGTGGTTTCATCCCTCGTCTCAAGGGTTACATTTTCCCTTTTTAAATCAGATTAGGTTTGCAATTCAATGAAATACATTTTTCGGAATAATTTTCCAAAATAATAAGATGGGCTTGATGGTTAGCGACCCTGACTGCCAAGTCGTGAAGTGAAAACTTCAGTAGGTCGCGGGTTCGATTCCCACCCAGGACGAACATTTGTGTGCACGAACATGTCGGGCTAGTTGGCTTGATGGTTAGCGACCCTGACTGCCAAGTCGTGAAGTGAAAACTTCAGTAGGTCGCGGGTTCGATTCCCACCCAGGACAAACATTTGTGTGCACGAACATGTCTGTTTGTTCTGTGTCTGACTGTAAATATCTATATAAGTATATATTTAGTAGTATATCAGTTATCTGGTTTCCATAAGCTCTGCTTAGTTTGAGATCAGATGGCCGCGTGTTAAGAATGTCCCAAGATATTTATTAAAATAAATGTAACCTAAAATACTCCTTATGACATCAGTTATCAGCCAGTATCACCCGTATAATAGATACATTATTTTCATTACAAAAACTTTTTCAATCAAAGGTAGGTACCAACATATCTATAATGGTTTACAGAAACCTATACAAAGTAAACAATGAAAATAATACTTCCATTTCACAAAGTTAGTTGACAGGCGTAATTAGTTCTAATCTCGATTTAATTGGGTTTACATAATGATTATGCTTGCTTCCGTCTTCGTAAAATGTATTATGTAATTTTATACGTTTATATATTGTCGTTATATGATGTAATGTATGTAAATATCATATACCATCTATCGTAATTGATTGGCGAAAGCTGAAACCGCAATTTTAGCTGAAATTTTGCTGTCTACTTTTTTTATCGAGGGTTATTCAATATTATAAATGGTATAATTTTCTCTGTGCAATAATACCATACCATTAAAAAACAAATGGATATTTAATTATGCAAAATAAAATATATTTATATTCTAACTAGCTGTCCCCCGTGGATTCACCCGCATTCCCGAGGGATGTTAAATATTCCCATTATAAAGTACCCTATATATTATTCTAAGACATGTTCTATCTTTGTGCCAAATTTCACCCAAATCCGTTGGGTAGTTTTGCGTAAAAGAGCATCAAAGATCCAGAAGACTCACAAACGTTCCATTTATAATATTAGTCGGATAAGAACACTAAAAAGGTTGACATCTAATAGGCTCGTATTGGCAGCTAAGAGTGTTATAGAAAAATAAACCCTATTATAGATCAACCTTATCACAAAAGGCATAAAGATGGTTTTTCTATCATGACCTCAGCCAGCAGTCGAAACAAGCCCGATAATTCTCGATAACTTTAATGAATATTCCGACTCTAATACCGCTTCGGTTGTCTTTGCTAAAAAGAATCGCAGTAAACTTAGCAATTACTCATTCAAAAACTTTGATAGAAATGTTAAGTTTTACTTTCTGACAATATTTTTTTGTGTTGAAATTGAAACCTAATTCTAAATCAATTTTCAACCTTGTAACCACTACCTATTTTAAATTTTTTGATGTATTTTTTTCACAGTATACTTTATATGAACATTTAAGTCAGTATAATGTACATTGAAGTAACTGTCTGAATATTTTTAATGCTCTGTATTCGAGAACACATTCCACTCAGTCGATTTTATCACACCATTATGTAAATACTCAATGGGGAGTACTCGCAAAGTATTTGTAGACGCATTGCATCAAATTACTGAAACAGTCCAAATTATTACACTCGACGATTGTTTATTTAGTAAGTCAATATTAAAGAATTCGCATGAACTTGTTAAAAGTATTAGTGGCTGCTATATTTCAAAACATATTTTACATATCAAGGACAGTAAAAGTATATTGATCAATTTAACTAATAGTTCCAGAACAAAACCAATAAAAATACGTAACCACATTTGATCATTATTATAATGAGACTCCTTTATGCTCGCCGCTTACCTTTGGTTCATAATAATATCGGAATGTGAACAGGCATAGCCAGCCCGACCTAGATCCGAGTCCGCTCGATGCCGCCCGAAGAGCTCGCCGCCGCCCGCCGTAGCATTCGCCCGCCCAGAATAGACGCAGCACGTGCGTCCGCCGCGTCAGACGCCCGCGCTCGCCCCGCGCGGCAAAAGCACAAACCCCACTTTATAACATCGCATTTAAATTAACGAACGAGTAATAGTGTTGTGAAACTTAACTTCCAGTGCCGTTTATGTAAATGTTAACTTTGTAAAAGTAAACTATAAATAACCGTTACGGTGAAAGTATTTAGTGAATGTTTACAGAACTCCGCTATCGTAGTGGCCTTGCTCTTTATCTTGCACCGGTGAATGCTTTTCGAACTGTATCGTTTTCAATTTTGAACGTTGTTACCAATTTGTGATAGCTTCGTTGGCCGTGATTGTTATATTTTTTTGTAAAATAGCCTTTGTAAAACAAAATATGGTAACGATGTGCCTTAGCCTGTAATATTCGTGTTTTCGACCTACCGTAAACGCAAAAATACTGCGTGTAAGCGCGTGAGTCACCGACACAGCTATGCAATGCCTGATGTTCACTTTATTGTTGGCACTGCTCTCTTTGCCGGAGCCCGCACCTGCCTGGAGGGCCAACACGTAAGATATTAGCCACGGAACTTGAGTTTTCATTGTGTACAGAATAGTAATGCGTTAAGGGTAGCTGATAGTTCAGTGAAGAATGATAATTGCTCTGGCATATCCAATCTTCCTTATGGAATTCTAAATTAATTAAATAAATATTTTACTGTATTAACTTAAATTTATAACTGTTCGAAATTAAGGATTTTTAGATTCCAAACATGTTAAGAGTTGTCCTAAATTTATACAGATAACGAGACATTGTATGTTTATATATAGACCGATGTTCACGTTGAAAGTAACAAAATTAATTATAGTTTAGCCGAAAATAGGTACTTTTCTTGTTCATATGAGTCATAAGGAGCTTACACTTTAATTACTACTGTTAAAATTAATGTTCTCAACATAATGGATGAAGGTTTAATTACAACATTTTATGATATGGGGACTAAAATGAAATATAAGCTGTATTCTCATTTGAAATGAAACCTGTGTAATTCAACAAAGTAAATAAGAACCTACATAACTATTTTTAATAATGTTAATCATTTTCAAATAAAACGATTGTTGTGTGATCGAGCAAATTAGCTTTCTAAAGAAATAACGTTAAAGTTTCTAAATGAAATTAGCAGGTAATCAATGGAGAGTCTCAAAAGTGTGAACAACTTTCTTGTTGTAGAGTAAAAGCTTGGGCGAGGACCTTAGGAGACGAGCTATGGACACTTCGCGAAGCACTTACCAAGTCAGATCAAATTAGAATTGTAAGTAAATTATTTCACGTATATTTCGCTTCATTTCTTTGTGTTTACTCGTAACTTTTGCCGACAAAAGTTTCTCAATTTGAAACCAATTGTAAGAAACCGAGGTCCAATATCGAAAAGATATCCTTTGGGATTATTTCGGCCCTTCGTTTAAATCTATTCAAAGCGATCAATGATTCGATGAATCAGTTTAACTTTTTAACGAATCGCTTTGGCAACGAATTCCTTGGGTATTTACTGCTTATGTTTACTTCGTTTAAACCGTTATGAACTAATTTAACATTTTTAATGCGATTTTGAGACTTAATTTTAATATTTTTTGATTATTATTGACTTGTTAAAATAAATTGCCTGTAATATAAGCAGACATTCTGAAATACATATCTATACGTATTACAATTTGTTTGAATGATAATTATTTTTATTTATTAATGCGTAAGTATTATTCATGTAAAATATGTCGAAAGATTCCCTACTATTAATTAATTGAATGTAATTTAAAGTAAATCAATATTGAGGGACATTTCTATGCACACGGCATCGGATCTCAAACTAACTATTAATAAATAAATTAAGTACTGTATACTATTCATTCTACGAATATCTATCAAAATAAACAAAAATGAAATGTTCTTCGTTAGTAAGCGCATCACTAGAGATTCGCTGGGTCAATATGGCTATATTTTAATTAAAATGTTTCTAGGAAAATAATAAATGAAAAAGTTTCCCGGAAAAAATAAATCTGGGTTAATTGAAAGTGCTATTTCCTATGAAATATTTGTATGAACTCACGATTCAATGCCACATTGAAATGCATACCAGGAACAGCTGGTATATAATGAATTTACAGACAGACTTTGAAAAAACATATTTTATACTAATAATGGACAAAAATATTTGTCCTGGGCCTGGCTAGGAATCCAACCCACGAGATGTGACGTACGGATCTTGCCTCCAACTGACACGTCTAGATCAACACGTCTACATCAACTTATAATACTGTGGCCTGGTGCTAATAGGGCAAATATCAATAATCATTATTTTCAGTTATGAGCTTTATTACAATAAACTGGTATTACAATCTCGTTTCATACAAAAACGTACATTGGCCCTTTTAGCACCAGGCCACAGATATTATAATAACTTAAAAATAGGGTATCATATAGACACGCAATAGAAGTGAAACTTTTGTATTACAGGGAACCATTTAATTATTCATCAATCACTTTTTAATAGCATAGATTATGTTTATCATTAATTTATTATTCGTCACATAAAAAGGTTGCGGATTACAATTTCAAAGCCCTCCCATAACAAGTTTCATTTCAAAAATTACTCATAAATTATAACCTCGACGAACGATAGGATGATGCTTCACTTTAGATATGATTTCAGAGATACAAACAAATGAACGCGAGCGTAAAGAAGAAAGATGGAAAGCAAATATTGGAATCTTCTCTCCGTTCTGTTAGTACTATGCTCACGAGGAAAATCAATGCAGTCAAGGTAAACTATGAATAAAAATCATTGGACATTTCTTACAGCACACTAAGATGAGCTTGTACAATGGTAACTTGAAATAATAACAGATTTTTTATATTTTATTTTTCTTTATTTGGGACAGCAACAGTCTTAAACTATACAAACTTACATGGTTTGAACTTATAATTATGAGACCAATTACAGCTATCCACGTACGAAAATGGATTTTTTTACCAATATCTTACATATCACTAGTTTGAAGCAAACAACAAATATAAGTATGAGTATTATACAAAAATAATGAAAAAATTACAATAATAACAACAATATGCTATATATTTATTTATGTGAGTGTGTGTGTGAGGGTGTGTATAAATATCCCAATAAATAAATATCCCAAGACATTCTTCACACATGGTTACTTGATCCCAAGTTAAGCAGAGTATACTGCTTGTAGTATGGCTACCAGGTAACTGATATACTACATATACTACTTTTTTAAATACATACTTATATAGATATTTACACCCAGACACAGAACAAACAGACATGTTCATGCACACAAATGTTTGTCCTGGGTGGGAATCGAACCCGCGACCTTCGGTTTGGCAGTCAGGGTCTCTAACCACCAAGCCAACTGGCCCGTCAAATGCCCGTCAGTGTATGATATACTACAAGAACCTACTTGCTAGAACCTTCTTACTCCAGTTCTAAAACCTTTTGCTTCTTTCCAATGGTTTTATTTCCCAGGTTTTGTGGGAACTTAACTTTTCCTGGTATACAAAGGTCCCGGTATTGATCTAGAACGTATTCCATTAATATATCAAAATTTTATTAAAACACGTATACAAATAAACATTCACAAATTTATAAATTTATAATATGTAGGGTAACACGCCCTATACCGCCATACATAATGTTTGTCCTTGGATATCGAACCACGAGTTAGAAAGAAACTATGGATACCAGTACAATATGCTGTCGAAAAGATTACTTCGCTATTTGGCATGTTTATGCGCACGTTTTCCATTTTATTTGGCTTTTATCGACTATAAATGCGGTGTTTGTTTCCATATATATCCAAGGTCATTGTCTTCATGCATATTTCATTATATTTTTTCTTTTTCCTTTGTGAGGTTCGAGCTTCTAACATGTAGAGTTATAAGATAAACACTTTTACTTCCAGAAGCTGGGTTCTTTGTTCAAATTGTTGTGGTTATTCTAAAAGTTTTAGATCTATGTTGCGGCTTCGGGCTCACGGGCCGTCAGAACATGCAAATTACTGCTTATTTAGGCTTCTACAGTCACTGTCCGTCTATCTGTTAGCGGGCTGTATAACGTAAACTATATTATGAAGAATTTTCACAGAGTGTGTATTTCTATTGCCGTTATAATACCAAATAATAAAAATGTAATGTCTTTTTTCGGCGTTTGGTAAAATATTATTTATGTACGAAACCCATCGTGTGCAAGTCCGATTTGCATTTGGCCTGTTTTATAGTAGCATATGTACTATATATAAAGTCTATCTTCTCATGTTGAATTTGTATAGCTGTCTATGCAAACTGCCTGTACAGTTTAACGATCACACCGTCTCCTTTGATACGATCATGAAAGACTATTTAATTATCTGCCGTAAAAGCCTCCTATATAACGTCCAAGTATATTAATGGACGTAGGGATTGAGCGCTTTATCGAATCATTTCCTTTTATGGTGAAGAGGATATGTGAGGTACACGTCCTATCTTACAGATCCTACTACATACTAACTATATTAATAATGAAATACATTATCATTTTTTTATACTACATGGGCCGACAAACAAGCGGACGGTCCAACACTAGGAGCATCGCTAATGCGTTGTCGACCCTGAGACGTGAAGTTGTTAAGTCTCATGTGCCAGTAATTTCACCGGCTCTCTTACCTTTCTAACCGAAACACAGTAATACAAGTGCACTTCTGCTTCACGGCAGAAAAGGGTAAGGTGGTAGTACTTCCCCGGACGAACTCTGCACTGAGAGCTCTACTACGCGTATTTATATTTATATATATTATCATGAAACACCTTACACCTAATTTGGGTGTTTTAATATAGTTTTAAACATATTGGAGTAATTAAGAAACAGTATACAGAATATATTCTATAGACTAGCTTTATAGGTCTGAATAATTAGACAAATAAAGGGCTAGACGTATAATGTCAGGCTCAGTGGCTTTTACGCTCACGGCGTTAGAACCGTTCGAATTAGTTGGTAATTAAGCACAGGATTAAATACCTTCTACTTAAACCTTTTTTATGGGTTACAATTGTTTAGGGATTTCTCTTTTATTTATGAGCTACTAGCTGTCCCTTGGTTTTACCCGCGTTCCTGAGGGATGAAACATTTTCCCGGGATAAAAAGTTGTTAAAATGTTATTCCAATATATGCTCTATCTAAGTGCCAAGCTTAATCTAATTCCGTTGTGTAGTTTTTGCGTGAAAGAGGAACAAACATCCATACATACAAACTTTCACATTTATAATATTAGTAGGATGTACGTACTTACGTACTATAAAACTATGGTAGTGTGTGTACCACCAATGTTATATTTATTGCATATGGTTGATAGGTACCAATTTTTTAAATTGATCTGATAACATTTTGTACTCCATTTAATTACTTAAAAAATAAGTGGTAATCGCTCACTTGATCAATTAAGATATAGAAATAAAACAATATTATATATATAAACTTATAAAAATAATAATACTAATCTTGTTTAAATATGTATATTTCGTATTTTTAAAATGGAACAAATTCTTAAAAATAGTATTAAAGTATTTTTTGCTCTGAGTAGGTGTACATACTATCCACACAAAGTAGCCCCGTATCTCTGAGTTATAAAACATGTATGCTTTGGGGAATGGCACGCAAATTATATACACACATACGTGGTTCTGGCTTTAGTTGAAAAATTTACCGGAAAAGTACCCGAGACGCTAAATTCCAAGGCATAAGAAGGGTGGAACCACATTGGGTCTAACTTTACACTAGCTCATAACGATATCAGGTAGTCTGGTCACCCACGGACTCTGTTGCATAATTGAATCGACATCGGTAAAAGTTTCAATATGTATTCTGACAACCGATTGCATATAAATATTTCTGCTTTATTATATTCAAAGCAAAATACATAACTTTGAATTGTGAGTAGAGTTCGGAGAATTCACTAAGGTATTCCCTTTTACTACTGTACTATATACTGTACCAACATACTCTATTTTAATGATCTGGGTATGTTTGTTTTAATCCCTTATAGTTATGAAAGCTTTGCCTGCTGTAGTGGGCGGGTGAAAATCAATAAGCCAAGATTCCAATTTTACTGTTTTGGTAGATGTATCTAGCTATTCATATTTTACCAAAGTACTATGAATGAAATTCTGTTTTTAGTGTATTCATGCGACAGCAGAACAACTGGCAAAGGAGTTCAATTACACACTTATTAATGATCAACAATTTCCTATTGAATACTGCTCAGCGAAGTATTCAAAGTTTTTCTATGAAGATCCTGACGAGGTACCAGATCAAGAGGAGTTTGATCGTCCTAAATTTGCGAAGAATAATACTGATTACATGAACATTACGCTTGAGAAAGATTCCCATTTTTACGACATAAATGTCAATACGAACACAAGCTGTGTTCACGTGCCGACTAATATTTTTTATAGAGGTAATAAACTAAGATGAGGTTTTATTCTGAAGTATATAAAATTCATACATTTCCAACTACAGTGTTGTGATTAAAATTTGTTATTGCAGAGAAGGATGCCCTTAATGCTATTTTATGGTCCAAAGGACTTAATGAAATTTTCATAAAAAACTATCAGTCTGACCCATCGCTGTCGTGGCAATACTTCGGCAGTGCACATGGAATATTACGCTTTTACCCTGGCATGCCTTGGAACTCAAAAGAGGTTGACATATATGATTGTCGAGTGAAGTCTTGGTACATAGAAGCAGCTACATGCTCCAAAGACGTGATTATTCTTTTTGATGTTTCTGGATCCATGACCGGATTTAAAAACTACGTCGCAAGAAGGACTCTATGGTCACTTCTGGATACCCTATCGAACAATGATTACATCAATGTTTACACATTTAAGAAGGATGTGAAAGAAGTGGTCCCATGCTTTGTTGGTCTTGTGCAAGCAACTCCTGAGAATTTGAAGACTATTTGTGATACACTGGAGCCAACCGATGAGGGAAAGAAGCACAATGTCCCATTGGATGGAAACGCGAATCTTACGTTGGCGTACATAAAAGCTTTTACGACACTCAAAGAGGTTTGTGAGATAGGTTTAAACTTCATGGAGTCTTTACTTTAACTCTGTTAAACTTAATATGGTAAACGATGCAATAGCTTTAAAAATAAAAAATCTAATTAGGTAAATAACTCGAATAAAATTTCAGAGAAGGGCACATTGCAACGTGAGCAGTACTCAAGGATGCAATCAACTTGTGATGGTAATTACTGACTACGTCCCTGGAAATTTAACTGAGGTTTTTGACGAGTATAATAGAGAAGTTGTTGGCAATAACACTTACATACCTGTAAGGGTATTTACCTATTTGATTGGCAAAGAAGTGACACATGTAAGGGAGATTCAGTGGATGGCTTGTTTAAATAGAGGTAAGTTTTCTGGCAGAGATACGAAAGTTGGAAATACAAACAACGATGAATCAGTCGACATTCTTAATGTTGTCTTAAAAATACCTTTATTTTCAGGATACTTCGTGCACATCCATTCTGTGGAAGAGGTACAACAGCAAGTGTTGAAGTACATCAACGTAATTGCTCGCCCCATGATTTTGTCAGGGGAAATGCCACCGCCGACCTGGACTCATGCCAACATTGATAACACAGTACGTTCAGCCTCCTCACTATATAGCTTAACTTTTTTCGTGAACGCTTAGAGTAATCAGTGAATTATATAACTTATACCATTAACATAAAGTTCATTTTGGCGTGGGTGTCCACTATATGGCCATAACGTACATTATGCAATGTTAATCTATAATGGAGTTAAGGGCTTTGTTATTAGAGTATATAATCAGTATGTCTTAGTAACGTGCTCGACAATAAGTATCCAAATGTCATTAGCAGCCTAGACCTACTTAGAAACCTTTGATGGAAATACCTATTGAAGCAATTAGGTTCCTCCTTTAGATTGCTATGCTTGTTTTTGGAAAAATGATCAAGTTTCAATTAAAAAGGGCAAAAAATCGACATAACAGTTATTTACGTGGCAATTTGAGGAAAAATTACTTAAGACTACTATTATGTATTGCTTCTCTATTTGGTTCGTACTGGCTATAATAGCCATTCTCATTCTTCGCTAGAGCTTAAATAATCACAACAGTTTCAATTTAAATAACAAATTAGCTACATAGCGTGTCTGTCTTATATTAACTCAAGGTTGCCAAACTATAATAGTATTAGACTCTCAGTTTTAATGAGTATTTTTCTTTTTCAGAGAACAACTCAATGGGATGTCAGTAGTGATGTGAATAAGGTACGTGTTTCTTAAAATTATAATATAAGTAAATATTAGATAAAATAAAATTTTCTGTCAATGAAAATATAATGATATTAAAACGTTTGACATAAAAAGTATCAAATAATTCAACAGAAGCAGTTTTTAGCCTCTGAGAATCTGTCGATTGAGCCGCTTAATTTTCCTTTACAAAGCCGCCGTTGCGTACAAATCTCATTTAACACCACGATCGTGATTGTGAAGGATTTATTCATAGCTTTAGAAGTGCTTTAGACGTTATTCCATGTGACTTCTACCTTTACCGATGATAAAATTCTCTTTGTGTACCGCTAAGTGTACCGTAAGGCCACTTCTCATTATGTAAAAAGAGATTTTGCTCGAAATAATTGAACAAGGACAATGGCAAATTTCCTTGAAAAGTTTGGCTTATAATTAGACGCCGGGATAAGAAAGTTCTTTTGTAACTTAATTAGTGTTTACAGCTAGTAATGAGTTCAGAGTTGGGGGAAAGAGAGAACGTGTTGATTAATCTTTGATTAAATAAGATTATTTTTCTCTTTTATTTCATATATAAAACTAGCGCTAGACTTTCAGAAGTATGTATATAGCTTGATTCTATGACTTGCCTAGATAAACACAATATGCGTGTATAGTGGGTAAATTAAGGGCCGTCATTTTGGTCGTCGGGTCACCCATGCATTAGTTGTCCCTATGATAAGCCTACATAGGATTTGTGTGCCTAACAACTTTAGCCAGATCTTCACTGAGATTGTGGTCAAACGCAAGCCGTCGTGTCAATACTAATTGTTGGAAGTAAAAAAACACATGCCTGTCCATCTCTTCTCGTCTCTTCTCTCTCGTATGTCTGTTTCTTCTTTATTATTAATATTTTTAAACTACGAAATAGACTTTGTTTTCACCAACATTTAGTGAATTTCTGGCGAAAGGTGTATGTGTAGGTATAACACATTGATATTATATAGCTCAAGCGACGCCGGGGCGAGTCGGTAGTTAATAAATAAAATCTCACACAAATGACTTTTATCTGAAGTCTAAATTTGCGTATTAAATAACAAAATTAATATAAAAAAAAATGGTGTTGTGGGACACCCAGATAGGAACGAAGTTCCTTATTATAAATAATATGAGAAAGTATAATTTTGTGATTATTTAAATAAAACTTATTTAATAAGTAATATTGTTTCCTAAAAAAATATTTTACTTAGTTCATTGACATAATACATACTTCTTTCAATTCAGTGCGATTCAAAATTTACTTTTAACTTATTCCTTTTCTTATAATAATTACTAATTATACTAATTTATAAATGGAACAGAATTTTAAACATGTTGTATGTAGCCTTTAAATAAATTATGAAAAAAACAAACCCTTTAATGAACCATATCATTTAAATTTCGAACGTAACAATATGAAAAAAAGTGTCGTTACAACTTTTCGTATGATTTTTTTCCTTTCACAACGCGCGATAAGGAACTTCGTTCCAAAAGACCGCGACACCATAATGTAGGTAAACATCCAATGAATAAATCATACATAGGAAAATGGGTCGCTAGTCCAAAACATAAGCAAAATTTACAAGGAAATATCTTTTATCTCAGTTCTAAAATTTGTGTAATAAATGACCAAATTAATATAAAAAAGACAGCGGACCAACATTTCTATAACCAATTAACAAATTAAAGATACATTTTTAAAGCACATATAACAATGGTCAATATACTTTTTTAAGATCGGAATATTAAAGGCTCAGACTAACAGAATATATAGGTAGAATCGTGAATGTGACTACGTCATCGCGTTATCGGACCCTACTAACGAATTCTAGTTTCACTTATATGGAAATGATGGTTGGCCGCAGAGCAATTCGGGAGCGAAAGGTCGAATGCTACCAACCCGTATAATCCAAGAGCTCGTGTTTATTCCCATATACTATTTTCGTGAGCCAAACAAAGGGTTGGTTAGGTTGTTTATATTTGCATAATTTGGTTCCATTATTAGATAGTTACTCTCACCGAAAAGTCAATCAAATGTATGCTATGATTTAATCTAGTTCGAATGAGGTTTTAGTTGGTTTAGAACAGCGAATAATATTAACGTTTTGTACGTTGTTTTCTTTTTTATTGAATTTAAATATATTTAGTACCCTCGTGCTTTGAACAAACAAGCGACAGTAAAAAGAGACAAACACATGCATCTATAGGATTTACCAAGCAGTGGAATGAGATAGGTGTATAGTGTTCTGTAGGTTCCACTCCTACTACGTGTGATTATATTTATACTTAATCATCTTTATATCAGCCCACGGATGTCCCTGAACGTAGGCCATCTCCAAGGATTTTTATAGCGAACGGTTTGGCGGTGTCCAGCGGCTTCCACCAACTCTGACCAGGTCGTCGGTTCACCTGGTGAGAAGTCGTTTGGCCCCTTTCGGTTCCACGTCGCCACTCAAAAACTTTTCTTCCCAATCGGTTTACAGTTCTTCGAAGATGTGTAATTGCCACTTCAGCTTACTGACTGTATGAGCTGTGTCTGAAGATTTTTTTCTATTGCGAATGTCCATGTTTCGGACCCTGTTGCGTTGAGAAATTCCGAGTATAGTCCAATCCATAGCTCGCTGTGTAACTTATGCATACTTCTAAGCTATTATTGTATGCAATGAAGTGAAATAGAACAAGTGTAATTTTGCAATTCAAGTCGCTTTTCAAACATAAAAGTCGATACAAAAGCTCCTAGACTACCTACGCTGTCAGTGCCCCTCATCGATTACGGATGGGTAGAAAGTACCTGGGAAAAATTTACCGAATTATCGTTATAGGATGGGTGCGGTAGGAATTTCCAATATAAAGGGATCTTTTTAACCAACATCAAAATGAAGAGGTACTAAATTCGAGGATACTTGGAACTCTGGAAATGTGAATCGATATCGATTCTGCTACGGGCTCTAAATGAAAATATAATTTGACTATGCACTTTGAAGATATGATAAAAGTATTCAGCTATAAGCGAAACGATTATCAGATTATTATAATCATTGGTTAGGAAAGCAAATGTGAAAAGCATTGAACACAAAAAAGACAATCAAGAAATAATTCAATATTCATAACCATTTATTCAGTTTAGGTCGAAGGGACTTATGAAGGTCACGCTTACTAAACTTGTAAATTCAAAAGTAAGCCTTCAACTTTTATCGAAAGAATAAAACAGATATCAAAAATAACTTACTAAATTCAGATAAGATTATTTGAAAAGTTAACTATAAAATTCTTGGTTTAACGTTGTAGCCCGACGAGGACAAATTGGTGACCTCAGTGGCAATCCCTGCGTTTAACTACAAGTATAACAAAGAGAAGAACGACGCGATGCTTCTTGGAGTAGCTGGCACTGATGTACCGATTGACAGCATCGCTAAGCTCGCACAACCACATCAGGTAAGAGAGTTACCGTAGCTAAGTGATCGTCCACTGGTTGAAGATCGACCACAACCATTAAGCATAGGTTTTACTATTTATTTTTATTGATAGCACTAATTCATCAATAGTTACCAAATAAAATTTTATTTAAAACTAGCTGTACCCTGCCACGCTTAGCTATGGCACATTGTGTTTGAATGGTTGAGAAATGAAACAAAACAAAGACGGTCGCGGATATGTGACTGATGCAAAAAATTGATAAAAAAAATCCTTGATGCGGATTATATATCATACTAAAATTTCAGCTCGATCGGTGCAGAACTTTTTGAGTTTTTGAAGCGTACACAAACCAACATAACATTTTTATATATATAGATTTACCTCTTCTTGGTTTCCTTATATGTATTTATATATATATTTTATGCATTGCTTATATGTGTTGGTCTTCCAATAAAAACCAAAAGAAAAAGAATTTCAAACCAAAGAGAAAATGGTACATAATTATTTTGTCTATGGCTACTTATGTAATAATATTCAAATGGCGCACAGGGTATCATAAAAATATTGTGTCTAACTCATCGTTTCATTCTTGGTCACGTGAATCGACCTTGAACTGAAAGGTCTTAAAAAGTCATTGAACTTCTTAATGCCTACAAAGAACTTACCAGGTACACAGGGTTGATCAGAAAAGTATCCTTAAGCCTCTTAGAAGCCCACGTAAACAATTTTTTTTCTAGTGTCTAGATTTCGTCTCTATTATAGGTATTCTTACATTTAAATTGAAAGGGACTAAAGTTGTCGAAATCTAAAAGAATGTCATAGTAAAATAACCTTTATGGCTTTTGAGATAAGGTTCATCTATAGATCCAATGGTTAGTTGTATGAAAATGCTGATGAACTTTATGATATCGCCATTGGGTTCATATTTCTATAACATTCTAACCTTTAAAAACTGGCTATTTAACATGACAACTTTAATGTCTGTATACTACTCAATTCTATACAACATCAAAACATGCCGTACATTGCGCCATATCGCTACAGGTTTCAAACAATTGCTTCAAGTACCGATTATTGGATGTTGCAAAGATCTTACAATGTTATTCATCGCAATCTAAAGTATTGAAATAATTTTTCATCACTTTTTCAGCTCGGTGTCAACGGGTATTCGTTCATCGTAAGCAACAACGGGTATCTGCTGTTGCATCCATTGCTCATCACTACCGTAAGTATATCACATTAGTTCACCTTATTTCCTCTATTTTTCACCCACGGTTTTCTGATCCCTAACTTAGTATATATATAGCTATGGTAATCAAATCCATACTAATATTATACTTACATTATAAAGAAGTAAAGTTTGTGTAATCTCTGTACCTACTGAACCGATAAAAAAAATCTTCATTAGAAACTTACTACATCTTTATTTATCCCCGTATTCTCACGGGAACGGAAACTATGCAGGTGAAACCGCGGGGCGCTGTTATAACTAATATATAATACAATATACCTATACTTATTTTATTAGCTTCAATCGTAACTAACAATGTAATAAAATCTTCGAAGTCGATTTTAACTTACTTCTAATTGTTCTATCGATTCGAAACTTTGCAATGATGTGGGATCCAGAAGACGATACAAAAAATTAAGCCTACAGAGTTGATTTCATGATAGGGTTTAGTGGAACTCTTCGTTGGTTACAATTAAAGCCGTTGAGTTTAGGCTCATTTGTTTTATTTTTACGAGTCCTATACATTCCATTCGATAACGATTGTCTCATGATGGAGCCAGAAGGAGATAGTGGAACTCTTCAGTGGCTAGTTTAACCCTCGAGGGCTCTTTTCGTTTGTTAATACCTATATGTGTCCTATGTAACATAGGCCTATAGTGTGTTTTTTTTTACTAATTTTGATAATAAATACATACGAACACAGAATCAACATACATGTTTAAACACAATTGCTTGTCCTGGATGGGAATCGAAACCATGACCAATGTTTTAAAGAATTATAATATATGTTACGAGTAATAGATCCACAGATCAAAGATATTAGAAAGTAATTGGTATTTTACTATTGGGTTTATATTATTCGTTCAAATAAGATTACACAGACTTTTATCCGAAATAAAATTCACTTATCGAATAAAATCCAATCGATGCGTCATGATAAGGTAACTGCCACTGAAAAGTGCCAGTAGCCGTCGTCTATTTCGTCAAAATTGAATTGTCCAATGTAATATAGTAATTGGTTTTCATCTTATGTTCGCTCACGTAGTGTATACTAAAGCTGTAGCGATCTAAAAGGCCTGGTTTTACAGCTTAATATGTCATTGTAAATGCATCTTTATAGCTTGTAACTTATGGTTCATATTGAGGCTGATGGACCTTATTATATAGCCATAGGGTTAATTTTTCTATGATTTTATAAGCTGTGAAAACGGACCCATTAAATCTCGAAAATTTTAATATACACAATGATAAAATATATATAGTCTTAGACAACTAAAATGTCGAGCGCTATCTAAATGTAATAATGCGTCAAGCTGTCCCCCGAGGTTTCACTAACATAGATATAGACATAGTTCGATTTATGAACGATTGAAAATGTAGATATGTAATAAATCCAAAATTTTGATCCTATCCAAACATTTTCGTGAGATAACAAAGCCGTTAGACGTATTAAAAACAGTAATGGGATATTTAATATTAAGTTAATATTTTGTAGTTATAGGTTTTCATATCCTGAGACAGTCTTCACACGCAGCTATCCAAAACCAAATGATGCAGAGCTTGTACTTTTATATACTTTTTTTAAATTATACAGAAGATATTGTAGATATTTACACCCAGACACGACAAACAGACATGTTCATCCTCACAAATGTTTGTCCAAAACAAATACCTACAGCATGATAACTATCTAACCATACCATTCCTATTCCAACAGATAAATGGACAACTGCAAGATAATTACAACAGCGTAGACTTCGTGGAGGTGGAACAGGTGGACGACGGCAAGGGGCCTCGGGAGCTAGGGGAGAAAATCAAGATGTTGAGGAAAAGTTTGGTGAACGGTGACGACGGCCACATCGAGCAAGTTGAAGTGCTATACCATTATGATAATATGAGGTAAAATAAAGAGAATATAAGTTAAAACCCATCAAATAAAAATGATAAGATAGTCTTAAATATAGACTTCTTTGGCGTGATTGATAAAATCATTGCCTTATGCATTCAAATAAATTTTAACGTTTGAATAAATACATTTTGTGTTGCATCGGTGGGCTGAACTCTTCCCTCCGCTAAAAATAGAGTCTGATCAGTTTTCCCAAACACAACAAAAGAAGAATAGCCAGTATATGTCAGTGGTACGTCGAATGCCGTGGCTTGGGTTTGAATCCTGTTGTGAGCCTTAGGTAAAGGTAAACATTGTGAGGATTTTAGAATGGTGGAAGTTCCCATAGCTACGCTTTTGAGCCAGTTTCTTCGGAGCTTTGTGCGTAGCGGCCCAGGCCACATCTTTGCGTAGTATAATCAGATTATGTACCAACACAAGTGTATGCATAGAAAGAACTGTCATTGTTTATTTTCTTAAATATACAAATATTAACATTTCAAGCGTATATGATATACCTTTTATATATTAATTAAATTGGAACTCTATACATATTAACATAAACAAATATATACATTGAAAAATACAAAAGCACTTAAAATTACTTTAGTTACTATATTAAGTACACTAATAAAACAAAACCGAAAATTTTGCTAAAATAAAAGGTCCTCTAAATGCCCCATGGTACCCATGATACTAGCGGCGTTGCCCCGTTGGATGGTTAAGCTTAGTCTCTGGGCAAAATAGTCTGGCTCTCAAGTCCCCAGAGGCTAAGACCAAACGCTTGCCTATATCCTCAAAGGCACATTTTGTGTCAGATGACCATGGGCCCATGGTATATTATGTTTCTGTAAAAGCTCGAATAGTGGTAAATCTTAGATCTTACTTGTAAATCTTAAGATTACCGCCATCATTTAGTAAATGTAAGGATTTATATGAACCGAACCTAATCGTAGAATTATCGAGAGTGTGCTGCTCAAATTTAAAATTATTACAGTGTAGTTTGTACTTTTACCGCTATTATTTGGTTAGGTTCTTCTGGGAAATGTAAAGAATTACCGTTGCTATAACATTAACAGTAACACGTCATCCCGTTTAAATAGAGCTACTTACAATTCCTTTTTTATGTATTTTCAGGAGAATATCACGAGTTGAACACGATTACTTCTTCAACCAACTAGAGGGAACCCCCTTTTCCATGGGAATATCGTTGCCCAAGAAATACGGAGACACTGAACTTCTTCTTAAGGACAATCCTCTTGAGGCAAAGCAGGGGAAAGACATAACTGGCATCAATGTAACTGATTACTTCAGATTCAGTTACAGAGTTCATCCAGATTGGTAGGTACCTATACATTTAATGCAAAGTATCCATTAATTTCCAAAAGGACTTAAGTATGTAGAAGAGTAGTGTCTGTAATTGCAATTTTTTGGGAAAGAATATGTTGAGGGGTCTAATTGAGCGATACTGAAGCGATCTAGTTGATGGATTTCTATGAAATTTGAGGTACAGGTAGATTACGATCCTTGCCAACATTAAAGTTACTTTTTTTTTTACTAAAAAACGGGTAACATCGCAGGGACGGCTAGTACAGGGTATATAATATTATATAAGGTACTATATCCGTTATATAGAATTCGTTCAGCCGTTATTATTAATAAGATATATGTGCTCAGGATATAACTAATGTCTATTAATATTTTCGCTGTAAAAAATTATTGATATCACGCAAGACAAGACATTTCTAAATTGAAATTTATCTCTTATCCAACAATAATATAATAACTACAACGAAAGAACCTCTGGGCAAAACTGTTATTGGATATTTTTCGTTTTCGATGAGAATAAATAATAAAAAACCTGTTTGTTATTTTGCAGGGTTTACTGCAAATACCATTATTTGGAAGGTCACGAATCTGAAAATGCAGAAGTAGAAATGTGGAAATTTTTAGTAAGGCTGTCTAGAAATGAAATTGATATCACAAAGAAACAATACACAGAAGAGTCACAAAGTCTTCCATTTAGTGTCGAAAGTAAGTAAAAACGTTCAATAATTCAGTTTGAATTTATAGAATATAAATAATTAGCAACTGTTAGAAGTGGACAAAGACTTTTAGCTTTTTTATATAGGTATAGTCCTAATAAAGTAATGAAATGAAATGAAATATTTATTCAAATAGGCCTTCACAGGCACTTATGAATGGTCAGACTCTAACAGACTACTAGATATCTAAAGACCCAGAAATTCAACAGTATTATGTGTACACATAATTATCTCAGCTAATGCTAACTCTGGCAAGCTCTACGGGATGAACGATAAGATTGAAGATTGAGTTGGGAGACAAAAGAGTGGCTGGGTTACTCTTTAGTACCTATTAGGTACCTGTTGTTCCATCTACTGTTCTGTTTCGGTACTCATTCTGTTTTTACCACCTTCGACCACTTTATTACTTACCATGGTTGGATTGTGGTTAAACTTAAGCCTATTATAAGTATATTTAATAACTTATTTTTATATTCCTTTTGTTAACCGACTGTATTTCTTTAAATAACGGTAAAATTGTATCATGAAAATAATGTCTGGTTGTCGTGAATAATATATTATTCAATTGTAACTTCTTCTTACCAAGAGCCCGGAGCCAGGAAGCTTTTTTTTTTATACCACATGGGCCGACAAACAAGCTGACGGTCCACCTGATGGTAAGTGGTCACCGCCGCCTATGGACATTTGCAACACTAGGGGCATCGCCAATGCGTTGTCGACCCTGAGACGTGAAGTTGTTAAGTCTCATGTGCCTGTAATTTCACCGGCCCCCTTACCTTTCTAACCGAAACGCAGTAACACAAGTGCACTACTGCTTCACGGCAGAAATGGGTAAGGTGGTAGTACTTCCCCGGACGAACTCTGCACTAAGAGCTCTACTACTCGAAAAAGCTCATAGCACAGGGTAACCTAGTTTGGGCTCCTGTCTCCCACAACTAAATGTTACCTACTTGTTTATGACAAAAAAAAAAAAATTATGTGTGGGAGAAAAATAAACGAATTTTATTATTATTATTAATTTATTTTTATATTTTATTATTAAATTATTAATTTTACTTTCCAGCTCACTGTGGTAATGCAACTACACAATTAGGTAAAGACGATTATTACTGCAACGAGGATCTCGTCAAACAATTGGTGTTCGATGCAAAACTGTCTGCACCTTACTTCGAATATTGGAATGCTACTGATGCTGAAATGGATTTGGCAAAGAAATATAACGTTAGTGTGCGGTTCATAGCCACTGCTAGTGGCATGACTAGGTGGCACTACATCCATGAGCTAGATAAGAACGAACGGGTAGATGACTTTGGGGTCAGAAACAACAATTATAGTGGAGAGAATAAGTAAGTAATCTACAAAAAAAAAACAATTACCAAATAGGTCCGATTTCTAAGCACAGGTATATACAAGAAAAATAATCAAGCCACTTCTTCTCAGTTGAAGGCAGACTTCCTAAACGATAGTAACTTTAGTAGCTTCATAAGTGCTTTAGGGCCTAAACTGATAAATGGTTATTATAAATAAAATAATAAATATCCCGGGACATTCTTAACACACGGCCATCTGATCCCAAACTAAGCAGAGCTTGTACTATGGAAACCAGATAACTGATATACTACATATACTACTTTTTTTTTTCTAAATACATACATAAACAACCAGACACAGAACAAACAGACATGTTCATGCACATAAATGTTTGTCCTGGGTGGGAATCGAACCCGCGACCTTCGGTTTGGCAGTCAGAGCGCCAAGTCAACCAACCAAGCCACATGGCCTGTCAATTTATTAGATACTTTTAACTAAATAACACTTGGTGTGAGGTTGATAAATTAAGAATGCTGACCTCAGTATTAATAATGTCTGGCATCTACTTAGGCTACACGCGTCGAGTCGAATCAAATAAAATGCACCTTGTGCCGTAAGATGGCAGATTGGCAAGTAATCCGCAAGGACGATTTGGTTGCCACTCATCTGTACCGATGACGCAGTCGTTTACATTCAGCCCTAGTAGACCCAAGGCATAACATTAGGCACGTAGGCATATTGTGAAAAAAATATTGATTACACCAACTATGTATAAAATCCATCTAAATAGAATCGTATTATTTTATTACAGAGTCTTCGGCGACCGTTACTATAACGCCATTGAAGAGACCTGGTACAAGGCAGCCGTCTTACAACACATGATTAACAAGGAATCATTAGTTATAGCCACACCACTACCAGTTTTGGACGATATCATAAAAGACAAGCCATCTGTGTTGAACAAGGACGGAGATATAACTCTGACGGCTAGTTATGCTATTTTCTACAAAGATGGTGATTCTGAAACCCCAGCGTCAGTCGTTGGCTTTGAATATTCATACTTACAGTTTTATGAACGGTTCCTAGATATAACTAATATGAGTTGGGATGGTAAAAAGGTAGTTATAGTCTTAACTATAATTTATAACACTATACAGAGAGTTTTGGGTATATGGGGAGGGAAATCTCCGGAACGCTACACCTATCATTCACAAAATACATTTACTGTTAGAGAACTAGAGTATTACCCGAGTACACTTGAAATCTCTTGCGAACGGGAGTGAAACCGTGGCATGGTAGCTAGTACTGTGTCAAATAGATATCCTTTTTTTTAAACAAAACGATAAGGGAGGTCTTCTTATTATTCTTAATATCTTCGTATTTATTTTCCTTCCTCAACAGCAGGTCAACTTGCTTTTATGTGATTCAAAGAGATATATTACTAGGTTTTGAAATACCATTTATGTTCTATTAAAACGTTCATTAAACGAGGTGAATAATAAGGGTTATTCTAGGTTCCTGAGATAGACCCGATTGTGTCCTCAAATGGCTATTTAACCTACTTAAAAATGGATACACAATGGTGTATCGAACCTATCTATACCAATATAATATTAATATATAAAGCTGAATAGTTTGTTTGTTTGAACGCGCTAATCTCAGGAACCGCTGGTCCGATTAGAATTTTTTTTTCAGTGTTGGATAGTGCATTTATCGATAAAGACTATAGGCTATACTAGCTGTCCCCCGCGGTTTCCGTGTTCTCGAGTGAAGTAGCATTTTCCCTGCTCACATATATACATAAATAGAAAATGCCCTGAAATAACACAAAGGATATTGTTTGTGCCGAGAAAATGTTACATCTCCCGGGAACGCGGGTAAAACCGCGGGGGAAAGCTATTATCTATATAGATATATATTCATAACTGTTCCTAGCGATAGATAGCCTAGTAACTCCCTTTTTTTCAGGAAATCACTTGCGACGGTGAAGTTTACAGTTGCTACGTCATCGATAGCTCAGGATACGTGGTCTTATCACAGGATAAAAATGACGTGGGACAGTTCTTCGGGACCATCAACAAATACGTATTGCAGTCATTCATAGACAAGAAGATATTTGATCACGTGGAAGTATTCAATTACCAAGCTCTGTGCCCCTTGTCTGTGCTTCCTGATAGGAACAGCGCTTGGTCTTTGACCTCTGTGAGTGACCTTAGATGACCTACAAATTGGCCTTGAAAATATAAATATTCTGGGAAGCTTTTTACATACAGCTATCTCATCCCCAAATTGAGCTGAGATTTACTGCTTGTACTATGGAAAACAGATAACTAATATAGTACATATCAAATAATATACGTAAATACAAATCTACTTATAAAGATATGTCCCCCGCGGTTTTACCCGCGTTACCGTGGGATGTCACATGTAGTATGAATAAATACCTTCCTCTTCAATCACTCTATCCATTACAAAAAACCGCATCAAAATCCGTTGCGTTGTTTTAAAGATTTAAGCATACAGGGATATAGGGACATAGGGACAGAGAAAGCGACTTTATTTTATACTATGTAGTGATTAATATCCAGACTCAAAACAAAAGCCATGACCTGTGGTGTGGTAGTCAAGGTCACTAAGCCAACGGGGCAACAAGGTCCTACGTTAAACCGTGATATGTTGAAGCTTTGTCACTAGTAAATTATAATTCATTTTTGCAGCCTTTTGATTTGGCGACGAATTTAATGCGATGGTTATTCACCGAGGCCTTTTTTCTGTTAACCGATGTGTACAATGGGAACTTTTACACATTCGCCGCATTTATTGACGATGATGATGGTGAGTTTAATAATAGAAATATTTTTTACCGGGTGTTACAGTAGGAACGTAAATATAGCCTGCTTGAATACAGAAGTCAGAAAAACAAAAGAGGTTTTGGGTATTTGAATTTAGACCTCGTTCTTTTTTCGGTGTTTTTTTTTTTTATTTATGATGGGATTGCGATTGACCTCAATCTCACCTAATGGTAAGTTAAGATGAGGTCGAAGTTGGAGCTCGCTTTCCCGTTAGTAGCCTATTCACTCTTTTCTTAAAGAGCCCCAAGTTATAAATTTCTGGGAACACAGACGATAGAAAATATTGTGAGAGTAGTGCTCTATACTATATCACGGTATTAGACTGGCTATCACGCTCATGTTTAAAATCTGTACTCAGACAACTTTCTGTTTGTTTCGGCAGCTGCGCATTACTTATAAAGGTGCGACTTTGGTCAAACAATAAGCATAGCCACAGTAAAAGAGACTTTAAGAGTTGAATGCTATATATCTGTTCTATATAGTTCTATTACTTGCTGTAACACCCGGCGTATGAATATAAAGTATATTTGCAATACTGGATCCATAATCTTCTTGCTTAAAAATGGGGATGCAATATTTCGTGGCCGTAGCATCGTAGCACGTTTGTCGTAGCTTTTAGATGTATAATATTATCCCTCAATTAATTACCAATTTATACGTATAACGTGTATATGTACGTGCAATAAATAATGTACCTTTATTATTTATAGTTAATTTTTATCACTACGCCTAAAAATGCTTAGACACCTTAATTTTATACCTTTGCAATTTTGAGCGCTAAATCGATGTACCCTTCTTACTATAGTTGTAATAATATAGATATTCATGATGTATGGCAGTAATGTAGATGGCACAATGTAACTTTTCTATAAGCACTTAATATTTCTGCTTAAAATAACCGCATGGTAATCTCAATGGCAGACTATATGGAACTAAACAACCAAGAGAATACAGACTCGCCAACGACTACCAGTTCGCCTTTCGCTGAGAATGAAACAATAACGCCAAAAGAAAAGGACAACAGCCAATTCTCCTGCGACCATCGGATAAGCTTATACATCCTGAACCAGTCGTACTTCTTGGATGCAATTGAAGATGAGCCAGGGCCGTGTCATCCGGCGTACTGGGCGGCGTATGTCACAAATACCAATTTACTATTAGTCGTGGTTAAGAACGAGGAACAGCAATATGATAAGAGTTGTCGTGAGCCACCTGATACGAAACCCCGGCCGACGAGCGACTCGACAACCAGTCGCGAGCCCTGCCATAAGTTGGACCTTGGCAGGTTGACTAGGAGACGTCTTGAAGGCTGCTATACGTACCATGATAAGGTGAGATTTAAACCACGATTTTACAAATTGTTATGAGAGATTAATTTAACTATTTGTGATTATAATTGACATAAATATAATTATATTTATAATATGTACATTATTTATATCTATATATATAAAAATGAATCCCTTTTTCCCTTGGTCACGTCATCACGCGTGTACGGCTGGACCGATTTCGCTATTTCTTTTTTGTTGTGTTTGTTATTGTCAGAAGAAGGTTCTTATGAAAGAAAAAATTAACGACCATATTAACATTTCTAATGTATATTATTATGGCGTTTGACTTAACTGTCAGTTGTATGATTGACTGAATGTTTGTAGCTTCAGTAACTTTAAATTTGACCTTCATAAGTGCCCTCCGAAGGCCTAAACTGAATAAATGGTTTTGAATTTGAATTTGAATGCTCGCTGCAAATATATTCTATCGGAATGAGTCGGAATTATATTGATAATAGAATTAATTTATCATTTCTTAGTGCACATTTTACAGTCAATTAAATCGGAAAATTGTATTGTGAGTTTTTTAAGAAGTGTTTGTTCATCAGGGTTAGATCAGAGCGCCATTACACGTAATATAATATAACATCTATAAAAATATTATGGTGGTTTGTGTACGCTTCAAAAACTCAAAAAGTTCTGCACTGAATCCGCATCAAGGATTGTTTTTATCTATTTGCATCAGTCACATATCCGCGACCGTCTTTATTTTGTTTCTCATTTCTCAACCATTCAATCACATTTTGCCACAGCGAAGCGTGGCAGGGACAGTTAGTATTATATAATAGTTTAATTATCACGAATAATAAACATTATATTCTGGGTTTCTTATTTTTATTAATGATACCAATTCGAATTCAATATTCATTGAGGACAGGACAACGTCTGCCGGCTCAGCTAGTATTTTATATAAACATTTTGGTTGTAATAAAGTAAATATGGTGAAATGACAGGCACATGAGACTTAACAACTTCACGTCTCAGGGTCGACAACGCATTGGCCATGCTCCTAGTGTTGCAAATGTTCATAGGCGGCGGTGACCACTTACCATCAGGTGGACCGTCTGCTTGTTTGTCGGCCCAAGTGGCATAAAAATATATATATATATATATATATATATTTAACAGGTTTATTTAACATAAATCCTTTGTATTGCTTCTCTCTGACTAAATTTTCTATCAAACAGGAAAAAAACATCACAGCTTGCGGTCTGGGGAGCAACTTCAGAGGCAACGCAATCATATTCGTGACTGCAGCGTTAACGGCAATGCTGGCTTCCAGAATGGTCTCGTAATCCATCAAATCGATATAGGCCTCATTTCTACCTTTTTTACTTTGCCATTCAAACTTGTTGCACCCTTAAATATTTTTACTTATTGATACATTGAAATAAATAAAATTCTAAAGTTGAAATTATTTATTGATTTATTACTGTGCTATCCCTACCGATTATATGACAACTGGCCAAATAAACTGCACTAGATTCCTAAAAAGCAATACGACTTGCATCAGTTTACAAATAGCAAGTAAAATTGCTCGCAGCGATATGACCTATAATTACACGTGGCAATAACACCCTGACCCAGTCAGTCGTATCAAGGATACAGATCGATGCGACAACGTGCAGGTGGTCGAGTGAATATACAAGGTGGTTATTTGTTTTTGTGTGCGTACACTACACACACATGAATTATAGAATATCAGATGACCTGTAAGCACGAAGGGGCCTTGGCGCATGCGCGGGGAACACGCCTGCGCGGTACCCACATTAGTTAGCGTTATCAATGTTGGAAGACGGAGAGACTAGGCTTTAACATAATTAATTTTAACACACCCCACCCACAAAGTATTGAAATAACCTTCTAAAGTGTCAGTTATCAGTGAACGATATTATATTGGATACAAAGTGTTTAGATGTATAAATGTGTGGGTGTCGGTGCTTTGTTTATGATCTTCTTGTTCCTGGACTCCAGGAACTGCACCACCAATGGTCCACAAAAAAATGTCACTGTCAATATATCACTCAACTCGTAAGTCTATTATAAATTACTTACTATGACATGCGCAGTCTAATTGCATTAATAGTCGTAAGTAGGTACATTAGTATTGTCATTTTTTGCCTGTCATATGAAATATATGTTAAAATCAAAGACCATTTTGCTAAAATGTAACAATTAAACGGTACTTTTAGTAAAAAAACCTATGCCCTCGATATACCTTTAACGTTTATCATGATAATTCCTGAACCTTTAAGAAATACAGAATAGACCTTTAAAACTTATTTCGTAACACGGTATTACTCCCTGTTGATTGTTCAGTCACTTTAAATTTGACCTTCATAAGTGCCCTCCTCGGGCCTGAACTGAATAAATAGGGTCTTGAATTTTGTTTTTTTTTTAAGTTGTTGATAATAATATAATATACATATAAACGGAAAAGTTTTATTAGTTTAATTTTCAATCACGCCACAATACCTAAACATACTAAGATAAATCTTTGGACAGATATAAATCCATACCCCGGAGTAACACATGTAATAATATATTGGAGAAAACAAAAGATCTTCGAGAGCACGAGTAAAACCACAGACTGCAATGGCTAGTCTTCAATGAATTGTAATTTTTCCTATTTCAAATGCATTTTCACTAAAATCACTGTAATAAAAAATACTTTGTAATAAATTTAGTTGATTTTAATCTACTTCTCATTTTCCAATCTTTTTGAAATATTGCAAGGATGTGGGATCCTGACTTTGATACAATACTTTGCAGCCATTAAGCTGATCTGATGATGGAATCAGGATAGTTGAATTCTATGGTACAAGTTGAATAGTTTAATATTTAGGAGTTAGGCCTTGTTTGTGTTTATTACGAGCCTTAAAACATTTCGTTATATAACTTATAGCGACCTGCCCCGGCTTCGCTCAGGTGCAATGTAGATACTAGTAGATAATACATATAAACTTTCCTCTTGAATCACTCTATCTATTAAAAAAACCGCATCAAAATCCGTTGCGTAGTTTTAAAGATTTAAGCATACATAGGGATATAGGGACATAGGGATAGAGAAAGCGACTTTGTTTTATACTATGTAGTGATGGTTAGTTCCGTAGAACTATAACTAGATTCTTATGACCAAACTTCAATTAGACACTGTATTTATAGCGTTCAAGCATGGGCAGTTAAGCTTGGAACGGAGCTGTATCACTTTGGTGAATTTATTACCAGAAAGAAAGAGGTTCAAGATGTAAGTAATAATTGTTAATATATTTTTGAATAACAATTGATCTCAATACAAATTCAGTCCTAACTTATTAATTGAAAACTGAAACAAAAATAATATGTACGATCATTAGCTGAATGAATCCAAATCAACGAAATACCTGTATACCAAAAGAATTAGAATTTAAGTTATAATAGTACTGTATAGGTTCAGTAGAAACCTGGTTTGGTTACTTTACGGTTGTCGTGTGTTGATGTTTTGAAAATTTCTAACAGTAATTTACACGGACTTCGAAAATAAAAAATTGTACTAGTTGAAGGTAATGCGATTGATATTGATTATCTTATTTAGAGCTTCAAATCAGCCCAGATAGAACCGAGGGACGGGGAAAAATTAGTTCAAAGTATGTCGGACGATATTCGTTCGATGATGGAACTGAAAATCAGCGCAGTCAAAAGAATAGTTGAAGCGGCAGAAAATATGGCATTTGACAAGCAAAGTGAAGAGGTACCTGAAGATTTTCAGTTCTACAATAGTAAGGAAATGGAAGAGCCTTATGATGAAGTGTCCATAACAACCACTCCTGAAACCGATTTTAGTTTAGAAAACTGGATTACTCGACCACCAACAAAGAGTGCACATTTGCAGCAGAACCCACATTTCTCTAATATTCCTGTGAATATTAACTTTACTAGTGTCCATGTTCCAACTAATGTCTATGCGTGGGGTAAGTTATTGAAAGACGGCGTCAAACTCAAATAAATAAATGGAATCTATCTTATTCATAACAATGATGACTTTACAGCACCAGAAGTAATAAAAGGAATTCATTGGTCGGAAGGTTTGGATACGCATTTCATTAACAACTATCAAAGTGATCCTACCCTTTCTTGGCAATATTTTGGCAGCTCTACAGGATTTATGAGGCATTATCCAGGTAAATATCGCGGGACCATAGCCAATTTTTTTTTATACCACTTGGACCGACAAACAGGTAGACGGTCCACCTGATGGTAAGTGGTAGTCACCGCCTCTGAACATTTGCTACACCAGGCGCATCACCAATGCGTTGTTGTCCCTGAGATGTGAAGTTGTTAAGTCTCATGTGCCGACAACTGCTTCACGACGGAAATGGGAAGGCCATTTCCAGACGAAATCTGCTCTAACACATCTACTATTCCTGTAGTTTTTTAAATGTAATTCTTATTCTTACTTGGTATTCTAGCAATGAAATGGAGGGCAGACCCTGTCGATATTTATGACTGTCGTACACGAGCCTGGTATATGGAAGCTGCTGCTAGTCCAAAGGATGTGGTAATTTTAGTCGATCGAAGTGGTTCAATGACTGGTCAGCGTCGGGATATAGCTAAGCATGTGGTCACCAATATATTAGATACACTTGGCAACAATGATTTCGTGAACGTAATGACATTTGCTGATACTGTGGTGGAAATTGTACCCTGTTTTAACGATTCACTTGTGCAGGTATGAATAATTTTATAACATCGTCACTTTTAAAAACTTTAAGTTTTTATTGATGGTATTTATTGGTATTCCTGACACAGGTGAAGTTATTACAAATTGTGTGATGTTTATAGGCGACTCTGGGTAATCTTCGGGAGCTGAAGTTAGCTTTGGATAATTTTGAGACAATGGAGATAGCTAACTTTTCCGCTGCTTTGACACGTGCTTTTGAACTTCTTGAAATCTATAGAAATAACAGCGGTGGAGCCAACTGTAACCAGGTGATTATGCAAAATCTTTAATTTATTTATACTAAGGGAATAGATAAAAAACGTACTTTTTTATTCAAGGCTATTATGCTGGTTACGGATGGCGTTCCATACAACTACAAGGAACTATTCGAGAAGTACAACTGGAAGTATGACACCCCAGTGAGGGTGTTCACGTACCTGATAGGGCGCGAGGTAAAGGTAGTACCACTTCAGGTATTACTGTGTGTCGTAGTCATTGTGCGGACCTGCATAATGCCTTCCCTTCGTACCTACTAGCAGTACACCTAGAATGTGGTACTCTACTCTGTCTATTTCTCTATCTATTGTCTGTTTTTATATATCTGGGTGTTGTATCTGTTTGTTAACATATGGATGTACGTATTTTTACCAACATATTCCTACTTTCTTCCATCTTCATGTTGCTTAAGCTTTTAGTGCTTGGTTTGTTTTATAATCGTTATATTGTTATGTGGGTTGTTGTTATGTGCATGTACCTTTGAATGTTGATTAGATCTAATTATTAATCTTATTTAAAGCATCACTTTGAAGAGCCACGTTCGTTCTTAGACAGTTTATTATTTGTAATAAGACTAGATTATAGTTTTAGATTTATTTCAGTTGTGATTAAGTTCAGATATACAAGATAGTTGGCCATAAATAACAGCGCTGTGGTCTTAATTATTTTTTTTGATATAATTTGTAAATAATAATTGTCTTTCCACAAAGCTGCTGATTGTCATCTAACACTTTATCTAGGTAAAAATAAAGATGCACAGAGCACAATGGTCAAAGAGGATTTACTGCAGGCGAGAATATCGTAATGTCTGAAAGAATATATCTAGGTGGCGGACGTAAGAGAGGTGAAGTGGATGGCGTGCGCAAATCGGGGCTTCTACGTTCATCTAAGCACGCTAGCTGAAGTGCGGGAACGTGTGCTGGAGCACGTCAATGTCCTGGCACGCCCTCTTGTGCTTCAGAGAGAAAAGCATCCTGTTGTTTGGACACCTGTCTACGCCAATGTCACAGTGAGTTGCGTTTAGTTGTGTGTTGAGTTTTTATTCATAAAAAATTTAAAAAAAACACCGTTCTGAAAGTATTGTCATACCTAGGATCCGAAAGTAGCAGATTACCTCTGGGAGCAACGCGAGAAAGCAGAGCAAAAAGAGCGCTTCATGAGCCAAAGACGTGACAAAAATCTTTTCAATTCCGATAAAGAACAAGAGCGCAGGTGGAGAATAACTCAAGTAAGCACGAAACATATTTTTTATGTTTAATATATCAGAATTGAAAATTTTGCGTCTGACAAATGTCTCATTCAGATGAAGCAGGGTCAATACAGTGAAATTGGAAACTCGCAATATCAGCTGATGACATCAGTGTCTATGCCGGTTTACGATCTTCGACACAACGAGGTGAGTTTGCGTTGACTAAGTTATAATTAGAAATATTATATCAATGTTTAAGCTTCCCCAAACGTGTTTCAATTTATTCGAGTTATTTGAGATAGAGGTTAACTATTGGAAAATTAAAAAGAGAATTTATTTAAACATAACCATAGGTTGCTTGTACCTAAATTGGACAACTTATGTTACTCATATCTTGTGTAACTCGACTTCTGTAAGTTGTAATGTTACGTCTTTTCCAAAATTCTAAATTCTCCGTTATGCATGATCCAAAATGGACGTATCATTTATTTCAAGAAGATTATGTTTACAGATTGGTTTCCCATTTCCTACTTATTGGACGTAAGCTCTATCTCTTTCGATGTCTTTAATTTATCTCTTGCTGCTTTTACCATTTAAATGTTTATTAATAACTCCATTTTGTTTGATGGTTTCCCCTCAGAACATCACAGAGAATGTACTGATAAATGAAGCTTACTGGGTATCGGTTACCAAAGAGGTACTACTACACTTAGAAAGTTTTAATGATTTATTGTAAAGTTTTTGCAAGATACCAGAGAGTTTTTATGATTTAGTTTTGGATTTCAGTAACGGTAAAGTCTTATTTGGCCCCGTTAGCGATGCATCTGTCCTCGATAGATGTTGACTGCGGCCGGCGCCGGCGCGGTCGTCAGTCTGCTGATCTGACTGATCAATGTGTTGTTCGACCCTTTTGGCTTACTGTAGATTGTAGTTTTCTACTAGCTCGTAGGCGTAGACCACTAGGGTGTTATGATTGACTTTTCTATCAATCATCAAATTAATTTTTCTATGCAAGAGTTATGATCTATATTACACTACACACACTATCTAATAAAACATAAAGTATTTTGCCTGAATTTAGTAATGTCTTCGTAGAGGCATTTTTTAAAGATTGACTTGTATTAAGAGAAGTAAATGTAAATATTTTTCAATAAGAGTATCGTGCAGCCCCACATAAGACTCGTATGGGGCTTTTGTTATTTGAGTATCTATTGAATTTGAACTACTATCTTCTTAAGAATGACAGAACTTTTGATAATTATACTAAAACATTTTAGAAAAAAAAATAGTTTTCTCTATGAGAGAGGAGACACTTTAATTTCTAGTGGGAGTTGTTACAATGCATTTATCTATATGTTATTATATTTTATTGCATTCGTACGTCCACAACCAATCGCAGTCCATAGAGGAGAACGGCCAGAAAGAGGTAGGCCCACGCTCTCAGAGCTTTACTACCGCTGAATACCGCTGGCGACGGATGAGAGGCGAGGAATGAACCTTCTGTTAGCGCAGCGCTGCCAGTCTGCGCAGCCGCAGCACCGGTATGAGCAATCTATATTGTGTTACTGCAATGTCACTTTAGTGCCTTACTAAATTTTGTCACACCATGCGAACAAAACTGCTTTTATCAAAATTTATGTCATGATGATTTAATTATCAATTCAAATCTACTTTTTTTGATAACTTCACACACTTAATGTTTCTTGTCACCGCTATTAATTTAAACATTTCGACAGATTCTATCAAGGATTGATTACAAAGGGTATTTGACTATCAACAACAGAAACGGTAGTGGGTTTCTAGAATATAAAGAGTAGTATTTTTAATTTGATACGATTTAATATATTTGAGTAGATTTGCTAGAACCTGTAACTGTGGATAATCTAAACTAGTACCCTTTAAAATAGTTCTATATTTTAATATAGAACTGCCTAACGGGGCTTAGATGCTAACTAACAAGTAAACATTGCTAGTTTTAAGCAAGACTGACATAATTTTGTATAATGTAGAAGAATATAATGGCAATTACGGCGCCAGATTACAGCAGAGTAGTTAGAATATTAATTGTTCATGTTAATAAATAATAACATAATTATATTTTGTGGTGATTTTTGATCATTTTTAAGTAGATTATGGAAATGGAATGTAGATTTTAGCGAAAATACAAATAGTTAAATATTGTTATATTAAAAAGGTGCAATTAACTTGCTAATGTCGAATAATTAAGATTCTTATTGGAAATTTTAATTCATTGACACAGCATTAATATTTGCAGATGCGTATTGCTAGATTACTTGGAGTTGCTGGCACTGACGTTGCCCTCTCTGAGATACAAGCACTGATGACTCCTTATAAGGTAATTTTATTTATTAATTACCCGTGTTCCCGTGGGATGTCACATGTATTAGACATAAAAACCTTCCTCTTCAATCACTCTATCTATTAAAAAAAACCGCATCAAAATCCGTTTAAGCATACGAGTACATAGGGATATAGGGACAGAGAAAGTGATTTTGTTTTATACTATGTAGTAAAGATCATATTACTAGGAATGACCATAAAGTCAAATTGTGTCATACGTAGTTAAATATTTTAGGCCCTACTTCTAACAAATAAGTGGCAGTTAACAAGTTGACACTTGAATTCATGACTATATGTGATTAGAGACTATTTTTCCCCCGTAGTTTCAAGCGCGTTCTCGAGGGATGTTACCTTTTCCCGGGATAAAAAAGCATATATGTTATTTCAAGTGCAAGTTTTAATCAAGTCGTTTTTCACGTTTTCACGTAGTTTTTGCGTGAATGAGTCACAAACATCCATACACCTCACAAACTTTCGTATTTATAATGTCAGTAGGATAGGAAATAGGATAGGATTTTTTTTTTCCAAAATTATCTTTTATGATAATCTTAATGGCAATATTATTTTCAGATTGGGGTAAACGGTTACGCTTTTATAGTAACCAATAACGGCTACATCCTGATACACCCAGATCTCAGGCCCGTCGTATGTATAAATTCGAATAGATATTTCTATATTCATTGGATCATTGGACTACTTATTGTATTTTCGTTTGACAGTTCCAACAAATTCTCAAGCCGAGCTACAATAGTGTGGACATGATCGAGGTGGAGCTCTTCGACGATGATAGGGGACCCAGGAATTTCAGCAAGGAGTTAACTGCCGTACGTATGTTTTGAATATATCCTTTGTTTTACCACTCGCAGTGGAAAGTACTCAGCCCAAAAGGTTTGTCAAGCACATCTGTTAGTGTTCCAACAGACCGATAGCAGATTAGCCTTCGAGTTTCAACTTGAACTATCTGGCAAATTCTAATTTTGACACACATGTTAACGGGGGGTGGAAACAAAGTGTGACATTGTGTGACATGTCAATATCTACTTCGCATGTACCTATATTTAATCGCGTTTTTATATTCGATTTACTTTATAACGTATTTTTTTTCGTTTCTATCTTCTAGAGATTTGGTTTTTTTTTTTTAGTTTATATAAATATAAAATTTTTGACGTCACACTAGAAGAGAATGGGTCTAATAAAAGTGACAATTGTGACATACAGATTATGGATGGCCCCTTAGCAAAAAAACCTGCAGTAATGACTCCTTTTGTTTCAGCTCCGTAAAGAAATCATCGATCAAAAAACGGGAAATAAAGTTATGAACGTCAAGTATCATATGGATGATATGGTGAGTACTGAAATAATTAAAAACACACGTAAACGATTATTAAATCAGTCGTTTGCCCCAGATAAAGGGCAGACTACACTTATTCCTATCCTATGACTCCATTACTCTAATGCGACTACCGCCCGCCAGTGTTGTGTGTAGAAACTAAACATTACTTGTGTCGTGTTATATTTTTGCTATAGCACAGTATAGGTATATAGTTAGACTACCTGTCCCCTGCGGTTTCACTCGCGTCCCTGACGATGTCAAATTTTTAATGGATATTAAGTATGATATCGAGGGTATCCAGGGTATGTGTATGAGTATTCTATCAGAGTACCTAGTTTCATCCAAATCCGTATAGTAGTTTTTTACTTGAAAGACTAACAAACATCCACGATTCTTACAAATGTTCGCATTTATAATATAAGAGACAGAAAATAATAGCTTGATGATTGTGACTTTTATCTTTTGGCTTTCATTTTGCACTGTGCAACTGTGGAACATGTAAAATTAAAATCATATTGTATTAACAGAAAAGAGCCTCGCGGGCCAAGAAGCATTACTTCTGGACGGGAATCAGCGACTCACCATTCACGCTGGTAGTAGCCATCCCAGAGAACTACGGGCGGCATCGCATCACGCCGCCACCAATAGACGATATACACCGACTTTCGCTTACTTCCAAGAATATATCCGCTTTACAGTACCTTTCGGATAAGTGGAGTGTCCATCCTGATTGGTAAGGACCGAGTTTTTTTAAGTCAAGTAGACACATAGGCGGACTGTCCATCTAATGGTATATTGTCACCGCCGCCTATGCACATTTGTAACACCAGGGGCCAATACGTTGAGACGTGAAGTAGTTAAGTCCCATTACCTGTTATTTCATTTCACCCCTACCTTGCTACACAATAATACAAGTGCACTAATGCTTCATGTAAGAATTGGGTATGGTGGTAGTATTCCTGGACGAATCTACACGATGAACTCGACTTCTTCTAAATATGACTCTTATTAGGCACAATTGTATTTTTAGCCTTTAATACTCGACGACATTGAATAAGATTTACGCTGTGGCGGTGCTACAGACAATTATACTGCTACGCGCTTTTATGAAGTACGAATCGTCTACGATAAAATTTGGAATCAAAACTGTGTGTGTTATAGCTAGCTCGAAGTACTGCTACGAAACATCAAAGTATCTTTTCAAAATTAAAATGTTCTTTACTATAGATTTCAATAAATTTAATAGCAAATGTTTAAGTCCCAATGCTTAGATATTTTCAAAACTTATACACATATGTTACAGTAGAGATTAACATGACCGGGTTTTTATAATTGGTACGTTTATTTTCATTAACAAAACCATATTCTTAGGTTATACTGCCGCCATTACGAGCGAACTTTCGCATCTCCAGAAGAAGAACTGCTGTATTTCTTGGAGCGAGTCGCGAAGCCTGGATGGCGGTGGCCAGGCAAGCCTCGACCACCAGAACATCATAAGAACAAGCCTGGACATGAGCGTCATAATAACGGTAAGTAATAAAACGTGTGTGCAGGTAAGAAGTTATACTCGAAATTATAGGTGAGAAAAACTGCACTAAAAGCATTTTTTACTATTCAGTCGTGAAATTGTAGTGTCCAAGCTCTTTGTACCTGTCTGTAGCAACGAATAACAATTATATTATATTATTGACAATAACATTTGTGCGATGTTCCGGAGAGACCGTTATCAGCTAACTTCATCCGTTCGAATTTTGTGTTACATTGATGCCCGCCTATCTTAAAATTTCCCTCCACACTTTTTTCATAACGCGCCTAAAGAAATATAACTGCAATAATTGTTACTTGATTTATTAAGGGACGCTGTTGAAAATAAGGTTGAAAATAATATGTTTTTAATTAACAGGGACTCCAGAAACCAAGGAACGAACTAAGGTGACAAACAGCACGCCTCGTAATGAATATTATTGTAAGTACATAACATAATATATAAAAGGATGAAGTACTCCAATACGGCGGCCTTAGGGGGTGGCGAATGGGGCAATCGCCCGGGGCCTCGCTCTTGCAGGAGCCTCGCGCAACCCAAGCAAATAAAAAAAATATAGATTTCAAATTTTATTTATTTTTATAACTTTTGCATTTCTTGTCAAACATGACAAACACCTAAACCAAACAACCAGACTTACTTTCGCATCACATACTTTTCACGAAGGACAAAGGGCCTCGCAATGACCTGCCGCCCGGAACCTCGCAATGGGTAAGGCCGCCGCTGCTCCAATATAAAACCATTTGATCTTCTAAGACGAATACTTCCACTTATCTAAGTATAGCCCTGTATACTGATCGTCTTGTATGTAAAACATCCATATTCATATTATTAATAAGTGTGTTTCTGTCTGTCTGTTTGATACATTTTCACAGCAAAACGGCTGAACGGATTTTGATTTGAAATTTGGTAAGACTGGTAGATTGTATCTTGGGGAAGGACATAGTCATTTTGTGTTCAATTCACCTGGTTAACAAAAAACAAATCGAACAGGTACACAAAGGTCTCTGATTTATAAATCAAATGACAGGTACATATTTGACATAGAAGGTATGGGATATTGATGTCTATAGAACAGTTGCTTTGTGCAACTATATAGGTATTAATGGTCAAAATGTGCTATCTTCTCTCTCTCTAGGAAACATGCATTATTTTACTACATTTTTGAGTCAAATAAACGATAATTATTATAACTAAAATCTTGAAGGGATCGAAAGGGGATGAAAATTTGAATAGGTGACCTATAGGTAATCTTTCACGACTCAATGACTGCACCGATCTGAATGAGAAAGGAGTAACTGCAACTATAGAGTGGGACATGGGCTTCTTTTCATCCGTTTTAACGCGGGTGAAACCGCTGGGCGGATTCTATTTTCTAATAACCCTTATGCGCAGGCGACCACGGACTGATGCAAGCTCTAGTGTTTGATGCAAGAAACACCGCCTGGTTTAACAGGAGCATCTCGGACTCCGCATCCGAAGAAAAGGCGTAAGTACCTATTATTAAATTTAGTATGCACGTTTAAATAAAACAAATTAATTTTCAATCATCAAAGAATAAAAAAAATATGACGTCATTCTTTTTTTAAAACTGTAATCACACCCTAATTATAATAAATAAACTCATTGCAAAAAAATATCTGTTTAAAAGCAACGCCAGTATTTTGGTAGCTGCACTTGAGAGTCTGTTGTCTACTTCGTTTTTATGTTTACTACAGTCGACCACATGCTCACTTACCACGGTGATATTATGGTCAAAAATAATATTAATTAGAAAGAATAATATATAAAAAAAGAGTGATTTTGGCTAAAAAATATCTTTTTAAAATACACACATTACCGATAACTCACTTTGGAATTGCACTTTATGTTAATTTTGCGCCTGGATAGCCCATTGACTAAAGTGATTGGATTATTGCCGAGGTAAAGTATTATATTTTACACAATAAGAACAATTTAGGTTTTAAAATAGGTTTGTTCATTTAGCATAGTTCAGATATGATAGCAATGGCTAGATTATAAATATAAATACGCAATTGTACATTACAATAAGAACTAATATTATTAATGTCATAATTTTTTATTACGTGAATTGCATAATTTTACACTTGTGTATACCTAACCTACCTACCTGTATTATATACTACTTACTATAGGTAGATTCATCGGCATCATCAGCCTATCTCCGTCCACTGCTGGACAAATGCCTCACATATGGCACGCCACTGTGTTCAAACTTGAGCATGTAGGTAGATTACTATGGTTGATTTTTATCGTCAAAAAGACGACACAATATCTGCAGTTGACAGTTCGCCTGTTGTTGCAATAAAGACTGTAAAGTACATAGTGATAGTACCCTTATATTATAAGTAATTGAGCCTATATTTGTATGACATTGTACTAACACTGATGGGCCGGTTGGCTTGGTGATACCCTGACTGCACGTCACAGGTCGAGGATGCTATTCCCTCCCACAACAAACGTGTCTGTCTTTGGTGTTACGTATAAATATCTATAAAAGTACACATCCTCTACATTTAAGTAACTTATGTTAAAGCACCCAAAGAGAGGTTTGTATAGTAAGTAACATATAAAATGATATATTACTTAAGATATAGCTTGCTGGAGAGTAGTAAGTATACAGGTACCTATCATTAAAATTGTAAATCCCTACTAATATTATAAATGTGAATGTAAGTTTGTTTGTTACGCTTTCACGCGAGAACTACTTAACCGATCACCATGAAACTTTGTACATATGTTTTTGGAGGTATTAGAAGTAATATAGGATACTTTTTGTGCCGGGAAAATGTTACATCCCTCGGGAACGCGGGTGAAACCGCGGGGGACAGCTAATATACAATATTTTTAATGACGCGATTATAGTTTATCTATAACAAACGTTATGGAAGCAGTTGCTAATGATAACTTAATAAAACCTTTCCACATGAACAAAATCCAAGAAGTGTGTGCGACTCAAACGCAGACTGGAGTTTATACATGCATACTTACATGCGTCAGCTGTCGTGCAGCATACTCTGTTTACGTCGGCAATATATATATATATAATACAATTAATTTATCTTGTTAATTATTTGGTCTCAGGTCTGAATTCCTTCAACGCTTTGGATATATCGTCGCGTTTATGGCAACGCACAGTGGCCTGACGAGATGGCAAACACATCCGCCTAAAGAACAGGAAGATGACCAGTAAGTATTCAAATTATTACACAATCTCAGAAGAATAAATAATATAGTTCATCCGTGACTATGAATTGTATCGAATGAAGTGTATTGTGATGATTTAAAACTGACATAATACACAATTAGCTTTTAATTCACAGAAATTATCATATTTTTACATTTACACCGCGATCGTTTACAAACGCCTCCGTGGTCAAGCGGTGTACAGCTCAGCTTACCGGAAATCATTGCAAGCTTGATGTTTCTTTGTCAAAAACGAATACCTACCATTAGCCTAGAATTTGTCACGTGTCCGAGAAAGAGTTACCACATGTCACGTGGGGTCTTAAAATATTGAATCGGCGTGAATATATTTATTTCTGTTTGAAACCCTTCTGATCTTTTTCTAGGATCGAATTCGGCAAGGAATCTCGTGCAATAGACGAAGTATGGTATCGTCGGGCGGTAGAACAGCACTACGTGGACCCTCTCAGTTATGTTTATAGCGTAGATCTGAACACAGAGAAGTTCCCTCTCAACGTAAGCACGGCTATGGTCACGGCGTCACATGCAGTGTTCCACGGCGACGGACATAGGAAATCCCCCGCGGCAGTCGTCGGGTTTCAGTTCAAACACAAAAGACTCAAGGAATGGTTCAATAATATCACTTCATCGGTGAGCATGCAAAGATTTTAATCTTTATTGACCTCGGCATAAATTTCAAAATAAATTACAAATACAAATTAATTAAAGTTTCTCTCGTCCCTCGGTTACCCTCGCGTTCCCGAGGGCTCCTATGTTTCCAGCAATTATAACATAATATATCACTTGGGAATATTGTAGCTTTCTATCAGTGAAAGAATCTTTTGAATCGGATGAAAAGTTCGAAGATTAGCACGTACATCTCTTGCTTCTTTTTAATTTATTATAAGTACAAAACGTTACATAAATAGTTACTATACGTATTCCTTTTAGTGTGAAAACAAGGGATGTACCACATGTAAATCTGATAACTGGGACTGCTTCTTAGTAGACAATAATGGTTGGGTTGTCGTTAGCAAGACACCTGAACACACCGGACAGTTCTTTGGAAAGGTAAGTTTAAATAAATTAGCTTATTTTCTCTTCAGATATAAGCGATTGGATATCCTACTGGTAAAACCTAGCGGTATGGCTTTTGTTTTGCAAATCATACTATAGATAGAGTACCCTAGGCTGATTTCCGAGGGGTGGAGCCTAGACAGAACAAAATTTATTTATGGCAAATTAAAGCTACCTACCTAAGAGAAAAATAAATCAAGTGTACTACAAGGTAACATGGTACATTCAGATCTGCCACAAAACAGTTCGAATTCAGCATTGTTGTACCTTTTTGTTAACCAGCGTGGAATTGTGGCTTCCTTTGGGACTGGCCCGTGAATAAGTGGCTTTGAATTTCGTGGTAGAATTCGTAGACCCTTGGTCGGTCACTACGTGGTCGGACGTCACCATGTCGCTAACTCTCATCCTCGCCTACAATCAACTATTTAAGTAGAATTATAATCTGTGCTCGGGTTTTTCTTAAGGTCAATATAATCTCCATTAAGGAAATTCTGTAAATTGTCGGCAATGAGATGAATACAGTGGAGGAGATATGATCAACCGATGGATGGATGGACCGAGGATTTCCTTTGTTCAACCATGATCAAAGGAAATCCTCTGATTAAGATTATGAAGTATATCAAATAAGAGGGGACTGATCATTAGGCTTCTTAAAATGGTGTTCTTTCTTTATATATATTTTAGACTTTGTTTTTACAAACCACAGTATTCATAATGTCGTCTCAGTATTCAACAAATATTGCTGATAACTGTCCTAATTATGTAATGTTGTGTCAGGTGATACTTCTTACAGTTTTCTCTTTTAAATTATTAGCAGCTTAGATAAAAGTATCTCATTAAAAAACCATGTACAACCATTAAAAAGACGGTTCATCGGTATCACTTACGAAAGTCTAAATCAAATTTGTAAATATTTTTTGTAATAATCTGAATAAAGTTTTACGGAAAGTATTTGGAAGACACATTTGGAAAGGCGTCCCAGAAATTCAATATTTTCTTTATAGCACTTTTTTTTTTCGGGAAAAAGTTTTATACAGCACAACGTATGTCGACTCAGCTAGTCAATGAATGATGCTTATTTCTAAATCAAATAACGTGTTCCATTTCAAAGGTGCGGCCAGATATTATGGCTACATTGATTAAAGAGGGAGCATTTAAAGCTGTGCACATAGTGGACTACCAAGCTGTCTGCTTTAGGGAGAAAAAGACTACGAATCCTGCGTGCAAATTGTTAACGGTAAGAATATCATATAATCATCTATCGACCAATGTTGGGTTTTACAAGATGCTTTATTAGAAGACCAATAATTGGCCCAATTGGCTTAAGTTAGAGACCAACCAAGCCAGCGTCATTGATTCGATAAACATTTGTGTGTGCGAACTTGTCTGTTTGTTCCCTGTTTGGGTGCTCTTTTTTTTCCTTTTTATACCACTTGGGCCGCCAAACAAGCAGACGGTCCACCTGATGGTAAGCGGTCACCGCCGCCTATGAACGCCTGCAACACTAGGGGCATCGCCAATGCGTTGTCGACCCTGAGACGTGAAGTTGTTAAGTCTCATGTGCCTGTAATTTCACCGGCCCCCTTATGTCTAACCGAAACACAGTAATACAAGTGCACTACTGCTTCACGGCAGAAATGGGTAAGGTGGTAGTACTTCCCCGGGCGAACTCTGCACTAAGAGCTCTACTACTCTAAAAATAATATATACTAAGTATTTTATTAAGAAAATAAGTTAAATATATCAATTTTGTGCTTTACATAGAACAATGTTTTTTTTTGATAATTAATTAGAATATCACAGGATATTGTTAATTATTAAGAAAAGGTAAAATTTTGGAGTCGAAAATCGGATTTAGATCGCATCAATTACAAATAAACTAATGATTTATAGCTACCTCTATTAATAACGGGTTTATCAAATATTTCACATGATTTCCAGCCTCTAGAGAACTTGCGTCGTATCATGGCATGGTTCTTGGCAACATCAGTATGGTTCTACAACTCGATAGCCTCAGGGTTGGCTCAAGCATCGAGCTACTCAATAGAAGATGGTGAGTTTACACTTCTAAAACACTGTCCAATTTTACTTTAATTCTTCAACGAGAGACGGGTAAAAGAAAAAAAGAGTAGTCATAGATAATCCTTGAGCTCACAGATATCAGAAATACATCTGTGCTATATAATTATAGTAATGTCAAGAAAAAACATCTTTATCGCTCTTAAAATAAGTTTCATACTCGTATATATTAACAGAACACTCTTAGCTCCCAAAACGGGCTTGTTAGTTCTTGAAAACTTTAGAAGGCTAGACTCAAAACTATGTTGTTAGTAATGATATATAAATAACAAGCTTCATTAAGGTTAAAATTGATCAAATTTAGCATATTCACCTCTCTGTACGATAGGCTACAAATTATATATGGCAAATATTTACAAGATTAGAACAGCTGTTTAATCGACACAGGTGCAGAGGTACTTTCGCGTTTATAATATTAGAATGGATGTGATATAAGTGTTGCCATGTTTGCTTTGGTGTTCACCTTTTAAATTAGCAACCAGTTAATTGAAGAAGTTACTGGTTGTAAGTGAAGTTTTGCAATATCAGTGCAGTTGAAAAACGAGATATAAAGAAATAGTTACGTGCTTCGCTTTACTAGATAACCTTTTTCTTCGTCTCTGAAATAGCGGAAGACAATTTTGCTTATCTTTGTTAATACTATTAATATTCTCACAGTGTTTTTCGAAACACTACACATTAGCTCCACTGGTATATTTAGTACAAGCTTTAGATTTACAAATAACAGGATATCTATGGGTGCATGTTTCTTCCACACAACTACAAATTGCACCCAATTAGGCCTTTAACAAATCTTCTCCACCAAACTTGTAGACCAAACAAAATTATTCACGGAGTCAATAATTAGATCTAGACGATAAACTAAAGTAGTAATGACTCCATCTTGATTACAGAGTATGTAACACCCACTCCCACCGGTGAGTCAATGAACGAGCACAGTAGACCGTATCTTTTCTAAGGCACTAGTACATATAGTGAACACATTCACATACACTCTTATATAAATCTTGTAGATTTTGATACGGGAAAGTTCTTGCATGTCTGTAGATTTTGTATACCTATCAAGTTCGTCGATCAATAGATTGTTTAAATCAATTATTTTTTTATCTATACCCCATTGATAGTACTCCATCACCTGTATCTTAATTGCATGACAATTATTATTAATTTAATTTGATATGTTCTTAGTAGGTAATGAAAACAACAAACTGTTTTTGTAAATTATATCAAGAGATATCCAATGCAGCGAATTGGCTCTGTCTTAAAGAGGAACTGGCAGTACATGTATAAATCTCTATTTAATCGCATGTTTAGAATTCAAACGTTTTTAGGAAACTATGAAATTATATATGTCCGCATGTAGGTACTCAAACATTGGTTGATCAAGCTAACTTCTTTCTATGTTATATCCAGATCAGGGTTACGAGTACGACAGGTTATCATCCAGAGAACCTAACAACGGAACACCAATCATTCGGACATTAGAACGGGACTTCGAGAAGTTGGTATTGATAAACCGAACACGGCCGACTCCATGCGACAGAGAGATGTACATTTACCAGCTAGATTATAATAACTTCAACGAGAGCCTCAACCAACCTGTATTGAACTGCACCAGACCGTTTTATGCGCAGTTGGTGAACTATACGAATATGATAATGGTGGTTGTTCACGGCCTGTGCCCTAAAAAGGAAGCAGTAGTGAAAACAATGGACCCGACAGAAGTGCAGTACAATGAGTCGCTGCCTTGCCTGAAACACATGAACCCACTTTATAGAATGCAACCGACTTCGTGCATTAGGAATCATTCGGAGGTAAATATTGTATATTATACAAATAATCGCATTGGTAATATTCGCAGTGGTATAAAAGTCGGCTTGAAATCTGTTGATCCTGCGTTCAATTCCCAGGTTGGTCAAGATTTAAGAACGTTTCTTTGTTAAGAGGATTTAATCCTCTAACTCAAGGTTGGTAAAAGTGCCCTGGAGATGGTCGGCGATAATGCTCACCTCACGTCACGTTGGGTCTTAAAATTCCTTGGATTAATGTTAGTTACATTACTGAGACATCTGCTTTCCATTGTGGGATCAATAGGCGATAAGATATATATGTAAATTCCTCTAGAAAAAGATACTATATGAATACTCTATTTCCAGGATCAATCATAGATTTAGCAAAAATGCAAAAAAATACAAGCATTGCCATCAGCATTACACAGAGATTTCAGTTGTGTCTGAAAAACATATTATCAATCAAATACTTGAATTTTTATTAATCAGTACATATTTTCAGGAAAGCAACATCGACATGTGCGGTCGCGGGAGTTTACCTCAAACGGATAAGTTATGGGTACCACTGATTGTATTGTTGCTGACTTGGTATGTTTAAGTATGGAGTCATAATGTTGAGGAAAGACAATCCAATGTAAGGCCAAACAGTAGACAATTTGCAAGAAATATCAGACTATTTTCTAGTACTAGCGATCCCTAAGTCCATATTAGAGTCTAAAGAAGGAACAGAATGTCAGTAATTCAAGAAATTCACAAAAAATCTAGTTACCATTAGAAATAGTTCAATATTTATTTTAGAGAATTGATTATAAAATAATCATAATAATGGTAGACCTAATAGACCCAATAGTTATTTCATATAATTTAATATTTTTTATAGCATTTATTAAAAACTACTTCAGTACCTACAGATAGCAGTATCATCTGTTAAATATTTAGATGAAATTATAATGAATGAAAATAACATGTCACAAATTACATATCATATAACTATTATTTATTATTATTCCTTGATATCAAAATGTTTTGCTCTCATAGTGCCATGACTAGGAAGCACTTAGTTAATATACTTCATATCAGCATTGAAATAATTCAAAGTTATATTAAAATAATAATGCTTTTAAAAAAAACTATAATAAAAACGCAGATAGGTAAGTTATTAATTATCAAGAATTTAATACCTAATAAATTGTACAACTTTTTTAAGCAAATTGGCTTTTGCAATTTAATGTTTTACTGTTATTTATTATATTAATGTATAAATGTGTACCATGTGTCCGTCCTGGTAAATATTTCTCGATTGTTAATCTGGGATAGTATTAATTTTACTAATCTATAGCAAGACAGAAAAATAAAGGTTATGTTACTGAATCAATAAAAAATATAATATATAAAAAGTATTTTAGCATTCCTATAGCATATTTCTTAGACTTTAGTATTTTGAATCTCTGTCTACATAAAAAATTTGATGTCAAATATTTACTTAAATATGAAATGTGATTGTTTATTTGGTACAAAATAAATACTTATTCTAATAATTTCTGTGAATTTTATTTCTATAATAACCTATTATTATCTAACAACATACATATTTACAAGAATTTATTAGTAACTCACATCTTAGCTGGTCCCAGCTGTTTCTATTTTATATTTCTTGATAAAATCATTGATTTCTTCCATCAGTGCCTGATGCCTTTGTTGCTTGAGAAGGTTTTCCTGCAACTGCTCCAACTGTTCTCCGCCTTCCATGAACCCTTTGAGGTTGTGGAGGTTCCCACCACCATCACGGTGCTCTGTAACTCGATCTTGAGGGTAATTGTATGTCCTTATCTTTTCATTTCTGTTGCCAGAACCAACCTGGAATTTATTTTACAAGTAAGGTTAGAAAAATTTTATTTTTACTTTGCATTAAGTATTCATAGGGATTGAAAGTGTCAACTAAGGGTCCCGTAACAATAGGGCATTGGAGAGTTGTGGCCTATCACTGTAGCATATTATATGTTGAGCCTATTGTTGATGGTAAATTTTATTCAATAATTTTTTTTCTAAGCTGTCAGAATACAAATTTAAAATATAAGATATAAAATCGTACCTGAGATTTTCTTTCTGTATCAATCTTAGATGATTGCTCTTCTAGTTGTTTCTCCAGCAGTAGAGTCCTCAGTTTTTGCATGGCAATCTGCTTATTTTTAATCTGTGATCTGCCTTCTTGACACTCTACTACTGTTCCTGAAGGTGTATGAATAATGCGAACTGCACTATCAGTGGTGTTCACATGTTGGCCTCCAGCACCACTTGCACGTTTAGTTTCAATAACCAAATCTCTATCAGGAATATTCAATTCAATCTCAGATGGTTGGGGTAACACTGCCACTGACACCGTACTTGTATGAATACGTCCACCTTTCTCTGTAGATGGGATTCTTTGGACACGGTGTACACCTGCTTCAATCCTCATTAACTCTGGTACACCAATACCATGAATCAACATTGAAGCTTTTCTCACACCCCCTATATCAGATTTTTCAAATGAGGCTATATCTACTTGCCAGTCTCTATATTTAGCATATGATTCATAGAGATTGAAGAGCTCACGTGCGAATAACATGGCTTCTTGGCCGCCAGCACCAGCTGTCACTTCAAGTAAAACACCGCCTTCAGTTAGAGGTGGTTCTAAAAGTATGGATTGTAACTCACCATCAATTTCAGAAAGGCGTTTTAAGTAAATCTGTGCTTCCTCTTTGATCATCTTCTTCATGTCACTATCTTCTGCTTCCTTCTTATTCAAATCTTTGAGCGATTCAATGCTATCGAAAAGAGTGATTCTTAGGTCAAGTACGTTAACGATTGGTTTGATCGCGTGAAGTCGTCTCGTTTCTTCAACTGTTCGTCGTGATTTTGTATAAAGAGTTTCATGTTCCTCCAATAAGTAATTAAGGTACTTCTGTACTGCAGGGTCAGCGAGATTTACGGCATTTTGTGAATTATGTCGACGAAGTAGCAATGTATGTTTTTCTAAGTTAAATATAGTTCGAAAGGAAAGTATTCTCGCCAAAGACATGTTGGATATTATTTCACTTTATAATAAACAATTAACGATAGGATCTATTGACAATGTTCTATTCAAATTTGTATTAAATGTTTTGATTTGTACAATTAGGTTATTAGAGGAAAATAGCTGTTTGTCAAACTCAAATGTCTAAATAATGCTGCCAACTAAAATATACAAATCGAATATGGATTTGAACGTGAAATATGACAGTTCCGTCGAAACATGCTAAAAAGATGACGCTCCATTTTCGTATATTATGTGTTATAAGGGCTTTTTCATAATAAAAGAAATACAAGAACAACAGTCAAGTGAGATTAAATTAATGATGAATCTTTACTGAATGAGTTTAAACACGAAATTTATTAAGAACACTTAACTAAAACCCCGTGACTAAAAAACCTTACTTTTGAGTGACGAGTGTCTGGCTGGCTTGACTTTACTTTGTGTGTCCCCCGTGTATCCCGTGCGTTCATTCCTTGCGTTCTGTGTATGTGATAGTGTTTATTCTTTAACTCGACCCTGGCAAAGATAAGGCATTATTAAATCTAATTATAAAAGACTTTGGTCGCTATACTTTCAGTTACGCAGAAGAACTTAAACGTAACGTAAATATATTACCATTTTATCATAAATTCAAACCTCCACCTATCTCACACTATTTTTTTGAAATGTATAGCGCCATCTAGTATCGAGTAGCAGTGTTACTACAAGAATTTTGTTACTAACTGACCATAGATGGCGCCCATAAAGTCTGTTTCTAGTAGACCAGAGTGTACCTATACTTATATATTTTAAAATCTATTGTTGGGAAGGTAATTTCGATACCTAATAAATTTTTTTTGTCGACGAGTCCTACAAACAGGCAAACTATCCACTCACCGCCGCCTACTGACATATCCAACACCATGGACATCGCTATGCGTTCTGGGCCCTGAGACGTGAGGTTGTTAAGTCTCATGTGTCTGTAATTTCCTCAGCCCCCTTACCTTTTTAACAAAAACACAGTTGTACAAGTGCACTACTGCTTCGTGGCCTGAAATGGGTATGCAGGTAGTACTTTCCACGGACGAACGCTGTAGATACTTAGAGCTCTAATCCTTCAAAAACTTTTTCCCGGTAAGTTTTTTTTTATCGAATTAACATTTTTAACAATTTTTTATCTGTAACAATTTATTAGGTCCATAAGATACAATTGGCGTTTTTGTGGCAAACTGGCCACTTTGATCTAAAATATCTGGCGTAGGTTCTCTGGCGTAGGGTATCTGTTAGGAATTCCAAATTCAAATTTATTTCAAATGTAGGTTTGTGTATTAGTGATTCGAATTTAGCTATTCATTTTCTTTCACGTCATTTGATTTTCCTTTGACATGTTCTCAATATAGGTACCTTCAATATTTACGATTACGAGTTCGTAGGCTCGTACAGCTCGTAGAATTAATGATGTCTATGGGGAAGCTACCGTAAAAGGAAACACGATACCTACGTTTTTGGTTCCAACGTTTTCGTTCTGGAAATTTTGACCTACAGAACAAACCCCGTGGACTGCTGGGCATCCTAATTGACAATAGAGAATTAAATGTAATGGTGGAAGCGGATCCATCGCAAACGACATTATAGTTAGCGGCTGGCTTCGGTGTGAGTGATAAAACAAAAGGGATGTGTCATGACATGTCAAATCAGCAAATTTTTATGAAATGTCAAAACGATCGAATGTATGGAGTTTTGTATGAAATAGCAAGCTGTGACGTCATAATTGTACAGCATCAAATAACATACTCTTTATGATTAGATCGGTACTGAAAAATCACATTAATGATTTAATTTTGATCATATTTTTATGTTTTCGTATATTTTTGGATGTTCAATACACTGGTTAGTGTTTGATCATTTATCTTTAAGAAGCACAGACTCCTCAAGCAACTTTGTGCTAATAAAGAAAGAATCTTATAAAGGAATCTATTATGTAACTCAAATTTCACTTTCTTATTGAATTTACGTAGATTAATGATGTCGGTCACATAATGACGATTAAATACCTTCATAATGAAATAAATCAATCGATTTCAGCTTTAGGTATGACCTTGTCCAAATGGTGATGAATGGATACTTGATAAGTCAGAATCAGGTGAAACAATAAGTACCTATTACCTAAGGTACATATTCCAACTACTGCTTTCGACGATAGTAGGTTAGTGGCTGAGTCGGTTTAACGATAATAATATGACTGACACGAGTGCAAAGTGACTTATCGGTTCTTGATCGGCCCGATGATGAGAGATGATTTCAAATGACATCGTTAGTGTGGCAGTGAACAGTAGTCATGTGGTATTTATAACATTAGATATAGGAATCAAATTGGCACAGGATTCAGCATCGAATGAAGTTAAGCTAGCTAAGATTTATTGTATTTGGTCAAAACATATATTTATTAGGTAAGTAGATACCTTCTGTTTTTCAAATAATTTTAGGTATCCATTCATACCTACAGCCTACCTCACCTTACATGCAACGAATTTGTTTTTACCATTTTGTTTCTTTCATTAAAAAAAGAACATAATTTTCATTGTTTCCAACAGTAAGAAAGGCTACGTTCCAACAAAAAATATAAAGGGAGCGTCTGACACGTCTTCACCACATTGAAATTGCCGCTCGCGAACACTTCCTGTGTCAATTGTTATAGACAAGGTATAATGGGTGCATTCCAAACATTTTATAGATGCGATTACCACATTGACCGCAACGATGCGCCTATTGATAGAATTATTAGGATTCCACAAAGAGGGTTTCCTCCTGCGACCGCAAGACGTCAAGTTTTCGTTATTCAACACACTTACCTACATGCGTCCAATGTATGGAGTTATTAATGTTAATGACGGCCGGACAGACAGATGGACGAGCTGTTATGTGACGCCGCTAGACCGCGTAACTTCCTTTCTTTGGAGTCTAGTGGATATTGCGTGCAAAGTATAGTAAAATATCAGGCGCATCGTGTGTTAAAAACAATAGTAAAACAAAGAGTAACATACAAAAACAACAAAATCTTTAGGCATTTACCAAAGATTGAACGAAATATTAAAGGTCTGCTTATTGCCCAATTTTTTTAGAGTCATAAGGAATGAAAACATAAAACTGCTTTATAACGTTACTCAGATCGTTCTTTGGTAAATGTATTAAGCTTTGATTGTTTTTGTTGCTTGCTTTTGCTCTTCTCAATGCTCTATCAGTCGGACCTTGCAGAAAAATATTAATTAAGTTTTCAAAGTATTTTTCAACCTTATCATACTTATGTATGTAGTTTATGGGGGTTCTTTTCTGGACTTGTTCTCTAACCTAGAGAGGTTCTTGCATTTTTCGCTACTCTTAGCTCATTAGTTGATAGGAGCTCGAAGTAACTTAGCTTACCGCATACCTTCTAGAGTTTTAGTCTGGGAGCCAAATCGATTTTTATCTTTTTACCTTCGAGAAAGCATTTTTTTAAGGCCACTTTACTTATTAATTTTTGAGTAGGTAAAGGTGCGTTTCTGCCTGCTGTCGCGTGTAACATCCACCACAAAATAATATTGGGATACATTTCTGCCACTGACCACGTTCCTATTGTGCTATTATGTCAATAATTAGACAGAATAATTGGCCACCTTTGTGACGATAAGTTCCGGTAGGTAAAGGGCGTTTCACGAAAAAACGGCAACTTTTATCATTTGCGTTGCGGTAAGTTTATTGTTGGGGTTTTTTGCCACAAATACCGCGATATTATTTAATTTGCATGCATTTTACTCTTGTTATATGAACTCCCGGACACACTGAATATAATATTATCTATATACTAATTTATTTTATTCGGACGCCAAACATCACAAATCTATGACAGGCCAGTTGGCTAGGTGGTTAGCGACTCTGACTGCCAAACCAAAGGTCGCGGGTTCGATTCCTACCCAAGACAAACATTTGTGTGCATGAACATGTCTGTTTGTTCTGTGTCTGGGTGTAAATATCTATATAAGAATGTAATCAGAAAAAAAAAGTAGTAAATGTAGTAGGTATATTAGTTATCTGGTTTCCATTATAATAATCATAGAAAAAAAATGACCAATTATAGGTTAGATTGGATACCTTTAATAAATAAATGTCCTGGAACAATCTTCGGCCATCTGATCCCAAACTAAGTAGAGCTTGAACTATGAAATCCAGATAACTGATATACATACTACATACCTATACTACTTTTTATTTTTCTAAGTACATACTTATTTAGATATTTACACCCAGATCCAGAACAATCAGACATGTTCGTGCAAATGTTTGTCCTGGGTGGGAATCTAACCAGCGACTTGGCAGTCAGGATCGCTAACCACCAAACTAACTGGCCTGTCTTCCATATACTGTATACTTTACTAGCTGTCTATGGTTATGTTAAAAACTGTTACAATTAAATACAAAAGTACCTAAATATAACTAAACTGTAAGTATATTGCCATTCCACTTTAAAACGAAAAAACAAAAATAACTGCAACAATAATGTCTAAGTACCATGTTTATACTGAAACAATGTCGCGTAGTTACACTCCTACATAGTTCTACATGGCCAGCAAATAACACAGTAGCTCCTCACTACGACAGGTAGTTTGCACAAACGACATTGAATTAAATTGATAACCCACCGCATGCGATAATGGCAGCTAATGCAGTATAATTACTGACGAATGCTCGCAGTATCTAGTGGCAGTAGATTAAATGAACAGTCATTCATTAAATTAATGAATAAACACATCGCAACGTACAAAGTAAGGTCGTCAATTAATACTTGCTTCATATGGTGGGTGTAGCTAGACAATCAGAACTAGGCATGCAATGTCGTTACGACATGCATGTGTGATTTTGTGCAATTGAAAAATAAAATTGCTGTTCGTCGTTTTATTTCTTAGTTCGAATTCTATACCATATTTTTGTTGGGTTCGTCTTTATTCATCTACCGTCATTTTTAGAAATCATTTCAATGAATGAAATAAGCAGACATCACTTTTGCGATTTAACTTACCTAAACTGATATACTACGGCTCATGTGCTAATAATTTCACCAGACTCTTTACTTTTCTAACCGAAACACAGCCATAATAAATTAATACAAGTGCACTATTGCTTCGCGGCGGAAATAAGTAAGGTGGTAGTACTTACTCGGATGAATTCTGCATAAAGAGTTTCTACTACTTTTTCAGCTATTTTAAACGTCACTTTTTCATACTTCTTCTTTAGTTGATTAAATGGCGACTGTGTCCAGCAGCACAATTCTGTTCTTTTTCCATACATTCTGACGTGTTTTGACACATAAAGAATTTGGTTTAGCCTGCAGCGTGGTAGGGTTCTCTGTTGTACCCGACTGTCTGGCTGCCGTCTTCAAGTTAAAAATCGCCAGTCTTTTCCGACCGCTACAAGAAAAGCTAAAAGGGAAAGGGGCTTAACAATTCCCTTCAGTCACATCATCACTAACCATGGTATAATTGAATTATAATATATAATTGAATTCAAATACAAGCCTATAAATTGCTAAAAGCGCCTTATTACTTAGCAATTAGAGTTGATCACAGAAGTCTGTGGCCGATTGACGCCGTATCATAATGCTATAATATTTTTGTTCAAATTAAGTAGTTCAAGTTTTTTTTTTAAAGTACACGATTGGAAATCCACCAGAGCAGTGGAATAGCAAAGGAATTCTATCAAGAAATAACCCACGTCTCACGAACAGTGCGTGAAATATTTCTACTAATGTAAGTAATTGAGCAAATTGTTACTCGGGCTCCACTCCCCGAGGGTTCTGGCTCATTTGCCGGGAGTGAGTGGGAACACTCCGCACCCAGTCAATATTGGTTCACACCAAGTCACATTCGAGTACCAACAAGTTCGTAAAAGTCCGTATAAAGTTACCCACTAGATACTTGCTTAGCTCAAAGTTTATTGCTTAGCATGAGCTTCTTCCCCGCCGTTTGTTAGAAAGATTGTAGCGTATTTCATTAAATGTATGTTTATTTGAGTGTTTTGATTTTTTTGATTTAATTTATTTAAGATCCTGTACTTAAATTCTATCAAATTCAATGTTCTTATGAGGGTTTCAAATAAAAAATCTCTGAACTTACTTTGACTACCCTACCTTAGGTTTATACTTGATATTATATAATTTTATGAAACACAGATGACAAACTAGCTAACGGTCCACCTGCTGGTAAGTGTTCATCGTCGTCTATGGACATTTGCAATACCACGGGCACCGCCAATGCGTCGTCGACCCTGAGACGTGAAGTTCCCAGGCCACATGTACCTGTAATTTCACCGACCCCCTTTCCTTTCTGCCCGAAACACAGTAATACAAGTCCAATAGTGCAGAAATATGTATGGTGGAGACAGTTTTAATACAATAGATAACGATATTATATTCTCCTAAGTAATATCAAAACAATTTGTACATTATCTTATCTTGAGAGTAGCTACTTTGACCTTTTCCATTCATGATTCGAGGAACAAGAATAAAATAATGTGAATTAAGTATGGAATTGTTAATCTCTATTTTTATAATTTCCAATTCAAACCTTTTCTCTCTTTATTTAAACCAGTATTTTAACTAAAACAAATTGAAACACTTACAAATAACACGTCTAAGCTAGTTGGATTTATGAAGTGGTAGGGCGAGTGAGTCGAGGCGGGCGGGTGCCTCGCTACGTCTACATTAGTTTTGGGCCATTTCCGCCCAGAGTGCACAGTTTGCCTAGTCCGCGGTCCGCACCCAGCATTACTTAGTGCCTCTTGAATAAATACCGCACGTTTGCGCAATATAGCCACTAACAACACTTCACACTCTACTCTGGCCGACTCTGTATTTATAGCGGTCGTATAAATCTGTCGGATTTATGGTTTACTTACTCTACGCGAATAGAGCGTAAGGATTTTTGCTTTATTGTTTATTTAGTTAGGAGTAGCTTTTTATTGAAAATGAAAAACCAACGACATCCTACTGTTTAATCTGTTCTGATCGGTCTTAAGTAATATTCATAATCATTATACGAAAAGTGCGTTACGAGCATTTCTATTTTATCTTAGAATGATTACATAAAATGCATGTGATAGCCTACTATCGTTTATAATTATTATATTGTACCTATACAATATATAAATATTAAATATTAAATACAAAAGCCATTTCTTTGTTCAGTTCTGGCTGTCAGTCTTCAAAAAGAACCCGCAGGAAACTCATACAGTAATGTAACACGGTAAGGATAATTGTAATACGTGCTAGTTTAGGGGAATTTAACTCTTATTGGTATGAGCAGTTAATGGTAAAAATGAAGACAATATTGTAGTGGCTAATATAATTGATACAAATAAAGCCCATATTTAAATGCAAATTTACAATTACACGATTGCTTATAAAGTAAACTTCAGACATAGGTAGTGCAAAAGAACGTGCTATACGGGTTATCGCGTGCCTAGAAGGGTATTAGCATAGGCCGGCTAATGGGCCATTAGTCTGTGAGCAAACAGGGAGATTGTTTTGTATCGTGCTTGTGCAGGGTTTGCTCGAATGCTCGTGCTCGCGTCACATCCAACTGACACCTGCAAATTATACATATTCGTTGTTAAAATAAGAAGTTATCACTAGGCGCGTAGATCTTAATTCAATTTATTTTGTTATAGTTGGCGTGTTTGTCAAATAGTGTATATTTTATGAATGTTTACTTTTGACGTTTAGTGTCAAGTATCAAGAGTTATGTTATTTTAACACTATTATAGTGAAGGAGTCGGGTCTCAAACTAAGAAAAACTGCAGGATTTTGGAAATAATCATGGATGTATTACTAATTTACACAACTTGGTAAAAAATCCTATCATTACTCAACGAGTGTTAATAAAAACAGTGCTCCCATCGACAAAAATGTACTACTCCCGCCAAAAACAGTAAATGTTGTGTTGCCATTATACAAAATTAAAAGTCTTGATTATTTAATATCGATTACTATTATTGTAGTCGATATTAAATGTCTATACAATCTAATAAACTAAAATATATCTACTTATACTAAATAGCAGTGCTAAATTAATTAAATCACTGCACAGATTAAACAATGCTTACAATAGTTATGGAGCAATGACATAGCGAGACCAAGTAGCAGACTGCTCTGAAATGGTTAAAAGAAAGAGTCTGGAAACTCATTGTCCGCGTAAGGGTGTAAAAGCCGTCACAAGAAAATTTGCAAGACCATTAAAAATACTGGGAAAAGATGCCATTTTCTTTCTACATTGTAGGTAATGTTGTGTGACGAAACACCATTATAAAATGTTTTTTTCAAAATAGAATTTAATAACGGTAGCCGACATGCTATAATTTACGAAGATATTTCTTTGTAACATTATAAACATTATCGTCAATAAAAGTATTCTTCTATAGCAAAATTTGTCTTCTCACAGCGGGAAGTGATTCCATCTATTTATGGCTTACCAAAACATTTACCCTATTATTGTTATGTTGTTATGGCTGTATTAAAGCGCTATAAAATTTATGATGCTTGCAGATTTTGCTGCACGGGAAACACTACTTTTTCACCCTTGTTTTTAGACGGGTTTTGGATTGTGTGCTGTAAATCAGGGTAGGATGACAAATGTTAGTATCGTCCCCCTCGATTACAGTGTCGCGAGGAAGCGAGAAGTCGGCGTGACGTCGAGTCAGCATATTGTTCGAATTCAGTTAGTAGGGGTGACAAATAAAAGGGCTAAAGCGATGAATACGAGCTACGTGGCAAATTGATTGTGATTTGGTGTTGTACAACATTGTAAATGGGATTTAATTCAATTTCAAATAATTCTTGATGCGGCAGATTTTTTGTGCGTGTTACATTTATAGAATTACCTCTTTAGTAGTACATTTCCTAAAACGTCATTCAGTTCACCAATAATAAATATTTTTTTTAATGTGAATTTCTTTGTACCTGGTAGATATTGAGTTTCTTAAGGTAACATATTGATTTTGTTTTTAATTCAATTTATTTCTTATTGCAATTGGGACTGCTTGATAATTTCTGATCAGACTATCGATAGCTTTTTCTTACTTTTTATGCTAGCATTTGACCACAATCTCATCAACAAGTGAAGATGTGAGAGACATCAGTTATCGTAACCTCTAGTCTTTGTATAGGCTAGAAAGGAACTGGCTCTTAATTACAGCTGTCTAAAAACCCCGGCGAGTGCTTGACGACAGATATTCAACTTGAGGGTGGTAGCCCGACAGGCGGGTATTACAAAGTGCTACCGTAATTGTGCAACGTAGTTGAGGATTTCAATATAAAAAGGGCAACGTCGCGGTCGCCATTCTGGGCACACTACCACTTTACAGTGATCTGAGTAGCCTACTTATTCCTAAGCTTTTATAACCTCTGTATATATTTTTAGTGGATTAACTTAGTTTTAATATCATAAAGAGATTTTTTCACAATGATTTCATTCTTCGAACGATCTCGTTCATTGTAAAAATCCAAACTACGGCTCTCATCACGGGATTCGAAGTCTCTACCAACTAAACTATCATCGCCATACCTACATTATTGAGAATGAAGAATAATATCTATATGTCTAATATTTTATGATTTGATCGTCATCATCATCAGCCTATGGCATGCCACTGAGCTCGATCTGTAGCTAGAAACCTATTTTTATGAAATTATGATCCTAAAATTACAATTATTCAAATAATCTGATCGGATTTAAAACTCGGAAACAAACTGAATATTCAATTCTACGTTTGCATTTTAACTTTTTGAACCGACCATCTTCTTTATAATTACGGTATAAAAGTGCTAGATGTCACATGCACACCAGAGTTGCGACTTAGCTGGCTAGCTCAGAATCATATTCTGAATCTTGTAATAGTTAATTCTATTTCGTTAGCATATCATTAAATATCTACATATACTTTATTAACAAAGCAAGATTGTTAATAACATAAATAAAAGGTACAAAAAGGCTATAACAGCCCATATACAAATGATGGGCCAAACCCGCAACTAATCAAACAAATTTTCGGATCTCATCCATCATGTCAAACAAAGCGTTAATCTCACAAGAAGCTCATTAGAGACGGGACGGAGAGCCACACAGTGGATCAACTGTTTGTAAATTCGTTTAAGGCATTTGATTCACTGTTGATTACACTGTTTTACAACCAAAGGAAATTGTATAGGTACAGGGAATTATTTGTTTGACAGTGGTACTTTTAATGGAGGTATTACTTCACCTATTGTATAGTTATCAAAAATTACCGAAACTTCACTACACATATTATTATATTTATTGCATCGATACATGTATGATTTTGATGAGTTAGTTGACTTGGTGGTTAGAGACTCTGGCTGCCAAAGCATAGGTAGTGGGATCGTTCATTTGTATAAATGAACATTGCTGTTTGTTCTGTCTGGGTGTAAATCCATATATATATATACTATATACTATATATGTAGTAGCTTCAGTAACTTTAAATTTGACCTTCATAAGTGCCTTCTGAGGGCCTAAACTGAATAAATGGTTTTGAATTTGAATTTGAAAAAAAACTTACGTAGTTTATTATTAGTATATACGTTGTCTAGTTCCCATAGTTCAAGCTCTGCTTATATATGTGTAGTATGGCCGTGTGTAAGGAATGTCCCAGGATATTTATCGTGGGTAACTTTAGAAAATAGATGGTCCTTTTGCAAATATTTCAATACTTTGTATTTACAAAGTATTTACCGTTGTGGCAGACAAAGATAGTTTAATATGTAAATAAACTACATTTGCTAGTAAGAACGTGATGCTCCTGGGCACAGTAAGTTAGTTAAATACTGTAATCTTTTGCAATACTTTTTTTTTATACAACGTGTTTCAAAGTAAAAATATAATTAATTATCAAAGCTAACAACCCTAGTAAACTGTCATGTCAGGGAACCAGATTATTTAACAGAAAGGCCCACGTACCTATTTTACGTATTAAATTAAGAAAAATTTTAATAATATTGTTGACAAGATTATATTTTTTAAACTATATCCCACCTTTGTGGTTACGAGAATAAATGCAACGATTTCAATAAATTTATCATTATAACGAAACCTAATTAATGCATAAAATTCATAAAAAGAAGAAATGCTGTATCAATTTTCATGCTGACATATTCAGTCAAAAGATAGTAGTGAAAATTTGGTCTTGGCAAAGATATAGCGGCACGCCAGCTATGTTACATAAAGTACTCGTAGAACTAAGGTTATCGTCGTATTACCTATTATTTTCATGTAACTCTGGATTTAAAAGGAGGCTTTGTATTTTTCAATCCAAATCTTCTATATTCTAAACAAATCTAAGGATCATCATTATTTTGAGAGCGAATGCTTCTCACTCTAACACGTATCGGGTATCTCTTTTACACAGCGCGCCGGCGCGTCTGCGGCGGACGGGATAATAAGTCAGTCAAATAAGAAAAAATACGAGAAGCAATTACAAAAGAGAGAGCTCTTTAATGTAATAAGCACGTACAATTTGTCATATTAGCGGATAGTTATATCTTCATATATTTATTTATATCTAGTTTATATTCTATCTATCTATTTTGATAATTTTTAATCAATCTCCAACACATAATTATTGCGTGACGTCATATTATTATCTTTATCCAGTAAAATGTTTTTGGATCTCCAGCTTACTAAATAGCTTCCGCCCCGCAGTTTCTCTCACATTTCCGAGAGAATTAATATTTTCTCGGGGTAAAAGCTTACCGGTATCGCTTGAGGAGAATGTAGGGGAGAAGTGGCATGAATGAGTCAGTTTACTAAACGGAGCAAAAAAATTTTATGAGAGAAATGACGATTTCTTTTTTTAAAATAATTATTTATGTTCTTAAGTAGGTTATTCCGTACAGAAAAATCTTAAATACTATAAAAAAGTCAACCAAATATTCATTTTTAAAAGATGAGTCCTTTGGCTCTTTCAAAACAATTTGGTATTGAAAGAGCTACTAGAAGTTATGAAAGAGCTAGTCAGCACTATAAAGTATACATTATGCAAAATAATAATAATTGAACAATAATAAAAACAAAAACACAATGCTAACGAATCCTTTGTAGTAAATAATGATATTTTTAAGAAAACGTTTAATTAATCATTCATTTTATGTAATTCTAACGAGCGCTTGAATCTTAGCATATTATTCAGTCATAGGTAGTCAAACCTAATATATAAGATAATATATGACATAGCCAGTTTTTTTAATAACAATCTCGAAAATAAACCAAATAGAAAATAATATCTTCTATCAAAATCAACATCGTTATATCTTCAATATTGTGCTAAGCTCTCTCAAGGCCTATTCATCCGGCTCTTTCATGACTTGTCTTTAAAATAAATATAGCCTACAAAATAATAACAATATCAAAACTTTTGCGGCTCAGTTTTTATGAAGCTAAAAGTCCAAACGTATGTACAAACCCAATTTACAATCCATCTACCTGTATTTCTTTTCAATAAAATACTAAAAAAACAACTTAAATGAAGCAAAATACTTCCTTTTTAGTGCCAAAAACTTTGACTCGATGTACCAGTGCCCGTTGGTTATGGCGAACTATCAAATCTTTGTGGGTGACGGGGAATCAGTGCTGACAGTTAAAAATAAAATTGCCAACCGAATTCGTTTCAACACTATTAAAATAATCTTAGTAGCTCTTTCCAAACCTGGCTCTTTCATGCCACTTCTCCCCTACCTTTTTATCAACGAATGCATTTAATAAAATGGATGGATTGTTTCCGAGATAACCTTTATAATATTAGTGTTGATAAAACTGGTGTTATTAACATTAAGTTATCTATTATCTCTTTGATTTATTATATCAACTAATATAACTTTCACAATTCTGTTACAGCAATTACTTTATCGAATTTATTGACTACCAAATAGAGAACACGTTTCCCAAAAACAACGATTTCAAAATTCCAAATGTGCAATTTCCGTTCTCCACTCAGCTGTATCGTATTACATATTTCGCTGTCTATGAATACTAGGTATGTTAAAATAGGAAAGTTGCAAAGTCTCGGCTCATTGCGTGCCGATGCTCAAGCGATGTTTACGACACCGTTTAAGTGAAATAAATAAATCACTACCCCACTAGCGCAAGCCCTTTGCCAAAGTAACTGCTCTGTGTAATTTTTGAGAGATGCCCGTTCAAGTCGATTGATATACAGCCTGCCTTGAGCGGCACTTAAGATGTACCCCATGATTCTTTGACGACGAGATGGCTAGAGATGCTGAACCTTTAAGTTAAGATTTTTATTTTATTAAATCTAATTACAAGGTGATTTTCATGGCATCAGATAAAAATGATACTCAAACTAATTGGTAAACTGGAGAACTAATTTGTGCATCAACGACTTTTTTTAATGTTGCCAAATGTTTGTATATCTTCAGTCAATGCAAAATCGAAGGTCTGTTTGATTTAGCAAATATCCTTGAAGAAATTCCATACGTTCGTACGATAGTACCAGCAGTACAGTAGTGTCAGCAGCTGAACCTTAAAATAATAAATAGTCAACTAATAATATAACAAGCGAGTGACTCCACTGCAAAATAACAGTGTACTTAGTATAAAATATGTAAAAACAAACCGTGCACTTACGTATACCGATAGTAATTTCACGCGTCGAAGTGTGATTTTTCACGTTTTCTCCCAAGATGCTAACGTGACCCGGAGCGGGCTCCATTTATGATCGGTGCACCGAAATGGCCGACAAATGGCGGCCAAATGAGAGGGTTTCTTCGCCGATACCGGCCGCTGCTCCATTCCACTGGTCGCTTTTTAAAAGCTAACTATCAACTGCATCGATTGCGGCACTATACAGGTTACATTACCTCTCGCAGTCATGTGTGCTCACACGTTGTTACTCAGCAATGGATGCGGCACATAGTAAGTTTGATCGTGGGTTTTCTTAGTAAAGGTGGCCCGAGGCACATTTGATTATACGTTGAGAGAGGGCTAATCGCGCTCGACGGGCGAACACCTCGAGATCAAACACGAGGCGCGCCGCCAGATATTTTTGTTTCTATTAAACAACACCCGACGTAATAATGTTTAACAATCGTGCAGCGATAATTTGGACAACGGAATATGTGGAGCTGCACTTCTTAATTTACTACTTAATTGTTTTAGTTTTCATTATTAAAAATATTTAATAAATTAAATTCTTCACAAAAAGGTTCCTATCCATACTTAAGCAAATAAAAGAAGATTCATAATTTCATTCAAATTCCTTCACATGTTTATTCAACCTATACCATTTCAATAATCAGTCCAAAAAACATATTGGTTTGATTTATCCACTTCCAATGGTATTTATATATAAAAAGGAACCTGTTGAAGAAGTTTGTTAAAATTTTATGAAGGAGTTGTAGATGCTCTGTATGTTTTCAGAAAAAATAACAAATAAAAAGTTATGAGTGGAATGACTTCCAAACCAAGGCAATAAAAAAAAGCATATTTATAAAAATGTACATTATAATAGTAACCGTAGCAATAAAGTTTTTTACAACGACCACTCCACCACCTTCTCTGTCCTACCATCACAGATAAGTGGTCATCCTCTCGGATCACGGATTGTTATTAAATATTTGTGTTGTGGCGCGATTAGCGCGCGGCTGCTCACCGGCTTAATTCGTAGAGGCTCTACGACCGATTATCAGTTGACGTCTACGAGTACAAATACCGATTACCGGTTGACAGACGATCGTGACGAACGGTTGACGATCGGTAAATGGTCATAATCGGCCGGACAATCATCGTGACTCGCGTGTAACTGACAACGCTGACGTTAGCGGTCATACTTTTATCAACCTCGTTTCGTAGATTGAAATGGAATTTCTGTTGAACATACGCTTCACAAGTAACAATTTGCTTTATTGAAAATCTTTTTATGCATTGCTTTTAAAATGCATTGTAAATTTCATGTCTTTAATTCTGTGTCACATAAAAATCTATTCATAATAAATTATGGCCATAATTTTTTTTAAAGTTTTCATAAATCATTGATAACATTTTTAACATCACAATGAGGTATAAAGCATCCATCGACCCCCAATAAAACGGATACACGAACAGACACAGCCATCTTGCGTCCATATTAAGTGGTGCATGTTTTCATTGCTCCGATCCATATATCTCTCGCAAACCGAAGCATTGTGTTACATAAATAAAAGCGCTAAACGCCAGGCTTATTGTCTATTAAGAATTACTTTTCTCGCGGCAGCGGCGCACAATGGGCCGGCGAAGTACAAAGCGAGAGATGGTTATCGTACGCGGCGTACATTAATACGCAACGCCACGCCCAGATCACGAAATACTAGATCCGTTTGTGTTATGATCCGTATTTGTGTCGGTGTAAACGTTAAGTTGTTGCTTTTTTTTCACGGTGCATTAACACATATCGTTAGGCGACCTTTTAAGACGATTGGATCTTTTAAATGTATTCTATGATATGACTAAACTGCTTTAAATACTTTTTATTTTATTTTAGATGAGCAATCTTGTAAATGTGAATTTTAGTTACTTACTAAAAAGGCTATCAGACCCTAAATTAGTGTTAATATCGTGATGTTTATCAGTTATCTGGTTTCCATAGTACAAGCTCTGCTAAGTACAGGGGAAGGAAGGAATCAGGCTGTGTGTAAAGAGTGCCCCGGGTTTTTTATTATTATTATTCTCCAGCCCCCTTATTCAGCTAATACGAACTTCGTCGGCGAGCCGCTTTACGAAGCCTTCGGAGAGCTTATCTCTCACGTGATTAGCAGTATTAGCGTAGTGAGCGAAAGAGATAGAGCACGGTGGCCGCGACGAAACATCCTCGAGTTAGTATCATTTTCCTTACAGAATCGAACCCCAGCTCACAAAAGTTTATATTGCGTGGGAATTTAACTCAAGACATGTAACGTCACAGTCAAGGTATATAACCACCATCCCAACCAGCCGTCAGACTACATTAATTAAGTATAGGCAATTTCAGCATTTCCTGTGAAAAAAAAATGGAGAATTTGAATTTTGTTAGGAAATCGTAAGCTAGTTAGTAATTTTTATACTTTTTGTCAGATATAATGTATTTCCAATGTAAGGTTGTGAACCTGAAATTGGAGAGTCGACACCGTCGGCGGAAAGGTGTTCGCACGTAGTGGTTATCAATTATTTGCATTTCTTGCAAATGAACCGTGTAAGTCATAAAGAGAATTGACACTGAAATTATAGGTTCACTAATAACTGGCCGCTAAACTCTTCAACGAATATTTAAAATACGTTTTCGAATTATTCCCTGAATATCTTATCCTGTAGCATAAATCGTGAATACCACATATACCGACTTTAATGAAACGAGTAGCATTTCATTTAAACTTTTTTTCAATTCTTACGCTACATTAAAAACAGTATGAAAAATTCTAATTAACTACATTATTATTAAAAGACGCGGCCGCCTGTTATAATTTCGGTTCGGTAACAAAAAGCGCTCATTCAACTTTTTTTTTTCACAAAAGGTTTTATTGTTTAATTGGTGTATTTTTACAGCAAACCTCAATGAGCGGGCACGACACATTGTTCCCAGAATTCAATGCAATAAATTTGTAAACGATACCACAAAACTTCTGTGCGATAAAAAATATAAGCCTAAACATTTGTTTTTTCTCACGGTTAACGATCGTTCCGTAGTACATTGCGTGTTTTAACCAAGCTTTTGTAAAAGCTATTCTTGTTTATACCTCGATGGGATACGTTCTTTGTGAAAGAACTGTTAGTAGATGATATTGGTCAATAAATGAAGAACCCACCTGTGCATCGGTCGGCAGTTTATGAGTTTATAGCATAACACCTCTCGGTTTAGGACAGACCCCTGCCGGTAATTGCTTCATGAAATCCTCGTAAATGAACGGTTTATTAGTAGAAAAAACACTAGTTGCATATAATTAGATACAAATTGGAATTGGTTTTGTTTTTGTTGGCTAGTTTCTTGATATAGCTCAGATGGAATTAGAGTAGGCTAGTATAGAATCGTCAATGATTGATTCAAGGTCATTTTTAAGAAAGATACTATTTAAAAAAAATGCTATTGTTGACGTTATTGAGACTATATTATATGAGACACTTAAGTACATGGACAATCAATAGGAATAGAATATAAAAATCCAATAAATTTATTACTTACAGTTTCGATAAAGTTACAAAAGTCATAGTAGGACAACAAACGTAAATAATAATGCTTGAGATATAATTATTCACAAAAAATAAATTGCGATCACTTGAAAAAGCTGATGATTGTAGAATTTTATTTTTATTAACCTGTACCAAACACACCTATGTAACATAGTTTTAAAAATAAAAATTATTAAATACCTCAAATGATTATTAAAAACCTTGAAAACCATAAAGTATAGTTTACTTACCAAGTGAACGAAAACTTTTTTCATTGTGTGTATGTAGGTATATCGAATAATGTTAAAATCGTTATAAAAGTCAACTTAACTCAATAGGTCAACATTTGCTGCGCTGATAAATCTTCGCCCGCACCTACACATCACTTTTTGTTAACACAAAAAGGTTTCAAAAGAGCCCGAAATCCTATTACGTGAATGACTTCCCAAAGCAAATAGAGGAAAAAGCGCTTTGAATGTGACCACCGAGACCGTCCGCCGACAATGGCAACAATACGAGCTCGGCTTGAACAGGTAATCTCATCGTCATTAATAAGGGCTCTTCACACTTTCAGTGTTAACATGACAAATGCTGGCGGTGTAACAATCGCCGGGCGAACGCAGCGGGGAGCCCGCGCCGCGCCGGCTCTGCTCCCGATATCATTTTCACTTAACCGCACAGATAGATTATGGTGGGTATCGCTACAGCTTGTTGTAGTCTATGCTTTTACTAGTACTGTGTCTTTACCTTCACTATTTTTACATGTCTATAGATACAGTTTTTAATTCTTCTTGCGTTCTGAAATTGTCGAGCGATGCTATATTTTTCCTAATTAAGACGGATTTTGTTCACAATTTCAAGGGTTTTAATTGTTTTGCGCGGAATCTTATTCATTTTTGTAAAAAAACAAGTGAGTTACTAACCTAAGTAACTTCATATACCTATCATCAGGCACCTGCCAGCGAATCCTCAAATTCCTGTCGAAATCGGTCCAGTCGTTTCGATGATTAGCCAGATCCGACAGACAAAGATTGAAAAAAAAAAAAAAAGATTTTTCGTTAGGCATATTGTTATTTTGACATGACAAGAAGCCACATCAATTTAAATTATATTTACATATATATGTTTAAGTCTAACAAAATTTATTTTTAAACCAAACCTTTTGAACTATAATGTAGAACGCAATCAATTACATAGTCGGCTTACAAACAAGCGCCCACTCGATATACAAATAACTTGTTACTATGTCGTCTCGACCCTCGCCTGTCTGTCCCGGGGCCTAACTGCAATTATTGCGAGTAGAAAATTAAATTAACACACACGCGAGCCGTGTAACTCGGGGGAGGGTTAACCACCAGGTAATCATGACCCCCACGCGTTTGAAAATAACCCTCAACTGAACATTTCTTATGGTGGTCGGCGAAAACACCTATAGTGGTCACATAGTCAGCCATTTTGCTTCGTAAACTAATTGCAGGTCCCTTAGTAGTCATTTCATCGCTCGCTAGTAACGTCTCTGTGCTCATTACATTGCGGTTTGTACTTTTCGAATTATCACTTCGAGCGTTTCCGTTTTTGCTGGTCTATTGTAATTTTTAATTATTGGGCGTTTGGGACACATATGTGACTAAAGTTAAACTAGTAATAAAGCAACCTAGTTACGTCCAACATGTTTTTAACCGAGCTTAAAAATTGTGTATAATCTCACTTCGACGCATTTGTATATTTTTTACAGTAGATTTTCAAGGCAATAGCACAACACGTTAAAAATAGACGTGAATACAAAAAAAAACAAATAAAGTGTTGCCTAAAATTAAGCGTATCAAACGATACGTTTCCAAGCCCAGTTCGGTATCTTCTATATTTTTTAATCGAGACCATGGTTGATTGGAACCAATCAAATGTTGTAATTTATGGCCAGTGTTTATAGGCATTCGATCCTGTTGAGTATAGAGTATTTTAATTTGACCTTGACCTTATATGGGATGCTGGAGGTAAGGTCGTCGTAATCCTTCGTGACGAATCGCGGCTTCGTCACGCCGTGTACTGATTGGAGTAATGAAAAGCACATCGAATGGAATATCGGTGAATAGGCTATTGGGTCCGAAGGAAAGCTACATTTTGATAGCAACCTGTAATATCAATCAATATTTTTTATTAAACTAAATTAAAGGGCCTCCAAAAGGAATTATTCAAAATCAATCTTCTCAAGATGTTATGATATTGAGATTACTTGTATATAGGTCTTCTGTCAAATAGGATGCTTTTATAATTCTTATCCACACACATTCTTTGATAATTTTGGGCTGATGTTCATTTGTCACGAATTTATCTTTTAATTATGACTACTATGTAATCATGGTATGTGATGATGAGCTGAAGGTGATGAGCATAGAAAGCTTAGAACTGAACTGAGCTGTAACGAAAATTACAAACCTTTTAATTAGTTTAGGCCCGTAGAACTGAGTGCCCACACATGAAAGTCAAAGTTATTAGCCGGACATTTTCTATAAATTATTTTATTTTATTATTTATTAAAAAATATATATTTTATGCATATATTTTTTATATTTATAAAGGCGGGTACCACAAAGATAACTAAAGCCATATATACGAATCAACTAAATAGTAAGTTACCTGATTATCTAAATTAAAACGAAGTCCACATGCTAATTACGGACATCACATAGGCACCGCGTGTGTGGCAACCAGTTATAATATTGGTTCCTTATTATACCAATTAGCTATTAGTATTTGAAATTAAATGACCACACATTACAACTATTAACCTCGAATATTGCAAATTAGATATATAACTTAGTCTACCGCATCGCATCCGATGTAAGCAGATGTTTTTTTTATTTGAAGAATTATAAATTATACTAATTCATAGCGCCTAAATAAAAACTTTAATTGGCCACATTATTACGACAAACACAAACTTTTCCAATTATAGTAAAAGACATAACTATCCCACTAATATTGTAAACGTGATGTTTTGAAGATGGAAAAACTACTACGCGGATTTGGATCAAATCATGAGACATCGATAGTTTCTAACCAGGATTAGCACATACATTTTATATCCGGGTAAATGTAAAAACCCTTGGGAACGCGAGTGAAACCACGGGAGGTAGCTAATAATTAAATTTTATGTAACGTTACTTCTCAGTTATGATTATATCTATCATATCAAAGAGTGGTCAACGCGTCTCATAACGTTTTCTGGTGATCAGAGGGCTGATTCTTATCTCGGACAAAAGATCAGCCTAGTTATCCAACGAGAGACTTAAACTCGATAATATCTAGTTTAGGAAAAATATAATAAGATACGAGTATCTATTATAAAAATATATTGCGTTTAAATAATTTGCTTGTAATATTATCTTATCTACTAATTAAGTTGCTAAGCTATAAGTGGATTTTTAGTCTCCTTGCCACTCTGTTCCATCATGTGGCAATCACAACTAAAGATACAACAATTCGGATCTATTTATCAGGCTTTCACAAGGTAGCACACTGGGGCCCATAATCTTTCCAAACTACAAAACCAATCTAAGTTGATACAATTCGCCCAAGACTATATTTAATAAAAGCATATCATTACAGGTTTAATATAAAAGTCAAGTATTATTATTGTTTTAATCAATTAACCAACATACCGAACAAACAGCGTCGCAATAATGACAAAAAAATCGGTGGTTGTTGATTAACCCGATAATATCGCAAGATTGCGGGCGGCGTGATTGTTTTATACATAATCAGCTGTTGCGGTGTCAGGAAAGCCATAAAGCGGCGAATTGGCCGAGATGCGGGCAAAATGTGATAGAATTAATTCTCAAATTGCAGGTTCGCCGCTCTCAAAGTCGAGCCTGTTTTTTATTATTATTTGAGCTCGCCGTACACTGTTATTTGGACATCAATTTGAGGTGTATTGCACCTGCTAACCTCTTTAAATATTTATTATTGTGCGGACACAACATCGTCAAATTTGTGTGGATAATTTACCAAGTTTTCGTTTAATACACGATAAAGTTATGACAATAATAATTGTTGGGAGGTAGTTGCTTGTTTGTTGGACGCACAAGTTGTTGGCTTACCTTTATACGTTTCAATTGCTTTGTAATATCACATTTACTTAGAATTTCGATAAAATTGTCATCGACTACATCTTAGATAGATATTTATGGTATAGAGTAGGTTTATTTGAATATTGATGAGACTGGCTACCGCTGATTGTGAAATATGTCTATCTATAGATTAGAAATACGACCAATTAACTTCATAAGTTTACCTACTGTTTACATCTTATTAATCGAATAAATTGTGTATATATATTCTTAAATAATGCAATAATTGTGTTTCTTTGATATAATAATATCATTAGTGAGGTTGTGTTGTGCCCGCCCATACGTTTTGTAGCATTTTGGCTTGCTCCCTTCATCCGGTTGCGTTTTGAAATTATTTAGGGGAAACCACATCCAAAAGCTAACGGAAACATGTTACATAGTCAATAGATTCAGTTACCGTGTGTTCTTTACATATTACTTTTATCTCTTAATTTCAGTTGAATACATTTAACATAACCCGGAAAAGGACTTCTACAGAGAATCCTTCCAATCTGTAACCAATCAAAACCCCTCAGAGAGGTAACAACCAAAAAATCAGTTCGAACGGTATGTACACGAAAGCGCAGAATAAAATAATATGCATGTAATTTAAATGAAACATTTGTAGCGATACGTTGCGTCTGTCGAATCGTTGATTGCGGAGGACTCTGGCGCAGCGTGCCGTGTGTCGGCGTCGGCACGTGAACCAAAGAAATCGATCGAATTTCAAACGATCCAAATTACCGCCACGACCGACCGGAGCCAACCGGAACAATACTAGACACACCGAACGGTTTTCATGAAGCACGCGTCGCCATTACCACCAAATCGATTCGAGCGGCGCACACCGAGATGCTCGCATTACGATTACATACACCCAGTCTCGTGCCATCAACATACCACTATTAAATAGAACGTTTCTGTTTAAATCCGACTCGAATCGGAAATTTTGATACTGTTGTTATTCCGGCTCATCCTATTTACGGTTTTTATTGGGCTCTATCATGCGACGGGAGTGCGGAATGTGTTTATTGATTCACGCTACGTCTTCCAATGTTTTTACAATTTCACACTGTAATTTAACAATTACAATTGGGAATTTTTAAATATTTTAATGGGTATAAAAACTAAGATGCGAACCATCACGTAAATCTGCTACCAAGCCGTGAAATGTTTGTAGATATCGTGATATTTTGTTGTTCATTTTTGAATGCCATTGTTATGTGTATTGTTGGTGGAAAGCGTAACAATGAGAGAACGATTAATAACGAAACATTAAGCTCACAATGCTTACCCTTGCACAAGAGCCGTCAAACATTGTGAATCTTTGTTACGGTAAATCGGTTTTTTCCAAAATGCGTCACTTTCTTCACGGCGCGTTACAAAATCATAATCGGAATAAAATAAAGTTTGTTGTGACAGCGCTTCCCGCATGACAGAATACGCCCATTTATTTTATACAACAATGTTGTAAATATCTGTTTAATTGCCGTGACACACAGTCGAAATTACCCTTTAATAATTCAGCCAAGTTTAATAAAGTTATGTGTATATAATATAATGGATTCCGCATGTAATTCCATGTTATTCATTTTTTTTACCCTTAAATTAATTAATATTTCTTATTCTTTTTATTAATAAAAAATATGTTGACTTAGTTTTATAAATACTAGATTGATATATTAATGTTGTTTAAATAATCATAAGGACCGAAGTATCTATTATGTAGATAGATACATTTACTTAGTAATAGAAACATACACTATGTTCTAGAACTTCTATTACCGACATTAGGTACATATACTAATTTCAAGAGACAAGATTTCAATATAATTTTACCATCCATCGTTGTAACTATTGCGTTTTATGGTTACCGTGTCTTTGATACGGAACCCTGAGAAATATGCCTTGACATTATTACTTGGATAATTACTGATGTACGAGTATATACACTATGTAGCGATCATTAGATACTTATTCAATTGCAAAGGGCTGGAGAAAAAATCAAACAGATTCTGAAGAACATAATAAGATTATTATAACGAGTTCTGCTGAAAGCTAAATTGGCTAATTAAATATTATACTACTATATGGTATCTACAATCTACATAAATAACTAAATACATTTAAAAGCTATTGCCTTGTTTAAAACATTCGCTTTGTTTAAAATACTAACATATCCAGATCTCTTTGGGCATGGGCTTTCTCCATTTCTTTTCATTCCTTTCTATCAAGCACACTTTCCTACCAATTTGCTCAATCTCCTTAATTTAGCTACCTAACTACTAATAACATGCAATACAGATATAGTCTCATATTAATACCCTCACACGTCAATTTATCCTCTTTTTAGGCAATAATAATTTAATAATAAAATTTATTTCCATTTACAATTGTTTCTTAGCTTCTAAGCAAGGCCAGATTAAAAAGTTACTATATTAAAAGCATCTGCTGCCGAACTAGAAACAAAGTTCCTCTATTTTGGCAAGAAGAGAAGAGCTATATTCTTATAGTTGTTTAAAGTGACATAAAGACAACTCCATAGAGAAGAATTTCGGCAAGAAGAAGGGTAGAACTAATATATTAAATAAATGTATCTCTGTATTCTTGTAGTTGTATCTTCTCCATAGAAAATGCAAGTCAACACATAGCCAATAAAACTTTTCGTACCTGTTTTACATACTCTCGTAAATAAACCACCACAATCAAACACTAATACAGAGACATTACCCGCATAGCGTGGCACGACTCCGGGCTACGTATTTGTCACGGTGTGAAATACGGAGTAAGAACTGTATGGAATTGAATTTATTTTGCCCCGATGCGGTGTAACGATCTAATAAATCGGGAGGATGCAGCCATAAGTCAGGGTTCACCGCAGAGATCGTAATTCACGTGAGCAATGTGCCGCGAAATCAATAGAGCTGACAATACCGGAGGAGCGTTCCCGACCCGGCCGTGCTGCAAATAAACCATGTAAACTTGGACTCGTGAATATCAATTGTATATCTACTCTTGTTATATACGCTTTTGGTTGCGTCTGTTTTTAATAAAACAAGGTAACTCGGGAAGGCTCATGGATTGTTGTGTAGTTAACAGTATTCGAGTCAGACTATTCATAAGTGCTAGTAAAGGCCTTTGAATAAAAATATGGTCATTTCAACAATCGGTTACGTTATTGTAATCAATTTTTTTTTTTTGATAATTTTTCAAATACTTGGTCTTGATTTTGTAATGCGATCATATATTTCTTCTTTTATATTTACTATGTTTCAATTACCAAGAAAAAAATATGATGTTATAACAAGAATGGGACTGCTCCAGCTACTTTGTTTAGGACTTGTTTATACTGGTCACACATCGGCTTTATAAAAAACAATTACATTTTAAATTTCGAAAATTTGAAAAATATACTAAAAAATACAGGCCGTGAGATTACTCAAAGTTTAATTACTGCAAACCTATAGCTATGTATGCATACAGTTAAAAACAAACACAACTGTATTTATCGAGTACACATTTCAATTAATTATATATGATACCCATATAAAAGACATGGATTCTTTGACAGATGGAGCGTTCCCCCACAAAGATCGATCCACTAGAAAATAATTACAATCATCTGAGCATCTACATATTTCCACTAAAAACCAATCACCAACATTATCGAGGCAATTCGAACAAAATGACATTGATATAAAAGATATCATGAACGGTAGCTACAATTATCGGCATGTTAAGAAAAAATTGAATAACGCAACAGCATATTAAAAGAGAGGCCCGCGAGTATTTTGACATTATAGAGCGTTAATCTTTTATTGTATTACGAGCTGTCAATACCGAGAGTCATTGGAACGCGAATCGAATAAACTTAATGGAAACACGGCGTGCAATCAAACGGCAAGAACAAGCATAAATTTATTAACGATGCTGAAATATCACCACATAAATCGCTATCTTGCCTGTCAGTTTATCGACAATTATTCTTAATTGGATTATGAAAGCGGTGCATGGTGTCGTCGCGAGGTCAAGGTGCAGGCGGTAAGCGGATTGCACTGGTCGTATTCCAGCAATTAATGTTGAATGAGTTTTACGACTACATTGCCGATCGAGTAAGGAAATGAAAACCAAATTACTACGTTTTATCAAAGTAATTAATATCTACAGATGGTTTGAATATTTATAAACCTACACTTCTTAGTTTTGTTTTCTGAGTGCCATTTTATTTATATAAAATTTTTCAGGGTGTTCGATAATTAACTAAAGAAAGTGACTTTGGACATTTTTTAAAAGGACTATGTCTGTTATTACTAATTCAAAAGATTTTCGTCGCAAAGCTTTTCAACTACTACTAAAAATGTACTGCTATTATTTAAGATGCTTCATCATCATCATCATCAGCCTATCTCCATCCACTGCTGGGCATAGGCCTCACCTATGGCACGCCACTGAGCTCGATTTTCAGCTCGCTCCATCTAGCCGGAGGGCGCCCTACACTACGTTTACCGAGCCGTGGTCGGTAAACGTAGTGTAATTAATTTAAGATGCTTGGCAAGCTCCATCTTTAGGGTGAAGGTTACTGTGATATCTCAGGTGTTTGCTGGTTAGAGACCCTGACTGCTATGCCAGGTCGTGGGTTCGATCCCTACCCAGGACTGACATTAATAAGCAATAATATGTCTATTTGTTCTATATCTGAGCGAAAATATCTATAAAAGTAAGAATTTAACAAGAAGTTATATAGGTGTCAGGTGTATGGTTTCCATAGTAAATCTCTGTTTAGTTTGGGATTAATTGCTGTGTGTAAAGTATGTCACTGGACACTTATTCATTTATTATATCCACTTTAAATGAAATCACTTCTACATTTTGCCCCCGCTTGTAACTTAACCCACCTGCTTTGTAGTGAGCCGCCGCCTTGCCGCGGCTCCGCTCTGATCTTATGGAGACATGCCAGAGGCATCTGATTGGTGGGAGAGAAAAGGGCGGCTCTCACCGCGCACGCCTTCACCTTGTTCTATGAGACTACTCTCTGAGACCGCTATTACACTGAAATATAATTCTATGTTTAAAAATATTTAAGTCCTACGTTGGTTTTCAGCTACGTGTTCTTTTCTCAATTATTGGGAGTTTGGTGCAATATGTATGCATGCTGTCTGACTTGATGACATTACATTGCAATGGGATTTGACAGAATTTCCACCATCTAGCTACTAATCCCCTTTAGGAATTCTTTGGCCCCACTTCAAGTTCTTAAAGTTTCTTATGCGAAATATTCCTTGAAATTCTGTAAAGTAACCTTTGTATGTGACTAAAAATAAAATAATGATAAACACAATCTATTCGATGAATATATATATACTAACTGTCTGGGAGACGTCGTTCTGTCGAAATAAGTCCATGCAAAAATGCAAGAATTCGCTCGCAGCGCCACTTACCGGGTTCAATTGTGAATCTAAACCATCCAGGGCGCTACCAAACGCATACAAAAATTCATTCAAATCCGTCCAGCCATTTAGGAGGAGTTCACTGTCAACACACGTACAGAAGAATTATATATAAAAATAATTAAAATGTTTCCCTGTGAAACAAAAGTTTCACTTCTCTCGTGTGTCGAAACACTGTAAATTTTTTATTGACTAGAATTATTTTAATTTGATCTAAGAGTCATTATAGTCCGCTGGCTCCATTAGCTTCTCGATTTCCTATATCCGCCTACAAGCTACTAACTAGCCTACTGGTCTTCTTTATGTAGAAATAGTAGCAAACAGATTATATTGTGCATATTCAGGTGTGGATTGATTAAAATATATAGGTATTACCTCGATCAACACTTCAATCAATAACACCATAAAAATAATTGGTTTTAATTACGAAATACATCTAAAAGTGCCACTGGCTTCCAAATAATCATTGTTAAATTTTGGTACAATCAATGACATAAAGCTTAAAATAAATGCACGTGAGTGTAAGTAAGAAATTAGAAGTTATAGTGATTTCACCCAAATGGGATACCTAATAGAAATGAAGAGCAATGATTTGTATGTAAGTACGTTTGTTACTCTTTCACGCAGAAACTACTCAACGGATATGGATGAAACTTGGCACATATATAGAGCATATCCTGGAATAATATATAGGCTACTTTTTATGGGGAAAAAATGATATCCCCCGGGAACGCGGGAAAAACCGCGGGGGACAGCTAGTCTACATATAAACCTTTCGGCAAAAAATCTCTAAATTATAGTAAAAATTGCATCGTAATCTAGTTTATCATAGTTTATAAGAAACCAGCGTACATACAGAGATAGTGATTTTTTTTTACTTGTTAGAGAAGATTAGAGATGTGATAGAATATTCAAGTTTGTGGCACATGTCAAGGACCCGTTCAGGTTCTATTCTCATTTATTTCTCGCCATTGCGAGTCATTAAGATCAATCAAAAGTCTGAGACAATTAAGGTTTTAACTTAGTAAATGTAGAAGATTAAAAATACAATTTTTGAAAACAGTTTACATCATAACTGTACATTTACAACAACATAATTTCAATCAACACATATCTATTTCAACACCACACAAACACCGATAAAGCATCAATAACCATTCAAGCTGCAGTAATATCTCCTTGATTAATTCAAAAATGTTTTAAATAGCTTCTGCGTGTATATATCCAAATTTTAAAACAAAATATATAATATTGAATAGTAAAATTTCTGTTTCAAACATTTTAGTCGAGTTGTCTTCTTTTTATTTTAAATAATATAAACTAGTGCTTGACTGCTATCCCACTGATGGTAAGCAGTGATGCAATCTTTGATGTTAAGGCGCACTAGTTTATTAAGTGCCTATTCACTCTAGTCTTTACTACATGGATCAACCATGTAGTTTATTTTTGGTCTTTCCCGTACTTACTTTCCTTTTATGTTGCCTTTCATTTTGTCTACTATATTCTCTTTTATCTTCCCTTCTATTTTTCCTTCTTTTTTCACTTCTATTAACCCTTTCTATGGCAAAACCATGGACGTCATTTCGTATAAGGAGGTGCAGGAAGCCGCTAATAACAGAACGAGGTGGAGAAACCAACAAAGCCAAGGCAAGGTTGATATATGTTGAAGAACAATGAAATGTTGTTTATTTGAAATGCTGTCCTCATAAATAAGTATTTCCACTCCAGTAAGCCCTGCTGGTGAATTATGAATAACTCTGTATACACAATCTGAAATTAAATTAAAATACAGCTTCCGTATGTTTGTGTTCGCAAAACTCAAAAAGTAGTCAATAGTTTGACTTGAAATTTTTACACAATTTTGCATATTTATATGAAAATGTTTTTATATAAGTACTTTTTATTCTGAAGTTCTAACGGGAACGGAAAATTAAATTGAATCGACGATAGCCACTTTAGTTTTATTCACCTACAAATCGAGGCCTAGTTAGTTGCCTAAACTCAAAGATTTTCAATATCAGACTGGCCTGATAATTAAAATCGTTTGAAGCCTACACAACAAACTTTGTCACCACATTCGACCACATTCATGCGCCAACATTTTAAAGGCAGAATAAATTAATGTTACCCCCCCCCCCCCCTTTTAACTACATACATAGGACAGTACATAAATTGCCTACAATATATTAGACATACTATGCATACTTACTATACTATATATGAGACGTTTATCTTTCAATGCCATCATGATTTTTTTTACTCGCTTTATATCAGCTTCACCTGTATGTATGTATGTATGTAACCGACCCCTTTAAGCTCAATTTTGTCCTACTTTGAACGATCAGATTTAATTCAAACTTTGCACACCTGCCAAAGATCGACGACAATACAATAAGGTAAACGCAGGTATTAACGACCCCCTTAAGGCAATTTTAAAATCAACCATATTTTTTAAGTATACTGGTTCCTCTAAAGATTAATAATTTAATTTTATATGCTAGTGTTATGTATAAAAAATGTATTTACTGAATCAAATACATTTAAATGAAGGATTATCTTGTAAAAAATAATTTACAATGTGACTTAGTCGATTGTTGCAATTACCGACCCATAAAAAACGGCTGTGAAGCTATTAACGATTTTTATGCACCTATTCCCGATCTTGTATGAGAGGAGGCCTTTTTCCACCAATGGAATGTATATAAGCTAGTAATGATGATGATTACCGATCTTAATAAAATAAAACAAAATAAAAATGCAAATACTTATTCGTATTTTTTTAATATCGTTATTTTTAATAAAACAAATTTTTACTTCTTAGTAATACCTATGAACTAAATAATTATAAACTTCAAAATTAATTAACATAATACTATTAATACACATATATATTATACTTTAAGGATTTCAAACTCTAGGATATATTCTTATGCTATTGAGATCATAATCATTTTTTGAAAATTATAATATTAATCATCACAGTCATTGGTTCACCTCTTTTTAGAAATTAATTGCAACTAAATAGTTACATATATGATTTGGTACAACTGGTGCTTACAAACGAAACATTAAAGTCACTTAAAAAATACGTTCATCATCAGACTCACTGCTATATAAGACTCGACGTTTAACTGTCTCTCTTGCAGAGTCTGACTCTAATAGACGTACGGTAGTTTCTGTTTCAAAAGAATTTCTATCATTAATTAAAGTACTATTAGAATGTCCTTTTTTAGATTCATTTTCTAACTCACTGTTACAAAGCACGCGACGCTTTGCTGCTTCCTTTGGAAGTAAATTAAAATCGTATTCGCTATCTGATTGATATTTACTAGGTCCTGCTATAGGAGAATCTTCTTTGTTAACCGCATTTACTTTTTTAATAGGTTTTTTCTTCTTTAAGGTCGTTGTTTTCTTCAATAATTCTTTTTGTTCCCTTTTTTCCAAGATTTCTTGTTTTCTTTTTCTTTTTTTATTTTCTTTGTCTTCTTTTTCTTTTATAATTCTCCTTTGATATTCCATAAACTCATCAGATATAGCTACTGTCGGCGTGAGTTTTTTATTTAATGTCTTCTTTTTAGTGTTATCGATATTATTCTTCGGAAAGTAAAGAGAATTTTTGAAAGGTGTCGCATAATTCTTAAATGGTGTGGGAATAGCAGAGCTATCACTTGTTTTTGGAGCGGCTTCTTTGGTTGCATTTTTGGGTGATGGTGTATACTTTTGAAGTATTTGTAGCGGCTCCGCGGTTATTTGCATTAGAGTATTATTTTCTGGTGCAAAAATCGAAGTAGACAAGGGTGTTAACTCGTTGGTAGATGGTAGAAGTATATTATCTTGTTGAGGAGTAGATGTCTGCAGAAACTGGCTGAACTCGCCTTGTACAGTTAATAAGTTACCATGAGGCGACGAGGGTAGAGGTTTTTCAATAAACAAGGATAAATTGGATGCCTCTTCTCCCAATACTTCTAAACCTTGCTCTATTGGCAGTATTATATTACTCTCAGCAACTATATCAAAATTTAGGATAGCCTCAGATATATCTGGCGTTTCATTTACAAAATTGTTATTTAGTGTTGATTCCCCTAACTGCAGAATACTTCCACTCTCATGATTTATGGCGTTTTCGGGGGTAATTTTCTTCCAATATTCGAATAACTTTTTATAAGTTGGATCTCCCATCCATTGGCCTCCCGAATATTTGAAAGTTTCTAAGGTTATAGGTGACAATCTAGCCTCGAAATCATGTTTAAATTTTTCTGCATATTCAGATGGGGTTATATGATTGATGTCTTCAGTATGTTTTAAAATTGGCAACAGTTTACTGTAGTTTATTTTAGATGGATCAAATGGATATAATCCACAACATCGAAATCCGCTCTGTATGGTTTCAGGCTTAAGGCATTGGTCAAAACATGTTTTTACTGCCGGAGCAAAATCAGTGCGTTTAAGCTTAGCATAGTTATTTTGAATTCTGAATTCATGCACAACAGTCTTCCACGTTCCTTTGACTGGTCTGAAAACAGCTACATCAAGCGGCTGTAGTATGTGTGTAGAGTTGGGAAGTAAAGCTACCAGGATGATTGCTTTTTCTTTACAGAATGTTGATAGTGGAAGTGATATGTGAGATGTGTGACCATCCAAAAACAAAACTATGGGAAATGGTATTTCATTGGTTACAAGCCACGGATAGAAGCAGTTGGTAACATATTCATAAAATGCTTCTGTGTTCATCCAACCCGATTCCGTGTTACCAAGTCCCCATCCACGAGGTAATGTAGGCACAAGATTTTTTGGCAAACGTTTATACGGAAAAAGTATCATTGGAGGTGCGAGATTTCCGTCAGCTGAAACGTTCACAAGCACAGTCAAGCACTCTTTTTCGTCATTAGCAACACGATTATACACTCGTTTGCTACCTCTGCTGACCAAAACTTCTTTCTCTTTTGGGCATAAAAAGAAAGCAGTTTCGTCACAGTTAAACACTCGTCTAGGATCTTCTAAAACATGATGCAGATTATTTGTCATAAAATAATTGTTCACTCTGCCGAACCATGCTCGTATAGCCGCTTCTGTGACTTGATTTCGGCTAGAAGGTAGATTTTGTGCAACGCGTTTAGATACCGTTGGATGTCTCTTTATAAAATTCTCAAACCAATATCTGCCAGGCACACCATTTTTAAAAGGGTTTGGACGATTTAAGTTTTGGACTAGCTTAGCCACTGCTTCTAATAATTGTTCTTTTGTAACTGGAAATCCCATCTTGCCAAGGTAGTGAATCCAGTCTACAATCTGTTTTTCTTCACTTAAATTAAGAACCGGCTGAACTCCGCAAATTTCATTCTTATATTTCCGGTCCCGTTTGTCTCTTAATGTAGTTTTGGGAATATTAAACCTTTTTGATGCCTCATATACACTCGTACCGTCATTAATTGCTTGGATTGCTTCGGCGAGTTGTGTTTTACTGTATACTTTTCGCCGTTTTTGTGGCTCCATACTTCTGGAAAAAAATATAATTGTATGTTTTATGTTGCTTTAGCTAATAAGTAGCATTTATTAATAGGTACCTATTATGTCATAAAAGTAGGTGAGAAACTAAATAATCTATAAACGATCGATAATAGCTTCTTATAGTTGCTATTGCCGACCCTCATGGGTCGGTAATAAAGTAAGTAAGTATAAACATAAAATGTATTACCGACTCATAAAAAAAATGGTTATTTTAATTCAATTGACCTTCGGACTATAAATTAGATTATAATTGATTAATGTCACAAAAGATATGAACAAATGCACACTGTTTTAAACACAAAAATAATGATTTATTATTGTAACTATTCAATATCGATCCTCGAAAAGTATCATGACTTTGGTTAAATTGCCTACGCTAAAAGGTAAAAACTAGACAAAAAAGTTTAGTCGCTAATAGATTTTTATAAAGACTGATAGCTTACATTTAAACTGGTCCATAAAAATACTTGTGTTAGTGTGATATAATAACATAAAAGGAAAATAAAACGAAAAGTTACGTTGCTGCCATTGCCGACTTATGGGTCGTTGATAACTGCCACGACTAATACTGATGAAGCTAACACCCTCCCATTTTAATTTAAAGTTTTATCGTTTCAAATTACTTTTTATCAATAAAATGTCGTAAGAAATCAAGAGTTGACACTTAAATGAATACATTTAGTAATATAAGATAAAGTATAGACGTCATTTGTTTGTATAAATGTCTTAAATAGAAAAGTCACGTACTTACTTGAAGGAACAAGGGAACAGTACGACACGTCCTGCGTCCACGCTGCCCCGCAGTAACTGACGTATTATATCTCTTTTTTGCACAGCTACTCACACTAACGTAAAAGTATACGATGCTCAAGGAATAAACGCGTGTGTAACTTTACCTACCTATAGCTAGAATAGTTCTGGAAACGTAAAGATTTCGAATTACTTTTATAGGTCGGTAATAACTACAGATTTTCGATGGGTCGTTGATAGCTGCGTTTACCTTAATCCGATCAAAGCATCCGATTATCCTAATTAGATTCGCCAGGATCAATTAATTTCTTTCCGCATCCTTTGCATGCGAGTAAGAGAGGTAGAGCCAGTGCACGAACTACGCATGCGTGCAGTTCCAGACTTACTCATTCCACATTTGTACATATTAAGGGCAGTTGATAGTTAGCAAATTGAACTAAATAATTTATAGTTTAAAAAATTAAACTAATAAATGAAAAATAAATAATAGTTTAAAAAAACTAGAAAACACGCTTTATATAGAAAACCAAACTAAAAAACAGAAAATAAATATTAATTAAGAATAATGTAAAAAAAATTATAAATATAAGTTATTAATAGTTTGAATAAGAAAAAAAAAAATATTTAAAAAAAAGCGGGGGTGCTTTTCAAAATATTATCGAAATGATAATCCTTCTCATATCTGTCAATTAAATATTTATAACTATTGACACCATGCACCCCACGCTATTTTTACAATAAAAATTTTTTTTTCTTATTCAAACTATGAATAACTTATATTTATAATTTTTTTTACATTATTCTTAATTAATACTTATTAAAATTTATTTTCTGTTTTTTAGTTTGGTTTTCTATATAATTTTACATAGACTTCATGTTTCCTCATGACATCCGAACATCTTTAGCGTTAGTCGGTACTTATAAGTTGACTGAACATTATTTCAATGACTTATCATCTGCCTATTTCCACTAGCTTGACAGATAAAACAAATGACCCGCCCCGGCCTCGCCTGAATAGAAAAAAAAGTATTATACACATAAACCTGTAACAAAATCTATTGCGTCATCATCATCATCATCATCATCATCAGCCTATCTCCGTCCACTGCTGGACATAGGCCTCACCTATTGCGTACTTTAATAAATATAAGCGAATAAACAGACAGAAATAGTGTCTTTATTTGATACTGTTTAGAGAAGTCATATATCACAAGTTACGACTGACCGCCAACCCTCTTCGGAAATGCTTTCTTTTACAACTTAGTGCAAGATGTTTCGTGGATTGGAATTGGGAGCCAGTTCCCTCAAAGTATTTGTGTTGTTCATAAAAATACGAAACATAGAAAAAAAACCTGGGTAAAGTGCACGTTGGTATCGGAGCACTCTTAAGTCGTGTCTTGAAATACCTAAGAGATGGTTTAACTTGGTAGTATGGGCACTATAACACAGCGTAACAATATTTTATAATAACCATATTAATAAAACATTATCTAATCTCTTAATAAATGAAATGGAGTGACTTGGCGACGCACACAGCAACATAATCTACTTTTAGTAATTATAATCTAACTAACTTGTATACCTAATTTTATTGTAAAGGAAAGAGACCGAGGGGCCGGAGCCCCTGGCGGTGGGCAGACTAGATAGCGCCAGAGCTGAAGATGCCGGTCAGTGCTGCAATGCACCAAGCAACGGATCGGAACCGTTGGAGACAGCTGGTTGACAAAGTCAGAAGGAGCCACGATCCTCAGCAGTGAGGAATACGACTAGAGAGAGAACTTAATTGTAATTTAGATAGTCCAAGAGTCGAAACATAGTAAAAGAACCCGGGTACACTTTGCACGTCGCCATCGGAGCACTCTAAAGTCGTGTCTTGAAATTCCTAAGAGATGGTTTAGCTTGGTAATATAGACACTATAACACAGCATAAAAACGGTTATGATCCGCCAGAAGTTGCGTGCTAATATATAATACTAGTACTTTATAAGTGTCTAGAAAAACAAAGCTCCTATAAAAATCTCTTGAGGATCGTTCTCCATTAATAGCTGAGTAATAAAACACAGCTCAAACGCTGCCGGCAGGGACATAACATTAACTGGCTAATGGGGTATGATTATGATATTTACAGCTACATGCGACGGACTTAAGCTACGGTCCCGCTACTGCGGCTATGATTTATCACTTTAAAATATTTACTCGCACATTATACTTTGTTGTATTTCATTGTAGCCTCTTTTGTTATTTGTCAGTTTTTTTTTTCACTTAAATATTTTAACATTTCACAATAAAAAAAATACTATTATAGTAGCCTACATTTAGAGTTTCGTGATGATGATTCGATCATAAAAACTGTCAAAATTAAATTTTCATTTTGAAATTAAATTTAATCAATACAATTAATAGAAACTACGTTTACGCGTCAATAGTGGACGATTACTATGTAAAATCGGTGTTAATATCGATTCTTTTATCGTATTGCAATCAATCATGAATGTTCAATGTTAATCCGCGTTTTAATGGTTACTTTTAATAGCATTGGACGTGAACACAGCGGACGCCTATCAAAAGTATCAAACTATTATAAAACGAGACCGCACCTTATGCAAATGAGGCGGCTTCGGGCAAAGCGTTGCCTAAATATTAGTTTAATATTTGGAAGATTGTATCGTGGACTGAGACGAAAAGTGTTGTAGCTCGTTTGATGGAATTGAGCAGAGTAGAACGCAAGGTCTACATTGCTCAACCACTTTAATTTTGATTGTGTTTTATTTGTGTAAATAATTTATTTGTATTCAAATGCCAATATTTTGAACGTTGATAAGCAACAGCTAAAGAATGTTAAATTCTTGTTCATTGGTGAAGATAATCGTGGTTCAAACTGGTTTTATAAGTTAGAAATTTATTTACGATAAAATAATTATCTTTAAATTAAGGAAAGAAACACAGAATGTTTTAAAATCAATTTATCTAATTAATTATTAAAAAAAATATTATGGCAACACTAAAACAGATTATTTCACTTTCCAAGCTACAATAGTTGGGTATTGAATTGAATAAATTATGTAAATAAAACGAGGTGGGTTCTCGCTTTCTTGTAAATGATTTGCCGTTTTGCGTCTAATGGCCGTTTGATCCACGCACCCGAATACATATTAGTGCCACAAATTATTTAATTGCTATTTATAAATGTGGCGTGTTTACACGCGAACTTAGGCCCCATATTTCCATTTTTGGATCAATGTTTCGTAATTTTATATGCTCTAAGTACCGGTGTTTTCCCAGAATAATTTGCTTAATGAAGTTTATTTCTTTGTATAAGATTGTACACGTTAAGTAAGAATTTAGCAGTCTTCAATAGTATATGAGGAAGTAGGAATCAGTTAAAGAGTCACTGCGTCCAATTGAACAAAAAAAGTGCAGATAATTCTCGTAGACCATTAGGTTGTTCAGGTTCTATGTAAGGCTATTTTGAGAGTTAATTGTGTAAAATTATATAATAAAGTAATAATGTAACTTAATTAATACCGTCTCATTATAAAAAATTTGTTTTAATAGCTTTAGTGTATATATTAATCCATTTTCGCCGCCTACCCTGGCAATGTTCGCACGCAAAACGTTGTTTCGTTGATTTTGATGACGGAATGATTGGCTATGCTCTTAAAACCGAAACCATTAAGTTCGCATTCCATCGTCAGGTCGCGAAGAAAAAGAAAACTCGTTCAGTCTGAGATACAAACAGGGCGGGCCGGTACTTTACACCGCCACCTCGTTCCGAAAGTAGTGACAAATGGTGGCGGCATCTTTCATCTCCTCTCTTACATTTTCCCCACTGAAATATCAACCCTCAACATGTGATTTAGAGTGTCAATTTCCGTAGCAAACAAACGTGATTAACGAAATGATAACGCAATAATGAAATTCGGAAATAATCGCAAATAGCCCCTGAATGCCTGGAGGGCGCGGGCAGTGTCTACCTGAATTGAAAAGGGCAAAGAAATTAAATATATTTTTCTGCGATTAGAGCCGTATTGAGTAAACGCTTTACCTCATTGTTATGTTATTATGAAGGGTGAATACATAACGAGCTTCGTTCTAGCTAAAGTAACGTATCACTGATGGAACTACAATCGCTTAGTAATAAATTTAGTAACATTTCCAGCTATTACACGAATGGAACGCAAGGCATACTTAGCACGCTCATGCATCATGCATGCCTATATTTGCGAAATTCTCATCGTACAATAAACGCATGTTGAATCCGGTGGCCATTGTCTAAGGTCGATTATTGAAATGGCGACGTATTAAATTGATAGCCCATCATACGCTGTAATAGGTCCTAATACGAGATAATTACAGTGTAGGAACTTGCGCGCTCACAGTAGTCGATGAAAATATAATTCCTCATTGATTTAATGAGTGTATCGTGCGTGATACATCAGTTTGTCATACACGGTTAGACATAGGTCGGTACTCGGTACTCGGTAATCATTTGTACAGTAACACGGTACGATAAATGTGCACCTTGTAACATGCAATGTGACTCAGCTAATTGAAACACAATGTTTCATGTAATCACTCTATCTTTACATCCCATTATCAGTCAAGTTTCAACTAATTATTATAGAGACATAATATAGACTAAACTAGCTGCCCCTGCAGTTTTACCCGCGTGACCACGTATGTTACTTTTTCTCGGGTTAAAAAGGATCCTATGTTAATCTAGAATACAAACTATCTATACGCCGAGTTTCATCCAAATTCGTAGTTTTTGCGTGAAGGAACATCCATACATCAATCACAAGGCAAGACATATTTTCACGATTATTAATTGGATAAAATTCACCATTTACGATATTAAAAGCCATTTTGCGAGAGTGGCGTGCCCAACAGCAACTACTTAATAACTTCTGAAAATCAAAAATATCACAAAATATCTAAATCGCTAAAATGTTAGAAATTACATGAAAGTCATTACGCCTACGAGTTTTCTTGTTAATAAGCTATAGATCTTACCGCTAACATACTCGCTCTTCAAGCGTAATCAGGTGTGTGATCCCACTAGTTCGACGATGTTTCGACGAGGTCTCAATTCGCTGTCTCTTTCGCTTACTACGCATTTAGGTGAGAGATAAAGAGAGAAAAAGTTTGTATTCGCTGAATAAGGGGGCTAATTTAATTTAATTTAATTTATTTTCAAAAATTCGGATAACCGAAATCCATAGTGTTAGTAACTTACCTTACATCTAGTGTTAGTACATCGGTCATCCTCTCCACAAAATGCCTCAGAAAAATGTATCATAAATAGTTGTTAGGCGCTATTTTTTCCAATAAATTCATTCAGGCCTTATTATCATTTTTTAAGGCCTTCCCTGACCGACCCCATAACAGAGATCTAATAATAATAAATATTCTGGAACATTACTTACACACAGCGATCTGATCTCAAACTAAGCAGAGATTGTACTATGGAAACCACATAACTGATATACTACTTTTTATTTTTCTTAATACATACTTAAATAGATATTTACACCCAGAGACAGAACAAACAGACATGTTCATACACACAAATGTCCTGCCCTGAATCAAACTTGTGACCTGCGACTTGGCAATCAGAGTCGCTAACCACCAAGCCAACTGTCCTGTCGACAGGCTTTCGAATAAACCTCCATAAACATATGTTAACAACTGTTCAACTCATTGCAGATTCAATTGTAATTCATAAACATGTAGCTAATAACAGATTATATGAAGAGCTGCTCATTAGAGTATACAATGTATGTACAGTCCTGTTAAGTGTATAACGACCCTAAGTGATCTCAAGTTCAAGTTACGTTAGCTATTAAGCGGTCCCTTTTAGCGTTGTATCGCGCAATCTCGCTCGGTAATTGCCGCTTAACTGACTACGTCGAAATTTTAATTAGTTGGCGAAAATAAGCGCGCAAAGCGTATGGTCGGTCATCCATCAGCGGATCAGCGCTTATTATAAGGCTGGGGTAGTCGCTCAATATTTAACGCGATATTGGACCAAGATTGAGAATACAGAGTGATTCTTTTAATATTAGTCTACAGTATTTATTCTGTTGTGCTGTTGTTAGATAAAGCGGACAACAAAACAAATTAAGTGTTAAGATATTTTTGTACAGTGATTTATTTGGGCATAGGTAGTGGTAATAGGTACCTAAGCTTAGCAGGTACCTGACAAAGTACTTATATTAAATAGATTTTTTTAACGAGGTTATTTTAATACAGACATCGCCTAGTTGTCGGGTGTTGTTTTGTTCAGCTGCATACCTGGAGGTCCTGGGTTTCATTTCCATATTGGGCAAGGTAATATTATCATTTAGTTATATAGGAATGATTACGTATACATGGTAATGCATCCGAGAGACAGCGAAAATAATCACCACTTGATACGTTAGGCCTTAACTTATCTTTAGTAGAATGTCTTCAGGGATATTGGCCGAGAAGATACATGTATATGAAATCATAATAAACGATTTTTGAAGGCATTTTTGAGAAAGGCCTTAAATCTTTTTCATTTTGGCAACATTCTCAGAGCAATAAGAAGCTTATATAGTCCAATGTAAGACTTATTTTGATGTAACAGCCTGTAGATATTATCTACATATCACTTGTACACTTTATCAACGACGGTGATATCCGCTATATCTTTGAAGTAGCTATCTAGTTTATTAAATGGGAGCAAAATTATAATATAGAACATTATATTTATAATAACACATATTAAAATAATCGAAGTTAGAATCATTGAATATATTTTTTTTTATGCCACTTAGGCCGACAAACAAGCAGACGGTCCACCTGATGGTAAATGGTCACCGCCGCCTATGGACGTTTGCAACACTAGGGGCATCGCCAATGCGTTGTCGACCCTGAGACGTGAAGTTGTTAAGTCTCATGTGCCTGTAATTTCACCGGCCCCCTTACCTTTCTAACCGAAACACAGTAATACAATTGCACTACTGCTTCACGGCGGAAATGGGTAAGGTGGTAGTACTTCCCCGGACGAACTCAGCACTAAGAGCTCTAATACTCGAAAAAGTTTATTTAAATTTTCCAGCTATCTGTCATCTTCTAAATATATGAGATAGACTCTTGGTATCGTTTCCCTCACTCCATTCTCTTTTCAGCGCCTGTAACTCCTTATTTATGTACTTATGAGCCGGAGAGAAATTGAGTTCGTGTAAAGACACGATGTCTACTATTGCCTTCACTTCAATGTAAGTTTTTTCTCGGATTCTTCTCTCTCTTTTCTTACTTTACTGATATGTGATTTATGAAAATATAATGTTTATACGTAGAAACATAGGAATGTTTGAGTCAAAATTAGATATTCATAGTATAAATACAAGACAAAGGGAGAAGTTAGTTGTTCCATACTTTAGACTAACTAAAGTTAACAAGTCATTTCTTGGTAATTGTGTTCGATTTTATAATAAGATACCGCTTTCAATAACCAAAATGTCTGATCATAAATTTAAAAATTATATTAGGAAAGTTTTGAAAGAAAAAGCGTATTACAAGGTAGTTCATTATATTGAAGATAAAAATGTATGGAAATAGCTGCTCTCTGCACAGTGCACCTCTAAATCTCTTGTTTAAGTTGTAAGTACCTAATTATTGTTATTTTCTATTTTGTAGTCTTGTCATATTTTTTTTTGTTTTGTTTTTATTAATGTTACCTATAATAAGTATTTTGTAATTGTTAAATATAAAATTATGTAAAATTGAAATTATAAAATAGCCAAAAAGTCAGAATAGATAAAAATGTATATAACAAATAAAAAAGAATGTAACCTTGCTGAGTTTCTTGCCGGTTCTTCTCAGTTGAAGGCTGACTTCCGAACCGGTTGTAGCTTCAGTAACTTTAAATTTGACCTTCATAAGTGCCCTCCGAAGGCCTAAACTGAATAAATGGTTTTGAATTTTGAATTTTGAATTTGATGATTCTATTTCTGTTTTTTTTTCTTTTTTTTTTTTTTTATGCCACTTGGGCCGGCAAACAAGCAGACGGTCCACCTGATGGTAAGTGGTCACCGCCGCCTATGGACATTTGCAACACTAGGGGCATCGCCAATGCGTTGTCGACCCTGAGACGTGAAGTTGTTAAGTCTCATGTGCCTGTAATTTCACCGGCCCCCTTACCTTTCTAACCGAAACACAGTAATACAATTGCACTACTGCTTCACGGCGGAAATGGGTAAGGTGGTAGTACTTCCCCGGACGAACTCTGCACTAAGAGCTCTACTACTCTAAAAACTATCTTTAACAAGTTCTTCGTATCGTTTAAGATAGCCAAGCATATTTCCCCTTTTGTTCTCTGTTGTCCTGCTCCTTTTATATGATAAATGCGAAGTAAGATTAAAACTATATTTACCACATCATTTTAATCAACCATATATGTGGGATATATTATGTAATTATGTGTGTGTGTGACTGAAAACCTTCTTAACGGCTAGATTGACGTGACTGTGATTTTGTGGGTGTTTGAGTGGGTCCCTGAAAGGTTTAGAATTACAATCAGACCCGATAGTGGGGCGAAGGGTGAATTTTTCAATTTTTTTCTTTAAATTTTTTATTTCATTTTAAATATTGTTTTTGGTACCTACTAAGTTCCGATAGGTGGCGCCGTAACTTTTAGCACGTAGCGCCACCTATTGGGTAAAACAATGTCTATCGAGTCAACAAGTAATATTTAATTTTTTCTATTTAATTAAACGTACTGTATAGTTTTAAATGCGATAGTCAATATCACATAATTATACTGTACGTAGAGACAGAATGCTATTAAATTTAAGCTTCTAATATCTCTTAGAAATAATATATTTGCAATCGACACAAAACAAGCAACAAATGTGATGATATTTTACTACGATATTGCCAATGAATATTAAATAGGTTTCTTTAATAAATCGCTATATTATCATACTTCTGTAGTATAACCTGTACAGACAAACAAATTACTGACTATTAATAAAAACAATATTTCGACATGTTCAATATAACTCACCCCGCACGTTACGTTTTCATTGTTTATCAAATGCGTTTCAAGAAATAAGTCAATATTCTGGGTCTTTCTTCCCACATTGCCAGATATCTATCGATAGTTGGATCAAGCCAGAGAACAAATAGACGAACGGACTTAGAAACACGCATTGAAATACTTAACTTGGGTAAGCACCTGTAGGCTCCACGAACTGTGGGTAGTAGTCAGGGAAACTAAGGCCCACACCAACAAGCCTGTCAAAATAAAAAAAAGTTTTTAATGATCATCATATATTTCAGTCCAATAATAATAATAGTAACTATCCTGGGACATTCTTTTACACACGGCCATCTGATCCTAAACTAAGCAGAGCTTGTACTATGGAAACCAGATAACTGATATACTACATATACTACTTTTTATTTTTATAAATACATACATGATATTTACATCCAGACACAGAACAAACAGATATGTTCATGCACACAAATGTTTGTCCTGGGTGGGAATCGAACCAGCGACCTTCGACTTGGCAGTCAGGGTCGCTAACCACCAAGCCAATTGGCCTGTCATATATACTATAAAAAATACATATACTATATAAAAAAACCGAAAAAATGTTTCTACCTATGACCGTCATAGAAATTGAAACTATCCAACCGATGTGTCCCGGTTTCATTAGAAAGGCAATAATGCGAAGTTGGTTAAAAAAAAAGCAAAATCTTACTCAATTTGATACTCGCTGAAATTCGATCGATAAATGAAATGGCACTAGCTGTAGCATCATCTGGAAAGACTAAAAATCTTCGTGCGTACACACCCAACGAAGAAATACCTCAAAATATTATCCGCTAGAATAAATAAACAATATTTCCTTTTTTTCCAACAAACAAATAAACGTACTCCTTTATTTAGCATAGTAGCCGGGTATCCGCTTGTCTACTATGAAAAAAAAAAGAAAGACAGACGAGTTTGTTTGATGCGAAACTAAAAACATATGAATAAATTAGCTAGAAGGTGATTAATTGGATAATCCATAAAAATGTAAATATGAACAGATCTGCATAACCAAATACACGTATCTCCTTATGTATATAGGTATAATTTAATTAAATTGCATGATTAAGACGAATCGTATTTCGTTACCTTTATTGCTACTGCTTATAAACTTTGGATGCAGAAGCAATAAAAAAATAATTCTATGGATATTTTAATTAAGTATAAATTTGTTTGGTAACATCCATTTTTAAGATATTTTTTTATTGAAATGACGTCTATTTATACGTACTGTTTATTATGGTAATAAAAAAATATAAAAATAAAATAAATATATGAAAATATAAAAATATTTTTTAATTGAAATTACGACTATTTGTACGTACTACTATTTATGGTAATAAAAATGTAGTTCTTAAGTGAAAATTTTGAATATGCAATGTTATGAGGAAACATAAGACTAGAGATGATATTCCATGTGGTCAAGTAGATAAATTAATATCCCGGTACATCTTTACACACGGCCATCGGATTCCACTAAGCAGTTGTACTATGGAAACAAGGTTACTGATATACGACTATATATCGTTCTTTTATTACTTCTAAATATATTCTTATAGAGGTGAAGGCGGCTGGAATTCTATTTCAGATTGTCACTACCTGTCATAATTTTTTTAAAGACAATCTATTACGTCTTTTGAAGCAAAATGGCGTCTTTATGACGGTGAAGTTGCGTTTTGATTATATTTGCATAATATAGTGTTGTTTTTAGTTGGATTGATGATTTGAGTTGTGATGTCCCTACCATGGCTTCAACTTGTCTCAACAAGATGATTAATTATTTAATAAAGACGCCTTTTTGAGAAAGTTTTAGTCCCACGTGACATGTAGTGAGAATTGACGCCGTCCCACAGGTATACCAATCCAGGCTACAGGTATTAATTTCTAACAGAGAAGTTTTAATTGTCTGACCCAAGAATCGAACCCCAGACCAGTCTCTAGCCGGTCACCGCGGTCCCAAGGAGACTCATAGCACTAAAGCATCAATTACAAACTTGGTTCTCTACCGGACCTATAATTATCTCGATTCGACACCAATAAATAGATTCAAAAGAAGATTGATTCGAACACATATTTATTGAATAAAGATGAATAACAACTGCCGTTTCGAATATTAATTAATTCAGCGACGCCTTTGTTAATCACAGCGTGTGGAGCCGCACTTTCGGTCCATCAATCTCATCAAAACAATTGAATTGAATAATTAGCCACACGGGCTTGGGCGCAACAAATCGTGACCGCGCGCCGTTAGTAAAAAATTCAGCAGTGCGGTTATTCGATTACACACATAACACTCTAATAACAAGATTATATCTAAAAGTGATCACACATCGAACCGTTTAACAATATTGTCTCTGTCTAGGGTTGAACTTTGCAAAGTAATAAACAATGTCTTATTAACATACGTAAATATAGTTTTTTTTTTGCATTCAGTGGCGATTAAAGACGCTACGTTCGTCGTTTGTTGAAATTTATAGTCAACTGCTATTATAATAGAGTAGGTACATTTAATCGTTATTTCGATTCTGCAGTCAACTGTCGCAATCCGATAGCAAAGGCTGTAGCTTGGATGTAAACCTCCGAATAAGTTCTTTGTTACGTATGACTTCGAGGTCACTTCACTACATAAAATCGTCATCATCAATATAGTCCTAGCGGAAAGACCGTCTACCATCCAGTGTCCATCAGTGTCGTCCCATAAGAGTAGCTAGAGCAGCCTCGTAAATCGATTCCACGTCCCTAGCAACGCCCCCTTAGTCTTACCCTCAGTGTTCACCAAATTGACCGGGTACGGGTGTATGGTAATCAGTGTTAGCTAACCTTAAAGCATCAGGTCAATGTTTAATTTGTTTTAATAGCAGAGTCAGCATAGCCCGGGATTCTGACAGCCCTATGGTGGATCAATCGTCGGGCCGGTGATCCGCCTCGCACGGTACACGTGCCGCCACTCGGCAGAATGTGACGATGTCACGGCATCGCGGTGTCATGTCACTGCGCACGATCACCACACGGTTATTGCCGACTCACACGAGCTTTCCATAATTTGTCGGAGCGTAAAGAAGGCGTTCGTTTATCGAGAGAACCACGAACAAAAGCGCTTATGGCTCGTCTTAATTAATATGATTAATGACGCGGGCCGCGGCGCGTTTTGAACTCGCGTTACTGTTGTAATCGAGAAATAAATTAATTTCATTAGTAGTCCTTTCTAATAGAATTCGAGCGACGGGGCCTGACGACGCTTCTAAACGAGTGGACGCTCCGAAGTTTTCCCGGTTCGTTACGTTTCTCTAATTTAAAAATTGGGCGTTAAAACTCACTGATTATAATTTGAATTTACGACATTATGCATAGATAAAGGCATATAAAAAGGAAATTTGATGGTTTATAGTAGGGTTTCACTAACAAGGTTGATGTCTGAGAGCACCATAATGACTTCTGCTTTTATAAATTTTGGTTCAATTTAATTAATTCAAACTAAATTACTTCCCTACCGACTTTTTAGTTTCATTATTATTATACATAAGTTTATAGGATGTTGGTGTTATTTTATTATACATATAAAACGTAATTTAAATAAAATCTTCGTTACTCTGGGAATACCTATATTGATCGTTTTCCATACGGTTCTCCCTATCTCAGATCGCTAGCATGTAAAAAGCAATTAGTGTAGCCTAACACTTAAACAAATACTATGGCGCAAAGCATTACCCTTTTAAAATATAGGTACGTACTTATTTTCCCATGTCTCTAAACTAACGTTAAATAAAACTTAAATCAAAATGAGACTTTATTATGGGTGTAACAAGGTATAGTTTCGGGTTCGCACGGCTGGGCCTCGGGCCAAGATCGTGGCAGAGATAATTAGAGACCGCGGCTCTGTGGGAGCCATAAAAACGGCAAATTGACCGGCGGGATAACCAGAAAGGCACAATGTGTTAGATAATAATTTCCAAATTACAGGTTATGTTGGTTCGCGAGCGAGGAACGACCAGATCTTTTTTCTCGAACGCCGACTGAGGTGCTAAGGGCAGGCTAATTATTATTTGGGTATCAGAGCGAGGATTTTAGTGCAGCTGCTACCTGTATAAATATTTATTAAAATAAAAAAGTTCAAACGCCAATTTATATGGAATCCAATTTTTATCAGCCAATTAAAATTATTTATAAAACTCAATGCGATCGCCTGGCCGTCAAATAACAATAAATAGATTTCATTTCCTAATATTTATGACATAATCAAGGCTCTTTAGGGCATAGAAACATTTTATCGATTGTGCCTCTATGGATAGAGCGTCGATCTAATTGGCAAAAAAATCACTATAGCTTTTATTTACGGTCGGTATTAAATGCCATTGCTGAATGATATCATGTCTTTCCTCCAATCTAATCAATAGACTTTCGCATAATTTACACAAAACCCCTACAATTATAAGTAAAATAAATAACCGATAATAGCAGCAGATATCTTTATTAACTACATATTTCTTTGCAATACTACCACTATAATTAAATTCTTTAATAAAAACTTATTGCATACCCTTGCAGAGACAAATCAACATGAAATAAACATAAGTACGCCAATGTCAAAGTTAGCCCTCCTAACGACAATGTCATGAGCTTGTAAAGACAATCGATGTACCGGGGGGGCCATCTCGGGCTTCGGGCTGCCATTGGCCCGGGGTCGGAGGGCGGGGCTCCGCTCACGCCTCCAGAAACGGGAACCATGTCCTAGATTAATGTGATGTTAAAGAATCTGTGAGGAGATGAGTTTCATTATTGGATGTGGAAATACTAATGGTGTGTAGAGGTTTAAAAATGGCGAAATCTGCTGCTAAAGTAAGAAGAGCTATACGTCGATTTTGAGAAATTGGTGACTTATATTCTGAGTATAAAAGTTTTTTCCCATACAAACAACGTTGTCATTAATCATTTTCTCTGTAATTGTACCAACTTGAGAACTGAAGATCGAGCTCAGTGGCGTGCCATAGGTGAGGCCTATGTCCAGCAGTGGACGGAGATAGGCTGATGATGATGATGATGATGATGAGAACTTAAACAGTTAACTTCTGACTCAACTTTAGAATACTTGTAAGCAGTTTTTATGGGAAATCAGTTCAGAATTAGATTAATTAATCAATATAGACAAATATGAATAGACCAAAAGTAATAATATAAGAATAATATAGTTTACGGTTAGTGACAGAGACTATCACGCCATAGGTCGTGTATTCGATTCCCACCCTAGATAAACATTTGTAAGTAGGTAAGTTTTAAAACGACAAAAAAAAATATTTACGTAGTACATACATATATCAGAAAACTGGTTTCCATAGTCTCACAAACTCTGCTTAGTTTGATATCAGAAGGTCGTGTGTAAATAATTTCCCAGGATATTTTTAAGGATATGTAGAAAGAATTACTATAAAAAAATTGGTAATAAACACAAATAACAACTGTAACAAAATATAGGTATATATACTTAAATACAGCATAACATTTAATTGATAGTGGTGACAATCCTACTAGTCATCAACTCAGCAGTCCTATCTGCTAATTTTGTCAGCAGCACTGATATTTCAGCTTCCGGCTATTGCGAAACAGCTAACAACACTTTAATTAAATGGTTCAGTCGACTATACCAAGGCAGACCTCCTTAATAACACCTAGGAGTATTTCTCCATTGTGCAACCCAAACCAGGCATAATAAGCAAAAAATATAATTTCTAGCCGCGGCTCCTTCGAAATCAAAGTTTTTGATTGTTTGCCCACCAATTTCTCGAGCTGTGTCCCAATACAATTGTGTTTGTCAATGATAAATGGTCGCGCGCGGTGCTTTTCATCTCCTCCGGTCAAAGGCGCCGACGGCAAAACTGAACATACAATTTTAAGCTCTATCCTCGAAGATCTAAGACGTATTCCACTTTGACCAATCATAATTACAGCGCAGGACTAAATGATACGGTACTAATCAAGGCCGGGAATAAACGCGGATAATGCGGTTTAATATCGTTTGAAAGGAGTCTTTCGGCGGGAAGTCTCATTCAGCTATAATGAGTTTATTCAGGGATTTAATCGAATGAATCATAGTAAGTAAATAGTGCTTGAGTCGGCTTTCTGATAGGCTGCACGACGGGGGTCTACATTCGGTGCCTTTTCAATTACAATGCCAATCAAATGTGCTGTTAAAAAATCATAGACAATTAAACAAATATTTTTAATCATCTATGTTTTGGAAATAATTATTTTATTATGTTACTAATTGCTTCAATTCTTTAGCTATCGGTTTGTTTTCATATAGATTTGTCTTCAGTGAGTTTCATTTGTGTGATATATTTTGCATTAAATTGTACATTTGGTTTTTTGTTACAGTAATATTCTCAATTAAAACAACAAACAAATGTATAAAAAACAATTTAAGTACGATATTGTTTAATCACACAATAAAATAATACAATATTGCATTATAGTTCCTTCAATTAGACTATATATCCCAACCATTTAATTAGTGTCTAAAACATTAAAAAAATCACATATCATTGTGTGTTTTAAATAAATATATGTGAGAAAAGCTTATCGTTATTTCAATATGAATCTAAATATGAATAAACCAACTGTCCTTATCATTTCTTCGTATAATTTCAGCGGGTTGCCTCTTGAAATGCTTTTGTTAACGATTCAGTAAGTCTTCAATCAATAAATCAATCAAAAATGTATTTGCTTATGAAAAGCTATAGGTCTGGGCTGAATCTTTAATAACAGTGGTACACCTTCGACATCGATAGAAAATGTAAATTCTATTCGAATTCAATTCTACCACTTTAGTCGTATGACAGCCTATAGATGATTTGAGGTGATAGACTGGTAGTATGCATCGCTTTTACCACATAGCGTTTCACAGTATTTATAATAATAATTAAACACATACAACAAAAATAGGTCAATAGCAAATATATTCGCTGAGAATAATATCTTCACATTAAACACATATTCATATAACCAAACACGCCTATTATACCTACTCAAAAGAGAGTATATATACAATTATAAATAAAGATCAATATTATTACATATTCATAGTTAAGACATTATTCATAATGATTATTTTTCTCTTATAATGCTTAAATTATTTATTTTTCGTGTAGACTATAAAAAAGTTCAGTTCTTACGATACAAACATTTAATGGTAACATACATTAGCCGACATTAGAAGTTAATGTATTAAAAATCAAAGCAGAATGATGAACTACAATAGCGACTTGGTTTTGGAAACGGTTCCAATTCGCCACGCCAAGTGTTGGGGACATCCGTGACATTGCCACAAAGAGAACATACAACTATACAGCGTTAGATGGAAGATTAACGACATCAGACCACCTCGTGTGAGCGACGGTCATTTGTTTTCAATAAACTTTCACCTCATGCTAGACGTCAAACGCTCTTAAGTCTGAGCATGAACGTGCCTTTTCAATTAACTATATTCGCGATCTATGACGCTTAGCTTAATAAACCTACTCGTGTTTGTTAGCTGAGGTAACTAAAACTTCTATAATATTTTTTCGATTATTTATAACTTGAACTTTTTAAGAAACATAGAGAAAGTCAAAGCATCATTGACACAATTTTCTGAAACTTTTTTTAGGACTGTTGGTAAAAGTTTACGTTTCACCACACCATGGTAAGTGATGAAATGGTAGATGGTACACATAGCCTAACATGGGCTGCAGCATTTAGAAAACACCTAGTTAGAAACACTTCGACTTAGGTAGAAAACAGTTAGTTGGTTACAGATTTACAACTTGAGGTTGGTACCCAGCCAGGTGGGTACTACAATATAGGTACCACCGTACTATGGCTTCCTGATGATGTTTGCCTTCACCGATAGCTCAAACAATTTAAGGATTCGAACGCATACTCCCCTTACTGCATTCGATGTCACTTTCAACTGAGCTATCAATCGTCCAATACAATAAGACTGCGATAATCGACAGGCCAATTGGCTTGGTGGTTAGCGACCCTGACTGCCAAGTCGAAGGTCGCGGGTTCGATTTCCACCCAGGACAAACATTTGTGTGCATGAACATGTCTGTTTGTTCTGTGTCTGGGTGTAAATATATATGTATGTATTTAGAAAAAGAAAAAGTAGTATATCAGTTATCTGGTTTCCATAGTACAAGCTATGCTTGGTTTGGGACCAGGTGGCCGTGTGTAAAAGAATGTCCCAGGATATTTATTTATTAAATATCATACCTATTAAATTTGCATCATTTCTGTAAATTATTATCAGTGATGGCCTTACTATCATACCCAAATATCGTTTACAAAGTCGTAAACAAACTAAAGTTAGAGTGTAAAGAAATAATTAATGACTCACATAGAGATATTATGGTTATACCTAACAAGTGTGAAAGGGATATACATATTATAGATGATTCAAATACCGATTCAAAGATCTCCCTCTAGTTTCACTGACATTGATTATACTAACACAGTATATTTCAAATAAACCCAATTGGCTAGAACTACATATATGAAGTAACGAGAGATCTATAGGGACCCCACCTATAATCTGGTAAAGTGAAGTAGGCACGTTCTAAAATAATCGAGTGATATCGTGAATAGTTTAGTGGTAGACGATAATCACGTATTATTTTACATTTAGCTTAATTTTTTTCATTATTTCAAGTATGCCAACAAACATGCAGACTGTCCACCTGATGGTAAGTGGTCACCGCCGCCTATGGACATTTGCAACACTAGGGGCATCACCAATGCGTTGTCGACCTTGAGACGTGAAGTTGTTAAGTCTCATATGCATGTTATTGTATTTATTATTAAGTCACAAAACTGTACATTTTCAATTTATGTAATTTCAATAGAATAAATGTCAAGTCGAAAAACAATGAGATATTCCACGAATAATGACTTAACGGAGGATCGTGACCGCAAAAATATAAAATTACTGTTTATACGCAAATATAAACTTGGAGTAAAATTTATAGTGGCACGTTAAAGCGCCGTGCACAATGGGCGAGATGGCTGGCCGGGCTGCGGTCGACGACAATGCGGGTGCCATTCTTGCCCGTTTTACTGCCACCAATTACTGTTTATCGCTATTTTTACATCCCACACCGAGTATTTAGTGAACATTGTCTCTTATTTTCACTCATTTTACTAACAAATACGTGTAATTGAATGTCGCTGGGTAAACATGTATGTATCAATGATTGTTATGACTTTAAATTAATATTTTGTCATCGAGTGAATTTTATGTCAATATGAAAACCAGAAAGCTTTCCAAAATATAATTTAAAACTTCGTTTAAATTTTATTAAAATTTTAATCTTGATGTTGACAAAATAATTATAACATCTGGACAATAATTTCACTTGATTACAGCTACATGACAACAAAGCACCGTAAAATGTCATTATAAATGTAAAAAAATATAAAACTGAGTTAACCCCTTTAATTATAGTCTCATCCCGCGGAGAGCCGCGCCGCCAAATGGTCTGCCAGCAATCAATTAAAACAATATTTGAAATAGTGCTCCCAAAAAAATTAAAAGGAAGTGTTTAAGCTATAAACATTCCGCGTTATGTCCAAAGAAATATCGGCATCCTTGTCTATCATACGGCGGTATCTCTTTCGCCCTGCGCCGATGCGTCTACGCGTACCGTATTACCAAAGAAGATGCGCCGTCGGATGAATTATGAGCGGGCCACGTTACCGCCAAAGCCTTGTTTGTGAGAGCCAAAAGTAATTAACTTCGACTTAGTTAAGATTATGACTTTGAAATTATCTCCAGGTTAACCGAAACAATTTAAATGTTTTATGTCGTAGCGCGTATGGGCGTCGTAGGTGAGTGCTACGGCGTAGCACGTTTTAATAGAAACCGTTTTATAGAAGGGTTCTTCTTCTATGAGTGTTTATCCTGTTTGTGGATAAAATACTTAAAAGATTATGTAAGTACTAGCTGTGCCCCGCGGTTTCACCCGCGTACCCGAGGGATGTATCACTTTCCCGGCACAAAAAATATCCTACGTATTATTCCAAGGCATTTTCTGTATATGTGCCAAGTTTCATCCAAATCCATTTGGTAGTTCACAAGTACGACATTATTTTACTTATGAAAATTTTACAAAAATAAGCGACTAATGTTTAATTATTTTTATTACGATAATGATCAAAATTAAACTTTCATTGTAATAGTTCTATCAGTAGTCCGCTGGCCACGCTCTGTTGGAACCACTCGAGCCACTAATCGAGTTTGTCGGTTGATGTTATCTGTAAAACATACGTTAATAGTACCAACGCCTTCGTGCACCCCCCTTTACCTGGACCTACCTCACCCCTCGCGTCCCTTGGCACGCAATTCTAAAAGCTTTTGGAGTTAGTATAACTATTTTTATTTCTCAGTTACAAAAAATACCTCCAGACTGAAAAAAGAGCCTTTTGCTCCAAAAGTTTTAAATCATTTATTCAATGTAGGCCCCCGGAAGGCACTTTTAAAGGTCAAAATTAAAGTTACTGAAACTACCACCCGTTTGGAAGTCAGAAAAGATGCTCTCTGTAATTTTTTTTTATCTAAAGTAAAGACTTAGATTCAATTTCCTTTTAAGTACCAGAAATTAATATTTGCTTTTATACAAACAAAATTGCATATTAAAACATTCGCTGTAATGTATGCAAATAAGAACGATATTTTTCAATAAACTCAAATTTGTATATTTAAAGAGCTTTTATGTCAAAAATATGTCACATTTTTACCACTTATTGACTTGACAGACCAAGTCGTAGGTCGCGGGTTCGATTCCCACCCAGGACAAACATTTGTGTGCTTGAACATGTCTGTTTGTTCTGTGTCTGGGTGTAAATATCTACATGTATGTATATAGAAAAATGAAAAAAAAAAAATAGTAATACATGTAGTATATCAGATATCTGGTTTCCATAGCACAAGCTCTGCTTAGTTTGGGATCAGGTGACCGTGTGTAAAAGAATGTCCCAGGATATTTATTATTATTTACTTATCTAGCAGTAAAGGACAGTTCTCAAAGCCAACCAGAGAACAGAACCACATAACTATCTCTGCTTATAAATAGTTATTAAATAGATATACGAGTATATCACTGACATACACCACTTCTTATAATTAATCAATCGAAAATTAGGTTAACGTAACAGAATAATAGCAAATCGCCTTGATTAGCCGGAAGCAATACCTTACAGTTATAGTACAAAAGAGTCCATTTGCTTTGAATATAATGGCCATTGTTCCAACAGCCCCCAAAATATAATTACGGGAAGTTACCTTGATTTATTGAAGGTACTTTGAAGCGTTTTGTATTTAATTTCATAACTTTCTTATGTAATATAGTGTATTGGATGACTTTGATGATGTAAAATTATGTTTGTGAATCTCTATCTAGTAGTATGAATCACTAGCTGTCCCCCGCGGTTTTACCCGCGTTCCCGTGGGATGTCACATGTATTATACATAAAAAACTTTCCTCTTTAATCACTCTAGCTATTAAAAAAAAACTGCATCAAAATCTGTTGCGTAGTTTTAAAGATTTAAGCATACATATTAGGGACAGAGAAAGCGACTTTGTTTTATACTATGTAGTGATAGTCACTATTTCTGTTTGTCTGTTTGGATGTATCTTTTAAACTACATAATTTTTTGATGCGATTTTCATGATCATTTAAAAAAATCAGTGAAATAATTATTGAAATATGATGAGTAATTTTGGAGTATCTCTTACATCTAAGCTGACAAACAGATAAACTTAACATTTTTATATTATAGTATATTATCTCTATACCTAAAAGAAATACGGAGCAAAAATATTCGAAATCAAGTTTTCTACATAACACCGCTTGGCACGACCAATATTTTCTCTCTCCGATACTTATTTTTCTTAAAATATTAAAATTTCAATTGTTTCCATTCTCTTAGCGTTCTTATTATTGTTGGGGAGAAAAGGAAAATGGAGAGATGATGTTGCTGCTTATTATTCATTGTTCAATCTGAAGGGGCGCGACGGCTGAAAGCTTTCCGTGGCCCCATTCGTGATATAGCTCATTTTTTAAGTAACAAAACAAGTAACTTTCTTTATTCCAAAAAATGTTCGCTCTCAAAAGAATGTTGTTAAAAGTGACATTGGATTATACAAACCTTTTTGGATGAAAAATGCATTCACAAAAGTATAAAACTCCGCATTAACAACTCAGTGGGAACAATACGACCGCTCCGATCAAATTCTTGTACACATTTTAACTCTTTGTTCAAGTGTTTCTATAAGAAAGCATGGGTATTCAATCATATCAAAAGCTTTAATGAAGCTCACCATATTTTAATCCAAACATTCAATTCAAATGTGAGTGAACCGATCGGCCACGCTCATAATCAAAAGTCCGTGATGCAACAAAAAACTAATTGACAACAATCAACACTGTTGCAACAAAAAACAATATTTTCTATCATTGTCATTAATAATGGTTAGAAAAAAGTCATTCACACCTTTGCCGCGCGCTAACATGACAAATGCGTCGGTTGGCGCGATGGCGGCGCGGCACAAAGTCAGCCGGTGCGCAAGCGCCGCGGGGCGCCGCGCCGAGCCTAAATATTAATTACCTACAACACTACGAACACCTTTTAAGAGATTATCGCACTTTTGTGTAGCGTAATGTAACGATCTGTAGATCTAGATATCGTTGATCGTGGCGCTCACTCCGTATCCGGCTCGAAGGACCGATTCAGCTACGCCATGTTTATTCAATTAGAAATGTAATAAGCCATACTATATTTATAATAAGGTACAAACGTAAGTAAGAGAACAGAATTATAAAGCTACTAAGTCTACCGAAGGGTTCCTTATACACGATTTATTTGTGTTATATTATCAAACAAAATTTATTGGGTTCCTTAGCGCGGGCCCGACTCACACTTAGCCAGCTTTTAATATATGGTTTTATTATTTTTGCACTATTATTTTTATTTTTCCGCCGTAATTCACATATTAATTGAAAAAATCTATTCTGGTTCAAATGATCTTTTAAAAGTAGGATAAACAGACGGACAGACAGACGGCGAAAGATTATAACGATTTTATGACGTGCTTCATTTGCATTATTATAAACCTTATCACAATAACAATAAAGCTTATTTCTTAAGCCAAGAGGACTATAGTATGCTCTTAAAGATTTCAATTCGATTAAGAGCGCCATCATGAAACATCAGCGTCAAAATACATAAAACTGTTTTGTTTAAGAGAGAATATTTTGCAATCATTATCGGCGTATCGTAACTCGAGCCCGATAACTAATTATGCCCATTATTACAACATTTGAATGATAGAGTATTAAATTAATTTTGCGGTATGTTTAAGAATCGCGTGGCCTCGGGCGACAGCGCCATGTGTTGTGGGGGCTGGCCGCATACAATAAAATGGTACTATAATCGAGTTGGAGTCGATCGATCGATTATCTTTTGTATCGATTGCAGCAGCTCGATTCGCTATCATTGCCACAATAGTGATCGTGGCGTGGCTGTTAAAATATTGACTATTGTCGAAGAGGTCGTGAAGTCATCGGATATCGATTAGAGGTCGTGATTCTTAAATAGGTACAATGAGTTAAAAATAAAACAATGGGTTACAACAGACACTTAATATTTTTTCAGTTGCTTGTAAAAAAAATTCTATACCTTTTTTCCGATGCTAATACGTTTTTTTACGATTTCAGAATTGGCTACGCGATACAATATTTTCAGCACCACTAGCTTTATAAAGGCTTTTCAGAACTGACATCTGATGGTTTTTAGAAGATAATCTGTAGAAAGAATTTTATAATTTAGAAAAATACCTACAACAAAATAAATGTAAAGCATAATGTTATGCCTTTAATTGAGTTTACAAATAACAGACCCATCAAAATGAGTTTATATAGAGGTAACAAAACAATAAGATGTAATAATCACCATCATCATCTGCCTATTCTCAATCATTTGGGGTCGGCGCAATATGTATATATGGTCTCTGGCCATTTTAGTGCTTTAAATATTACAAGAGAATTGGCAGATTACTTGACCAACAGTTTTAGAAATCATGACTTAATAAAAATCAGTTTTTTTTACCATAGATATAACTTAAGATAACCACAATCCCACCACGGGACTGAAGTTTGATGAAATTAAGAAAAATCTAAAATAATAATAATAAATAATAAATATCCTGGGACATTCTTTACACCGCGGCCATCTGATCCCAAACTAAGCAGAGCTTGTGCTATGGAAAACCAGATAACTGATATAATACATATATGTACTACTTTTTCTTTTTCTAAATACATATTTATATAGATATTTACACCCAGACACAGAACAAACACACATATTCATGCACACAAATGTGTGTCCTGGGTGGGAATCGAACCCGCGACCTTCGGATCGGCAGTCAGGGTCGCTAACCACCAAGCCAACTGGCCGGTCATAACGATAGGAACTTGCCTTTGTTTAAGTCAGTTCTTTACAAGATGCATAAAATAACATACTCGTAAATACGTGAGATACATTACGTTTGGTACTTACCTCACATCTCAACACGGCTTAAAGCACCGCTAAGCTAATATACGACAACACACAAAGAGGGGATTTAACTTATGATATGTCAAATACTAATTTAATGTATGAGATCAAGATATATTCAAGTATGATTTACAATATCAATTTCATGGCAAAGAGATCAATGCCACCGAGCCGGCAACAATCGACACCGACGACGTAATCTCTGACAACTAGTCAAATAAATAACCTTCAACAACAAATATTGTAATAACCAAACTCACAAGGCAATACATGACATTATATGGGCCGAAGCTAATCAAATAAAATTGGTCTCTAGCGTCACAGCATTTAAGGACTACTGTCGCACTGCACCACATATAAACTGACATAAAGTTTCTTTAAATCCCAACCAAGTGATATATAATACAGCAAAACGATCGATTTTCGATTCTGATTACATACGAATAAAGAATAATTTCGTATGCGTCCACTTAAAACGTTAAATTTTATGGGTACATTAAAGTTAAGTGGGAAATCCGAAAAGGAGTGTTAAAACGCAAGCGAGCAGATGGCGGCGCGGCGTTGATACAAACTCAATTATTTACACTCAATAAAATGGACGTTATACGAGTATTAGAAAATAACCTGCTAAACAGTGAGATGAGCGTCCGACTCAGGACGGCCGTTTACGAGATAAGAAATTACTGTGAGCCGTAGATAAAACCATTTGTGCCCACGGAGCCGTCACCTATACCTACACTCGCATTGAAATATCGTGCGCTCGAAGAAAGTAATTCATTCGAGTTAATTAACATCCATTGTCGGGGTAATGCATGCAAATGTGAGCGCAAGAAGGATTGTCATGTCACTTTTCGCTGAAAAATTAACTTTCCGCTCGTAGGTTCCTTGACGGACACCCTTCACTTAGTCATTGTTTAACTACGCACAGACTAACGCAAATAGATTGACGTGGGAGACGCGTCCACAAATGTTTCGAATTCCTCTCGAGCATTTTATTATTTTTATACATAAACCGCCATTACATCGCATAGGTAAGTTTTAATTTACCGTAGTTAATCGTATACAGCTTTTACGGCGTCCTTGATTCAGTCACGGCAAATATAACAAATGTCAGTAAAAAAGCAACAGGTAGACGCAAATATTTGTGAACAATTTGTAGAATTCACACTTAATAACAAGGTGAAGGCGTTTAAGTTTTTTCTTGACGTGTCCAGGAACCGGCGGCGGCTCACTCAAAGGATAATCATTAGGACCGTAGACGAGCGAGGTGCTATGATTGACTCTATAATACTCTATGGGATATGGCAACAGGTGACAGCGATCTCTGAATGTATAGTCTCAACTCTCGACTTGTTTTTATAAATATTTTTTGTCGGAAATCATGGATGGAGATACAATAATGTATCTGATTGTTTTATTATACATAGCACTAATAAAATAATCAAATTGGACCGCATACAACGAATTCAACTATAGATACTATATTTTTAGCTCTGTTATAACATGATGTTTGAAAAATCAAAGGATAATTCGGAAAAACTCACAATCGAATTACTGGAATTCGGCTATTTACTTTATGTCCAATAATTCTACAAGCGTCTTCGTATCGTTAGTTATGGTATTTTATTAATTTACAAAAAAATCATAAACGAGCCCTTAAAACTTTTCCTAAATATTCCAAATTACTAGGAAACTTTTAAAAAACATTTCCTCTCATTAAAACCTTATTGTGATATACATCGTTAAAACCAGTTCAGTCCTACAAACATGGGAAAAGTCTTCATTGATTTTCATTTCACTTTTACAAAGCATTTTCTCAAAAAATTAATGTATTTATTTACTACGAGACATTTTTTTACAAACAACCTGACAGTCTGTCTGTGGGTCAGCGTTGCCTATGGATATTTGCAACACTAGGAGCATCGCCAACGCGTTGTCGACCCTGAGACGTGAAGTTGTTAAGTCTCATGTGCCTGTAATTTCACCGGCCCCTTACCTTTCTAACCGAAACACAGTATTACAAATGCACTAATGCTTTATGGCGAAAATGGGTGGTAGTACTTTCCCGGACGAGCTCTGCACAAAGAGCTCTACTACTCAAACTACATTATTTACACACGGACATCTGCCCCCAAACTAGGCTTATTATAGAAACCAGGTAACTGATACAGGTACTACATACTCGTATGCAACTTCTTTTTTCTTCTAAATGCATACTAAGATGGATAGACAGCGAACAGACATCAGTTTGTTCTCTGTCTGGATTTATCCAGGGAGGGCATCGAACTCACGTCCTGTGGCTTGGTATCCTAACCATCAAGCCAAATGGCCCGTCAAAGTGGAACTTGTCAACATTATAGGTTTATATTTTAAAAAAACCATATACCTAATTATATATTATATAACACTGGATCAACTCGGTGGTCGAGGCGTGAGCTTGCCTTGAAACCCGAAGTCCAGCGTTTGAATCCCGACTCGGGAAAAGTGCATTTTATATTTTTTTACTAGAATGATAGCCCGAGATAGATTGCTAATGTATCTTGAAGGCGTTTACCAAACCATAATTCACCGTAGATCTTAAAAATCTTCTGTGAAATGCATGGGCTTCAATTCTGAGACCCCTTTTTGATTACTGTTTTACTTTTGATAGACTCTCTCACAGTGAGGAGATATAGAATACTCGACCTTATAATAGAAGACATAAATATGAGACACATAAAATTTTGCTAGGGTATGTGACTTTGTTATTTCCCTTTATTAATGTAATAATTTTTTTTTCATATGTTTCCGTTACAAATATTTAATTTTGCTACAATTTGTTGTCAAACGTTACGCGCATCAGGTCTTTTAAAAAGCCGTGTCAACCATGTCGAAGCAATTATAAAATGCATTGTAATTGTACACGTATACAACTAACCCCTGATTTAGACGATAGAAAAGAAGTGGAACTATTGTTTGTGACTATTTTACAATTGATTTCCCGCGGGAATTCGAACGTAGTTTGGAACGGATCTAGATTAATAAGTTGATCTTTGTATAGGTACATCGTTTGAAAGAACAGTATTGGTTTGAACTGCCCTGTACAATTTGCAATTAAAACCAAAATGAAAATTGTTTAACCAAGTATCCTACTTGTTTAATTCTATGTTTTCTTTTTTATTGTGACAGGTACATTAAAATTGCCATACATACATATTTTCTTATCTTTCTTTTAAGGTCAGAGAAACTTGTTTTGGATATACTATACCATAATTGCTCAGAGCCGGGAGGATTGGTTTCAGATGAGAATCGGGATGGTTTCGCTCCATACTGAGACATTTTGAACTATTTTAACCCCCGACGCAATTACGACGGGGTGTTAGAAGTTTGACATATCTGAGTGTGCGTGTGTGTGGCATCGCAGCTCCCGAACGGCTGAACCGATTTTTAATAGTGAATATTGTATAAACTACCGTAATTTTTTTTACCACTAAGTAACCAACTAACATGTTTAAAGCTTCAGGGGCCAATTACTCGCATCATCGACACCAGTACCGAATTTGACATTTGTCAAAAACACGACGTAGTTACGACAACATTCAATACATTTTGAGTATCCCGCCATGTTTTTTTGTGAATTTTTAGTTAAACATTGCGACAACGCGAGAATTGTTTGTAATCTGTTTTGTTTATCAATAAATTAGTATTATCTAAAATCAGTATTTGGCTTACGTATAACCTATATTTGTAAAACAATATTTATCCAAAAACATCAATACTATAGAGTTAAATGTGTCCGATTTAGTGCCAAAATATGTACTGCCTGCCCCAAGAACAGACAGTACCTAAGTGGTATAAATTTCACCTAGATACTGCTTTAATGCCGGTCAAATATCGAGCTAACAAGATTCTTACAACAACATAGAAATTTCACATAGCATCCGCTTTAAAGCACAAGTTTAAATATACTTAAAGAGTCCCACCACGTCACATAACCTGCAAAACTTACAGGTATTTTATAGTAGCAATTTATGTAATTTATAACATGAACCGCACCAGCCTTTTCTTTTATGGTTGTCCATGCCGCCTTCGCAACCACTCGAACCAACGGAAGAACTTATTTGGAATACAAAGCACAGGAATTTCACATAATCCTGAAGCGCGGTGTGTTACTTTAATATCTCTAAATTATATAGGGGACGTATAGTGACGCTTCTGTCATGTTGCGCGACCGATTGAATTTAATGGAGCTATTTGTGCTGACGCCAACAATTTAGCGGGACGTGGTCAGCCTACAGATCGACGAAGGCATGTGACCTATTACGTCTATCGGCGGTGTTATAAAATGAGATGGTACAGGTATGCGTTGATTTTGAATTGATCAAGTTTTGATTGTATCAATTTAAATTTAATAATTATAGTTGTGATATTATAAATGTGTATCTGACATAAATTGGCAATGCAAACAGTACTCAAAATGTACAGGCAGCAGTAAACCGGTTCATAAAAAACAGCTAGACATTTCTTTACACGGCCATCAGATCCCAAACTAAGCAAAGCTTGTTAAACCTACTGTAACCATAAATCTATATAGGTACCAATATACATATTAACACCCAAAAACAACAATGTAGTCTGATTAGGAATGGAACCCACGACCAGTAGCGTGACAGGGTATCTAACCGACACGCCAACTGGTATATCCTAAGTCAGTACTAAGTAGAATGGCAATCACACAAATTTGCTGGTGTTCTGACGAGCATGCCCTGAAGTGGTGTCTAATATAGCACGTCGTCAGTCCTCAGTGGCTTAGTTCGTGCCCACAGGCTCGCCGGCACTCATAGCTGCAGACCCTTATTCGATGCTCGCCTGAAGGTATAACTATGATAGCCAAGTGCTTGGTTATTTGTGGTACTTTGAGCCTCCATCCACATCAACTATTTACTCAATATTTTTAGCATTGAGCTCGAGAAATCCTTTCCAATCAGAATTGTGTGCATATAGCTACGTACATACATGTCTGTTTTGTGTTTGGGTTTGTTAGTTACCTATATTTTTATAAATAAGTATCGTATAGGTATTCAGTTATATGGTACGGAAAGTAAATCTCTGCTAAGATCATTAATGAATATCTTTAGATATTTATTCTGGAACTATTTATTACTAATTTTGTCTATTTAAAAATTGGTACTTGGTTTTATATTATGAACTCAAACAGTTTAGTAGTAGTAGACCTCTTAGAGCAGAGATCGTCCGGGGAAGTACTACCACCTTACCCATTTCCGCCGAGAAGCAGTGGTGCACTTGTATTACTGTGTTTCGGTTAGAAAGGAAAGATGGTCGGTGAAATACAGGCACATGAGACTTAACAACTTCACGTCTCAGGGTCGACAACGCATTTACGATGCCTCTGGTGCTGTAAATGTCCATTGGCGGCGGTGACCACTTACCATCAGGTGGACTGTATGCTTGTTTATCAGCCCAAGAAGTATAAAAAAAAACAGTTTAGCAATGCATGCTAGAGAGATTATTCTGTGATAAATGTAAATTTCCTTTCGATGTACCTAATAAGTAAGGAAATGAAGATGACAAATAACGTTTTGGATTCTATCAGAACCACCAACCAATATCTATTACGCATAAGTATCTGCTTATCTTGCTGACTGTACACACATGTAACACACTAAATCCTCTGCGAGTGGGCAAGTAAACTTTGTTGCAGCTCGACCAATGGTTATAGGAATAGCTACTTACTAGGTCGGTTCGGATTAAAGGAACCTTAGTTAATAGGGCGGTGCTGTTTGTAGATTTTATGTCCTTACATTTATTGACAGGCCAGTTGGCTTGATGGTTAGCGACCGTGACTGCCAAGCCGAAGGTCGCGGGTTCGATTCCCACCCAGGACAAACATTTGTGTGCATGAACATGTATGTTTCTGTATCTGGGTGTAAATATCTACAAAAGTATGTATTTTGAAAAAAAAATTGTATGTAGTATATATCAGTTATCTAGTCTCTATAGTACAAGATCTGCTTAGTTTGGGATCAGATGTCCGTTTGTAAAGAATGTCCCAGGATATTATTTATTCATTTATTTATGATCTAATTGGAAAGGAATTAATATCCTTTAGAGGGGTTGGTCCGAAAAGCACAATTTCGCGGGCCCATTGGTAATTGATGGGTACTAATTTTTAAAGTATGTAAAAGACACCATAATATTTTGGATGATTCAAAATTTCTAGTATTTAAAAAAAATTGGTTTTAGAATTTTTTTACTCATCGCTAATTAATTACTATCGCGATGATATACGCAAGCTGGCTGGCAGCGGTTGGAAACAAAGAGCTGAGGATCGAGCTCAGTGGCGTGCCATAGGTGAGGCCTATGTCCAGCAGTGGACGGAGATAGGCTGATGATGATGATGATGATGAATTAATTACTGTTTAATTACGAATTGTTGATGTGTATATTTTTCTATAAATAGCTTAATCCTATTTGAAAACTATAATTATATAAAATCTATGAACATCAACCATTGGCAACGGATTACCATTTAAGTATCTACATGTCCTAGTATAATAAAGATCATCACAAACCATTTAAACTCTTTCTCTCTCACTCTCGAACGGCATCAATAAGTAAATACTTCTTTAATCATTGCAATTTCGAAACAAGCTCAAGTGTTGTCAGTGTCGAATAAATTTTGTATAATGTAAACGTGATAACAATTTAAATTCCTCTGTAACGGGTCCGTAGCCGACAAAAACAACAAACAAACTTGAACGCACACCATTGGCCAAACCGTCATAGGGCGGCGCCGCACACCACGGCCACTCCCGCCTGCCGCACGCAGTCTCGCTCACTCACCCAGTCCTTATCTTCCACTCCGCTGTGAGAGACGTGCCGCCTGTAAGTTTTCACCGCGGAGGTGACATATTTGACATTATCGAACATTACTGTGCGAAACCATGCCTCGACCCACACGTGAGTCCTACGGTGACCAAAAACCACCATTTTCATACATAGCTCTGACCGCCATGGCGATCTGGAGCTCGCCGGAGCGCATGCTGCCACTCTCGGAGATCTACCGGTTCATCACGGACCGGTTCCCGTACTACCGGCGCAACACCCAGCGCTGGCAGAACTCGCTGCGGCACAACCTCTCGTTCAACGACTGCTTCGTGAAGGTGCCGCGCCGCCCCGACCGCCCCGGCAAGGGCGCCTATTGGACGCTGCACCCGCAGGCCTTCGACATGTTCGAGAACGGATCGCTGCTCAGGAGACGCAAGCGCTTCAAGCTGCACAAGGGGGAGAAGGATAGTTTGAATGCGGAATTAGCAGCGTTGGCGAGTTTTAATAGAGCGTTCTTGGCACGGCAGGCTGGTGCTCCACCACCACCAACGAGTCTTCCAAATGGCAGTTTGTATACGACGTCACCATCGTTTGTATCGAGGCCAAGTCCTGAGCCGACGGATGCGCCTGACACATCGGCAATGTTGCCTGTAGGCCCTCGGCCGCGTAGAGCCTTCACGATTGATGCTCTATTAGAGCCAGAACCTAGAAGGTTATCGCCGTCGCCGCCACCGCCACTTCCACTGCAGCAACCACACTGCCCCTTGCCACTGCCGCCGCCATACTTGTTGGCCGCACAGAGGTACCACGCGGAGCTTCTGGCTGGCTTGCAGCAGTCATGTCTTCCCCCTTTATGGACGTGGCGGGACACAAGTCAATTTTCACATTATACCCTTAATTCATGAATGGTAAGTTCTAGTTTTCCTTCTAGGATACTAACTGTGCTGAAGTACTTAAGGTTCATCAGAATTTCTCTATGGGAGGTAAACATTATGCAGGCAATGGTGGTAAGCACACAAAACCAACAAGAAACTATCTTCCAAGTTAATATATACGCCGGAACACGCTACACGGGTGTTTGCCTTCCGATATATAACATAAATATTAGCTAGCCAAATTATTACTATAAAGTATATATTCTCCACCCCCTTAAACAGATTTCTAAACAGTGTAGGATTGGAACTCCCGAACTATACTGTGTCAGCACTTTGCAACCACTACGCTCTTAAGTAATGAAGACTAGACATGAAATAAAGCTTTTAATAGCAATTGTAGGCACCAATGAGGAATGTTTTTATCCACTACTGAAGATAAGACTGCTATGAACCAATTCTAATAATTCTTCATAGTCTGCCTGGTTGACTACTACCCTCAACATAAAAGACTACTATGATATATTAACATGTAACTATCAATCTCAGGTATGACAAAACGCTTAAAACAAAGTGGGCTTCCATTTTGCCCACTATCACTAATGAGGTAAAATGGGCAAGCTGATCAAATCTTAGAACATCTCCAATTATATTACTAATGTATTTATTCAAAATAATACTTAACAGCACATACAGGGACTATTATTGCAAATTAAAGTACATATATGGGGAGAACGCTCGCTCGGTACAACCAACTAGAAGAAAATAATAGTCACACACATTATCACAATCTTAACATAATATTTATTTTCTCTCAAGTATATAGTAAACGTAGTGTAGGGCGCCCTCCAGCTAGATGGAGCGATGATATACGCAAACTGGCTGGCAGCGGTTGGAAACAAAGAGCTGAAGATCGAGCTCAGTGGCGTGCCATAGGTGAGGCCTATGTCCAGCAGTGGACGGAGATAGGCTGATGATGATGATGATGATGATGATGATATTATTTATTATTAATTGTTTATTATTCACAATTATATTTCATAAAAGTTTACATTGACAATAACCGACATATTGAAATATTTACTTATTAATCGTTCTTTTTTTACGGCAATTTTTTCAAAAAATTTAGTCAAACTCAACGTTGGATTGAACCCATGATCTTCGCTACGGTTTTCATCTTCACTATCACATAGCTAATCTTATTTTTAATTCAAGGAACTGAATTCTTTTTAATTAGACTTTTTTTTCTGTTTTCACAGTATCATAAGGAAAGTCCGTACTACCCTGTACCAACTAGTATTCTTAACAAGTATTTTTAGACAGCTTGAAAGGTCATGTCACTTTTATCCCTTTAACAGTCAGTACCTGGCTGGCCGAGCTTTGCTCGGGTTTTCTTTACTAATGTGACTACTGCTGTATTCTCTTTTTTAAAGCACTGTGATATAAACCTAGATACGAATTAGATGCGATCATAATGGGCGTACCTTTAAGTGTAAGTGCTTTTACCTTCGTACTCTAATGGTTTTGTAGCAGTTTTCATTGCCTAAAAACACGGATGAAACGATGTTTTCTAAAAATGAAACCTAGCTAGATCGACGTATCGCCCCCAAAAGCCCCTGCGTACTAAATTTCATGAAAATCGTTTGAGCCGTTTCCGATATCCTAATTATGTATACAAGATTTGCTCGTTTAAAGGTATTAGATATCAAACTAATAAAGTTAGTCTTAATTGTACAAAACATCGCCAAATGATTCAATAAACCTAAAAAATACAGGCAATTTTATGCAAATAAATCGAAAATTTTACCTTACTTTTCAAGATCCCACTAAAGAATCTTACAGGTAAAGTAGCCACTAACTACTGTGAAAAAACAACTCGTCAGAGTCAATTTACATAATATATACTTAAGCAAAATGGCCGTGCCGCAGCTTAATATGTATTGCACTTGATTTACATATTCTATGTTAATATGAACATATATTATCTCATGAGTTAAATAAGTTATAATCAACTATAAAAAAATTCCGATCAAGAATTTCTGAAAACTATTTTTAGGTATTAACCTGTATAATACAGGTTCGCGATTATCCGGATTGACATGTACACAATAGGAAAAATGTATGTCTAATCTCTTAATAAAAAATTAATAATAATAAATATAAAATAATTTATATTTGTTGTTTTGAATTGACACATAGCATTATGTACGCTGGCGAAGTAAATTATCTTCCTAGAGTTAATAATTTGTACAAAACAATAACGATGTGCTTTTTTACCATCTTACGCATTTTCGATTAGGTCACAGTTTAACATTTTAAACCCATCCCAAGAAAAGTGCTCAACGCCGCCAAAGAAGGTTTCAGTTCAATAAAAGCTTTTCTAACTTCATTCAATTATCCAAATGCCTTATAACAACAATTAGTCCGTTAATCAAGTCTCTACTGTACAGTGTACAAGTATACACCTATTCGCATGGTCTTTTTTTATCGGAATTAAAACATCAGTGCGCATAGTTTTTTTATCATCAGCCTGTTTAGTTACTAATTTTATTAGGGATGGCGCAATATATATCCACTAGGTCTATATTAAAAGAGATTAGGCAGATATTTTACAGTGATTTTTATATTTCCCCTGCATATCGCCACCCCTATTTAGGAAGGAAAGTTTTCACCTCTTACTACAATCTAGTGATATGTTCCTATAATTATTTAATTTAATATTAATTTAAGTTACTTTTGAATACACGATCAAAACAAGCAGAGCCTGAAACAGCTAAGGAATATTTTTATATGCATAGGTATGCTTTAGGAATGAATGAATAGTAACATAGGTACTAATATCATTATACAGTGAGTAATTATTAAAATGTCTATACGATCGATATACCACAAGCTTTCATACAAAGCATGATAACTAAATAAATAGAAATTATAATTTCAATTTTATATATGTACGCACATCTTAATTTATTATTTACTAAAACAACCATTCCGTTAACGGTTAAAATTCAAGAAATAGGCAGTGAATTACCTTTTTTATTTTAACACTAGCTGTCCCCCGCAGTTTCACCCGCATTCCCGTGGGATGTCACATGTATTATACATAAAAACCTTCCTCTTCAATCACTGTATCTATTAAAAAAACCGCATCATAATCCGTTGCGTAGTTTTAAAGATTTAAGCATACATATGGATATAGGGACATAGGGACAGAGAAAGCGACTTTGTTTTACTATGTAGTGATATTCAAAAAGATGCAATTGTTAACCACGTAGGATTTGATACCAAGAAAGACACATCGCCCCTAGAGGCCCTTTAACTAATGAATAGTAAAAGAACTATTTAAGGTCCCTCGTGTGGAGCCTGTACCCACGTCTGCAGCACTTAGGCTAAATGACGGCAATTCAAAATGGGTAATCAAAATTAAACGCCTTTACAAAATTCCGTATCTATGCTGTTGACCGATCAGGAGTTCCTTCATTTGGAGCCAATCTTGGACGTAGAATCATGTCCTTTTTACAATAAAATTTCATTTTCATTGGAACTGAACCAAAATCTCAATTTTGTCAAAAATTTCAATTCAGTAAGATAAGTGAAAATAAACATTGCAAGTTAAATAAAAACTATTAAAAACAATTAAACATTTTGAATGTTAAAGAATTTCATGTCTTGTTTCTTTTATTCAATTTAAATGCCAAAATAAATACTTATACAAAATATTTATAGAGTCAAAATGCAGAATAAAACTAGAAACTTGCATAGAAGAAAATTTCAACGAAATAAACAATTGAATGAAGACAATAATACAACAATTTTAATTTTATCTTAGATTCACGTAATTTCCCATCTGCAGAAAATAATTTAAAATTCTAAAAATGTTCAGGAAGCTACCAAATTAACGAGTTACAAAAAAGAAAAAATACTTGTAAAAAAACAATTGAGAAATTGAGCAATTCTGAAAATGATCAATCATTTACTGAGTTCTTATTAGAACTATAGGTCATTAAGCAGCCACTGGAGTGTATCGTAATTATCAGAGATACATGTTCAATTCAATGTTATCTAATGATCAACAAAATAGGTTTAACCAGCAAATTATTTCTTTATTCTCTGTTAGGTACTAATAATAGCCATCTCCCGCGGTTTCACCCGCTTTGCCGAGACATGTTATGTTTTGCTGTAATGAAAAGTGTCCTATGTGTTAATCCAGGTTATAAACTAGCTATGTGTTAAGTTTTATACAAATCCATTCAATAGTTTTTGTGTAAAAGGGTAACAAACATCCATCCATCAACAAAACCATTTTTTTTTATACCACCTGGGCCGACAAACAAGCGGACGGTCCACCTGATGATAAGTGGTCACCGCCGCCTATGGACATTTGCAACACTAGGGGCATCGCCAATGCGTTGTCGACCCTGAGACGTGATGTTGTTAAGTCTCATGTGCCTGTAATTTCACCGGCCCCCTTACCTGTCTAACCGAAACACAGTAATACATGTGATCTACTGCTTCATGGCAGAAATTTCGCAATAATAGTAGAATATTTATCAGAAAATACTATTTATGGTGATTTAGGACCATTTAGGGTTCCGTACCTCAGAAAAATATTATTATTATCCCGATTTCCATTTTATTAGAGCCTGCCTATATATTTATTTATGATTTTTAGTTAATTGATAATTTCGTGGATAGTACATACTTACCCAACTGCTAACACTGTTATACGTCCTGTTGTATAGAAAATAATATTTCCTTTAAAATTAAATTACGCCTTTTGTCATCAATAAAATATTATACGGAACAGGCCAGTTGGCTTGGTGGTTAGACACCCTGACTACCAAACCGAAGGCCGCGGGTTCGAAACCCACCCAGGACAAACATTTGTGTGCATGAACATGTCAGTTTGTTCTGTGTCTGGGTGTAAATATCTATATAAGTATGTATTTAAAAAGTAGTATATGTAGTATATCAGTTACCTGGTAACCATACTACAAGCAGTACACTCTGCTTAACTTGGGATCAGGTAACCATGTGTGAAGAATGTCTTGGGATATTTATTATTATTATTATTGAACTCATGGCACGAGTTGCAATCGCACTTGTTCGATTATTTTAAATATTTTCTCTCTACCTGTTTGTCTGTTTGAATACGAACCGAATGTATTTTCATGGAGGTTTAATTGGAAATTTTTGAATAGCACTATGAGTAGGTGAAACAAACGATCGTTTTGACATTTAATAAGAAGTACCTGATTTGTACATTTCTAATACAATTTCAAATTCAAATTACAACAATACTAATGAAGTCTGTAACAGTGAAGTAACTCTGTTTGTTATATATACACGACTTAAATAAGCAACAGATTTTGTTGATAATTACCAAATGATTAGCTTGGACCACAGATACCTATAATTAAAATTATTATCACTCGATATTGTACCAACTAGCTATTTCCCCGCGGTTTCACCCGCGCTCCCAAGGAATGTTACATTTTAACGGGTTAATAGCCTATATATTATTTCAGGTCATGATCTATCTATGTGCCAAGTTTCATCCAAATCCGTTTGGTAGTTTTTGCGTGAAAGAGTAACAAACATCCATACATTCTTACAAACTTTTGCATATTTTTATAATTATGGGTTTATAAAAAATCGTGTTCATAACAATATGTTCTAACCCCTTTTTAATTATATGTTTTTTTTTTATAAAAAATATAATTAAATGGCACATATCAATCGTAGTTAAAAATCGTCTCTTTTTATTTCATTAAGTATAGAAGTAGTCATTTGATTATAGGAAAAAAACGGTACTTTTACCATAACAATTATTTACCAACAGTTTTTAAACATCCATTCAGATTCTTGTAACGAGCATAAAAAAAGCATGTCTCCGCACATTCACCCAGTATTAAGAATAATATATTGTTCATAAACATGAGGACTTTAAGCTTTACCCATATTAATTTAAAGACCTTTTGGCGCCCTGTACTCTTAACAAGTTACCTTTGTTGAAAGGTAAGTTTGGTCGTAACGAAATGTCGTTGTTTATAACTGTTCTTCGTTTAATTGTGCATATCTTTATTTATTCTCTCTAAATATATATTATTTTATTACCAATGCGCTCGAGTCATTTGGAAATTTGTATTTAATATTTTTAGCTTGTGGAGCTTTTTGAATAACTCAATAGTACATTTATGTTTACAGTTCATTTAAGTAATGCCTTGTTTTAGAATTTTAGAATATTTAACGCATTTCTATAAAAACGGAAGATTTTAACTGATGTTGAATTTTTTTTTTTGTCATTATCTTTGATGATAGGACAGTTTCGCTCGTTAGCCGTGTGAGCTTATCGTTGAGTATTTGACATGCAACAAAGTATTATTGCCTATATTCATATGACTCAAACCTTAGTTATCGCTTTCAGCTTTTGCCTTTTCAATGAACTCCTCAAACCTGGCTGATGGTCTACAAACTCCACCTACTTCGGTTACCTCGTTACAGCCATTGTTCTATCAGAAAACTATAGAACCACCTACATTAGTCTAGGTTCATTCTTCAAATTTTAATCTTACGTATGGATTTACGACTAAACATTGAACCCTACATGCCCTAAAAGACAAAGTGACACAGGGCTAATTCTCCTCTAAGGAGAGCCCCCTTTGTACCGTGCCTTTAGCTATTAATGAATTTGTTAGGGCTCCACTCTTCTTTCCACCACATCTTGCTAAGTAAGGAAGTTTGGAAAAGTCTCTTTGTCAGAAAGACCTGTATTTTACCACAATCAGAATATTAATTAATAGATTGATTACAATTTTCTGAGCACGGTATCTGACGCTTAGCATGGTAACATTGTATGCTCAGTAACTAGTTTGTTCACAGCATTCTCTCTCAGCATAAGTTTGAATATCTGCTAACAGTACGAATTGGTTAAAATTGTTAGCAATAGCAATGGTTCTCAATTGTATGTTAAATTGGGGCTCTTAAATAGTTAAAAAATGTGCCAGAGATCACTTTAAAACTTATTAGGTTCAAGGCTTTGGTTATAATAATAATTAACGTGTTTATTTTTCTTTCACAAAAGTTCTTTACAACTAAAAAGTTTAATTTACATTGTAGAGTTTACTATATTTCAATAAACTGTGAGAGACAGGTACCCGGTTTGGTTCAATTTCGAGCAAGGAGCAATTAACGACTTTTTGTTTATATTAATTTTTGATTATGCACTTAAAAACAATAATTTTTCTTTTCTTTGTTGACAGACGTTGCATCGACATAGACAAGATCTCAGACGTAGCTCTAGTTATAAGGAAACATCTAGAGACATTGTAATACAAGTAAATAAATTAGATGATAGTGAAGGCGAACATTAGTGACAAGGAGGATGTGGCACCTACTGTGCTGTGTGGGGAAAGTGTTGAAAAGTCTGCAAGGTGAGTTGTCAACTTTACTGAACGCATCAATGCTCCAAAGGTCCAAGCTGAAGGGAGTGCAATAAAGTATTATAGATATTATAATAACTTGTCTATTCGACACTTATTTGTCGAATCAGAATTTTTGGCTATTCTATTTTCAAGTTTAAATTTACAAATTACTTAATATAAAAACTAAAACCTATCGTTGAAAAATTTAATTAAAAATTCGTGCCAGTAGTATTTTTCGCTGACTTTAAAAGATTACCATACATCGATATTTTATATTATCAGTGCACCTTCAGCAGTTAATTTTATTTATTACATTTGGACTTATGTGTTCAATACCATTAAAGATCTGTCACTGACTAAGGATAGGCAAATTTCGATAAACGTTAAGAAATTCAAATTTAACGAAGAGAATAAATATTTTAATATTCGTTTACTGTATATAATAGACTGAAATAAAATAATTACCTAATTCATTGTTCATTTATAAATAAATATAAAGAGATAATATTTACAATCGGCCATCTGATCCCAAACAAAGAAGAGCTTGTACTATGGAAACCAGATTGCTGATATACTACATAAACTACCTTATAATAACATTGGTACGTATCTATATAGATTTATCTATCTAATACCTTTAAACGAGCAATTCTTGTATATAGAAAGAAAGAAATGATATACGATTATATATGTATATATAATCTAAATTTCAGAAACGGCTGTAACGATTTTCATGTAATATTTAGTATGCAGGGGTTTTCGAGGGCAATCAATCGATCTATTTAGGTTTAATTTTTAGAAATCGTCGTTTTATCCATGTTTTCAGGCTATGAAAACTTCTACAATATCATTGTAGTACGAAGGTAAACGGTTTTGAAATTCCTTCTTTTGTGAGAAAAACTATTATTGGGAGCCTTTTGTCAACCCATATAATTCGAATTTACCTATATCATATGATAGAAGTTTAAAAAAAAGAATACGGTACTAGTAACATTAGTAAAGAAACCCCGAGCAAAGCTCGGTCACCCAGGTACTATTTAATAAAGATACTTACCACCCAGACACAGAATAAACAGAGATGTTCATAAACACAAATGTTTATCCTGGCTGGGAATCGGTACCACGACCTGTGGCGTGGTTGTCAGAGTCTCTATTCTCCAAATCAACTGGTCGTATTATGACTGACTCCAAATCTTTTTAATTTTAGTTTTTTAAACATTAACTTTTTTTTTTCAGGTAAAAGAGGCATAAGCTGTAAATTTGAAAGTCTGAAACATTCGGCACAAGAAGTAAAGTTGGTTCCCTAAATGTACTCGCTTAATGATGATATCTTAATGTTTAATTATTTTGAAACTGTGATATAGATAATATAGTAGATAATATGAACTATGTGTAAATAATGTAGATACATAAATTAGACATGAAAATAATACATAAATTAATAATTTATTACGGTCGTCGTCAGCTTATGAAATATAGAAGAAATGTGTAAAGTTTTCCTTGTTTTATTTTCACTTACATTACATGTGTAATTTAGTTAGTCAGTATTTGTTAAAAAATTATATGAGCATATTCTCACTTTTATAAGTAGGGCTTCGATTATGTAAGGAAAATGACAATAGCTCGAGGATGTTTCGCCGCGACATCTACGCTCTGTCTCTTTCGCTAACTCCGCAATCACTTGAGAGGTAAGCTCTCCGAGGTATCAGTACGCCGGCTCACCGATGAAGTTTGTATTAGCTAAATAAGGGGGCAGCAACAATATTGAGATATCGACTTCAATAAAAGTAATCTTCAAATTGCTGTAATGGAGCATTCGTAATATGGGTTTGTTTTTTTTACAGCTGTTCATTTCAGATGGTTTTTATAAAAACCTGATAAGGATATATCCTTATGCGAACTATTTCGTCAGGGAAAAGTATTTAATACACAGAATAGTCTGGTCGGAAACTGATAATGGCTAAAGTATGCAGGATAATGAAAAATGGCACACGTCATGACTCAAGTTGGATGCTAAAACGGCACCCAGATTGTGTAATTCTATCGGATTCAATATTGAAGCCGATTTAATAATTTGATGGTTCGGCGCACTGTTTCGGACAGTTATAGTGCCGTCAGTGTAATACAAAATTGACTGCGATAACGATTCCGAGAGCATTACACAATCGCCCTACTGGTGAAGTAGCATATTGGAAGCTAAGTTTATTAGTATGTTCAGCACTAGGTATTTCAAATTTAAATTATTATAGGTAATAACTGGCCGATTTGAAACTTTCTGAAAATGCAGGTATCTCGTACCATCAGAAATTTGTCTACAAGGGATAAATTCAACTTCATTGCTCATTATTAAAAAACTAAATTCGCTGATAAATTATAAGATTGGTTTATTCTGTTTATTTACTTTAATTACTACATAGATTAGATTGTGTTTGATAAATAAACTAGCGACCCGCCCCGGCTTCGCTCAGGTGCAATGTAGATACTAATACATATAAATCTTCTTCTTCAATCACTCTATCTATTAAAAAAAAACCGCATTCAAATCCGTTGCGTAGTTTTAAAGATAAAGTATACATTAAGATATAGGGACAGAGAAAGCGACTTTGTTTTATACTATGTAGTGAAGGTTCAGGCCACACCCATCTTGGTCACAGTTATTGTCAATTGGAAACAAGTATAAGGGTAAAAGCCATCAGAAGCTAACCTGCAAATAAAAAAAATATTGCTTATTTATCAAGCAAGGTCTTATACCATTAATATTTAATTTGTTTAACCGAATTCAATGTAATCTCCTAACTTCCTTATCTAATTCTATTACAAATGTGAAAGTAATCTGTGAAACCTTTTTCAATTAAACTATTTTGAGACGAACGAAGATCGTCCTGATTCCGAGATCGTATTGTTACGTTATATACTACACAACAGAAAAATATACAGACACTCAAACACACAAAGTTAAAAAGATACTGTGTCAATGTTATTGATATAATTATTCTAATTTATTAGACTGACTTAATAAAAGCTCAAGGGATTTCTTCCAGAAATACGTCAAACATCTTGTTCCTATTACTTATAGTTATTTACAATGACGAAAACACAGTTGAAACTGTCGGTAGCGTACGTGGCGGCAGTACGGGTTGCGTATATGGAAAAGCTACTTCAATGAGTGACTCGAGTATTGGCATAGAATTTTTAGTAGGTACTTGTCTGGCTTCTATCTGGCTAAGAAAAGCTAATGCGATACGGATTCATCACAGAACACGTGTATCACGGAACAGTATTAAATCATCATTTAAAAAAAAACATTCCACAATTATGGTTATGTTTCTGCACTGTTGACTTTCTCCTGACGTTTTTTCAACACAAACTGACGATTAGTGACGAGTTGCCGGTGTTGCAGTAAAGATCGACGCACGCGCAAAGTAATACAGAAATATTTGATAACTTGCTGGCTTTGAAATAAATTTTCAAAGAACATCTTGTGTTTGCTGCAAGTACTAAAAATCACATATAAATATCACACAGACGATTAGAAAAAGGGAAGCACATCTAAATACATAGTAGCCTAGAAATCCTACCGCAATACATCATCGGCTGAGTCGTATTGAAGAAGAATTAACGGAGTTTACCCTACCGAAACGCTAACACCATTCCTCTTAGCTTACGGAGTCATATTGAAGTTGCGTTTCCATTTACGCGTTCCTATATGCCAGCACAGAGTACCCTAATTGTGTAACTCTGTCAGAATAAATGTGGAATCCTATTTCATGATAGATAGATGGTTTGGCGCGCGAGCAGTGTGGCACAACACTCGTAGGACCGTCAATGTACTACAAAATTGACTGCAATGACAATTCCGAGAGCATTATACAATTACCCTGCTGCAGTACCTGGCAGCCAGTGCAGCTGCCGGAACACCTACAGACATAATAATTCGGATATCAAAACAAAGGATAAGTATAAAGGTTTCATAGCTCAGAGGATACTCGTAAGTACTAGATTGGTCTGTTGGATTTCCAAATGTTTTTTTAATTTTTATTTAGAAACTTTAGACACTTTCTTACACTTGCACTTGTTGCTTTTGTTGGTAGGCAAACGAGCAGACGTATCGCCTGATGTTAAGCGATTACCGCCGCCCATGAACACCCGTAACACCAGAGGAGCCACAAGTGCGTTGTCTTAAATGTATTTAATAGTTATTGTAAATATCTATGAACTTCAAGTATCAAATACTTAGAATTCCTGCAATACCTACATCATCTACCCTGTTATAGCTGTCGAGATTTAAAAGGCCCGTTTCGACCTTCAGGAATGTTAAAGAAAAATCTACTTTATGGCTTTTGAAATATGGTTTATGTATAGATTAAATGGTTAATTGTATGATGGTTCTGATGAACCTTATTACAACACTAGAGGGTTCATTTTTCAATAACACTCACAGATGTCAAAAAGGTCCGTTTAAATTTCGTCAATTTTAGAATAAATGTGATAATCATCACTACTAATATTATAAATGTGAATGTAAGTTGGTTTGTTACACTTTCACGCTAAAACTACTTAACCGATCATCATGAAACTTTGTACACATATTCTTGGAGGCATTAGAAGTAACATAGGATACTTTTTGTGCCAGAAAACGTTACATCCCTCGGGAACGCGGGTAAAGCCGCGGGGGACAGCTAGTTTTACATAAACGTAAGTGGATCTGTATTAAAAGAAATTCAAAATAGAACGCTTTTAGGTTAATTTAGAGCAAACTACAACATAAATATAAACAAAATTATAAAAACTAACCCAAGCGTCAAGTTTCGTAGATACTTTATTTTATAGCTGTTATTTAATCGGGGAACTTTTAATTAAGTTTGAGTTTAATAATGTTAATAATATTAAAATCTTTATGTTAGACCAAGTAGGTACGTACACTCGCCTACGCTAGTGCTCAAGAGTAAGTAGATACAAGCTCATAGTAATAGGCTAAATAAATTGGACGACACTCATGTATTTTCTTTGTGCTAGCATCAAAACCGTCCCATACCGCTCCTCTCGTGGCGCCCCGTTCCTTTCCTCCACACCTCAAACTTAAACCACTCGTTTCAGAAGTGTCTCTTCTACTCGGTAAAGTTATACATTGGTTGATTATGCTATATATCTATACCACGCGTAAGTAAGTTGCCTATAGTGATTAAAATTTAATCGGTATTGCTGCAATCAATCTCGTTTATACCACAGGAAACATTAAACAACATTTATTTACTTATTTATCTATGTAAGTAATGGCGTAACAATAGACGTAAGAATTATTTACTACGATAACCATGTCGAAATAAAGGTAGATTGACTTCAGTTTATAGATGTTATGTGATTTTTAATTTTGTCGGATTATTTTATGTAACAAATTGACAATGATTGAATCATATTACCTAATAGCGCTTTTCTTTATTGAATTATTTGATTGCTTACGCTATTAAGATCGCCTTACATCAGATGGACTTATGAAACTGTTTGAAGCCGCTAGACAAATTACTTTAGGTAGCTGCAATGAACAAAAGAGCGTCATGTCATGCTCTCTTCCTCATGCGCACAGCTAAAGATTGGAATTCTCTCCTCTCGTCTGTGTTCCCTGAAACTTACAAGACCTACTTAGACCATGTACTACACCTTGTAACCATAGATTTAAACCATCGGGTAGAAAATATGGTACCCTGTCACAGCATGTGAGATATCAAAACCATCAGGTGGGCCATCAGCTTGTTTATCACCTTAGTAGAATAAAATAATAATTTAAAAAAACTTGTCACAGCGCTAGACTTTTAGCTTCGCACCGAGGTACACCATAAGACATTATGCAGAAAGAAAATAATACGTATAAATCAAGAGGTAAGTACTTTTCCAATGCGTTTGTGAAACCAAAAGGTTTACGTATTCTATTCATATTGACAGGCCAATTGGCTTGGTGGTTAGCGACCCTGACTGTCAAGTCGAAGGTCGCGGGCTCGATTCCCACCCAGTGTGTTCATTCAGTGTTGTTCAAATGACAAACATTTGTGTGCATGAACATGTCTGTTTGTTCTGTGTTTTGGTGTAAATATCTATACATGTATGTATTTAGAAAAATAAAAAAAGTAGTATAATATGTAGTATATCAGTTATCTGGTTCCCATAGTAGAAGCTCTGCTTAGTTTGGAATCAGATGTCCGTGTGTAAAAAAGAATGACCCAGAATATTTATTTATTATTGTTCATAAAATACGTATACGGTGTAATACCGAGAGGCGCATTTTTTTTTCATTCTGATGTTATCTGGTTATATGATCTTCATTTCTATCCCATTTACAATCGTTATAAAACCTAACTAACCAAGCACTTTTCTTTCAGCGTTTTTTGTGGTGGGAACACCAATACCTAATGCGATATTAATTGCATTAGCGCTTATGTGAATTATGAAAGTATGGACATTATCAAATTAGTCACACCCCTGTTCTGACGGTTTTCATTCTTTGCTTTTGCTTTGTTGTATTAAAATAAAAATGAAGAGAGTTTTAAAAAAATGTAATAGGTTTTTCTTAGTTTTAGTTACAAATAAGAGGTCTCGACCTATGAAGTTGCCGTTTTATAGTATATTGATCGATTCAAACGTAATTTGTCAATGGTTTTCAACATAATTTTATTTAAAAAGCATGGAATTCTATTTTTGTTTCATATGTGAAATATTTTGTCTGTTTAATCATTTTCGTCACCATTGGAAATACAAATAATTATTGAATATGATTTCCATCGTGGTAGTTAGCAGCGAACGAACTCACGGCACGATATTGGTTTCAAGACATCTGTTTCGAAAAATTTGTTCTGAATAATGAACCCGTCTTCCGAAAACTACAATAAATATAATAATATAATTCAATATAGTTCAATATAATAATTAACAGAGACAAATTAAAAATAATTATGGAAGCTGATCCTGAGTTGTGTTAGCAGCAGCTTTCAACGTTAGTATCAAAATGTATCAAAAGTATATTGATCCATTTGCGTCAAATGTGCAAGGTAAAAAAAAGGTTGACACGAACTGAATGATCGCCAGCGCGATGTACGCGAGTCGTGCCTTTCATTGCTCAACACAACAAACACAGAGGGATTTTGACGGTATCGCGGTTTGCCGATTCAGAACTGCTACAATCGCAAGCCGATCGGAAGGATTTGTGACATGAAGCCATACACACGCATGACAACTTTTACAGTTCCAAATTAGAGGTCAGTACGGAATTCTAATAAGTACTAGCGGTATAATAAAATCCCAGTTTTCAGTAGGTATCCAAGTTTTAATAGAATGTTTTACTTATTATTTCAAAATTGAGATAAAAGTAAACTTTTGTGTGAATTGAAAATAGAAAAATTTATTCTGGTCTCCAGTAATATTTTAATATTTTATAAGCCACAATACGACACGTTTTCATGTCATTCTTTTCACTTTTGAATTTAGTATTGTGATCGTTCAGCATGACCAGCCATCTTTTGTCAAAAATATAATTCTGAAAATTTCGCAGCGGTCACGAATAATAGCATACATAACGGTAATTGCTAATTGACTTTTAGCTTTTTATTCAGTTTACAGAATATCGGTTAAAACGTTTTATATTTAGTCCATGGTATCTGCTATCTGCGGATATGACATAGACGTTTGGTTCTACTTGTAAGTTGGGAGTTACTTATCTTCCAGAGTAGAACAACGAGGTACGTTAAGGTATGTATAGGTTACGGTATGTTTGATGTAACGTAGCGTATAGTTTAAATTGACAATGAGGAAATGGTGTTACTTAAGGAAACTAATACAAAAAATTTAATTCAAAAGCTAGAATAGTCATTTTTGGTTGAATGTGAAAGTCAACATTGAAGTTGTTGTCGTTCTTTAATGAACGAAAAAGAAACAGATTAATACCATTAGAGAGATTATTATTTCGAAAACTATAGAAGATAAGATACAAGTCAAAATGTTATCCCTTCGACAGTTATCAGATTTAACGGTATATAGCAGTTTATTTACGTTTAAGTGAACTATGGAATTCTTAGTATTAAATCATTTAGTACAACAATCAATTATTATATAGAACAAGCAATCCGGATTTTCCTGCGTGAGAATAAATTATACGCATAAACCTTCCGAAAAAAAATCTCTAAATTTAAAAAACTACATCGAAATCTATTGCGTATTTTTAAAGGTATAAGCAGACAAACAGACGGACAGTTATTTTTTTTATGCTTTTTAGAGACTAGAGTCATGCTATTTAAATACATCAAATTAAAGTTAATCTAAATAAACAAAAAAGAAAAAAAATACCAAAACTCTAAACCAAATTATTTGTCACTCCTCACAAACTAACAGTAAGCCATCCGCCATTTGTAGAGTAATTTCAAAACATGTAACCTAATTAACTTTTCAACTAGATCCGTTTCGGTAGCCGGTGAGAGCAATAATCGATCTAAATTCATTTCCGATACATCTAAGCCGCCGCCACTTTAGTTAGTGTGGGAAAGAACCTTAATCCAACATTATGTTTACAATTCCTCATTAAATATGGCTTCATCGATGTAATAAGCAAATAACAATATCGTACATGGAAAAGGTATTGGTTATTTGAATAATATAAGAATTATAAACTATCTCCTCGGTGGTCGAGAGGTCAAAAGCTCGGCTTGGGACCCAGAAGTCGAAGGTTCAATTCGCGGGTTTGGATAGGTAATATTAATGGAATTCGTGGACGGGAGACTGCGATAATCCTTATCATATGTAGACTAACGGCGAAAATGAATATGCAATCCCGATCGAAAATCCATGGATTGATGAACCTTTTGACATTAATTTTAATACAAGTAATGTCAAAATTCTACTTCAATCTTGCGATTTTAGATCGCGATCGTATATTAATTTTGGCTGTTAGATTATGTTTATTAATGTAGGTCTCATTATTGAGATCTCTATCTTTTCGGGGAAAATAGGCCTTAAGATTTATGTTATTAAAGAAGATAATCCTTTGAACAAACATTGTAAGTTCTAAAAGGAATAAACGTTCTTATTTAGTGTGATTAGTGAACCATTACAATCAGCTAATTGATATAGCAGGTGTTTAAGTAATACAAACCTATAGCCTTTGTAGTTAAACTCGTAGCCTCAGTTCGTAGCCTCAGTTCGTAGCAGTGTTCGTAGTAAAATTAAATAAATACATTCGACCACGAGAGGACGTAGCGTCGCAATATATAAATAATCCGATTAGAAATTCTCTTCAAATAATTAAGTTCCATGATTTGTAAGCTGGTTTTGGTTTAATTACCTGTACCAAATGAGTCGAATAATATGAACCTACTTTTACTTTTAATAAAAGATTAACTTTAATCCGCCTTAATCGTTGCGGTTAGTAGAGGTGACCAGATTTTATTATGCATGCAAAGAAATGAAGCTATTTATACCTAACACATAATGACTGCAATGTGTTAACTTTACATTTAAGTGCGCAAATTATCTTGCAACATCACGTCTTCTGAAACATCATTTCAGTTTATCCCAACATTAACCACAAGAACAATAGCCACGATGCCTAGGTGTTGTGTAATTGTTAACGCGACCCTCCTTTACATCGAACTTATTCAATGGCAACAAAGCTCAGGTCCATAAACCATCTTTCATGCGTCGACATCGTCGGCGGGCGTCCGACAAACGATATGTCACGGCACGTAGTACAATGCAAACAGCGGCGTCTGTGTCGGCGTCTGTGATGCAGTGTGTTGGTGTCACAACACTAGCGCAGTGTCACAGACGTGGCCGGCCGCGGTGGGGACGGTGGGGCCGGTGGGGGCCGCTGCGGCGCCGCGTCTAATCGGCCCACAATGCCGCGAGCTGGCCCGCTTCGCCAGCAGGATGAAAGCCATGCGGTGGCGACAAAGCCTTTGTGCGCGGGCGGTCGTGTGCTCTCTAACACGCGCTGAAGAATAAAGACTCGTTAGCTCTAGGTATTTACTTTGAACACTAACGTAAACTTAAATTTACTAGAAATATTGCCGGAAACATTCAGTTTTTCAAAATTTCTCAATCACAAAAATTTGCTCACTATGTAAACATAGGCCATTTCCAAGATGCTTTTCAGCCAACAACTTTCTCTGATATGAAACGCGTCTACGTTGCACTTACCTACTTATTATGCGTGTGAATATAGGGTCTCGTCTCTCAGCCGGTCATAGCAATTATCTGACAACCTGTTTAATCGTCAAATGGATCTGTGATAGATTACCTGCTGTACGATCAGCTTAAGGCTAGTAATACACCGGGGAATATAATCGATAGGTGCACATCCAACTTGAAGCCCACTCAGATCTTTATCAGTAATCGTAACACAAGTAGTTTAGATAGCCGCTATCTCAGAGATCAGTGACGCTTTCGCGAATCGAACTCAATCAACTGTCGGGATTTATCAATCTATTCTTCATTAGACACTGCCTTCAGATCTGCCCGCTTTCAATTGAAACAATATTTAATGCTTTGCCGGCTCAGGAATAAAATAAAACGGTAGAACCATAAACATTCCACATTTATATTCGACCTCTGACGGCCGGTCGAATGCGGGGTCCCTTTCTCTCTCGGGTGCGCCGTCTCGCTCCGACTGCGCCGCAGCGTCTGCGGGATCCGCGCTCAGTTTAAAGATCCGAGAGGGAAGATAAAAATTGTATGGCTCATAATGTTTTAACAGTCTCACCGACCGAGGCCCAATTTAATTTTCCTCCTTGAGTTAGTAATAATGACTCGATTCGTTCTATGCGGCGAGTGGTTAGCGCAGAAGCCGCCCCGTCTAGAGCTAACGTAATCGATTCCTTTTAATTGATTCGACTCTCACATCTGGCACGTTTGTTCATAATGTGTAGGTACCTTATAGTATGCGTATAAATTTAACTGTTCATACAATACTCACGACCCTTCGATTTGCTTTTTAACTTCATGCTTAATATAGACCCTTAAGCTTGCTGTAGTGTATTTGTTATACTAGCAATGTGAAAATTGCATATAAAATCTCTTGATGAAATGATCCTAAGTCTTTATGTACTATATTGTAATCATAAATAATACAATTTAATGAAATTTTCCTAACAAAGAATTGTACTGCGCAAACATGTTTATATCCAAACGTAGGTATGAAATTAAAAGAAAACTTAATTCTACGTAAAAAAAACTTAAATTAATTTTGCGATGTTATTATCTGACACAGAGGGATTGGTCACAGTCGTCCACAATGGCAGCCGTGTACGGGCCCGAGCCACCTACATCAGAGAAAACGTCTGTCGGCTCACCACAAAGCCTCTCAACATATACAAATAAATAACGCAGGAACAACAAATATTTTAATAACCAGCTCTAAAGAATTGTTCAACGCTTAGTTACGAGTACATGCATGACACACTTAGTCGCCGTTTGTCGCGTATGTCACCTGCGTGCTCGCGCGACCTCATCACACGGAACTATGATCCTAAGTCGCTAGTAAATAAATACTCTTATCGTACAAAATTCGCGTGTCCAAATATGTGAATGCTCGCAGACAGCATGACCAATGTCAGAGTATAGATCAAGACCGCGCGGGCGAATAGCGATCTTTCAAAACATAAAGTTTTATAGCGACATAAGAAAGAGCCGATGGAAAATTGGAAAGGTAAGCGTGAAATGTGGCAGATGTACCGTCATAAAACAGACGGCTGTTGTCCGGCCGTATGCGGCAAACGAAATAAATTCCCATTTCATACAAAAGGAGAATATAAATACTACTAGCTGCCCGGACAGACGTCGTTCTGTCGAAATAAGTCCATACAAAAATGCAGGAATTCGCTCGCAGCGCCACCTACCGGGTCCAATTGTGAATCTAAACCATCCAGGGCACCACCCAAACGCAAACAAAAAAAAACATTCCAATCGGTCCAGCCGTATTAAAAAAGAAGAAATAATTGAATTTCACGGTATTTCGTTTACTACAAAATAAATTTAATTTATACATTAGCCTCAATAACACGTGGTAATCATGATATTGAATTGTAGCTTATATGACACGTTCGTAGATTTACCATAGCAGCGCCATCTATTGATGACTTACTCAACCCAGTCGAAAGGTATCGACATCTCTTAGAATCATTTGGAGTTAACAGATAATTGTGACTGTCAAATAATAACAGACAAATAATTAGCAATAAATTAAAATTGCGACTATAATTTGAGATTTAAACTATCCTATCTCTCAAGTTGGATCGAACTGCACATGGTGTGCGAATTTTATTATAATCGGTTAAGTGGTTTAGGAGTCCATTGAGGACAAACATTGTGACACGAGATTTATATATATTAAGATAAATACGCACGGCTGAAGTAAGTATTTTTTTATTGCAAATTTTTATCCCTGGCAAATATTTGCTGTCCGGAATCGCAATAATTTCTTCAAGCATTTATTTACATTCACTCAGAAAAGCAGGTTAAATAAGGTTACAGACAAGAAACTGTTTAGTCGGTGAAATAAAAAAAAATTGGGCCTGGAAGAAGAACTGGTTGGAATATCAAAATAAGCTTATCAAAGGTGAAATACATACAAATATGTGTAGTCTAAACTCAAAATAGAGATAAATAGGCCAATAGATCTTAAAAAAAAACAATAATTATAACACAAAAAGTATTATAACAATATAAACACGTAAATAGACATACTTAGTCAAAGTTCGACATGCATGTGAACAAGGATGGTAATTCAAGAACACGTAACCTAAATATAAAATAATGATACGAATAATTGAGCAATTTCATTAATAAAATTAAGTCAGCACCTGTTTTTATTTTATATTAAAGTTTAAACATGTAACACAGTAGCTAATAATGTTTAATTACGACAATGGTCAGCTAAAAAACTCAATCCCTTTAGTAAAAAGTAAAATGGAATAAAGAGTAGGATGCCATTCTTTAAAATGAAATTATATTAATGATTAATTGACTGAGGGTTTTTGAGACTGATCTTAACAATGGGGAAGATACACGTTTTGATTTTAAATGTGCTATAATACAGAGCTGTTGGAATTGTTTTTTTTTTTTGTTAATGTGTAATTACTTTTATAAACCTATACTTATATGTTTGTTCTTGACAGGCCAATTGGCCTGGTGGTTAGCGACCCTGACTGCCAAGTCGAAGGTCGCGGGTTCGATTCCCACCCAGGACAAACATTTGTGGTGTTTGTTCTGTGTCTGGGTGTAAATATCTATATACTCGTATGTATGTATTTAGAAAAAAAAGTAGTATATTTAGTTTATCAATTATCTGGTTTCCATAGTACAAGCTCTGCTTAGTTTGGGATCAGATGGCCGTGTGTAAAGGAATGTCCCAGGTTATTTATTTATATTTAGTTTCCGTGCCGCGGTTTTACCTGCGTTTCCAGGATTAAAAGTACCTTATATTCATCTTCATGACCTGTGGGAATTTCCATGAAAACCTTTTTAACCATTATGGAGTTATGATGCACTCACACACATGAGAACATTCACATTTATTATGTTTAATAAAATAGCCATTTGAATTTTATAATAATAGCTTTATTAGGTACCTACTACCTACCGTACCGCGGTTTTACCCGCGTTCCCGAGGGACTTTATGTATTCCGGTATCATAACATAGGCTAAGTGCAATGGTTACATGCGCACAAACTCACAAAATTCTTCATAATATTAGTTAAATAGAAAAAATATTTAAGAACGTTGTTAGAACAAACATGTTTCTTCTTAAGTCCACGTCACTCTTGAAGTATAATTTCCAAAAGAAAAAAATCACAAAACCTACATCAAAATGACGTGATCGGCACCTGTGGAAACCACCCCTAAGCCACTTCAAAGGGTCCGATATGTATAATCATTAAAGCGGCAACAACAAAGGGACAATCACACAAGAATACAGACACCGCATCGATTTGTTACAAATAGATACTTTAATTCAAACGAAAAGAGATTTCTTTTGAAAATATAATCAACGTAATAAGTGATTTGCAACCAAATCATAATAGATAACAAAGAAAGTGTAGTAGAAAATATAAATGGTAGAATGACTACAGCTGTCTAGACTTCAACATATAAACTTTAAAACAACAATGGCTACGTAACTAAACTACAAGTAGCATATGGTTAACTAGCGAAACGACTTGGAAGCAAAATAACTAACTACTAAAACGATAATGCCCTATATTTCATATTCTTATTGTCAACTGTCTCCTTTGACGGGCCAGTTGCTTGTACTATCCATATAACTGATATACTACATCCGAGTATACAATTTTTTCTGTACTTTCTCAACCCAAAGTTATATAGTCTTTTAGGCCAGCTGGTGGTTATAGGTCCTGACTGCCACGTCACAGGTCGTAAGTTCGAATCCCACCCAGGACAAACATTTGTGAGCATAAACGAACTGGTTGTTCTGTGTCTGGTAAATATTTGTGTAGGTAAGTATTTAGAAAAAAAATTGGAAATTATGTAGTAAATCAGTTATCTGGTTTCCATACAAGCTCTGCTTAGCTTGGGATCAGATTGGCTATGTACAAAAATGTTCCGTGATACTAATTTATTTAACTTTATTATTATTAATTGTTTGAAATATTTCTATACCAACTTGTTTAGTATGTATAAGTATTACTATATATACATACGACTTCTAAGCTAATAAACGTAACAATAGATATGTAAATTACAATAACATGTTTGGTTTCATGCAATATATTTATTTATCGTCAGTTGTAAACGTCTGGAAAATTTGAGATTTTCCGGCGTGTCTCGCCGAGTTTATTATTTGATGTAAGCTTGACAATAAAACTGACCAACATAATCCTTCAAATTCAATAAAATAACAAAATACATTTTTACGCTGAAAAAACAAAAAAATAATGAAGTATGTATTAAAAAACGCGGGTGTTAAACTATTTCATAAAAGCAAAGTAATCAAAACTTTTACCTACATATTAATAAAGTTCTATTTGTGCCAGCAAAAATAAATAAATATTGCATTCCAAATTGAAGAGTATTTACAAAAAGTGTGAGGGTCAATGAATAAATGGGATTGGCAGACATAATGGCGGATGGTATGAGCACAAAGGGTACTGGCCGCCAGACGCGCGGGCACCGAGATCTCTTGTTATACACCTACCTTGGTAACCATAATAATATGACGTACAAACAACACATACACTAAAACAAAGCTTCTTGAAAGCATGGACTGTTGTTAAGGCGTTGAAGTAGAACTAGAATGGTTAGATTAATTAAGAATTTTATTTTACTTTCCTAGTTTATCGGGAGATTTCATCAAATAACTCTTTCATAAATGAATAAAAGAATAATAAGTGGTCAGAATAAAATGTTTATTGAAAAAATTACACATACATACATTATGTATTGAGAGAGATGAACATATAAACATTTAATGTGTAGCGCCACACTTCATTACAAATTGTAATAACTCCCAAAACAACATATCTACAAACAAAACGATAGCTCTACATAATGGCTTCACTTATTAATACTGCCAACGAAATGGTCCGCTTTCATCTCGAAACATTTCGCATCTTTTTGGGCCCGAATCCATCAATTCTCGTGATGGATGGACCATCGGACCCGACTCGAGCAATCGAAATTCAAATTTGCTTAATCTTCCCACACGGCATCGAAAACAGGTCGGATCGTTAACAGTGTGCGTACGGCGAGAGGAGGTTTTTTTTTATTTGTTCTGGAGATATTCGCCCCGAGGCCAGGCGGGGTACGAAGGGGAGGGAAAGGGGGGCCTGAGATGCGTCGGCGCAGACGCACGGGCAGCAGAGGCGTGATTACAGGGTGTGCGCGGCTAATCACTCCCGCAACACGGGCCGGACGCGGCATCACGGTGACGCAGTACGGCATCAAGAAACTATATCACTATTTGTCAGATAGATAAAAATTGTAACTATAATTTTCTCAAACTAAGTCTCTGATTTTGAAACTCTTTTGATGCGCTACAACCATATTCAAATCTCATCAGATATATCTTAATTAATCCTTTACTTCTGTAATTGAATTGATTCCTAAAGCTTTAACAAATTATCATCAGTCAACTAGCGCCTAAAAACTAAAATTATATTAAAATTTATGTAATTGCTACAAACTTATCTTTCTAAAGGTCATCACAACAAGTTTGTAGAACAATTAATTTATTAATTAATTATATCGAAAAAAATTATGACTACGTACGTTTGTTTACTTCAAAGATCTTATAATTTTATCGATAATTTTGACGTAATATATCTTAACTTTTGCCCAGCCGTACCTGCCAGGGACGGCTTATTGTTGTTAATAACAAACAAGGCAAAACTCTCGATGGTAACTACACACTTTTCTCCACATATCGAGTTTTTACTGACGCCGCGCGCCGACATCCTGATAACGTATGGAAATATGATGTGCCTTGTCCATCAGTACATTGTGAGTATACCCTATGGCATTATGATTGCTTAAACAGCTTTTTAAACTAGCCGGCTTATTTATGTCATTACTTAACTTTGAAAAATGCAGCAATTTAAAATCGCCCTTCAAGGACTAGTACACAAGTAACCTATATAAATATGCATTTACGATGTCAACTCCGCAAGGAATTATTATATTAAATATTAATAAGCATAGTCGTGTGTTTTAATACTTAAAGTAAATTATTACGCAATTATAAATCAGCCAATTATTGGTTTCGACATGTTACAATTTGTAGGGTTGACTACTTCATATAAGTATAGTGTAATAACAAAATCTTTATTGCGACTATGTACCTAATATAATACAGTGGACCCCCGCTAATACGGCCCCTGTCTAATCCGGCACCCCCTGTAATCCGACATGCCTATCACTGTTGAATTTGTTGGAGGCCAGCATTTGGGTATATACTGGCACAGTATAAATGCAAAGTGTTTGTAATCTATTCGATATTTGAGTGTTGTTCTTTGAGTGTTCAAGTGTCATTGACACAAGCAATAAATGTTCCTGGTAAATAACCACTGTTTAATTCAGTATTTGCATTTGAATTTGGGTACACAAACATTATTTAGGCAAATCTTTAGATAGTATCTAATCATTTTTATCTGTAATTTTAAATAAATAAATTTCGGGACTCTTAAGCAGTACTCTATAGTCCGACAAATTCGATAGTCCGACACTGCCCTGCAAAACGTTTGTCGGATTACCGCGGGTTCACTGTAAATATAAATCCTATTTACTTTTTAAATACTGTTATTTTAGTTTTTAAATTTTATTTATTGTATTTGTCACCGAAGCGTCTAACTATCCGTCAATAGTTTCGTAAATTCAGTTAAAAGCTTTATCAATGTAATCATTTAAAATTACCTTTACTTCTAATTATGTTTGAGCTATGTCACGATTTTATTTAAAGAACAGGAAACAAAATATATCCCTGGACTTTCTTTACACACAGCCATCTGAACCCAAACTAAACAGCTTGTTAAATGGAGACTATATAACTGATATACTACATATACTATTTTTTATCTAATAAAACCTCACTTATATGGTAATAACATCCTGTATGCTAAATAAATATTTACTATTCCAGATGTATTTTTTTGTCATCGATCATCAATAATTAAGTTTTATTGACAGCCCTATGAACCGAATAGGGACCTGTGAATACCGAATGGGCTCAAATACAGACCTCGTACTAAAACATGATTGCTACCACAATATAAATAAAAATACAAACCGGATCTACAATTAATTCTATTTATTATATTTTATTGGTGAACAAGTTTTTTTCGATGTTACCGTTTTTTTAATGCAATTAGTAGTAAATGTTGACCAATCTTGATCTGTGTGAGATCTTAATTATTTAACGGTTTATAATAATAACTTTAATTAAATTAATCCTATGATCATGCCGCATATGTAACTTGACACCATATTAACATAAGAAATAAGCAAGTCGGTACCAGTCTATAGAATATTAAAAAAAATGCCTGTATTTAAAACACATTTAAAAAAACCTTCCGAACCGCAGTATTCCAAGAAATAACACATCTCATATGTATAAAGCCACAAAATAATGTAGGTTATTCTCGAATAAACAACAATGTGTACAATCAAACAATAATGATATGCATTTAGCTTCGAAGCTCCGCCACGCCACGTCACGTCACGTCGACGTGTCGTGGTCGTGCACGAGTCGCCCGTCGCCGTCGTCAGCCGTCAGCAACGCCTGTCAAATGTCAACGTTTTAAAGCTACAATATTGAAGTAATTTTAATTCAATCGAGCGACATTTTATTCGCTGCGGTGCCGCAGTGCCGGCCGCGGTGGCGAGCACTCCTATACTCATTACGACTTCATTTTGTTATAACAACAATGAGGGCCCGCGTTTCGCGTTTAATTCATTCACTGAAGTTGACAGCGCCTTTGTGCGAATCAATCTTGCGACTTTTGTAATGATGCGAAATCCGTTCCAGTGTTGTAAAGAAGTTGCCGCTAATGTTATTTTATTTCATTTTTCTTTGTCGATGAAATTGAATAAATCACGGTAACTATTCAATGTTATTTAATTTATTTTCTTCATGCAAAAGAGTAATACAGTTGTCGCGGACGGTAAACTTGTGTCACTCGAAATCATGATGTTAAACTTTTTGCTGTTGAGAAATTGTGTCTAAAATCAAACTGGCACAACGTGATGTTTCGTCTGCTTTCATTCAAACATGATACCAAAGCTTTTTATACTTATATTATATGAATTTCAAATATCTAGTTCCGATAACTCACCTTCACATTTACCTTGAATACAATTTTAAATATTTTGTAAATACCTGTTCGTCTATTCCAATAACTGCAGTTTGGAGCCAGTTCCATTCTAGGTGCTTACCACATCCCTTACCACGGTGAGATTGTAGTCAACAAGCCTATAGAAACTAAAACCAAAACAATTTTTTGTCTAAGAAATTAGCATAGAACATATTCAAGCCAAATAAACAAGTCTCACATTATTCAAACAAGTATTTATCACCTAATTCAACTAACTGACGCCAGGCTATAAGTGCAAGTGCTAATATGTGGACATTAGTAATTACTAAGAATATACAGGGTGATTTGACATGCGGCAAATGAGCACTGACATACGGGAGCTAAATGTTATAAGTGTTAGACATAATGTGTAAATAAACACCGGGTGGGAACAACTCTGCAAAGTGAACCGATCCGGTTCCAATCCGTTTGAGAGTTGAGGAAATGCGTCAGGAGCTTACAAATAAACAGGATGAGCGTTTAAAATGTGGTTCAAATTTTATGGTAGCTGTTACCCGTCACTTCGTTTGCGTGTTCTAAGATTTTTTTGGAATGATTTTCCAAAACTCTAAAACTAGTGTATATTTATATCTTAATAAAAGCCAATTATGAATTTGCATATCCCTTTAGGAATTTTCCTTTGAAAATTTCCATGCAAACTCACATCGCCATTTAAAATGAAAATAAAAAAAATTTAAGCGATGGCCTCCCTCCAAAAATATTTGTGAAACAAATGATGCGATTTCTTTTTTTTTTATTATTTCGGACGAGATTGCGATTGACCTCAATCACACCTGATGGTAAGTGAAGATAAGGCCGAAGATGGAGCTCGCTATCCCGTTAGAAGCCTATTCACTCTTTTCTTAAAGAACCCCAAGTCTTTTAGAAGGATATAGACTTCTATAGGTTCCCAGAGGGTACAATCTATTTCCTAACCAACTTTCAACAAGATCCGTTCAGCCCAAAACGTAACAAACACACAGACATACACCCTAGTATTTATAATATTGGTTGTACATACCACATATATTAAGTAACGACATCGCTTTCATATAAATTGTCATTTTAATATAAACAATAGGCGATTAGTAAATGAAAAAAAAAATGGAAAGGTTAAATGTATCTCGATGGTGAAGCCACTAAGTTCATTCACTACAGGCTGATTTAGTAGGTTTTGAATATGGTATCAATATTTAAAACACTCTGTATTGATCAAGGTTCTCAGGATAATCACTCCAAAGTATCTCAGCAGAAATTTGGGTTAGACCATAACCATCCAATTATATTCTACTTTAGAGAAATCAACATCTGCCAACCCTACGCGACATGTTATCAAAGTATCATCTTGTACATAACACCAGGTTACAGGGCAGTCTCACACTAATTATGTTGTTGAATCATATATATTATCATTCGTTCTTATAAAACAAATGTTTGGGCGCACTTATGATCCTCTTTTTGGATTATAATAAGAGTTTTATTTATCTACTTGGTATGTATTCAATACTTTTGCCGGAAGGCTGTAATAGGTATCAAAAATGTGATATGATATGTTTGTACGATATATAGTCAATTTGTCAAATCCCTACTAATATTATAAATGTGAATGTAAGTTTGTTTGTTACGCTTTGACGTGAAATCTACTTAACCGATCATCATGAAACTTTGTACACATATTTTTGGAGGTATTAGAGGTAACATAAGATACTTTTTGAAATGAATATTAAAAAACACTGATCTTTTTTATTAATTTGTACTTTCACAACATATACGAGTGTCATAATGACACATATCCCAATCAAAATTATTCAATATTTGATTTAATTATTCAAATATTTTATTTTCATCAATGATTTTAGAATAGATACAAAAAAATTATAATAATATTTAGGAAGCATTATCACATCGACACCAGTACTTCAGATATTATCAGTAGCATTTCTAAATAAAATATGTTGCAGAAAATAAACATAAGGAAGGCTATAGAGAACAGAAGGGGAAAAACGTTTGGCCATCTTATGCGACTAGATATATATATATATATATACTATAGAAGGGAAGATAAAAGAGAGGAAGGGGAAGACCAAGGATATAATACATAGTCTATGTAACATAAACCATGTGAAGGCAAAAGTAGACGTTGTCCTGTCGTATACGGAGGTATGTAGGTCGTATAAGTGTTCTTCATGAGTGGCGTAAGCTACACCAACAAGAGCCTAGCTCTTAGACTTATTAGTAGATGTATTTTACAATGTTTAAGGTGAACTAGCTGTCCCCGTGGTTTACCCGCGTTTCCGGGATTACCAGTAAATCTACGTCTCTCCCCATACCATAGACATAAATTTTAACAAGATCGATTCAGTATTTAGCCGTAAAAGCGTAGCAGAGAAACAAAATCATATTCGGATTTATAATATTTGTAAAGATCAATATTTTTTTATAAATAGAAAATTTATTTCTATTCTAGAGTCTAAAGTCTAAACCTATTGACAAACGTTCTTCAATGGCGACCATTGATTTTACTACATATCTATCTAAATGTTCTGATAATGGCAAATTCAAGTCTACAAATGCATTTTTTATATCAAAACATTTCAATTTTGGCAAAATACGAAACAGAATTAGCCAAATTAATTGCATATTTCGATTAAACTTAAGAAACGTCGCAATGAAACACAATAAAAACTAATAAAATCTACATTTATTGCCAACAGATACTAGATATCTTGCACAATTCACAACATTTAGTAATGACATGCACTTAATTCTATGTAAATGTTCCTTTTTGATAAATTGATAGACATTGTATTTATCACTTCGCGTGCAAACATTAAATAAATCGTTTATGAGTAATCACTCAAAGTTACTAACAATCTGTCTAATGGTAACCGATACCTACTTCCTTGCTTGCAACATTAATGTTTTCTAAGAATATTAAATCACAGAACAATTACAGGTAAACCACTATACGTTAACTGATAATATATATTGACAATACTGTCTGCTGTTTAATAAAATACATACGTACTTTGCCTTATGAAAATAGGATCGACGATATCAATCGCAAGTGTACATTTAGTTTTCACTACATAGTATAAAACAAAGTCGCTTTCTCTGTCCCTATATCCCTATGTATGCTTAAATCTTTAAAACTGCGCATCGGATTTTGATGTGGTTTTAATAGATAGAGTGATTGAAGAGGAAGGTTTATATGTATTAGTATCTACATTGCACCTGAGCGAAGCTGGGGCAGGTCGCTAGTTTTCAGTATTAAAAAAAATTGTAAGTATTAATGTAGCAACTGCAGCGAAACTTAATAAATAAAAAGTAGCAATGGAGAGAAAGACCAGATCCCTCCTGACATCATCTTTAAAATCTTCAAACATATTTTTTACAAGAACCATGAACAAGTAAACAATATTCAATACAAGTTTGGAAGGCACAAAAAGCTTATTACCAGGTAGGAATGCAACAATAACAAACAGGAATGAATCAACAATAGTTACCTACAGCTACGTGTCAAGTCCCACACACTCGGCATTACAAACACGCTACAAAAAAGAGGTCGCATCCTAAACGCACGCCACAAAAACTGACTTGTACAAAACGGTATCGAGCGGCGAGTTCAAAAGAACCGGCGACCGCTCATTTCACACCATCAACCGGCGGTGAGCCATCGGCTCTACCATACGTGACCTAATGACAACTACTCAGCAATATATCACATACTTAACGTGATCACTCTATTAGAATTTAGACTCTATATTCATATCGCTTAAGCGTAAAGTCTTTTAGTGAAGTTAAGATAGATACGCCTTCGGAAATTACGCTCAGTAATGGACAGCTCGGAATGCTGGATTTGTGCAAAAAATGCTATTGGCAAACAATTGGAGCTAATGGTTTTGAAGACACTCAGAAACGACTGATTCTGCTTATAATGCAATTCAACTTTAGTCTTTGATGAACCGTATGTTTGCACCTTTATCGTCACCACCTTCACCAGTTTGTGGACCTGTTATCCGTTGAATCATACACATATACTAAGTATCCGCCGCGGTTTCACCCGCATTTTGTTTGAAGTTGATCAGACCAAGAACATATGTTGTTCCATACAAACTTTTCACCCCCGTTTAACCCCCTTAGGGGGTGAATTTTCAAATATCCTTTATTAGTGCTCTACGTTATAAAAGGAACTCCTGTGCAAAATTTCAAGTTTCTAACCTTGTTGATATGTCAGTCAGTCAGCTGTCCTCAAAGCCTCGAAGGAAGTGATCAAAATTTATTCATCTACGCACTCTTCAAACGATGTCAACAATTGAACGTTTCCATAGAAACATTTGACCCCTAATTATTGACAATATTAGTGTAAAAACAATATAACGTACCGTAAAAATAGTAAATTGTTAATCACTAAAATGTTGACGGAAGTTTGCGACTTATAGAGGAATAACGCTTGAGTGAACAACTTCATGGAATTTACTACGGTGCGTGATAAGACAATTTTAATTTAATTCATTTTTGTACTTATTATTTGAAACCCTTCTTCCGTCCATTAAAAAAACAAAATATTTATTTCTTATGTAAGTTATAAACTTTTAACAAATTTAGTGAGTATTCCCTCGGTGGTTGAGTGGTATCAAAAATAGCGTAGCTAGAAACCCGGAGGTCTTGTATTTGATTCCCAAATCGAGCAAAATAGCTCACTATATTAAAAGTCCACTATTCAACACATGTCATGTTGCGACTTTTAATAACTTCGGTGGAATATGAGTCTTATTACTGAGACCTCTGTTTTCCTCTTCAGGTTTAACAAGCGTAAAGATACTATTTAGAATAATATTATATTTTATTAATTACTATATAATTAAAATTACTTTTTTAGGTTATTCATATATATTATTAGTAATATATATTATATATAATTTGGAATTACGAAGTATATGGTATCTCTTTGTAATAAGTATATATTATTGTCTGTAACAAAATATACTGAATACTATGTTACTTAACTTTTTATCATACATAAAGACTTAGACTTAATATTATCTTATGCCTAGAAAGTTATTAACAACTCTAAGCTGGCATCATGGTTACTTACAACTTCAATCCTATTAACCAAAAAAATCAATTTAAAAAACGAATTATTGATTTCGGATAACCTGTAAAATCTAAGGCTATTGCTGGCAATCAACAAACAATCTTACATTAAAGATAAACGAAAGAGGAAAAAATTAAACAGCTCTATAAATCAAGTTTTGCTGTTTAGGCCAGAGTACTGGGCCAAAGGGGCGGTTCACCAGATACAATCGCCGGAACTACACCGCGGGATGCCGTGAACGTCAAATCTTTCACCGACACCGACACCGTACGCCGACAAGCGACAACCAGCGACGACCAAAGCCGATAACCAGCAACAATGTGCCGATGTTGATCGCCGTGACGGTATTGTTCCTCTCCCTTATCGCTGTCACGTGCAATTGATTGTGAATAGATGTATGCATTATTAATATAAATAATATATGCTTAAGAAACAAACTGTCTGGTTGTATATTAATAAGGAATTGTTTCTTCTCTAGACTATAGTTCGAGAGTTATATTCTACTAGCTGTCCCCCGCGGCTTTACCTGTTTTCCCGAGATGCCACGTTTTCCCGGGATAAAAAGTAGCCTATATATTATTCCAGGATATGCTCTATCAATGTGCTAAGTTGCATCTAAATCCGTTTAGTAGTTTTTGCGTGAAAGAGTAACTAACATCCATACTCACAAACATTCGTATTAATAATATAGGACAGGAAGTAAGTAAGTAGGAATATAATCGATATATTATATAATATAATAAATTAGCAATAATTACAGTAATATTTAAATAGTACCAAATAAATATCTACAATTATGTTCTACGCAAGAGAAGAGATGAATTTAATCGATAAATAAACTAGATTTATTTTTAAGATAGCAAATAGGACTTAATTCGTCATCATTCAAAATGTTAAATGCTGAAAATAGTATTGTATCAACAATTAATAGAAATAGGGCTCTACCTCTTGCAAAGAAGGTTGCATCTCCAATGAATAATATTTGGTAGCCCTTGAGGCGATGCCGCGGCCAAAATAATTAGCAGTTACGGTGTCGGGAAAGCCATAAAAACGGCAAATCGAGGGACGAACTGATAGGCACAATGTGTTAGATATTAATTTTGAAATTATAGGCTAGAGTGTTTCGTGCAAAGGTGTTCAAAGCAAAAACATCAACAGAAGTGCTAAGAGAGGTCGATTATTATTTAAGGTTCGTGTAATCATCCTTCTCAAACAGCTGCCTTTACAAATATTTATTGTTTGTATGAGATTTGAATGTAAAAACTAAAACTGTGTGTTTGCCTTTTTTACCTTGTAAAGGATGATTGTTTGTATGTGTTTTTAAATTATGTTTTTTTTTTTTTTTTATATATCAGACGGGATTGCGATTGGCCTCAATCTCATCTGATGGTAAGTGAAGATGAGGCCGAAGATGGAGCTCGCTTTCCCGTTAGTACCCTATTCACTCTTTTTTTAAAGAGCCCCAAGTTGTATGTATCTGGGAACACAGACGAGGGGAGAGAATTCCAATCTTTAGCTGTGCGCATGAGGAAAGAAGAAAATACTTTTCTTTTTTTTTTACATTTTCTACGGACTCTCAGTCCGTACTCTTCTAGATTCTAGAAGATTCTACTATAAATAATTTCAAGATTTATTGTATTGTGTTTTTCAAAAATTAACATCTTTCCGCGCGTGCTCAGCTCGTTGTTTTGAACTGAGGCTTGTGGTTCCTTAATACATAGTGTACATTGAATTTTTCTATTGCCGATACATGGATTATAAATAAATAACTTAACCAAACCAAATACTTTTAACCATTTTGACAGGCCAGTTGGCTTGGTGGTTAACGCTCTGACTGCCAAACCGAAGGTCGCGGGTTCGATTCCCACCCAGGACAAACATTTGTGTGCATGAACATGTCTGTTTGTTCTGTGTCTGGGTGTAAATATCTATATAAGTATGTATTTAGAAAAAAAAAGTAGTATATGTAGTATATCAGTTATCTGGTTTCCATAGTACAAGCTCTGCTTAGTTTGGGACCAGATGGCCGTGTGTAAAGAATGTCCCAGGATATTATTTCAATTATTTAAGTATTACCAACTTTTTATTTGTAATTTAGTCCATGAATAATCCCTACTGCTATTATAAATGTGAATGTAAGTTTGTTTGTTACGCCTTCACGCGAAAACTACTTAACCGATCATCATGAAACTTCTTATACATATTCTTGGAGGTATTAGAAGTAACATAGGATACTTTTTGTGCCAAGAAAATGTTACATCCCTCGGGAACGCGGGTGAAACCGCGGGTGACATCTAGTTATATTATAAAAGTTTATTATGATCATGGTAAGAAATGTGAGAATAGAATTGTTGATCAATTCTATTATATATTACATCTAATGAATGAATCTACAATTTGGTAAATCCAAATTGTAGATTCAAATTTTCTGCACTTAAGAGCCAGTTTCCATCTATACTTTGAGAGTTACCACCTTTCGACGATTGTTTGAATGTACATATTTATAAATAACACCGGCAAGAACCAAATGAAATTAACCATTAACATTTTTATTTTGGTATCTACTTCGTATTTTTAGTATAATTTATTTTGTTATTATATAATTCTTACCATTTAAATATTTTTATTCAAATAGACCTTTACAAGCACTTATGAATAGTCTGACTTTAGTACTATATTAGTATATCAATGTTTGTGTTATAAAACCCTGTCTTAGTATGATCGTGGTAAGAAATATGAGAATGGACGTGATCAAATATTATAAAAGTTATTAAATTCAGATTATATATTTTTTCTGTACTGAGGGCCTGGTTCTATACTTTGTGAGCTTACTGCCTCTAGCCACTTCACCTGTAACTTTAAAACGTATCTGAACGTTTTATCTGTTGTTTATTTGTATTAAAGATATAATGAAAAAAATTTTATTTTTGCTACTTTTACTTTATAATACTGAACTATAAAACCATATTGTAATCACAGGGCATAAGCTAAATCTTGTAAATTGTAAATAATACAAAAGTAAGATTTTAGTTGTACAAATACCAAAAAATATAGGTGGATAAGAATACTTAGACCGCTTATTTATTTGTAACATAATGAATTTATTTTATTAATCACTGAATATAATCAAAGTCGTTGAAAAAACATTTGTAACCTTGAATTAGGTAATTAAAAATAAATGTTAATATGTATGACATATATATTTTTTTAAATATTCCAATGAAAAAAAATAATGTTTTCAATTACATTATCTTGTAGATCAACATTTCAAAAACAAGATAGCTTTTTTTCTTTGTATTATTTATATTTTAAAATCATGTTTTTTTTTTCAGCTTCATGTTTTATATTATACCACTAATTTAGTTAATACATGCAATACATTAATATAAGGCAAAAAATACTTACAAACTAAAATTTATTTAAAACTTATGCCAGTGGAAGATTACCGTGAAAACCTCATTGAACTAACGATGAGTTTTCAGTCTCCACGAACCATGTCCTTCGAACTAGCCTGTAGATTACCTAGCAATAATAAAATTTGAAGAGCACATCGATAATTAATTAATATAAACTATAACTGTTGTTTCTTAAATAATATTTTTATATCTCACATTTTTTTTTAAATTAACTAACGACCCAAAAATAACACTGCTTCAAAATATATATTTAAAATTCAGAATTAATCTAAATATTGTTTTACTAATGCCACATACCGTTATGGAATTCCGTCAAGTCTTCAAAATCTATCGTGATCTAAAAACATAATAAAATGGTAATCTAGAATCAAATAAATAAAGAATTATCGAAATCGGTTCAGGTTTGACGGAAATATAGAAAACTAGCTGTCCTCTTTGAGCTAATCTGTAGATCACCTACTTGCACCTTTTGATTTGCAGCGACGGCACCGGTGGCTACAGACGTGTTTTAAAGATGCGCTGATATGAAGGAGTCAAGGTTCCAGTAGTCTACTTATCTCCGGTGTACCAATGAAATACCATCTGGTATAATCCGGTTGATAACCAGATCACAGCGGATCTTGTCATACAGATTTATGTCTTGAAACCCACTACCTCTGCACCGTACGCTATGGACACCCATCATATAAACAATTCTCCACAGAAACAGCTATATGTAGCACACGAATAGAGGTTTTAATAATAAATTAATATTTTCTTAATACTAATAAAAAAACTAAAATGAATAAAAATATATCTCAATTAGTCAAATGTAGACAAAGCTAATAAATATAAATCAACTTGCGAATAGTTTCCAGATTTAATTATTCATAAATTAAACTTTACGCAACATTTGTGGGAAATATTCAACAGTGCCAAAAGGTTATTCAGAATAAGATATTAAATTCTAAAGCACACTAATTTCTCTATTGTTAAGTAAACGCAATGTATTGTTTGTAACATTCCTTAAATATTATCTTTTAATTACTTTTTTTAAATCATAATGACGTAATTATCTAATTGAAAGGCCTACTTTTTTCCGGTTCCTGTTAGATTGTCAATAGATTTGGGTTGATAAAACATTCTGCTTTCTCACACTTCGAAAAAAAACGTTTAGAATTATATTTCTGTTACTAGGTAACCCACAACGTCTTTTTTCCCCATAAAGTTTATTTAACGGTAAGGTAAGATAGCTATTTCATACCTTACAATTTAAATTAATTTGTCCATTTAGGGTTGGTTTATTGGTCTCTAGTTGTATCTACTCAAAACTTAATATTATAAATAGAGTGTGCCAATTTTGTGAGTTTGTATGTATGTGGTGGATAATCTCCTGAACCACGGCACTTATTAAAAACTAGCTGTCCCCCGTGGTTTTACCCGCGTTTCCGAGGATTTTCACATTTTCCTGGGATAAAATGTAGCCTATATGTTATTCCAAGATATGCTCTATCTATGTGCCAAGTTTCATCAATATCCGTTTAGAAGATTTTGCATAAAAGAGTAAACAACATACTTATATACAAATCTTTCCTCTTTATAATATTAGTATAGATATAGAAAATCACAATCTGAAAGGTACATTATTACGGATGGACAAAAGTTATGTTACAATCCCGTTCTTCAAAAGGTATGGCAAAAACCCGGGATAAACCGCGGCATGGGAAACGTATCATGATTTAGTTAAAATTAACACAAATCATTATATTTTCCAAGTAATTTTGTCTAACAATAGCTAACTGTAACGAATATCGGCGCTGTCTATTCATCCTAGTTCGATTTACAATCGACACTAAACCATTTTTTGTCTAATCTTACAATTTGTATGTTTAACCATTAGATTATAGTTATAAGTCATTTTTTACAACGGATCAAAGAACCCATCCATTCAAATATCGACAAACTTTCGCTTTCATTTTATATTAAAATGGCTTGATAGGATTAAACAAACTTAGAACACATTGAAATATTCAATCTATCGATAACTATACTACCAGCACGCTATGATGGCCGTTTTGACGTTGCAGATTGTCATAGGAAAAGAAACTGTATTGCTTTGGAATATTGATTGATTTCCATCAACATACAATTCGCTGTTGGATCAATAGATGCACCTTATGTCTGAAGAAATAAAGGATATTTTTCTTTGTCATTGTTAAACGTCAAAACGGCCATCATAGCGTGCCGCAAGTTTAGGTGTCCCAAGGGAAGTTAAATTTCTGGGATACAATGTATGTCCCATGTTTTAATCTAGACTATAAACTATCTATGTCTCTAATTTTATCCAAATTTGTTAAGTACTTTTTGCGTGAAAGAGTACCAACATCCATACATTCTGACAAATTTTCGCATTTATAATAAATACACCAGCTGTCGTAAGCTGTAGTAAGAAACCTGAATGTGATCTGTTTGCGGACGGATGGCAGACGATAGTTGTGACAGGTTTAGTTTTTGTAAATTTATTCATCTCATTTATTGTTATCCTTTTTAATTGATATGTCCGCGATTTACCCGCGTTCCCGAGAGATATCACATTTTCCCGGGATAAAAAGTAGCCTATATGTTATTCCAGGATATGCTCTATATATTTCTCATTAGGAGAAGGGGAGTTTGAGAGAGGGAGTCCCACATATCCCCCCTGCCGCTCCCAAGGCGGGGGGTCGAACGCGCAACGCGTTTTCCACCTTGTAAAACAAAAAAAAAAAAAAAAAAAAGTATATGCTCTATATATGTGCCAAGTTTCATCCATATCCGTTTAGGAGTTTTTGTGTGAAAGAGTAACAAACATACAAATCTTTCCTCTTTATAATATTATTAGTATAGATATATATGTGTAATCAGTGTTTTTGGTGAAAACCGTTCTAATTGTTAAAATAAATACGTAACGGAGCTATTTCTTGAAATGGTCCGAGAATGTCAAGAAACAAGTTCTAATTATAAATGTATATAATGTCTATATACACATACATAGTAATTATATACTTATGTATAACTTATGACGCAGCACAATGTAAACAAATTGGCTGCACTTGTTCAAACATGGTTAATATTGTTTACTTATCGTAATTATGTTCTATCAGGAATTCCCACAAACATGTACGTAGGTTCTTAGCTGGCAACTCTTTTGCGTGAAAGAGGAACAAACATCCATACATCAATACATACAAACTATCACGTTTATAATATTAGGTGCAATGTATTCCTATGTATGCTTAAATCTTTAAAACTACGCAACGGATTTTGATGCGGTTTTATAAATAGATAGAGTGATTGAAGAGGAATCTATTTATAAAACCGCATCAAAATCCGATTTAAGCATACATAGGGATATAGGGACAGAGAAAGCGACTTTGTTTTATACTATGTAGTGATACTAGGAATAATAGCGTGTTGAACTAGAACCTAGTATTTTTGGGATTTACAGGTCAAGCTGGAAACTCCACGTTACATAAGACCTCAATAGACTTACTTGAGCATAAGATCTTATTGGGATTAAATATGAAATACCTTTCAAAGTAACATTTTATTAGTGTACGGTAAAAGTTGAATTTGAAAATAATCCTTCAATTAGTCACGGCCATATAAAATACTTCAACGCGTTCGTTTATTCAGAAGGGAATGAACTCTATCCAATATAAATTTTAAATATATTAAAACACTAGCTGTCCCCCGCGGTTTCACCCGCGTTCCCGAGGGATGTAACATTTCCCCGTGATAAAAAAGTCTATATGTTATTCTAATATATGCTCTATCTATGTGTCAAGTTTCATCCAAATCCGTTGGGTAGTTTTTGCGTGCAAGAGGAACAAACATCCATACATACAAACTTACGCGTTAATAATATTAGTGGGAAAATATATTATGTTAAATATATATCAAAAGCTATTTATAAAGCAAGTTAGTAGAATAGAATAGAATATAAATATTGTTTATTCTTTTAGGCCTTCTCACAGGCTCTTATAAATCGTCCTTATATGGTTTTTTTAAAATAACAAACAAAAATATTAAAAATTAATATTTTCACAATAATATACTTTTACATTGATGTCTATATAACAATTGTTTTGTGCAACTAGATAGGCATCAATGGTCAAGATGTACACTATCTTATGTATACTGAATAAGAGAAAACATGTATAAATAATAATAATGATTTAACATTCCTTCACAAAATATTTACTAACTCAATAAAGTGTGAGCAATTGTTAAGCAACTTTTCAATTGCTATTCCTTACCATCTGACACCATCCTAGGCAGCGTATAAAAAGAGTATGTCAGCCCCCTCCCAGCCGCACTAATCTCGGTTGCATGCATTCGACAGTGGCCAGAATCTGCATAGAATACAACAAGATGAACGCAGCATTACCTGACCTTGATGTGTTTTATGACTCACTCAGACAGTTCAAAAAAAAAAATTTCTGTGGTCCCATATTTATACTAGATTGTCTTATTTTTGTTTTATAGTGATTTGAATTATTTTATTTTTTTTATTTTTGTCATCTTATTTTTATTCTTATATAAGTGAGTGTTGGTGTTTTCTATTTAAATGAAGCCTAAGTTATGTGAATGTTGTGTACACCTGTAAGAGACATACATATCAGAACCTTACTGATAATAAATTGTATCGTGTATATTTTCATATGTATGTTGTAGGTGTTCCTTTTGAATAAATAAATAAAAAAAAAAAAAAATATATAAATTTACTGGCTTTTTGACGAAACAAACGATTATTATTATTACTTAAATGTGAAGCTTGTCAGGCGAGCAATTCATTGCCAAAGATTATTATCTTCTAAATATCAGTTATACTAAAAAGTAAGTAAAAGTTACTACTTTATAATACTAAATAATAACATTACAATAATGTTATGTTAATTGTGTCAATAATAAATCGATAATAACATTTTTGAGAAGTACTGTACCATTTGTATACTAATTATTATCTATATAAGCTGGCATTATATATGTATTTGTTTTATATTTTAGCAGGTTACTAATTCAACCGATATGTAACCTACTCCTCTTCTTAATTAGGCCCAATTTAAATCCATCAAAATAAAAGCAATTTAACAATTAAAATTTTTAATCAAAATTAATTAGAACCTTATGGAAACATCATAATAAAAATGAACAAAAAAGTGTTATTATTTTAAATATGAATTATTCAAGGTAAATCATCAAACATGAAACAGTTTGTAAAACATCAAATAACATACGGAAACATCAACAGTATGTTCAAAATGATATACTTTTTTTTATGATTTTTAATTACCTACCGATTGAGTAAATCATTTGATTCAGTATAACAATTACTTAATAACTTCCTTTATTTAACACTTAAATATATACAGGCTGTTACAAAACTACCCGTAAAAAGGAAGAAGGCTAAATGGGGATTTAAGAACCGTAGTAACGCTGTATAATATACCCCAAAAAAATAAAAAAACAGATTTTTATTATTGAAAAATAGAAAAACTATTAAAGTAGACATATATTAGGTAAAATAGGTACGTAGGCCTTTCTGTTAAATAATCTGGTTCCCTGACATGACAGCTTACTAGGGTTGTTGGTTTTGATAATTCATTATGTTGTATAAGCTCTTGTTTTAACATTTAATATATGTATGGTTATATTTGAAATTACAATCTACCTGAAAATTCATAAAAAAATTAACCATTAATAAAAATATATGAGTTGAAATTATTTATACTAAATTGTTTTATTTTTGTTTTTAAAGTGATTTCAATTATTTATTTTTTTTGTCATCCTATTTTTAATTTATTATTAGTGTTTTCTATTTTAAATGTAGCCTAAGTTCTGTCAATGTTGTGTTCACCTGTAAGAGACATACATATCAGAACCTAACTGATAATTAATTTGTATCGTGTATATTTCATATGTATGTTGTAGGTGTTCCTTATGAATAAAGAAATAAATAAAATAAATACAGTCTGCCTTATTATGACTTAGCTAATTTGTAGTCCAATATAGAACATCTTCCATCCCAGGCAGCACCCGCGTTCACAAAAGACCAATTTTTGTCCAAGGATAAACCATAGCCTATATTAATAGGTAACTGTTACTGATCGTAACTATATGAAATGATAGAGAGGGCGCTCGATTGAAGCCACAGTTTATATTTTAAATAAGTAACATAACAAAAAAAAAACCAGTGAACTTTTCTAATGTTACTACTGTCAGTACTTTTTGAATTTAGAATCCAAAAGGGTGATCCAAAAAGGTGATGTAAATGAGTTCGGTTCGTAACAGTAACAGTAGAACTTTCTAGAAGTTAAAGAATTGTTTTAATCATATCAGTAGAGCCAGTGATTACTCCTTTAAAACAAACCTCGATACCTCTTTACAATAGTAAAGATTTACTCTAAAATTACAAAGATTCAGAAAGAAACCAGAAACTTTAAAGGCCTAAACCGTTCCAAAATTTCAAGTAGGCACTTAACAAGGAGGTCCATGAGTCAGCACGTCAGAATTAAAGGTACTGAACCCAATAACACGAGCTATTAGCCAACAAACGTGGGGCGATGCGCCAACTTACACCGTGACACGGACCACCTCCGCGACCATTTTTTACCATTTACCAATCCTTTATAAACGCAACGACCCGCCCCCCACGACGGCTTCCATTGCACTATCGACTATCAACGAACTAACAATGTCATTTTGGAGTCAGAATACATTAGGACTTGTAAAGGGCTCATTTATTAATTACTTCAATTGCGTGGGACAATATTTTTGTAATTACAGGTTTATTAGACGTCTCAGGATTGATAATGCATTGACAATGCCGGTATTGTAGATATCCATAGGCGGTGGTGACCACTTACCATCAGGTGAATCGACTGCTTGTTTGTTAGCCTTTTTCAACCAAGTATTTAAAAAAAAATTGTCGTGAAGAGAATTTCTAAGTGACGTTGGAAGCCGCATCAAAATCTATATGTATAGCTTAAAAGATTTAGCAGACAAATACACACAACAAAAGTGATTTTTTTTATACAATTTGGAGATTTGTTTTAAAATGCTGGTTGAGGGTTTCATTCATCTGATCAGTTGGTCACAACATAGAATATACTCTTCGTTTATATTTTGCCCGCGAGAACCAATATTGATGCGTAGGAACATGTTCGTTGTATCTGGATGGAAGTTATATCTATCTAAGTACATATATTATACAAAAAGGTCTGGGGTCAGAAGGCCGTATGTGATCTGAGGACATTGTCGTTTTATTATTATAATGGGACCAATTAATGTAGTTTGCTATTCTTTAAGTTTTTTAATTATTCTATGAATGTTTTTATTCACAATATCTAATCAAATAATTATGATGATGTATGTTGTGTTTGCCTGTAAGTGGATGTGCACCAAGCTTGCTCTTTTTATTTGAAATTTTGTTTTTTTTATGAGTATTCAAAATTCAAAACCATTTATTCAGTTTAGGCCCCCGGAACGCTCTTATGAAGTTCAAATTTAAAGTTAAAGCTTAAATTCATTTTAATCATCTGTTGGCAACTCTAATAAATAAACAAATGAGTAATAAATCATTGCTATTTGAAAAGTAAAACTTTTATACTACATATTTATTGTTCAAAGGTAGAAGTTCTGTCACTGTACATTATTTACTGTTTATTACCTCTGACTGTACTCTGCATTTCATTAATCCTTTCTCCAATGTGATTTTTAATTAATAAAACAAATAAAAAATTTAATTGTATATCATTTAATTTTCCTACTCAATATTTATAACATTTAGAAACAATATTTACAAAGACATAATGACTACAGTACAAAAACAAACAAGGAATAGGTTCGTGGTTAATAAAATAAATAACAATACTAATGTAATAAGGTATGTTGTAACATAATCTTCGCTTACTTTACATTATAATCAATTTCAAATCTCCGCTCCATGTTTACATCAACATTTTTATTTCTAACAATTTTTTTTAAACTGGATTTCATAATCTATAATAGTATTTTAATTTAATTGAAGTTTTATTTTATTTTATGAATCTTGAATTACAGAGTAAGATATTTCCAATTTACAAACATGTACTAAATTACAAGTCTATATAATAAATAGGTACCAAGTCATTTAGGGTACTTAATTAATCATAATTACAAAACCTACGAGTGAGATCACTTTAATATCATAACGATATTTATTACCAAGAAATAATTAATCATTCATCAAAGGTTCAATTCCAGGTAGGCTCATATCACAACCTAACATTTAGGCCTCAAAAATTTATATTTCGTTGCAAAAGAACTATAAACAGTTAAATGCATTATTAAATATAAATTCAAATGTCTGTTTTATTAATTGACGATCAATGGAAAAAAATCAATTCGATCTTTGCATTGTCTTCTTGAAAATTGCGACCACATTCTGTCATTAAAAATAAATAACTAATTATGTACTATATCTCCATGATTAAAATATGTAACACTTTAAAAGTTCGTTTGGATAGCATCAAGGTACTTACAATCTAGCATTGCACGAAACGTTGGAACAGCCCGTGAGTCGGCGGTGGTGTCACGCGACGGGAAGCGGCGGCGGCGGCGGCGCCAGGTAGCAGGGACGGAGCGCGTGCGCCGCTGCCTGCAGCAACTCCGCGTGGTACCGGTGAGCAGCCAGCACATAGGGTGATGGCATCGATAGTTCTAAACGAGGCATAGCCTGAACCGACATCATCTGTGTAACAGGCGGCGACGGTGACAATCTGGGCGAGTCTGGCTCCAATAGTGCATCTATCGTGAACGCCCTTCGAGGTCTTTCACGCGGCAACATCGTCACTATGGCGACTTCAGGTAGCTCCGCTGGCTCGGGACTCATTTGAGAACACATCGGTGGTGTAAACAGTGATGCACTCGGCAATGCCGGAGGTGGCGGCGGTGCACCAGCCTGTCTCGCCAAAAATGCACGGTTGAAACTTGCCAAGGCAGCCAATTCTGCGTTCAGGTTATCCTTCTCTCCTTTCTGTAACTTGAAGCGCTTGCGTCTCCTGAGCAACGATCCGTTCTCGAACATGTCGAAGGCCTGCGGGTGCAGCGTCCAGTAGGCGCCCTTGCCGGGGCGGTCGGGGCGGCGCGGCACCTTCACGAAGCAGTCGTTGAACGAGAGGTTGTGCCGCAGTGAGTTCTGCCAGCGCTGCGTGTTGCGCCGGTAGTACGGGAACCGGTCCGTGATGAACCGGTAAATTTCTGACAGTGGCAACATTCGCTCCGGAGAGCTCCAGATTGCCATGGCTGTCAAGGATATGTACGAGTACGGGGGTTTTTGATCACCGTAGGACTCGCGCGACGGCCGCGGCATGGTCACTGCCTCAGATAGGAGGCAATGGGTAGATAAACAAAATGCTAAGTCAATGTGAGAAACACAGGTGTACGGTCACGTCACTTCGATGCGAGGTGTGGAGAGGAACTGAGGCGCGGCGAGCCCGGCGCTCGGCCCGCCTGCCCGGCCCGGCCCGGATGTAGCGCCCCGAACGGCCGCCGGCCCGCGCCGCCATTGGCTCCTCGACCCACCAATCACGGCCCTCCACTTTCAGGTATGATGTCGGCTTTCGCTACACTAACAAGGAATTTAAATTGATATTATGTTTATATTGCCTCCAAATATCTTTTGTGATGACACCGCTTTTATTTAGCGTATGTAAATTACGATGATACAGAAAAAGAGATTTGAATTATACACCGATTCCGACGATGAATGAGTATTATTAAAATTCTCAGCATTGTAATATGATCGGAGATGGGAGGATTGCTGTAAGTACTGTAGGTACATACTTGTTCCCACACATGTTAGATGATTAAATAACATTATTGACTAAAATATTAATTGTATGCATCAATAATAAATCCGTAAAATTTCGTATTTATTATAGAAATGCCTATTTTTAATAGGCATTGATACAGGTTTTACTTGTATCTAACTAGCAATCCCCTTTGTTTTCAACCGCGTCCCAAAGGATTTTCCTGGGATAAAAAGAAGCCCAAGTTACTCCTTCTAACATTAAGTACCTGCCAATGAGAATCTCGTCAGAATCGTTCCAGACGATTTGTAGTCCATAGGTAAAAAACCTGTGTAATTTTATATATTATTAATAGACATAAAAACAAATTATATTATAGTAGTGTATAAGACGAAATGTCAAGATTGATTGCTAATAAAGATTTAGATAATATCAATGTCTCCGACCTAGAGTCACAGGATAGCTGGCCAGGCCAGATAGCGCCCGGAAAGGATCAAAAAACATATAAACATAGTTTTACCAGATTATTTCAAAATAGAATAAGTTACAATTTTGCATCACCACGCTAATTCGATTTCAAGCCTCCTTTCTTAGGTCATGATCCACGGACTATTTCAAAAAAGTATATTAGCTAACTGATCCAACACGATGATCACAACCAACTTTATTATTTAAAAGTTATGCAATTTAGACAAATATTATAGATTATACACATATACATGGTGTGAAATTTAATATAACATTAAATATCTAGAGACATGAAACGCAAGTTGCATTTAATAAATGGCAAAAACGTTAATAGGCGTGTCGCTCACGAAGTAACTTTTTATGTTTTCTTTTTTCGATACCGTTGCTTAAAATCCGTGAATGGTAGAAATTGACGGAGGTGGTCGAACTGTAGCAAAAACCTTCTCGGTGATTGCAGGGGGGCATGCAACCATAGTAAAATACCATTGCAATTATAGAAGTAAGCAATATTTTATTTAACTTTAACTTTCGACGACTTTCCAGAGAGATCATCTATCGAGACAAAAAATTCTTATTATACCAATAATAGGGGTGACATAGTGCCATGTCAGGTAGACTGGGTAACAGACGTTTCACCTGATGATAATTCATTACCAAGCGATCGTTAATGTGTTTTCGACCCTGAGACATGTAATCTTAAGTTTCATTTTTCTGTAATGCTCGCATATGTTGTTGACGTTAACTTTCAATCAAATAGTACAAGAAGGATTTTTGCGGGTTTCTACCAGATCTTATAACTTTCTGGTATCTGTGAAGCATCTTTGACTGCACAATGTCAACTGGTAATGTATTTCAATACTATAATAATAATTGACATACATGAAAATCTGTCTTCCTTAAAATATTACCTACCTATAGATTATTTAAAATAATTAAGTTATAATAACAAACTCTCAAACCCTATAAAGAAAATCTTACCTTCTTGTTTTTCTTCTCTGGCGCTATTTTTTAACCATGGAACGGATAATCGCGCATCACATTACTGTGAGGGGATCTGATTTGGGTTACGTATTTAGGGTCATCTAAAAGATCGACAATTTAGACCAGCTTGGCGAAGAAGGGGTATCCCTTAAGACAACTGACTCCTCATTGTACAAATATTATATTGATTATCTGTGTGATAACGCATACTACAACCCCAACTCATCTCTAGGGTCGAGTGACAGGCTATAGGAGAAAACCGATGCTGCGTTTGACACTTTATACCCAGAGGTCAAGAAAAGCCTTACCAAACATGGTTAGTCCACCGAAAAAAAAACTACCAAACCTATAAGTGGGTATAGAAAAGAGGTTGCCTGTATAAAGTGATGCTGGCATAACATAATATAAAGAGAAAAAAAAATTATTGCAACCTCACTCAAATACGTATCTTTTCTGTATTTTCAATATATTTTTTATAAGGAAAAACAAGAGAAGTCATAGGTAAAAGAAGTCTAAAACAAAGCAATGAGGAGTTTGCGACAATAATGAACCGAATGGACAAAAAGCATTAGTGCATTTGTCACTGATCTGAAAAGACCAGAAACAGGAGGCATAGGTGATTTACTTTGTATTTTTAATTGTATTAAAGTAGATATTTCAATCGCTTAATAGTGATATTTATCGGTATACTTCATCAGCCTTCTTTTATCCTATTCAGGGAACCTGGAAATCAAATCGCTGAAGCAATAAGGTCGCTCCAATGTTTAGCTTAATTTCTTTGTTTGATAATATCGTTCAGGTTTCTATATCTTTTTTTTTTATGCCACTTGGGCCGACAAACAAGCAGACGGTCCACCTGATGGTAAGTGGTCACCGCCGCCTATGGACATTTGCAACACTAGGGGCATCGCCAATGCGTTGTCTGCCATGTGCCTGTAATTTCACCGGCCCCCTTACCTTGTAATACAATTGCACTACTGCTTCACGGTGGAAATGGGTAAGGTGGTAGTACTTCCCCGGACGAACTCTGAACTAAGAGCTCTACTACTCTAAAATGAGATGTTAACTATAAAGTGAATTTGTAGTTTCACTGGGGGGGGGCGAGTTTTATATCAATGCTGTTTTCTCCATAGAAAAAATTAAGGGATTTCATATATATAAAATTAAGAAAAGCACACCAACTTTTCAAACTATGGGTAGTAAAAATTATTACCCACTTATTGATACTCAGATTTGGAAAGGTTATCCAAACCGGACTAGTATCTAATTGACAATATGGGTTGATGATATATTTAATTTAAGGGTATAAATGTAAGGATATTGGGTATCTATGTAGATGCGATAATACAACGGGTCGGTTCAGAGTTCTTGCAATAATTATCAATTTCAATAAGCTTAAATTAACAGTATTGCGCCTCCCTTTTTACGTTCTGATAGCTGTTTTTGAATAATGCATATTTTGTTATTAATTTACCAAAATTTCATACTAACAAGAAACTTAATTCCTCAAATGCCGATAAAAACTTTAAAACATATGACGCACATAATTGGAAATAAAGTATCGATGCGAGAATCTCGGCCATTTTCTCTTTGGAAAAACAAAACGGCACATGCATTTCAAACCACAATTCAAAACCTGCCTTCGCTACATACGTTAAAGTTTAATTTGAGTTGTTATAAAAGTAGTCTTATTTCACTATAAAGGTTTAGTTACATTGTCATGCGGCGGTAGAACCACGGAGTGGCCGAGTGGCCGAAGTGGTGCGAATTCGTCACGGATGCTTATCGGCAAAGCAGTCGATAAAGGCGGCTTGTCGATATTTTATTATTACAGGGGGCCTCGGTAATCACCAGCCGAAGGACGACCGTCTTTCGACGAGATCTCACAGGACTCATTAAACTCTATGTTGTTCATTTTTCAAACGCAACAGAAAGAATGCTGTGCTGCGAAATTTTTACCAGTAATTTCTGTATCGTCTTATTGTTTATTTTTAGAGTACTAGAGCTCTTAGTGCAGAGTTCGTCCGGGGAAGTACTACCACCTTACCCATTTCTGCCGGAAGCAGTAGTGCACTTGTATTACTGTGTTTCGGTTCGAAAGGTAAGGAAGCCCGTGAAATTACAGGCACATGAGACTTTACAACTCCACGTCTCAGGGTCGACAACGCATTGGCGATGCCCTTAGTGTTGCAAATGTCCATAGGCGGCGGTGACCACTTACCATCAGGTGGACCGTCCGCATGTTTGTCGGCCAAGTGGTATAAAAAAAAAATTGGTCTATCGAAGGACTTTTCCGGATGGACACCGATTATTCCCAAAGAGGCAGGTACTGAAATCGACAATACACCAAAGATGTTTTAAGTGCCATTGTGACATGTGATGAGGATTGTCACCGTTTTATGGTCGCATCCCATCCAATACCAATCCAAGGGTTATTATTTCCAAAACATCATATGTACCATCCCTGACCTGGAAATTGCACCTTCATTCTATTAGATGAGCTTTCGGTGGTTCAATAGTATAAAGCGAAGGAGTTAGGAGTAAATCCAACATAATATTGAAGACACGTCAATGGTTCATCCATTTCGGAGGAATATATGTATAGTCTATTGTCTTTCATATACTTATTAGGTATTTTTACATAATGGTACCAAGATATAGACACAAAATTAACCTTTAGAATAGGTATTTCTCCCCAACCACCAAACCTAACCTAACCACCAACTCTTCTGGCAAAAACTTTTAAGGAAGAAGTAAGATTTTCTATTATCTATTTTCTGAAGCCACACTTTACTCATAGGTATTCAACTTAAAGCCAAGATATTACGAAAAATAAATTATTCTAAAAACACTTACGTATTATTGGAGTCCGAAAAAATAATTAATTCAAAGCACAACGTCTGAAAGAACTCAAAAAAGCTCTCAAGTCGCGATTGGCATTACTTGCATATTTTTTGTTGGAAGTAGATCGAATGTTTTCGCGCCCTCTCGATGCCAGAGGGTGATTTATGATAAAAGTTATAAGCGGCATTTTTAATATCAACGAGCCTTTTAAACCTCGACCCTTTGAAGATGCCGACAGGGAGATAACCTAATTAACAAACGTTATATATCATTGGTCAGTGGGCGAGCGCAAATATGTGATTTTATTTATTAACCCACTTCAGAAAAAGTGGTAATGCTTAAACTGAATTGATGTTTTCGTATCACGTGTTCATGCACGTTTAATTGCCTCTTATCGTGTCTGCAAATCGAGAAGATTACAATTTTTATGGCTGATATCAATGTTCAAGTTGTTTTATTGTCAAAAATATGAAGTGTGAAAAGAAAATTAAAAAGTCCTCAAAGCAATGAAGTTGCTTAAAGAAGTTACGACAAAAGCGGGATGGTTATCTCTCTACATCTCCCAATGATAACATTATGGAAATTTATTCCTTACTAGCTTTCCCTGTGGTTTTACCCGTGTTCCCGAGGGAAAATAAATTTTCCCGGCACAAAAGTCTCCAGGGCATTTTCTATATATGTGCCAAGTTTCATCCAACGTTTGGTAGTTTTTGCATGAAAGAGTAATTGATATCCATACATACAAACTTTCGAATTTATAATATTAGCAGGATGAGACATTTCCTGACCGTGACTTATCATACATACCTATTATATCTACCTATCAACATATCTTACTGTAAGAACATTCCTTTCATGGATAAATCTTAGCATTTCACCAATTTCTCATAAATATGAAAGACAAAAAGATTTTCTCATAAAAATTACTCAAACATTTTTTTTTATTATACGTATAAATTGGTTAAAACATAGCTTATAAACTATTTTCTATCAATACAGTTCGTCCAGTAATTTCGCTACCTAAATAAAAATACCAAAGTGAAATTAATAAGAGAGAACACAATAATACTATACTTGGTACGAAACAAGTCGGGTAACAACGACTTGTTATTTGTAAGCCCAAGCCAGCACAGCAACCTTATTACCAATGAAACATTCTATGATTCTATAATAAGCACCACGAATTAGATTTTCAATACTCTACTTTAAATCGAAGGCATTGAGACTAATTCTCACTGAAGATGATTGTACTTGAGTGCGTTATAAAAAAGCAAGCCGATGTTAAAGATAATCTGATTATTGTTATTGAATTACACATCAAAGACTTGAGACCAGATACACAGTGTGGAAAGTTGTAGTGTGACAATCAAGATTTTATGCTACATAATATTTATTTTCATTTTTAGGAAATAATATTTATAATCAAATTTACAATGTTATGCTACCTCTTTGTATGTAGGTACCTACACTTGTATTTTTTTTTCTTACTTTAATCATACTGGGCTGGTATGATTTATTAATTAAAATTAAATGATGTCTACTGCTGACCATAGGCCTCCATTTCTTACCTTAATGAAACCCAATTAAGATTTCATACCCAATAATAATCATTATTTTGAGCCTTTGATAAAAGAAAAATAAAATTTAAAAAAAATATTAGGTCATTTAGGGTTATTGTACAATTCAAGGAGTACCCTTATCAAACTATAAGAAATACCCTTTTATAAATTCCATCACCTTAATATTCGATTATGCTACTACTAATTCATATGCTGTGTCAAAACAATAAGTGTAGGTGGAATGAAAGGCTGTCTCGATGCGACTGACACGGCACTCGCTCCACCTGCGACGACATATCCTTGATGTGACGGCCCGCTACAAATAGACACAGTGCATTATTCAGAAAGTGACCTTTAGGAATCCCTACGTAATTGTACGCCCCGTCTAACCCACCGTCTTTGATTAATAAATGGGGTAAGTCTAGTAGTCTTGTAATTGAAAGTCTAATTTTATTGTTAACCTTTAACGGATTATTAAATAATTTCCTGCAGACATATCTGTCATTTAAGTTTCTTGATGTGTTTGAAACATGACGTGTGCAAGTATCAAGAAAATCAGGCCAGTTGGCTTGGTGGTTAGCGACCCTGACTGCCAAGCTGAAGATCGCGGGTTCGATTCCCACCCAGGACAAACATTTGTGTGGATGAACATGTCTGTTTGTTCTGTGCCTGGGTGTAAAGCTATATAAGTATGTGTTTAGGAAAAAAATAAAAAAAAAGTTGTGTATATAGTATATCAGTTATCTGGTTTCCATAGTACAAGCTCTGCTTAGTTTGGGATCAGATGGCCGTGTGTAAAGAATGTCCCAGGATATTTATTTATTGTCCCAGGATATTTAATCATTGAAAGGATTTTTTTTTTTTTTTTATGCCACTTGGGCCGACAAACAAGCAGACGGTCCACCTGATGGTAAGTGGGCTCCGCCGCCTATGGACATTTGCAACACTAGGAAAGTTGTTAAGTCTCATGTGCCTTTAATTTCACCGGCCCCCTTACCTTTCTAACCGAAACACAGTAATACAATTGCACTACCGCTTCACAGCGGAAATGGGTAAGGTGGTAGTACTTCCCCAGACGAACTCTGCACTAAGAGCTCTACTACTCTAAAAATATTGAATATTACCCACTTAAGTAACTAATGGAGATCATAGTTCACCTAAAATATGTTTTCAGAGTTTCAAACAATGGACTAACGACCTTGTCTTCTCCAAATATAACGAAAATAACGCAAAATATTTCTAAATTAACAAATGACTTTTTTTTTAAAGTCACTTATCTCAAATTGGTTCGAATGAATGGTCGAGTTCTGCATAATACTTACCTTTATACGAAAACAAAGAATTTGCTAGAAAATTATAGCGGGTAGAAGTTTATGTTAGTTTACTTTAAAGCAGGGCTGTGCAAACGAACCTATGTCAGGCGAGGCAATCACGATCTTGGAACGCAAATACCTCCTACTACAAAACAAAACGAACTTTCAACAACCATTGCACACCATACATTGGAGAGAATACTCACATTTCTCAGTTAAAGCTACAGAAAAGCAGCAGTGCACGCTTTCATTAAAAAAAGTTACGTCAACTTAACGTAACGGAAACGGAAGCACCAGGTTGTGCTGGTAATGAATTTGCGCGGGCGGGCGGCGCCCAAACAAAATAAATTGCTTCGTAGTTTCCATGTTTTGTTTTAAAAGACTTTAGTTTGACTTAAAATGGTAAAGAATGGGTTTGCGTCTTATTTAATAAAACTTTGTTTCAACAAAGAATAACCTACAATAGTATTTTCTTATTTTAGATAAGTACTTTTTATTTTAAATCACTCTAAAACGAATGTATGGTTAATACTGTTGAATCAGTAATTGGTGCCTATATATTCTTTTCTCAGTCTCTTCAAGGGTCAAGTAAATGGCGATCATGTAGGTCGTCATATACTTATGCTTCTTTATCAGTAATGTCAGTAATATCATTTAGTATCTTCGTGCAGATAAATTTCTTGAAACAATTATATCAAGACATGTTTGTAGATTTAACGATGACTTATCGTTTCTTTATCATCAACTATAAATTAAATTCGCACCTCTAAAACACATCGCATTCTCTTTATTAAGCTAAACAAAAACCTCAGAACACATAAAAAGGTAACAAAGCGACCGTTACACGGCAATTGTACGAAATTCAATTTGTACCGAGACGCGGAGCTCGCAGCGAGTGACCACAAAAACACCAAACACAAACGCCATGAATAACAATTATTGTGTTGATTACGGCACCGTGCCGCGTCTAATAATTCACTCTATGGCCTAAACTCTGTAATTACGCGGATGGAAACGTCGGCTCACCGTTTGAGATACAAATCTGAGGCTTCGCGGACGAACCTCGCGCCTCGCGCCTCGCCCGCGCCCGTCCCGCTCGTTCCACACACTGCCCTCTGCAATTGCTAGGGTTGTCGCATCCATCTTAATCTGTTATTGATCTTAATGTCTTGAGGCAACAAAAAAAAAAATAACAGAAAAAAACTCTTAAAAATGTCCGAATTTATCTTTTTATTCGTGCGTCCCCGTAACCCAAAGGCCGCTTCACTTTCCTTTACTAATCGCTTTCTAGCTCCGAGCCTTAGAAAATTGAACGCCATACTCACTGCCCAGGCATTCCATTACATGTTCATTGAAAAACATGACGTAGAAAACACAGACTGTCTGGATAGTTGAAAGCTGACAACCCTAATTGCGGCTTATCTACAACATAAACATTTATTTTTGTAATAATCGAGGGAGCACGCCATTTTGTTTTCATACATGCAAATGTGTTTATGTTCTATCTGCTCAAAAAGATGTCCAGATAACAGTTATGAAGCTTTTGATCAGCACCTACGTTTTGTCTAATCGTTTGCTTTTATTTACTTACTTTCTCAAATATTTGTAAAAATTGCGTTTTTTTGTCAAAAATATGAATAACTAAGGCTCGTCACATTACGTACCGGAATTATTGAAATGGTTAAAGTAAACTTTATCAAGGTTTGTTATTTAAGTGCGTTAAGGTCCAAAGATAAAAGAGATATTCCGATGTCTCGATACTCGTTTCCTAAAGTTCTCGTCCTTCCAGGTCCTTGATATTTATTTTATTAATAAACAAATTCTTTCTAAATGAGGATGGTATAAATAAACTATGTTAGAATAGTGGTTCCAAGAACCGGCGCGCGGTGGTTTGTTACAAATTACAGGGCAGCGACGCCCGCGCCACGCTTGCCCCAATTCTATCTTGCCCAAACAATCGAATTAGCCTATAATCACTCTAATAGTGAGCATTATATTTGTATTTGATCCTTTCTCTTCTAGCGTTACTTATGAAATGACCATCAAAAGGCCCGACTGCATTACAAAGATCACTAACAACATACCTATTTGTTAATACACCAAACGGCATCTCAAAACATGACCAATATTTATGTTTCGTTTATTCAGACCAAATTCACATTTCATTAAACTTATACACCAAATCACAATGATTAATGCCCTAGAGGCGGTCTGGACTAAAAGATAAATTAACGTCATTTTAATACGGCTACTCCAATATAACAGCGATATCTACCGACAAAAAATCCTATTAGACGGCCGAATGCGCCCAAACATTAAACAAAAACGAAGCTACGTCCACCTACACAAACACGCCGGGCGCTCACGTTCGCTACCAATAATTACCGTTTATTATAAAAGGGTGAAATATAGCGGCTCACAGAGCGATAGAGAGCGCGATGTTACTACGCTACATTCGGTAGTGCGTGTCACAGGTCGTGTCTAAACTCATCAATCTTGGCTCCATTAAATTTTAGAATAGAAGACGTGAGTCGAGTGCGGGAGGAGCGGGCGTCCGCGACCGCGTGAAAAGCGCTCGTTCTCGTCGAAACAAAACGCGCTCGCGTGCACAATGACCGGGCGCACATGAACGATACCGCGCAAATGGAATACGGCCCGGCTCCATTGTCGATTCACAAAAGAAAGGCAATCATTCGACATGAATAAATATCTTTGAATAATAGGGGCCTCATTGCCTATAATGAAATGTTTTATGTATTGGAATTATCGTGCATAAATCGCTTTTATACGTCGTTACAGTGCCATGTGAATGTTTTTATTCTTATTCCGTGATTTGCCTTCTGCTTTCAGTGGATCGCTTTAACTGATCCTTAGCTGAGTATTTTTTCTGAACAAAAAAATCACTTGTTAAGACTTAATATAGCATAGTCACCAAAGCGTGCTGAACAAATTAAGTTCGCTAATAGCTTACAATTATCATGAGCGCTCTACAACCACTATTTACTGTTAAAAGGTTTATATAATAATTACCTATCCATCGACCTTATAGTTAGGTTACTATATTGCAATTTACACGCCATTATTTCCGCTACAATAAAAGCTGTATAACAAACCACAATTAATTTGAAACATTCATATAATTATCTATTGCTGTACAATGGACAATTAGGTATTCACACAAACTATAACCTTCAATCCTTGAATGTATCTAGTGAAACTCAAGCACAAAAGTACCTAATTGAAGTTATTTTTGACATGTTTAACTATCGGATGAAAAAAATGTGTCTACTGGATCAAACTTTGTGGCCAGTTATAAAAAACACGCCATGCTCAAAAAACATGTCTATTAATGTTTGTTTGTTTGTGTTCGTTGTCTATGCGCTCATGTATCATTCATTGGATTACGATAAAACTTGAGTGAGTTTTGTGCACGCGACCGAGAAGGTTTTCTTAGAAAGACAAAAAAAATTTAAAAAAAGTCAAAATAAATAAATAAATATCCTTGGGACACACGGCCATCTGATCCCAAACTAAGCAGAGCTTGTACTATGGAAACCAGATAGCTGATAGATTACTCAAATATGTCAAATATATGATCAAAATGTATGTACTCTGTGTGTCTGTCTTGTATTCTCAATGTGTGAACGCCTATGCGTATAGGTTTCATAGTCACTGGTTAAATTTTAACTCAAAATGTCGAACTACCAACTTACAATTTTTTTGGAACTTATTGAAAGGTTAAACATTGTTTTGTATTCAACCTCCTTGGAAACACTACACAGATTCTGTGGCTAGTTGGGCAGCTAATCTCTCTCGGTGGTAGGTAATTTTTCCGGATCTAATGGCATTAATTAAGGTTCTGGCGCAGGCGCAGGAGTGCGGCGGAACGAACCGAGACGGACGACGCCCCTGAGGACGGGAACTCACGCTCCTCCACCAATAAATCAATTTAATCTAATTTAATTTGAGTCGAGCTTCCTCCGGACGATCGTTTTCGTTAAGTCACGCAAGCATTATACAAGTACAATATTTTATCGAGCAACTATTATCAGTAATCGATGCAGGGGCAACAAACTTCAGCTCAGTCGGGATTTAATCAAAACACTATATAATTAATAATAATATATTTCCAATTTAATTTCAGTGTTAGAGTTATTTCGCACAATTTGAAGTCAAACAATAATAATGTATAAAGTAATGTAAATAAGCTCAACAATTCAAAATGCGTTTTTCATGTAATTTATATGTCTAGCTCTAACACGAGGCCATAAGCAACAAAATAATTTACCAACACCAGATAAAATAAAACATTCAAATTCTCATTTAATTCAATTCTCACAGCTCCTCAACACACGTCACAAAGAACAAATTTTCATTACAGCAAATTGAATTTGTTCTACAGCCTACTACGAGCACATTCTTGTACGTACAATGGGTATACCAACAATGAAGCTGAGGAATACCAATAGACGGGGCTACCGGTCGGTCCGACCACACAGCTAGTGGCCGGTCACGTTTCCAATGAGATCGGTGCCGCGATGACACCCTTGAAATGTTTTTAATAGCGTGATTTATAGAGCAAATTAAACATTTGACTTAGCGTGAATTCGACGCTGAGTGGATCCGTCACGCACGGACTGTGCGCCGGAGTGCGGCCAGCGTGCGGCCCGCGACTGGTACACTCGTCCACATCATATATGAAAAAGAAAAAGTTACCATTTTCGTAAGACAAATTAATTGCTTCGTCCGTCAATTTAGTGTCCAATATCATAAATGTAAGTGAGTAATTAATTGTTTTTTTTTTATATCTGCAGTGGCACTGGCTGTGTTGCGAAAAGTGTATTTCATCAGCGCTTTTGTCTTTATCAGCTTTTTTACTATACCTAGAGAAAAATGCATTTTTTAAATTAAAATCTAAATTATAGCCAAAAGACAATGAACTGGCTTCGTAGCATGTTTCTCAAATGGTGATTTATCTGTTGTTTTTTATACGACCAGGGCCGACAAGCAAGCAGTCGGTCCACTTGACGGTAAGTGATCACCGCCGCCTATGGACATTTGCAATACTAGGGGCATCGCAAATGCATTGTCGACCCTGAGACGTAAAGTTCTTAAGTCTCATGTGCCTGTAATTTCACCAGCCCCCTAACATATCTGACCGAAACACAGTAATGCATGTTGACTACTGCTGCACGGCGGAAATGGGTAAGTGGTACTTCCCCGGACGAACTCTGCACTAAGAGCTCTACTCAAAAATGTATATATGAATGGTGATGATATGGATTCAAATCCATCAGAGACCTTTAAGGAAAGGAAAACATTGCAAAGAAACAATAGCACAGTGGCATTATGTATAAAGATCTATCAAACGCTTCTAAAATGTATGTAGTGACAACCGGATCTCTTCTTTGCTTTGCGTCGCCACCTTTGGCCACAAAACGACGTTTAATGCATAGTAAAAACAAAACCATTAAAAATAAATTAAACTTATTTTCGAACTGCAATTATTAATTTCTGTGTCCGAGTGTACAGATTCGTCTGTGCATTAGTATCGTCGGTCGCAGCTGATTAATACAAGTCGCTACCGTGTTGGACTGGGCGGTTTTTTACCGGAGCGACATCGCGCGTGAGAACCGATTTCCATCGGAGATACGAGCCTGGCTCCGCGCCTAACGGTCGGCAGCCTGTCTATGCCCTGACACTGAATGAACCTGTGAAAGTATCATTTATACAATTAACAAAAAAATATACGATTCATGAACGCGGCCAACCGTGAAAATGTACACGTTCGCGGTTTTCTTCCCAGATTTGCAATGCTTTATTTATTTTTAAAGGCGGTGTTCAACGACCGCGTATAGATTGTGTTTCGTTTGGAAATTAATGTATTTCTATAAATTAAGTTATAATATAGTATCAATCCGCTGAGAGAAATCTTGATGGATTAAAAAACGTTAAAACTCCACATTAATTGACACCATTTCATCATTTATTTCATTTTATAATAGACGAAATAAGGAAAAAGTTTGCTAATTCATTTACCTCGAAGACCAGAAATATATTATTTAAGCCATTGGATCATCATCATCATCATCATCAGCCTATCTCCGTCCACTGGATATTTTATCTTAATTAATTTCAACTATCAGGTATATGTAGGTAAATCATATTTGATTACTTTATCGTTTTTAAAGTGAACGAGTTAGGGATTCACTCAAATTTTGAGGATTTCCCTGACACCTTGATATCGATGCCAGGCGTCCGAAAAAGGCTGGATATGGTTAGGCTGTCGAAATCCTTGGGTCTAATATAAGTCAAGTAATGTACTAACATACTACATGCACAAAATCACTATCTTATGCCGTGGCATTAATGAGCAGAGTATTGTGGTGTGGAGACTCAAATGAGGGGTGTGAAAATTTGCGTGGATGTGATTGGTGAAAAGTAATTAAAAATGCCTATGTTTTTTTTAATACATGGGCCAACAAACAAGCAGACGGTCCATCTTATGGTAAGTGGTCAACGCCGGCTATGGACATTTGCAACACCAGTGGCATCATCAATGCGTTGTCGACCCTGAGACGTTAAGTTGGTAAGACTTACGTGCCTGTAATTTTGCATATTTTTTTTATTTATTTGACTTGCATTTATATTTTGCATCGTAACATTACGATATCGTAAAAAGTTAAATAATGTAAATATCATGTTCAATATAATTGTCTGGCTTTCTAAATGGCGCTGTCTGCTTTATAGTGACTGAAAATATACAACCTCGATGTCTTCAAGGCTAAAGTGAATAGGCAATTTCTTGACAGGCGAAAAATTTATCAAACATGATTATTTACCATTTAGATATCTATCTAAGTCGTAACTAGGTATATAGATACTAATGTTTTTCTGTAAATTTTCTTATATATGTAAGACAATTTTTTTTTGTCAATCTACACATGTTTACAATTTACGAGTTGGGTAAACAATTTTTTTTTGTTCCAGTTAGATGGAGCGATGATATACGCAAGCTGGCTGGCAGCGGTTGGAAACAAAGAGCTGAAGATCGAGATCAGAAGAAGAGAGATTGTTCTAGGTATATTCTTAACGCGGAAGGAGGTTATTCGAAAAACAATGTTGTTAGATTTGAAAAACTAAATGTAAAAACTTCAACCTGATGTTTTAGTAGGTATTTACGTAGAAGACGAAAATATTTTTCTGCTTTTAATCATTTTATTTTGCACAAAATGACATTAATCAAACATACTTTATTACTTTAAGTCTCTGTTTTTTTAAATCCGGTTAGTGTTATTTCTTTACTTTAAACAAAACTCTTAGCTTAAAACTATGGAAACTACTTTGATAAGTACCTATTGTTTCCACTAAAATTATTGGTAAATTCACCAATTACAGATTATTGCTCAATTTTACAGCAATTTAAAAGTTATAAAAACTCTTATTGGCCAATATTTAATTGTCTGTCTACTTAATTTTAGTAAAGTGACACAGATACTTAGTTTTGTTTAAGAATTAAATGTTTGACGTTTTAATTTGAATTATTTTAAGGCGAATTTTTTTTTTGTTTTTAGCGAAGATAACATTAAAATTTGATCAAACTGGATTGTCAAACAGCTATAAGTCCTCATTTTCTTATTGCCATTATCTTGGCTCTGCTACAAGCACTCTCTTCGTCACGTCATACTGCATATCTATACGAAAGTATATTAATGTGACAGAAATACTTAAGACTGATCCAAAACGCTGCGTTTATTTGTACGCATGATAAAAACAAAATATCAATGACTGTTTAAATAAGGTATATATTCTAATGTTCTCTAGGCTGAATTCTGTTTGACTCTGAATTTTATCATGCGTACAAATAAACGCAGTGTTTTGGATCAGTCTTAAGTATTTCTGTCACATTAATATACTTATTTAGGATTTCGTATTCATGTATTTCCTAAATAGGTAACTTGATGAATGTCACAGAAAAATATACCCTATTGCTTTATGATAAGGTCTATCTGCATCATCATACAATTAATCAGGAATCAAGTTGCACCTAATTTCTAGGATAATAAAGTCAATTTTTCTATAACATTCTGAAACGTGCCGCTAGTTTCATAAGAATAAACGCAAATAGTCGAGTGCAATCTCAGTTCCCGAGTCCAATATTTGTTATCGGGCTGAGAACCGCAAGTGCCCATTGTGTGTTCAGTGAGCCGCGGACAGATGACTCGTTACTATCGTTACTTCTTCAGCAGACCTTGGTTCTACGGGGTGTGGGCTTTACCAGTGCATCAATGATTTTTTTCTCAGTTTTGGTCACCTTTTTTGTTGATGTTCATTGCACAATGTCCTACTAATTATAAATGCGAAAGTTTGAGACATGAGGATTTAGATGAAAGTTAGGACAGATATAGTTTATAACCTGGATTAGGACATAGGATCCCGGTGGATCCCGGTAAAATGTAATGTTCTTTGGCAAACCGTGTGATAAACTATTCAAATAATAAGTACGTCATCATCATCATCTAATGAGATATTGGTGAATTGCATTGTATCAGTTTTTGTTTGTTCACATTTTCTGTTTCGTCTATTTTTTTTTATTTGATTTAAACCAGGATCTGAAACACCTTATCCATTTCCCCCATAAAGGAGTAGTGCATGTGTATTATCTACTGTGTTTGCGTCAGAAAGGTAGGGGGCGATATTACAGGCACATTAGACTTACGACTTCACGTCTCAGGGTCGACAAGGTATTGACGATGCCTGGAGTTACAAGTGTCTACAGGCGGCGATGACCACTTACCATCAGGTGGACCATCTCTCTGTTTGTCGGCCCATGGGACAATAATAAAAATTTATGATTGAATAAAATAACTATAATTACAGTCACACATTCTCATAATAAGCTCTTATAAAATTTTGCACAATTGTACTTTCAAATGTTAATGTCATTAGTAAGCGATGTGTGTGGTTATTTTATGAAAAATGTATTTGAATAATATATATACGATAATAGATATTATAAATATGTTTAATTATATTCCTTTTATGTATATATATAATATAATAAACCCATGTCTGGGTGTAAATAAAAGCATGTATTTAGAAAAAAAAAGTAGCATATGTAGTATATCAGTTATCCGATTTCCATAGTACAAGCTCTGCTTAATTTGGGACCAGATGGCCGTGTGTAAAGATTGTCCCAGGATATTTATTTATTATTATTTATTTTAGTTCTAGAATATCGGCCATTAATCCGCTAACAAATTACTCTGGGTCTCGTATCATATTACATCATACATAACCAATCTTAATAGCGCCGACTTCCATGATTGTTGAATACTAATAATCCGTCTTATTGAGAGCTACTCGATTTTCAAAGGATTATTGCAATTAAAATCCTAAAGCTGTTTCCCGTAAGTCACAATTCGTCTGCCAAAATCTGAACAGAAGTACGAATTTCAAAATAGAACCATATCAGATGTAGGAGTGTCTATCGGTTCATCTATCGAAGTCAGGAGGACACCATAGCGGGTACTAAGTACCCACATGGCTTTGTCAGCACAACTAGCCTGCACTCTTCAATTCAGTAGTAGTAGAGCTCTTAGTGCAGAGTTCGTCCGGGGAAGTACCTGTTCACCACCTTACCCATTTCTACCGTGAAGCAGTAGTGCACTTGTATTACTGTGTTTCGGTTAGAAAGGTAAGGGGGCCAGTGAAATTACAGGCACATGAGACTTAACAACTTCACGTCTCAGGGTCGACAGCGCATTGGCGATGCCTCTAGTGTTGAAATGTCCATAGGCGGCGGTGACCACTTACCATCAGGGGACAGTCCGCTTGTTTGTCGGTATAAAAAAAAAGTGGTTTCCTGAATAAAAATTGTATAGAGGTATATCCTAAATTCCGTTTTTTCAAAGCTCTGCAATCTGCATGAAATACAAGTAGATACGTCAAATGAGATAAATTAATCTAAAGCAATAATTACTAAGTAGCCAAATAAACAGTTACGAAAGATCAAAAACTCTGACTCCCTCACTAGAAGCCTTGAACTGAAAAGAATCAGCTAGAAACTAATTAAAAAAGTTCTCTTTTTGCTTAAGCTTAATTGAATTCTATTTTTTTATTAATTAAAAAGTGTAAGTATAAATTGTAAAAGAATTATGTTGTCTATACCCTAGGTACAAATGTTTAAGAGATGACATTAAAAAGATAAATACTGTAAAAATACTATCTTGACGATACTATATTGACGGCTTATGGAAGATAATATTTCAACTGTACTAAATCCTGGATTTTCTTTTTATTTATTATACAATTATAAAATTATACAAAATACATACCTAAATTAAATATAAAAAAAAAAATATTTAATTTAGGTATGTATTTTGTCTTCACTTCATACCGATATAAAAAAAATATTATTAATTTATCGAACGCAGTTACAGGGTTATTATGATACTGCATGTAAATGTTCAATGTTCAGTGGATAATGAGAGGTATAATATTTATGGATGGTTCAGGAACTTTGACGTCCATAAGTGCCCATAGCGGGCCTAAACTGAATAAATGGTTTTAAATTTTATGACAAATTTCATTTTAATATGTCGGACACTCCGAATATAAAGCTTTTCAATCAATTCTACTTTAACCTCCTTAATCTAAGCGAAACGCATGATAAAATGGGTAACACAAAAAATCTGTAAATGAACCGATATATACATGTATATTAACTGTCCTTCGCGGTTCCATTCGCATTCTTGAGGGTTGTTGGGATAAAAGTTTAAGATGTGTTATATTCAATCAAATCCGTTACGATTTTTTTTCCCTGAAAAAGTAACAAGCAAACATCCATTTATCCTCACAAACTTTTGTTTCATAACTAGATATATTACAAAAAGATTATAATTCATTTGTATGTAACCGGTTCATCGAGCCAATAATATCTTCCATACTTTACTTATTTTTTAAAATAGATTTTTTTACTGGTACAACCTAAAAATACTTAATTTTAGTAAAAAAATCATGGAAATATAACTATCCCCCTGTATAGGTAACTCTTTGCAATTCATAGTCGGACTCATCATCTCTGTAACATGATGCACATTTCGACAAGTAGTATGTATTGTTAGCCAGGTCATCGCTCGTCTCCACTCTTAACTATTCCAGACTATCTCTTAAATTTACTGGATATCATCTTTTCCTTTTATGTGGCATAGGAGATATAAGTTATTTACAGTTTTTATTAGATTTTAGGAGATTGTGTTTGTGAACTCATTTATATCTAAACTAATATTATAAAGAGGAAAGATTTGTATGTAAGTATGTTTGTTACTCTTTCACGCAAAAACTACTAAACGAATATGGATGAAACTTGGCATATCGATAGAACATATCCTGGAATAACATATAGGCTACTTTTTATCCCGGGAAAATGTGATATTCCTCGGGAACGCGGGTAAAACCGCGATAAGCTAGTATCTTATAATACACCCTTCATAAATGGTCATGTTTTGGGATCTCTACTCTGACTCAATAACTACTTTAACATGCTAACTAAATAAAAAATACTTAATGTACATATAAAAAAAGAATAAATTAAAATCAGGTACCAAAGCTTCGTTCGAATAAGATTTTTATAAAACAGTACCAAATTAATGTAATTTAAAAAGTATTTCCACAATATTCACATTCAAAAACTATATTTTCATCTATCTAAAAATAAGTAGGTGTTTAGTCAGAGTTAGAGAGGGATACTATGATATAACAACAAATCCCATTTTACCTTCCAACTCCGTAATTAATGTGTCAATAATAGGTGACATCAAATACATCAGTGATACACAAAAGGTGTTCGAATCGAGCAGGAGGCCCGCCCGAGGGTAAACGGCACTCAATTTAACCATTTCTCTATATTAATTACCAAAAACGGCCCCTAGCATGTTGGCAGTGAACATAAATAACAAAAAATGACGCGTAGTACGTACCCCGTCATGGTTTTTGATTCGAGCGATTACATTAACATCCCCCATTTCTAAAGCTTAAACGAGTTTAAGGGAGGCAATTTATCACACATTTTAAAATATATAACTTGTGTGTAACATGCATAAAATGTTTCTGGATTGCTGGGCACCTGCCAAAGGTTCTATATAGATATACAATGTTATTTACAAAAAATTATTAAATATTCCTTCATTTCATCATACTATTTTTTAAGGCGTTGATTGGTAGATTCATAATAAGAGAAGTTAAGTTTAGTTCGCAGAATACGGTTTATAATAATGATCTTAAAATAAAAATGCTTGACTACTACTATTTATGGTGTAGAAATATTTGAAATGATTAAGTAGTCTGACATAAAGCTTCAGTGTCATAAATTATTTTTGCATTCATAGAGATAATAAGTACATTATTGAGCATTCGCAATATTATTCAATGTTTAGCATAAGTTTATAGATTGTATTTACGTCATAAAAAAGAGCTATTAAATTCATGTATGGAGTGAAACCACGTGTCTAATAACCAGTTAAATAGTTTTGATTGGAACAGGGGCTCGATTCTGTAAGGAAAATGACACTAACTCGAGGATGTTTCGTCGCGGCCTCCGTGCTATGTCTCTTTCGCTAACTACCCTTATACTACTAATCACGTGAGAGACAAGCTCTCCGAGGCCTCCGTGAAGCGGCTCGCCGACGAGGTTTGTATTAGCTGAATAAGGGGGCTGATGTAGTGTCTGTTTTCGTAGAGCTGCGCATGCCATGATGAGACACATGGATTCGAATGCTTCGAATAAGTGAGGTGAATGAAAATATCGTAAGGAAACAACGCTACAGTGGTAGGGTACTATATAGTACCCGCCTGTCTAACTACTCTTAAGTTGAAAATCTGTCAAGAAGCCCTTGTTGGTATGTTCCGATAGCTGTTATTGAGAGCCAGTTCCCTGCAAGGCTTTCTGTTCTTACCACCTTCAACCACATCACATATACCTAGATACATTAAAAAAAGTCAAAACCATTTATTCAGTTTAGGCCCGCGGAGGGCACTTATGAGATCAAATTTAAAGTTATTAAAGCTACCACCGATATTGTGGACAAACATCTAAGTACTATATTCATTATTGTTAATATCAAGAAATGATGCTCTGCTTTATAACTAAAAAATACTTTATTTTTAACCAAAAATTAAAACATAAAATGCTACTGCGCAGTATAATTTACAGACAACTTTTTTAAACAAGACAATCGCTAATTAGATATACTGATTGCTGTTTATTTGAGAGAACTACAGATCATCGAATATTTAATTATATATTTTTGTTTTTAAATAGCAATTCATAAAATGGCTGTTTGAGTGGAGGTTAGATTATCCTGATTATCATGCCACTGGTAGGTTCTTTTCCCATCCAAGACAAATATTTGTGTCACGAACACGTCTGTTAGTTCTGTGTCTATAAACAAAAATGTTTTTAAAATGTTGCAGATTGGTGGTATATCAATATAGTACAAACTCCACATTGTTTATGGTCAGATTGTTATCTGTTATATTATTAATAATTAAAATAACTTTTTAAGTGATTTTTCAATGTTTAAAATTTTTCAATAACACAGTTCTCCCAAAATCTGGGGTAAGGGTAGAAGTTAACCATTAAAATAAAATTCTATTGCAAAAATAGGTATTTAAAGTAGGTTGTATTTACCTTGCCGAGCGAGCGAAGCGAATTTAGACTTCATGTTTGTAATCGAAAGCAATCGAAAGTTGGTATTCAATATTAAAACTTAATGCTAATAATATGCTATAATTATTTATGAGATCCAATAAATAAAATATAAAATAAATATACCTAAATATGTACTTAGATAAAAATTTTAATGTTATTAGTATCAAAAATTTCTAAATAAATAAAATAATATGGTGGTAAAAATATATGAGAACGGCTGGGCCACATGTATTATGTTTTATTTTCTTTTCTAATCTTCGTATTAGTCCGAATAAGGGATTGCATTTTTTTTCATTTGCCTTAAGATTTTCCAGCACTGTTTAAATTTTTGGTAAAATATTAGATGTTTTTACTTATGAGATTTCTTTTAATGACAAATTTGATTCAATTCAAACCTAGTCTTATATGACTTCTACAAATGGAAATGGAGGTACAAAATATACGATGTTAGTAGTAGTTTTACTATTAAACTTTGTAGTTAGGTAGCTACCTAACTAGATAATAGGGTGTTTTTATTTTCTAACTACTTAATCCAACAATCCGATAATCCTAACAACATTGAACCTAAAAATTATATCAAAAGTAAAAGGGCGTTGTAATAAATATTTCGAAAATATTCTACGTAAGAATTTTATTACATTCACAATATTATTTATAAACTAAACAGGACGCCAATTGTAACAAAATGAGAAATTAATTCTATGCACATACAATTTAGAACTTCACCTGGTAAGATATCTTAGATCTTCCCATTAATTTAATTACTGACAGTAGGTACTAATTACATGAATGCTAATTTAATTAAAACTCTAAATAATAAAAATAATTTATGTACAATAGACTTCAAAATATAACAATAACCTATTTATAAATAGTGAACAACTCTACTGTAGCTATATGCTACATATTCAAATAAACGTATTAGGCAACTAGGTACAAAGTAATTCCTTGAATGTGTACCATACGGTTATTTATTGTTCTGCGCCTAGGTACCTACACTTTTAAATCGCACCCACCTTTGTCTAAGGCTTTGCCCCACCGTGTTATAATAAATCCAAGGGCCTACGAACATACAGAGGTAAATTATTATAATCATGATGAAAGTTAACTGCTAAAGGATGAGGTCCATACATTGTTGGCTGCACGAACAGTGGTGGCCACATAGCAGCCGCCATAGCCAGGATATTGTAAGGGAATAACGGCGCACTCACTTCACTCACGTTAGATATCGAGTCACTTGATTTATGCACATCCACATCATTACTTAACAAACTGTCTATTGAAAATGACTTTTTAGGTCTCTTCACCACATTCGTTTCTTTATAATGTTCCGGTATCGATGGAGCTTCAAATCTTGGCAAGGGTTGATTTGTCTGAATTCTATTGGATTGGCTCGCGAGGAACATCTGGTTGAAATTAGCCAACGCCGCCAATTCCGAGTTATAGTTATCTTTCTCCCCCTTGTGCAGCTTGAAGCGCTTGCGTCTCCTGAGCAGCGATCCGTTCTCGAACATGTCGAAGGCCTGCGGGTGCAGCGTCCAGTAGGCGCCCTTGCCGGGGCGGTCGGGGCGGCGCGGCACCTTCACGAAGCAGTCGTTGAACGAGAGGTTGTGCCGCAGCGAGTTCTGCCAGCGCTGCGTGTTTTGCCGATAGAACGGGAACCGATCGGTGATGAACCGGTAGATCTCCGTCAATGGTAACATTCGCTCCGGCGAGCTCCAAATCGCCATGGCAGTTAGTGAAATGTACGAATAAGGTGGTTTTTGATCACCATAGGTATCGCGCGATGGTCGCGGCATGATCGTGAGTGCTAATGGTACAAGCGGTGGCGCGTGCAGGCGTGCTGGCGGAAGGCGGAGCTTGTACAAGCCCCGCCTCCTCGCCTCCCCTGCCAGCCTGCAGATATGATAACGAGGATGCCACTCGCGCAGCGCAAACCGCATCTCTCTCCTGCTATCATTACCGACCTGATTTACTACACACTTATCTCCTGTTGGTTTTCTTCACGCACATACTAGTAGGGACCTAGTTAGTACTATGTTGAAATGATCTACTTTAGTAAGGTGGTTTCTAAGGTTTTATAATGTTCCAGAATAATGAAAATAAGCGATTGTAGCTACAAATGGATAAAGCCAAAAAAGCTGATTGATGAAGATTTAAACATTTAATTGTCCTATTTTCATTATAAATATAAACTCTTGTGTTGCACCTTATCTAGACGCGGCTTACTAACGCCATCTATCGGCGAGTAGCAGAAATAATTATTTTGAGAATTTTTTAAACATGGATTTAAAAAAGGATAACATTATTGGGTTGGGAATAACTGAAAAATTAATATAAATATTTAAAAAATCTTTATTCCTTACACATAAATAACATCCAATTATTCTTGATTATCTCTGTATATCTAAACAACAACTGTATAGTGGTTACAAATCTCGGAAAGGGTACATTTAAATGATAGAATAAAAATACTAAAATGTGCGCTATTCCAAGGCGTTTACAATTTGGACGTCAACTCCGGAACAGCCTTGAACAAGTCGGCGACTAATCCGTGGTCAGTCACCTGAAATTAAAGAACAATAATTATAATCTGCCTTTAGATATCAAAGTATTACAAAGTTATGCAAGCCTCGCTACACGTTTACCATTTTATATCAGAATCTAACACAAACATTGGAAAAATGTTATCTTTGTTTTGAGTTTGGCATGTATAATAAGTAAATACTTTGACATAGAAACAATATAATGTAAGCAAGTGGCAGATTAGGTTGCCTTGAACTTGCTTGTGATAAACGATAGCATTAATTAACTGAAAAATACAGAACTAACTAATGATCTTTTGAATAGAAAATCAGTACTAACCTGGAAAATTGGCGCTTCAGGGTCTTTATTAATAGCGACAATGGTCTTAGAGTCTTTCATTCCAGCGAGATGCTGGATGGCTCCACTGATGCCCACAGCTATGTATAGGTCCTATTAAAAAAAAGCATAAACAAAAATGTTATCACACTTTATTAGTATTTTAATTATATACTTAAAAAAAATGAACAATGATAATAATTAAAATTGTCTGTAGTTTAAATTTATCCAAATTATGCAGAATACTGCATATTTCTTTCACAACTGATATAATTTAAATAAGTTATATACTCACAGGTGCAACAATCTTGCCGGTCTGACCAATCTGCAGGTCGTTGGCGACGAAGCCTGCGTCGACGGCCGCACGGGAAGCGCCTACCGCCGCGTTGAGCTTGTCAGCTAGGTCATACAGCAGTTTGAAGTTGTCACCTGACTTGAGACCGCGACCTGGCAAGTTACAATCACAATAATGGAGGTGCTTCATCATTGCAGAGCTCACTACTATCATAGATCACATGAAGAAGTTTGCCATCAGTTTACATTTCTTAGCCCCTCTGACCTGTATATAACTGCAAACATTGGCACAACTCCTGATATTCCAAATCTATAACTGTTGGTAATGACTCAACAATAGAGTATGTACAAAATAAGAAAACCCTTTGATGTTTAGGAATTTTATAGATAAAATTTTCTCTTTGGATTAATAGATGAACTGTATTACAATAACAATAATGTCAATTTTTCTGTGACGTACTTAAGTTTAAAATGGGGTTGTTTTTAGATTGAACAGACTATAGATGGATCATCTGCATTCTTGTAAACATTCTGACATTTGTTTTAGTACAACTGATGAGATTCTTGATTCAGATGGGATCTTTACGCATAACAATTAACCAACCAGTTGTTTAAAGAAAAAAGTTTAGTTACCCTTACAAATACTTACCACCAGATACAATATTCTTAGCACTGGTAAGCTCTGGCCGATCAGACTTGGCAAGCTCCTGTGACACGAACTGAACAAGGTCAGTCTTGTAGTCCCCTTCAGGTGCTTTCTCAATGGCTGCAGAACCTCCTTCCAAAGGTTCAGGAGCAAATGCCGTTCCTCGCACAGTGATCACCTTGATGGGATCTTTGGCTTCCAATGTAAGGATTGCATTTCCTAGAAAATTTTATTTTAGCATTAATTGAAATGATAAGTATAAACTTATCATTACAAAAGCTTTATGAAAATTTATACCTAGATAACATATATATATTTCCAGACTAAGTTTGCTTAAAAAAATAAGTGACTCCAAAATTTTATTTTTGTAAGGAAATAAATAAACTTAATTTACTTTCAAACTCAGAATCAAAGTAAATATATTGTTTTGGTATCAGCTGTCATTAAGTATATTTATAATTTTTTTCATATTAAATCAATTAGCTAAAACAAACCTGCATAAATAGTCCTAACAAAGGTATTAGCATCCTTAACACCAATGATATCAGTTATTGGTGACACATCGAGCTTGGCCGCTACCCTCGGTAAGATAACTTTTCCGAAAGCAGTAGCCGGTGCAAGGATATGGGTGAACTTAAATTGCTTTTGGGTAGCAATGATTAGGGGTGCCAATGTTTCAGCAGTGAACCCCTTGAAAACATCACTTTCAGCTACAAGAACCTTGGACACACCACTTGCTTTGGCTACCTTTTCCGCAGCCTGAAATTAACAGATCAAATTATAGCAGTTGCCAATTTGTATTGTATAATTAATACAAGCTTAATTATAATAATTAAATATCATAGATGTTTCAACAATGAGCTATATTTATGGAATAACAATAAAAAAGCCTACAAATATTATAAATGTGCATATTTGTGAGAATAGATGGATATTTGTTAATCATTCACACAAAAACGATGTTTTCCATTTACATGTTTTATGCAAATGCATTCAAATGAACCTACACAATTAAAATAACTTGGCAGTTATATTATTAACCATAATACAACAAGTGTCAGTCATTGGAGAGACCTATTGATACAATAAAACTGTATGATCATTGAACTGCTTTCAGGGTGTATTATTGGCTTAAGAGACATTTTTTAAGTTTTACCAACCCTAGCCTAGCAATTTTTTTTAGCCTGTGAAAGCCCCATTGAAATTTGCTTAGTAGTTTCAGAGATTTTAGTGTTCAAACAAAAAAAAACAAATAACAAAATATGTGTAAAGATTTTGAAAGATTTCTCACAGGTCCACACTTAGTGCCTGCAACCAAAACTGACACTTCACCCCCAATTTTCTTGGCAGCGCTCAAAGCATTTTGTGTGGCCGGAGACAGCACTTCATTGTTGTGCTCAGCGACTACCAGGGTGCTCTGCAGCCGTCGTAACTGTAATTTAACAAGAATTACATTTTAAGGGATGTCATTTCAATTATATCAACTAATGAAGGTAATTTTCAAAATTATTATCAGTTATAAATAATGCAGTCCCATTACTGATTGTTCACATAGTCATGTTAAGATTTGATTAAATGCCACTGTACTAGATCAGTCGTAAGTACGTCAAATGATCAAGACAAAAAGTTTGAAGATAACAGATTTGACCTCTGTTAACACCGACTTGCTTAGCTGATACTTTGGAGTCAAGTATTTGGTTTGCCAAATACTTGCGTAAGGTTACCTAAATCAACATAACTATATCAAGATAAGAACACATTTTACTCATACAATTCACGGAATAAAGTTAAGTCAAAACAAGGCTAAAAGTTTAACTAACCTGCGCAGACAAAAACAAATGCCTGCTATGCGGCGAAAACATTTTCAAAAGAAGAAAACTAGCGTTTTCACTGAAGTAATGTTAAACCAGTAAAAGTAATAATTACATAAAATCTATTTACAAGAAAATTCGTTCAAAAAAGGTTACAAATACAAAGTCCAATGTTCTTTTTTTATTATTTTTTAGGGTTGCCAGTATAACTATTATTAAATATACGAAATTGGTATAATAGTTGGCGTCAAGGCCGGGTGCCATTGGGATTTTATCCGAGAATAAATCATCATATGACACCACACACTGTAATCTAAAAAGTATTTAATAAATTATTACAAACATAGCTTGAAATAAAAAAACTTACATTGTTGTTGTTCCATTTAATTGTATGATATATAGGTATTATGCATTCAATTATTTGTCGTTTTTATTTAATTATTTATTTCTTGCCTTTGAAAGGTATATCCATAATATAAAAAAATGTAAGTGTAGTTAGACGGAGTGATTCACAAACTTCTGATACTTATTATCTATACTAAAAAGATATTACAAACTGTGTATACTTACTATATTCAATGCTGGCAGCCCGAATCGATAATCGCCCATACCCGGATAATGTTCACTCAAGTTACAAAATGAAGAAACGGTTTCCGTATCTTATGACACCTTACTGTATGTTATTAACTTATTTTTATAAGTTTTTATCTAATTATATTTCCTCTTGGAATTACTTATTTGGGTATCCGAATTGTGAACTCATGGATTTGAAAATGAAATCGATTTCATACTATATTAATAATTCGGCGTGCGCAGACAGCAGCCGTGAGTATCGGGAATGTATTACAAATCTGCTTTATTTTGGATTCTGAGTGGTAACACCCTGATACAATAAGCAGTCCACTAAATCAAATGTCAATGTTATTTATAAATTAGAAGTATTAGAACTGCCATTTTACTTTTCGTGATTATCTATCATTTATCTGTTAGTATGTAGTTTCGTGTACGACGGGCAGATAATAGGTACGACTCATTCACTTAAACCAATTTTCATTCACTCAACTCAATCCATCAAATAAATTCAATTCAATTAATCAATCAATCAATCAGTTTCATTTGTTTCAGTTACTTGAATCGACGTAGATGTTTAATTATTTTTCCTTCAATAATTGTTAATTAAATTTGACCAAACTTATATCACAATGGCCCATTTGCCAATTGTATCAATAACTAGGCGAGAAACTTTTAGTTCATGTCATAGATTGCACAGGTAAGCTGCATTTTTTTTTCCACAAACCATTAGAAAAATATTATATTCCGTTCCTATTACAATCATTCTGATTTTACCACATAACGTATTAAACCGGAGATTATATCAGATATAAATCTCACAAAGATCTCACTGAAATACTGTGTGATTCATAAATTATTGATAAAAGTTTATAATAATAGTGGGTCTCGAAAGTAGCCATTGCAAATTGCAAAACATTGACTTAATAACTTAGTTTAGCAAACAAAACTTATTTTATATAAGTAAGCAAAACAACATGCAATCGAAATAAGTTTTTAATTGATTACAAAATATCTTTTTTTATTTAATTTTCCAGCCCATTTCTGAGTGATGAAGAAAATAAGAAATTATATGGAAAATGCAATAATCCAAATGGACATGGACATAACTATGTTGGTAAGGTTATCAGTGGTTACAAACCATAGTTCATAAATGCTATATTTTATATAATGGGTCGATGAAATTAAGGTGGTGGTGGGCACTACTTGGACATCAATGGCCTTTGCTATAACAAAGCACACAGATATTACAACCAAGAAACAACTAAAGAGCCTGAACAATTGTGAAATATCTGACAAGACTTATTATAATAAGTGAAAGTAAATGTTGAAACCAAATGAAAGCAGCAAAACCAATTAAAATCAGTTGAAAAAAACGAACAAATGGCCAAGAATTCACATTGTACATTTATTATTCCAGTTTTGGTGACAGTAAAAGGTCCAGTAGACCGTCAAACAGGCATGGTGATGAATGTCCATGACCTCAAGCAATACATGCAGATAGGCATAATGGATCCTCTTGATCACAAGAACTTGGATCAAGATGTGCCATATTTTAAAACTGTGGTAAGTCTATTATACATTATGAAATAGGTCAAATGATATGAGTAATTAAAAATAGGTTAAACAACAGCTGGAAAACTTGATAAGAAATTGATGAATTAATAATAAATTACTAAGATTTCATAACATTTGAATACAAAGTTTATTATCATTTAATTATCAATCTAATTTACTTACATTGATTTCATAGTTGAAAATAAAGTTATAATTTTTACTTGTTTAGGTAAGCACAACAGAAAATTTGGCGATATTTATATGGGATCAACTGCAAAAGGTGATGGATAAACCGCAGTTGCTTCATGAAGTAAAAATTTTAGAGACTGAAAAGAATCATGTTGTGTACCGTGGAGGTACCACATTTCCTAGAAAGAAGTTTGAATCCTCAAGCTTACATCCAAACCATTGCCACAATGTATCCTCTGACTCAGACTGATTTATAATCAAAATTTTACTTTTTTATTGACTCGAATACCTACTTTTATACATATTCATTGTTATAATGTTGCCTTGTTGATATTAAAACATTCCATATACTTGTACTTAATAGGTTTTTATTTAGTTTTTAGTCTGGGACTGGGCCAAACAGGGACTAAGATATTGATATTAATCTATACTTAACATATAAAGCTGAAGAGTTTGTTTGCTTGAACTCTCTAATCTAAGGAACTACTGGTTCGAATAGATTTTTTTTTCGTGTTGAATAGTCCATTTATTATGTATATAACATCACACTACGACCAATAGGAATAGAGCATCAATTAAAATATGGCTAAAAATATTCCTTTTGAGAGGTTTGCGTGCGTTTGACAATTCGCGGGTTAGTCTTCAGGAACGCGGGTGAAACTGCGGGGGACAGCTACATCCATAAATTAAACAAGCAATTGATTAAATAATATGTAATTTACTGGAGATATTCACATTATAATCTTACTACATTTGCCAAAGTAATTTATTTTATTGAAAAATAGGATATTAAAACCAAAACAAATTAAATTTTACAATATTATCTAGCCAGGATCAGGCTGACTTTTTGCTTATAAATATGCAAATACTGATTTCAATGTCACACAATGTTTAGTTGTATCTCATTTCACTATAAAAAAAAGCCGTCGAACCACATACATATGTGTTATTAAGTTTAATGCCTTATACGTATTTATCCTTCTTTTACAATTGTATAATTTTGTCATTATTGCTTAAATTACTTTTTAGAATTCCACACACAAAGGGAGCATCCTTGTCCTTACCACGCGACCCTATTGCCAACACTATGCCGTCCTCTGTCATACTGTAATTTGTGTTTTATTATAATATCCGCTACAAAAAATATGTACTAAGTAATAAAAGTTAATTATAATATAGTTATTCATGAAATGATGTTTATGTATGTAACACAAAATATATATTTTGTTGCATCTTCGAGTAACCAAATTGCAATATTATGCAATTGCATTTCTGAAATGTTAAAAGAACCTCACACAACCGTCGCACATGGCTTTTAATTTATTAATTTCATTAAAAGTAAATAAACAAATCGAGAATTGATTGTTGCCTCATGAAGAGCAACCTTTCCAAACGGCATTATTCTGTCAAGTCGTCAGTGTCTGTTAAGACCTATTTGATATGTAACATTTTTCATTTGGGTTATCCCTATTAATATTATAAATGTAAGTTTGTTTGTTACGCTTTCGAACGAAAACTACTTACTAGATCATCATGAAACTTTGTACACATATTCTTAGAGGTATTAGAAGTGAGGCTTCGGGAGACTGGGACCACCCATAAATGAATGAAAACAACAATTGTTCAAGCCAAAAAACGTACAGTCAAACGAAAAATGTTTAGTAAGTAATTAAAGAAAAAAGACTTTTGATTCAAAAATATCATTTATTTATATAACATAAAAAAACACCCTTGGATTACTTTTTAAAATTGACGGAATTACTGTATTTACCAGCTCGATTGAATTACGCGAAAATGGGCTGGTTTAATCTATCTATTACTAAGCGCATGGAATAAATTCATGTCTAGGATAAGTAAATGATATCTTTATATCAAATACTTTTATTCTTTAATTACTTACTAAACATTTTTTCGTTTGACTGTACTGATTTGGCTTGAACAATAGATTGTATTATTAATTTTTGGGTGGTCCCAGTCGCCGGAAGAAAAATATTTAAATTAAAAGGATCCGGCAAGTGGGACCCCGGTCCCAGTCACCGAAAACCTCTTAGAAGTAACATAGGATACTTTTTGTGCCGGAAAAATGTTACCTTCCTCGGGAACACTGATGAAACAGGACAGCTAGTATTACATTAAAATAAAAATATGTATTTAACTAAAAAATATAATTTGTAATGTAGATCAAACGCCTGGATCAATAATAAATTAAAATTGCACTCATCCCTCCACTACATACCCTTTATCATAATAACACACAATTTTTATCACTTGTCCTTGTACCTACTACATAATCTACTAATCCTACTAAATATCTAACTGCACTATAACTACCGCACGGCGCACGCCGGGTACAAATTCTATCTAAATTTTATATTGGATTCACAATATAAAATATAACTATGACATCACAAAACATTTTAAGTAAACCCTTTGTCAATCCAATTTGATATTTGTTTATTATACAACAAGAGGTATTTTCATTAATTTAAATATTTAGTGTAATTTGCATCTGTTTAAATCTAAAAACTCGGTTTTAAAAAACCATAAAAATAATTAATTGCGATTAAACAAATTGGATTGATGCAGTTTTGGTAAATTATTGTTTGCTTCTATGGCGCATTTCTTTATTACGCATTAAGTTTACACTTAGGTATTATTTATATAAACTAAATACTATGATCCGATCATGTATTTAACGACCACTTTCCTGTGATTGTGAAACAATGTGTCGTTATTTATGTAGGTATTTTTATACAGTATTAAAAACGTAAATTTTACGATCACAAAAAATAGTACTTGCCAACAGATTGTGTAACAATAAGTTCTCACGCTCATGAAAGCCATTGATTTTGATGCTAGCATGTCGATTTTAAAATTGGGTAAAATGGGTAACCTATATTAAAGTAAGTACTGACATTTTTACCAACATATGTGGTCAAGTAAATTAAGCATTACACTTTTAATTTATACATACTATAGGCATGTATGAAATTACTGAATTGAACAAGTTATCGAGACTATTCTCTACTGTAAATGAAAAACAAACATTGAAACATCACAGATCGGTACTAATTCAACTAACTGAGATTACTTTAAAATTTATCACAAATTATTAATATCATTATTAAAATAAGGACGCAAACTAAACACATAAATTACTGAAAAAATATTACAGCCTTTAGAAACAGTACTAAGTAAATTAAATCAGTTCTATAATGTTCTCAGATAGCTATATTCTTGTCTCGCCTACACGGGTGTTTTATTGTTATATAAGGCACACCCAATTCGAACTCATTTATAGGCCAGTATTTCAACTGAGGCTTCTGTTCGGGACTTTCCTCTGACACGTTGAAATAGGCGAACAATACCAGTGCTGTGTAACTTGCGATGAAGATAAGGATATGCCAGACACCGTGCATATATGGAAAGTCTATAGAGAGCCATGCGTCGCAGAACATACGGTCGATAATCCAACAGAACATTGCTAGGAAGCAGACGGCGACACACCGTAGGCCAAGACGGTAGACGCGGGCGCATTTTACACTGAAAAGATAACTTCAATAAACATGTAGATACTTCTAAAGGTCATGTTTCGGTGACCTTTCATAAAAATAAATCTCAATCCGTGATATTTTTGTCTATTAAAATATATGACTTTTTATATTCATACTCAACTCAATCTATGTTTAGAAATATCTCAAAATTGTATGACATATTATAATATAGTATAGTTTTGCGAGTTTTGTGACTTGAATTTCACCATGATGAGGCATGAGTGTGACTGAAGGTCGCATGCACACAAAGCCTAGAGCAGTCTCAAGTGTTGCTGCCGGATCCCACTTCTAGATACTTGGGGACAAGTTTCGAACAGGCAGGCAGGTGCTATGATATGCTTTACCACCTTACGACGGTAGTAGGTCATTGTAGGGTTGAAATCTAGAACCTCGGCCCTCACATTTGACCCGGAGATTGTATTTGCTATATCCAATCTTAAAACTTTCTTTTCACAGAAAATTCAATAATATAATAAAACAATGTTAAAAATCAAGCTATGAAAAGAAAACCTTGTAATAAAAATACATACATTTTAATCTCGTTGTATAATAGTCCAATAGCAGGCAACGCTAAGGTCATTAATGCAAATGCGTTAGCTGCTGGATGCATGACTAGGAATCCCGTTGAGATTACGGAAAATACGATGGAGTAGAATGCAAGAATACGCCTGAAAATAAAAAAATAGAATCATCATCATATTAGCCACGTAAGACCAATGATTAAATAAAAATAAATATCCTGAGACATTATTCACACACGGTGATCTGATCCCAAACTAAGCAGAGCTTGTACTATGGAGAAACCAGATAACTGATATACTACATACATATTTCTTTTTCTAAATACATACTTATATATCTACTAATTACTTTATAAATACATTACTAGATATTTAAAACGACATCAATAATTAACCAAGAAGTTCATTAATTTCAACCCACGGCTCGCGGCGTGATAATCAGGGTATCAACCACGACACCAACTCCCATCAAATAAATACATGAACCTTGTTGTAAAGTAATGGGACGCTTTTTATAGCATTCCTAATCGTCTAAAACACCATCTTATACTGGTCAGATTATAGTGTCAACTATTCTATTCTCTATCTACTATGTGATTTTAATTAGCTAGCAATTTCTTGGCATGTTCTAGTCGCACATGACCTTGAAGGGATTGTTTAATTCTGGTCACGCACGCCCCTATTTGCAAGGTTTTCGATTGGACCTGATTTGTATGCCTTGCCTAGCTTGCCTATATTCTATGAGAAGGGTATTTCAGAAGTTTATCCTATGATTTGGTCTGAAGATATTCCCAAAAAGTACATATAGGGCATAGCATAGATTATCTAAATGGAACGAAAAAGGGACTTGGCTTCATTTCACAAGAAAGCGAGAGCATGGTCTCGCTCAGGTGCCAATTTTTTTTTTACACATACCTAAATATGTATACATTTTTACATATTTGTTTCCAACCCATCTATATAATATCTATAATCTATTTACATCATTAATATTGATGTTTATTTGCAAAAAAAATGGTAACCTGTAGTTCGGTATTGGTAATGTGTCAGAGAGACGGCCACAATGCTGATCACATGTTACGTCGGAACTTAAAATATCTTCGGTGGAATGGAGGTCTGATTACTGGTTGCCTTTTCGGAGATAATGGGCGTGAAGATATATGTTTTCTTCTAAAAGGATGAGATACATGAGTAGAGCACAGTGCACCTCTAAATCTCTTTTTAAAGTTGTAAGTACCTAATTATTGTTATTTTCTATTTTGTAGTCTTGTCATATTTTTTTTTTGTTTTGTTTTTTAATGTTACCTATAATAAGTATTTTGTAATTGTTAAATATAAAATTATGTAAAATTGAAATTATAAAATAGCCAAAAGTCAGAATAGATAAAAATTTATATAACAAATAAAAAAGAATGTTCTTGCCGGTTCTTCTCAGTTGAAGGCTGACTTCCGAACCGGTTGTAGCTTCAGTAACTTTAAATTTGACCTTCGTAAGTGCCCTCCGAAGGCCTAAACTGAATAAATGGTTTTGAATTTTGAAAAAGATACGACATATCAAATAAAACCGTCCGATAAACAACCAACTATCTTTGTCCTACACTCACATGAAATGTTATATGGAAAAGCATCTTTTTGTCACTGGATTTCAGTGGATTAATTTGGAGTCCCTTTAAAATTTGATAAATAATTAATATACACCTTGACTCAACCGCTATAATGGCCAATTAAGTAACCATGCAATAAAACTGCACTCACATTGCAAACTCTTCATTATCTTGATTATTTTCCATGCATGCATATGTGGTATTTACGATTGTAGGTAGTTATTTGGCAAACACTAACTATTAGGTAACATAGCATGGTTTATATAAAGCGTTAAATTCATGCAGAGAACTTGTTGGTTATCAGTTTTATCGTAATAACTCAAGGTTGAATGTTGAAAACTTCTTGTACTGGTTAAAGCATGTGTGAAATGAAATAAACAAATTTCTGTATATTGTATGTAATTTAACACTCTAAAAGACTTTAGTTTTCTAAGCTAGCCCTAATAATATGGCCAAGAAATGAAAATTAAACGAAAACATTGGTACTTACTTTTTCAAATCAAAACATATCTTTTGGTTTTGATAAGTTAGTCTTCTTCATTTTACAATACATATTTTAAATACAAATGTGATTCTATTTGTAAAAATAAATTCATGTTAAAAATCTAACTTCGTAGATAAAAAGTACATATTAAAAACATATTTAGACATTTTGTTGTAATCTACCTATGATAATCATATTAAGCCCCTATTCAGGAAACATTCAAAACAAACAGGCTATATAACAATTTAACAGGCCAGTTGGCTTGGTGGTTAACACTCTGACTGCCAAACCGAAGGTCGCGGGTTCGATTCCCACCCAGGACAAACATTTGTGTACATGAACATGTCTGTTTGTTCTGTGTCTGGGTGTAAATATCTATATAAGTATGTATTTAGAAAAAAAAAGTAGTATATGTAGTATATCAGTTATCTGGTTTCCATAGTACAAGCTCTGCTTAATTTGGGACCAGATGGCCGTGTGTAAAGAATGTCCCGGGATATTTATTATTTATTTATTATTAAACAGGGCAATGAAATCGGAGAGGACAATAAATAAATATACAATAAAAGGTAGTATAATGGACAAGGAAATCAAGTGACCGCTAGCACTAAGCTGATTAAAAAAATACTGACTCACCTGTTGTCACCCAAAAACTTTGGGAAGTGTCTTCTAGGTAGAAACATGGCAAATGCAGCCATAAACACCCATAATATTGCCAGCTCGTCTAATAATTGCCCTGAAAGTAAAATACAAGTTTGACTACTCATTTGAATTATATAAGAAGATTTATAAATTGTTAATTTTAAGTACAAGGTAAAGCAGGTCTAACCTAGAAATATATATAATAACTATAGTTTTTAGTCAAAATGAAATAATATATTGTTTTTCAAATGCTTGGATTAACACAAGATACTTCTATCTGGGTAAAATATAACATCCCTTGAAAACACAGGTGAGACTGCCTGCAGCTGCAGGTACAGCTAGATATTTATAATTTGAGAAACTTACCAACTAAACTCAGTGTGGCATGGAAGTATGCTGAGCTAAGTCCCACAACCATCAATAGAACCCATAGTACATTAATAGCTGGATTAAAAAATTTGGCATACTCTTGAAAAAGATGGATTAAAACTGGTGGAAACAAGAAGAATAGGATGTTGCTGACCTGTAAGTACGAAAAAAAAAACTTTGAATATAAATCATCATCTTAAGCAGATAAGCATGAAGTAAATCTCTAGTCACAGTCCTATTTTTATTATTTGCCACTATCCTTTTGTTAGCAGTAAACTTATCATATGGGTGGGGTGATAAGAACACAAAAGGTTTAGACTAACATTAAAAATGTATAGTTGCTTCATACTGCAACATTTTTTTTAACCAAAAAATGTGGAAAATACCTGAAAAATTATCAATTATATAAAAATATATAAAAATTATTAATTATTATGCTTCAATATATGTATTTGTAATTTTAATTATGAGTTATTTCTTGTACATAAGTAATGTAATAAAAGTATCTGCACCTTACACCTCGTTTTTTCGGTAGCTGTATGTTGATGAATAAACAAATATCCAGCATGTTTTCTTGATACCGCTCAATACCGAAAAGTAGCAAAAAGAAACGTAATATTTTAAAATTATTTAAAGTCTACTTACGGTATTGACGAATTCCGCTATCATTGGTGATATAGAATAGTTAGATTCACACCAATCCACAGGGGAGCTACCTCGTTCCAAATGGGACCACATTTTCTGTCCTTTGTTTAACCAAGACACGTCAGACAAAGGTTTAGCAGTGGAATTATATTCTATAATATTGAATATAAGCCTAAAAACTGTGCGTAACCAAAAAGTACACTCCGTACGCGTACTACGATTCAATTTTCGTAACAAATTTTATAATAATAATATTTTATTTACAGAAACAAAAATTATTTTATTAAACGTCCGTCCGCTAAAAGAAATAACTTGGTTTCTTTAGTTTTAGTGTTTAAAAACAATGCGAAGAAAATTTGACAGTTCCCAAACAAACAAAGGGTCGGTGCTGTCAACACAGAAAACAATATTACTACTTTAGTGAGGTTGCCAATGACAAAAGTAAAAAATTCTCGAAAGCTATTTCAGAAATTTCTACTATCGATAAAATTTTATGATTTTTTTTTAATTTTCCGTTTGCTATTTAAAGCATTAATAAGCTCAGTAGTGATTGTGGGGGGTTCACGTTCACTCCCCAAATCTCATTTTCCTGAGATAGCAATTCAAAAACTCACACGTGACTCGATTCAAATAATAAAAAAATTATAATCCCTAATTCCTTATCAAAGGATCACCTTTTTCACTATTTATTTTTAATTTCTTACCACCACATTCAAAAATAGAAAAGTTAGATCAGTGTCAAAATGTCAGTAAAAATGTAAAACTGAAAAAAAATCCAATACCGTTTTAACAACATAAACAACTTTCACGCCGCCAAACCATTTCTAAAATCGTGATGCAGCTTCTTCATGAGAACAAAACAATTCTGTTAACCGTCAAGGATATGAATATGAGTGCTACCATTGCTGTCAAGGACACATCTTCTGACAAAATGGAGGTAAAAGAACGGAAGTCGTCTGACGCGTCGTTATTGCTCATGAACCCAGTGGCGAGTGGGGACAATGTGGCCACTGGGTTGAATTCCACTCATAAGCTGAAGGAAGAGTTGCCCCCTTTGGTGCCTTGCTGTGAAGGGAAGGAGTTGCAGGTAGTATTGAAAACTTTTTGAGTTAACAGGCTGATTTGAATCTATTACTGGAAACTTAATTTAAATGCAGGTACTGACCCAGTCTTCCAGCCAGGCCAGGCGATGTAGGTCATTCCCTATATTTATCCGTAATGCAAGCTGACAAAAAGTTATGCCATTATGGCACCAATGCTGCTTCGTAATTTGGTTTAATTGTCATAGATCAACGAAGACCTGGTGCGCAGCGGTCTGTCGGCTATCTCTGTAAAGCACGACAGCGTGATACAATGCCTGAGCTTGTCACGCGCGTGCGAAAGGATGCAGATACCGCCTGGACTTGTGAAGGTAGTTTATGATGACTTAAAAGGCTTTCCATAAAAATAAATTATTATTTTAATCCGGAGTTTGTCGTGGAAAATCTCAAAAATACTCTAGTAACTTGTCTTTTTTGTAGCACCGCAACTCATTTCGAAGTCTCCATCGTCCTGATTTAAAACGTGTCCCATATTTGCGTCGCATGAGTCCGGATGAACTAGAGACGTTGTTTCGTGGCTACGCTGATTTACCGACACTAGGGCATGTGAAGACTGGTAAGTAGTTGTCAAATCTTCATCAAACCAAATGGCTTCTCATATTTAGCTTTGCTTGGCGAATAGGGTCGCTTCCAAAGCATTTTACAACTATTTAGCAGATAACATATTTTCAGAAAACCGCGAAGAATTACAGTTAGCGAAAACAATGCCACCTGATGACAACGGTCTACCTAAAGGCACCAAAATCAAGGAAATTCACGAAGACGGTATACAGATATTTTCTCTATAACGGTATAAAGTATTTTCTTCTGGATCACTTTATTTTATATCCTAATTGGCCTAGGTATAATTCACTTTCCACGAGGCTGTAACTTATGTGATAGTCTTACTTGATTAATGTTGTTGCTGGCAACTCAAAATTGTTTTTTTTTTTCATTTCTTTGGGTCTTTCGACCCTTCTCTCAAGTAAACCAAGACATATTAACATTAACATCGCAGGCAATGGTTCAAATTTCCTCCGTCCGATACCAGAGACGCGGTCGGGAGCTGAGGATGTGCCGGCCGGGATGAGGTTACATGGGGCACGAGCGAGGCTCTACACGTCTGTCTTGGCAGGTGCTAAAGCTGGCGACCAATTGGAGTTAGTATTGAACTGTTTATTTCTATAGGCTTCATTGAGCTGTCACAACTAAGTAGACGAAGTTAGAGGAGGACCTATCCAGAATAACATGCCTGTAGTAATCTGTCGCGGTACTCTTGTTATCAAATTTTTGACGGCTGAAAACATTCGAGTCTATTTTTTCCAGTGCAATATTAACAAACGAAGAATTTGACGTAAGAGTACCAGATGATCCAGTTTTAGACGACGAGGTTCAGTTAAACGAAGAATTGCAAATTATTTTACCACCGCGATGCGATGACGTTACCACGGACTCTTCAGTGACCACTACATCTACAGAAGATAATATGAGTTAATTACTTACATCGATTAAGAAATAATCTTGTTACAATTATAACAGTTTAAATACTGAAGTAGTTTAATGAGAGCTAGTGGAAAGCACAGGCTTATTGGCTTGAAAGCACGTCGAAAATTTTCGAGGCTGGTACACTTGTCGCGAAAAAAATTAGGAAAGTTAATGATGTATATCGATTGGATTATAAGCGACATATTTTAGCAAACCGATTTGACGCCATTTTGATATAAAAATGAAATCCCATTTCTAGTAACTTCATGAATAAATTCTATTAATTAATTGGTTTGATTTTTATTAATTCGAGTTAAGGGGACATGTGCAAGATGGTCAATAAAACGAAACGTTTCGAGGGTGAATTTATATTGAATATCTCTCTACAATATTATACAGCAGACTGTAACTCGTACCAACATCATTCAAAGGGTTTTACGCAACGAACCTATAGGTACACGTTGGAATAAATCTTTTATTAGAAATCATGTATAAATTATAAGAAACTATTTTTTACATTCCGAGAGTGCAGTAGTTTCTAAAAATTTAATTGCACTTTATTATAAAATTTTATCTAAAAGCCTGTTATACATTATTATGTCGGTAAACGCAGCCGCATCCGATTCGCCATTTGATACTCATTGTAGAAAAGTGTCCAATTATTGAGGCTTCATTAGCCTAAATTTCAATTTCACGAGGTTTCAGAATCCGCATAACATAACTGACAATGTCATGTTTAACTAAATGAGTTTAAAACGCACAACATTTTCGCATCAATAGTCGCGACAAATCACTAAAATAATTTGAATTAACAAATCTGTGGTGAACAAACAAATTATAATGCCCATGAATTCAGCACTATTTTGTACATTAGGAGATATTCGGTCAAATCACTTTCGATGCGTAAACCCGTGCGCAAAACTAAGAGTATTCAACTAAACCATTCGTACATAATCAAATTTTACCATAAAATTATGGACGCTAACACATGTCATACTTTTTGTAGGCCAATTGTCAAACGACTCAAGATCCTAGTATATATAATATAGAGCTCCTTTTTTTTAGTATATTTTCAAAATTTAAAAGCATTTATTCACTTTAAGCCCTAGAATCCTCCATCATCCATCCTTTGGCATTCAAGTGTTCTATGTGCGACAAAAAAACAGACTGCCAGTCGTATGACGTGTGCAAGCTCCCTATAAGACATTGAAACAATATTTATATCACAAAGTAAAGGGAAAATTTAACAGAAAAATAATATTTCACATTCAACGCAATGAAATCAATAATCAAAGTAAAGTAGTTACACAGATTACATACAAAAGGCAAGTACAGAAATAAGAAAAGAATAATAGCCCTTGGACCCGAAAATGAAATAAAACTTCTTATTTTAACATTTTTAGGTTTTCTACCTTTTATCTCATGCAATAAGAAATCATCTTGATTGTACAAGTAGAATTAAGGCTGTAATCATTGTTTACTAATGTAATGTATTACAATCAACTAGTAGGTAATGTAGTGGTTATATAAGCGCAAAGCGTTGCATAAACATTTTAATTCAACTTTTACCCCTGATTATTTTAAACATTCCATTTTTACAGGTAGAAACAAAACATGGATTAATAATCTTTTACAATAACGATATCAACCACCAAACTCAAGTCAATATCATAATAAAAAGCTAAAATTCTTTACAAAATCAGATGGTCCCTGAACTAATGTTAACTACTGAGACTGCGCTGAAAGTGGACTATATACTGATACTAGGTAACTAATATAATCCGAAAAAAGCATACCGTTTATACGAGACGGTTCCTGTATGATCTGCTTCAAGAACATATATCTGAATTGTAATACTGAGGAGCTGTATTATATCCTACCGATGCCAAGCTCTCTCTAAGCGCAGCCTTTGATTTACATCGAAAGCTAAAAGTATAATACAATTTAGCATTACATTAGTGGTTCTAAGCTTATCGATTCGTTTTAAGGATACAAAAAAAATCAACTTTCAGTAAGGCGTAATAAAAATACTATACCAATATGTACATACAGTGACAAACTTCAATATGTACATTATTTTACGACACTAGTAACTTGACTGTTGTATCATCCCTTTGAATACTTGTGTCATCTGAACCTTAAGTTTCAGGAATAGAGTTGAAACTTGATCAACATATTGCAGGTCAGTTAGTTTCGAAAAAAAAAATAATCTCATTTTTAAGTAACTGTTGAGTAAATTCCGAACAATGGTTGTTTTGTGACCTTTAAAATAATTGTCAATGTAGATTTTTGGCAAATAATTTGTTAATTAGTATTTGTGATGCAACACTTTCATCGTTTGATTTAATTACGAGTGGCGATTATAATTATTAAAATTTTAGGTATTTAAATGTATAGTGCAGTGTGAACCAAGCTTTTCGAAAATCTACAACAGTCAAGCTACTGTGAAATACTTGGTGAACTGCGAATACGTGCATAGCTTTTACTTTAAAAAATATAGCGTTCACTCTTCGTTAAAATTTGATTACAATAATGCATTAGAAACTTTTGATTTCTACTTTACTATCATACAAAACTTGGGAGGTAAACATTAAACTAATTCATAATAATAATAATAAAAAATCATTTACTCTATGTAATCGTTCTTTTTAAATAACATAAAAAAATAATCAAATATTTCGATACAACAAACTTCTAATTTTTATAATTATAATAATTAAATAATGGAATTATGATTTCTCGTTTTGTGTGACAAATATCTTGTTCACTTGTTATAGTATATATCTAGCTAATAATTGAGTAGTCCGTTTGTTAGACACACTATCGACACAGAGCGCGTTCGCACCTCCACTGGCGAGTCCATAGTTTTTTTGTTAATTAATAATAATTAGTTATATCCAATCGATCGACACTGGTTCACATGGGAGTTACTTGATCTGACGACACGGGCGCAGCATACTTAAATTAAATGGCATCGAAATCCTCACCTGTAAACAAAGGAACAATTAATTCTCTATTTACACTCATCCGATCACTCCCCCCCCCCATCTCTACTTCTAGAATTAGTTAGGAAGGGGTACTCCCCACATACATTGAATTCCACCTTTCACGTGTGAATTGAGTTTTTTAACAATCTCAAATACTAACTGATTATATTAACGATACTACTTGATAATCTCTGATACTACTGATCCGATAATGTAGGAAAAACGGACTCTCAAAAAACGGAATACCTGGTTACTTTATTATTACTATTTGGGCTCACTTTCTTTTGACAAATTATATGTACACTCAATTTTGTATCGAGAGTCTATAGCGAGATTTTTAGATATTATTTTTATAGTGTAGTTATTTACTAACCGAGGTGTGTAGAAGGCGGCGTCATCGTGCCGCCTACTCCGCAGCTCATAACTTGTGGTTGCTGGTGAGCCACGTGAGCCCCTCGTACAGGCCGTCGCCGGAGGTGGCGCACGACGGCTGCACGTACCAGTTGCGGTCGCGGATGCGGGTCAGGCCCAGTTTCTCTTGTATCTCGTGGGGTTTCATTGCTAAATTATAAAAAAAAATGTTTTTAAGTGTGTTTTTTAAATTAACTGCCTCAAGTAAAAAATCTGTCGCCAAGCACCTGTCCGTACGGTATTAATTTGTGAGCCGAATTAGCATCAGTACAAGTACTTTAATGATATACATTAAAAATTATCAAAGATATTTTCCCCATTCATTTTCGAAAATTTTTAACACGCTTTATGATTCCATTAATTTCAGAGAACAAAGGATCCCAAAATATTCTCGAACCCATAAGATGAAAAGAGAAGGGCTTTTAAGCAGCTAACGACGAATGGTTTTAAATGTAGTTCTTTCAAAAACTATAATAGAGTCCGTTTTCGCTTCACATACCGTCTGGCAAGTCCTGTTTGTTAGCGAAGATGAGTATGATAGCGTCGCGCATCTCCCGGTCGTTGATGATCCTGTGGAGCTCCTGGCGCGCCTCGTCTATGCGGTCGCGGTCCGCACAGTCCACTACGAATATTAGACCTTGAGTGCCTGTAATAAGATACAATATCTATTTAATAGAAGCCTTGAATGCAAAATAGCCTGCTATAAGGAAGTTTGTTCTTTTATTCTGTCTTCACATCGGAACGACACTTTTTTTTTCACGGCACTGACATAATTGAGAAGGCTACTTCTTACCCTGAGCACACAGACATACATGTTCAGGCTTAGTTCTATCTAGCCCTGCGATTCCATCCGAATTCATCCCTTTCCGTCCGATGTGAATGAAATATCAATAAACTTACTTTCAATTTTATTTGAATATGATAGGATGTAATCATTGTGGTTTCTTGCTATGGATCATGTAGTTGTTAAAGGAAATAATTTAGGGAGCTCTTATAACGACTCAAACATATTAAGTAATTAAAGGGATATCAGGGTAATATAGATATAGAATGTAAATATTCTTACCTGTGTAATAATGCCTCCATAACGGTCGAATTTTGTCCTGCCCCCCGACGTCCCAAACATTGAATTTTACGTTCTTATACGTGACGGTTTCTACGTTGAAACCGACCGTGGGTATCGTTGTGACTGACTGACCTAATTTTAATTTATATAAAATAGCTGAACAGACATGTTGTTAAGGAAATTTTCATAAAATAGTTTCGCTATAGCAAATGTCTATTGGTGGCGGTGACCAACCCCCAGGGGAAGGTCTGCCTGCTTTCCAACCTTTTGACATCAAAAATATAGGTATTAGCTTCCATCAGTATTAGCTACCTTCCTGAGAGAGTATACATTTCCCTGGATATAACCTACCATTTGTCTTATTCCAGAAAAAAATATTTTTTAGGAAGACCGACTAACAGTTGGTAGGCGGTCCACCTAGTGGTAAATGGTCACCGCTGCCGATAGACATTTGCAACGCCAGGGGTATAGCCAATGATTCCTAACCGAAACACAGAAATACAAGTTGACTACTGCTTCACGACGGAAATGGGTAAGGTGGTAGTACTTCCCCAGACTCACTACTATGAGCTCTACTACTTCTAATATTGTATTTGTGCCGAATTTCATTCAAATCATTCATTATAAAGGAGGCCTTATTCGACAATTGATGTTCTTGAGTTGATAATAGGTCTTAATTAAATAATGATGCAAGTGACTAGTTCCTTGAAAGTACAAAGTCTACGAAAGCGGAATTAATTAGACAAATCAAAATGGAACTGTCGATTTCACTTGTGCTAAGTACACAAATTAATTGAACCAATTAAATTTGATTTAAAGCGGCTACTTCGGCGACAGTTTTAAAATTATTAGAGAAAATACGGCGGAGAATGTTGTGAATGAATGGGATATATTTACCACCTAGCCATCCACCTCGGCTTCCTCTGATATAATATGATAATATAAATGTTATGCGAATAAACGTCCTGGAAGAAATTCTCTAACTGCTATTGAAACCGCATCAACATCAATTACGTAGTTTGAACTACAATATGACACCCATTAACAAACTGAAATTTGTGACATACTGTATACTATTGCGAGATAAATCTGTTTAAAAGCCGATTTAGATCTAAGATTTTCAGACACACATCATCATCATCATCAGCCTATCTCCGTCCACTGCTGGACGAGTATAATAGGCCTCACCTATGGCACGCCACTGAGCTCGATCTTCAGCTCTTTGTTTCCAACCGCTGCCAGCTAGCTTGCGTATATCATCGCTCCATCTAGCTGGAGGGCGCCCTACACTTCGTTTACCGAGCCGTGGTCTCCACTCTAGAACACGTCTACCACAGACACATATTTAACGTCTATTCATAATTTAAAAAGATATATATTTAATCACAATTAACTTTAAAATTTTATCCGAAACACGCGGCCCGCCTCGGTACCATTAATTTTCATTTACATACGAGATGGACTGAACATATTAAATTACTCCGAAACCACGCGGAGCAACGTTTGTTTGTTTGAAAAAGCTTTTTATACACGAAGCTACAATTAGTTATTTAACTTGTTAAAAACACTTAACAGAATGATTGCTTTTTGTGAAAAGTAAACTTTGAAATCCATGAATATATAGCATAGTAATCCATAAATCTATCTTATAAATTTTACTTCTCCACTTAATATAATAAATACTAAAGTTTGCGTGGCAACATCGTAATGGGTAAAAAAAAAAAACAGCGAAATTTGGCAGACAGATAAAATATCAAACAAAAGAGCTATTATTTATCTAGGGAAAACAAGATAGCTCGTGAACGCGTTTGTAACCCTAGGATATAAGTCGAATGTTTGTCGTATGTCCTATATAGAATCGTAAACAATACAACGGATTTAAATGCAGTTTTCAGCATTAGATAGAGTAATTCAAGAGCTTCCTCTTTAACCTTCGTTTATAACCAGGATTGACAGCGGGCAAAGACGCAGGGCGCAGCTAGTATATAATACAAAGTCGTGTTATTTACACCATTTATAACTCAAGAACTGTTGCACAGATTTCAGTGATCTTTGATTTGTTGGATTTATCTCCATCCCGAATAGCAGAATAAGTAATAAATTTATTGAAAAATAATCATTTTTCGTAATCAACGCTTCAGCATGATAATGCTTGATGTACCAAAAAAAAATTTTTGCTTCATAATTCAGCCAATATCTACAACATACTATCAAAGGATAGAAAACGCTCGACTTCTACACTTCACGTGGTTTCGTCGATTCATAGCGCAATTAAATAATTAATTACAAGAACCAATTGTATGGTAGCTTATGTGTAGCGATTAACGCCGGGGGTTTAAGGTCGGCATTATGAAAAGGTTATCCTGTGGGAAGCAACCCGCAGTTAAATTATATATCTTGATAGGATCAACTCGTATTTGAATTGTGTCTAAAAGTAATTGAGCAAGATAATATATTAAATTAATACTGCCCTTTCGTTATGCAAAATGATGTAACAGCAAAAGTATATTTTTAGTTTCACCGGCGTTCTCGAGGGATGTTACATTTCCCCGGGGTAAAACTATCCAATGTAGTCTAGGTTATAAACTATCTATGTGCCAAGTTCCATCTAAATTCGTGCAGTAGTTTTGGCGTCAAAAAGTAATAATCACATATCTATCCACAGGAACTTTCGCATATACTCCCTTAAATCTTAGTAGGGCCAGAAAGGAAAATATGTATCTGCTAATATCAATATTTCACGTTCATGATATACATATAAACCGGTGTCCCGTATCACCAGACATAATATATTGATTGTACCATATTAAAATCTAAAAAGGATACTAGTCTTTCCGGCAGCATCGAGGCCCAACATCAATATCCTCATCTCCTTGTTACCGAAGATCTTCGAGAGCAGCTTCCCCATGGTGCCGAGCTCGCCTCAACCGCACAACTGGAATAAGAGAAAACATTTTTTTTAATAAATATAGTAGTTAAGAAACATAACTTCACAGGTACTTATGACTAGTATTTTTCAACTACAACACTAGCTAAGATGCTAATTTTCAGAACTGGCCGAAGTATTGTGAGATGTTTAGACTGTCTAAAACCGCGAAGAGTAGAAATGAACAGCCTCCGAAGCGGTATGGGTATACATCAAGCAACCTGGACTGCAGATTGAATAATCAATAGTATAATAATATATATCGAGAATCCTCGAGGGTTATCGAGAGAGCATCGTACCATTTGGAGCAATTGGAATTCGAGCACGGAGAAAATACATTAAAGGTTTAACGTTGCCAAAATTCTAACTTTTTGGCACGGAAATGGCTTCCCTAAAGTAAACCACAGTTGTACACATAAATTGTACAAAAGGAAAACATTTCACGCGAACGTACGTCCCCGAAACGCTTAAGAAATTAACATTTAATGTTTTTTTAATTATTGATTAAATAATATGAAATATTACTTTAACTGTTGACCATCAAGTAAACCTAAATTAATATGAGGAAGTTTGAAATTCCAACTATTAAGGCAAACTATAAATAAAATACAGGTACATATGTATTCAAATTTTACGGAATGTATTGCTGTGCCTTTAAAATGTAATTAAATCTAGTATAATGTAAGGAAGATAACTCTATTATTTGTATAAGTGTACAACGCTTCGATAAATATTTCGAAACTTGCTCAAGTTGCCCGAACGCTCTAGGACTTGTTAGTTATGTTAACAACTTAAGGTAAGAGATACATTTATTACGGCTTAACAAAACATTACTTAATTGCCGTAATATTTTCTCGTATACTCTAAGTTTATACAGGAAAAATTGTATCATAACTACAGTTAATAACTATACCGAATATAGTGAAGCTTTTAGCAACCTTAAGGTTACCCTGTTGTGAAATAAAAATAAAAATGCTTTTAAAAAGTTGGTACACTTATAATAAAATTAACGAGAGCAGGCACATGTACATTATAATATCAAACAGGCTTATCGCCTATCAATCAATCAGCTAAGGTGTGAAGTGAACCGACAGAATACAGATCTAGGCACACCCAACCAACAACTAGTTTACGTCCCACGTTATTCATTTGCAATCTTTAAATTATTGGCGATACAATATAGAAACCCTAAACTTAAGGAATGTTATTTGAACCAAGACTTGTTTGTCGTTAGATCAGTGTTAAAATGACAGACGGAACCGTTTCGTACAGCGAGAAATAGGAGCAAGATCAGCACAAACTTATATCATTAAACTTCCTATCCCTACAAGTTGAACCACGTTTCTAAATTGGACTATCCAGTTTCTAGAATTATTTTCTAGCTTCCATCAACTTTCTTACGACACTGGTCACTTTTCCAGTAATGTAACGAAATTTTAGTTTTACAACAGGTAAATGGCTTTATTTGGGTACAAACTACGTTTATAAGGGGCTTATTGCCTGTCTTAGTACGACATTCCTCGAAATCGGACGGCTTAAAGGGGCCTAAGCCCCTGTAGAGGGGGACGTCAAAACCTGACATACGTTTACCTGTATATTAAAACAAAATATGAAAATGAGTAAGAGTTCTGCCTACAACTGCTTTGTCAATCAGACATGACAAAATAGCTTTATATCTCAAGGGATTTTTCCAAGATGAAAAGTATACATTATTCCATTCCGCTGATTTCATGAATCGCAAAGGTCTGAAAAGGAGAAGCAAAATGTCTCGTTTAAAATTTATGTAATCATTTTTATAAGGAGCAAATAACGTTGATATTTTTAGAAATGGCAAAGGAAGTATATTTGTTTCATGTTGTAAGGGGAATAATTAATTAGGAAGGTCATGACGAGAATAAATAATATAGGATAAAAGGAAAAACTGGCTCTTTTTTTTTCTCTTATATTTTTTCGTTTTTAATAAACACTATAGTTACACATGATGACACATTTATCAAGTCAAATATTTAGGTACGGTGTGATAATTATTAACTACATATAAATAGGCAAAGACGAAGTAGATGGGTAATTTTCGCTTCTATTTGTGAATCATATTATTTTTGTTTAGTAGATATTAATGAGGTTTAGTGTTATTCTATTAACATCCAAATTCATATACATTTACTGACTATCGTCGAATTTCAAGCGGTGAGCGAGCACTACTTATATTTATTGTACACGCCACTAGCGATATGTTATATCATCAATCAACTCCCGAATCGCGTTTGATATCGGAGACCGTATAATATTGAAAACTTCCTATTCGTTGGATTGAACAAAGTGAAATTTACCGGTATGAATTTTGATGTGTTCAATAATGCACCATTCGGTTCACTGGCACGTGACGTGACAAAGAAATATAAGAGGCGTGTTTTATTCAGCCATTGTTGAGAAAAATATTCAAACGAGCCTTCATGAATCTGCGTTTTCGAATGGGTGATACATTCAGAATTCCCGAGCAATAACAAGTGATATTTCATATAATTTTTAAAACGATAAATGAACTAATTTGTAATGACAATTTAATCAATACCTAGTATAAAACAAAGTCGCTTTCTCTGTCCCTATATCCCTATGTATGCTTAAATCTTTAAAACTACGCAACGGATTTTGATGCGGTTTTGTTAAATAGAAAGTGTGATTCAAGAGGAAGGTTTATATGTATAATACATGTGACATCCCACGGGAACGCGGGTAATACCGTGGGGGACAGCTAGTATCAAATAAAGTTAGGATCCGAAAGGGACGACCTCTCACCAGGTGGACCGACGATGTGGTCAGAGTCACTGGCAGCCACTGGATGTAGGCTCAGGACCGTTCGAGGTGGAAATCCATAGGGGAAGCTTATGTTCAGCAGTGGACATCCCTGGGCTGATATGATCGAATATCATATTCCTCAGATTTTCAATACATGATTCACGACAACTACTAGTTTCAAGGCGCCAGGATGGAAGTTCTCCACATGACTGCGCACCTAATAACATTGCACAGTTCATAACAAGGAAATCAGCTATTATCTACAGCATCCCACAAGCTACACCTACTGTCGAGTCAGTCGATGCCCTAGATAAATCCTAACTAGCTAAATATACCTAGCTAAAGTAGGCACGATCACTGTGAAATCTATCGATAGGGGATTGGTTTGACAAATCTTTTGCTGAAGAAATGATCAATCATATTCGTGTTGAATAGCGATTTCCAACTGAGGACATTCTAGATCTTTCGCACTTCGATCAAGGTAACTATTTTTTGCGATACAGATTTCACAAAAAATTAGTTTGAGCAAATACGTGTGGAATTGTGTTTTATTTCTCGTATTTGTGTATTTATTATACTAATTTCCGCGGCCTTGTCTATTTGATTTTTCAGATAGCCTGCAGTAACAAAAACGCATTTTGCATTAGTTTTTATTTAAAAACCGCTCTACCAGATAATCTTATTTACGGACGGTTCTTCCATAACTCCCACAATACTGACTACGTGTTGTGAATATAAGGGAATTGTTAGAAGAGGGTACTTGTCCATGGTAATTATTTTTAAAACAAAATTTTATGTCAATTTTCGTTTCATGGATAAAGCTGGCAACACGTCCATTCCATTGATTAAATGTTGCAAAAAGCATTAAAGTCAACCAGTACTATGATGATGAACAAATAAAACGATACGTACTTACCAGAATCAATACATCTGCAATAAAATAACAACAGACTTCTTTTAAGAAAATGGTTCTGTCTAGATTGCAAGGACAAAGTTAAACAATCGAGACAAAGCTACTCATTGCTAATGTAACATTGTAGAAAGTTACTTCGTAGAAAAACGAAACGAATTTAGTTCGTTCCTTATTTTAAATGAAGGAAAGAAGATGGTCTCTTTGCTTACTATTTAACAACATTGTGGTAGAAATTGGGACGCTAAGCGGTATTTGATATGCGAATTTTCATTTGTTCAGGGTCGTAACGGGTCTAACGATGTACTTATTGCAACAAAAGCTACCATTTAGACCTACGGGTGAACAACTGAACATAAAGGGAGTTGGAACAAGGTACTGATAAAATGGAATCTGTTAATAGAGAACTCTTTTTGCTCTGAATATTTTATATCCGCCGAGTGAAAATGGAACAGGAAACGCATTACCGTTTTTATATTTTTGCAAATTCATTTCACATAGATTTGTCAAAGAGAACTAACAATAAGTAATAGAGTGGAATGAGGCACGAATGATGAATAGAATACGGCAATGAAGGGCAAGTACCTAAGTGACAATCATAAGTATTATAAATATGTATATTTATCCATGTGACGCAATAATCATAACTTTATAACAAGACTTCGGAAATCTGTCTACAATAACTTTTGTCCCAACCATTACTTATAACATTCTTGTATTTCATAAGATGGCTTCTTGACGTATTTGTTTAACATTGAAGATTCATATTACTTTACAGACACATGAAACCGCAAGATATTTTTGAATGGTTTTCTATCTTAATATCTAATGTATTTCTGGCTATTGACTAAACTCTTACAAACTTTAATAACATCTCAATTTGTTATGCATGAAACAAGTTTTAGGTAATATTATACTTTTCTATTGTATTTTGGTAATTGATATAACGGCTAACCACACAAAAATACTCTAAAAATACCTTCAATCCCAGTTGAGTTAACAAATAACCAAACCAATTAATAAAAATCTCCTTAAATAAATTTGCGATAAATTTCGATCGCTCCAACTTATTTACCGCAGCCCCGAGCCGAGTATTCCCAGGAATTCCAGGTAATCCGCACTCGCTCCGATGAAGTCATCGACGTAGCTTCGTAATAATATTATACGGACTTCATTAGTTTCACGAGTGAATGTATCCGGGGATGATAGTTCGCATTATCCCAGACAAAGTGAGCATTGAGCTGACAATAGTTATATTGAACAACGAAATGTCAGAAATTGAACAGGACAAGTTTCACGAAATTCGGTAATTGCTATTCAGATTTAGACGAGATTTAGAACGTGCTGGTCGGATATAATCCAGTGTGTACAATAGGAAGAGTTACTACTTGCTAACAACTAAAACAAGCATAAAATAAAAAGGTAGAACTAGTTGTTGCAAACATCTGTTTCGCACAAAGGCATCGAGTGTGGGCGGACTTTGTCTTACGTCATTGAACTAGCTAAAAGGTTATAGAAGAATATGCAAAGGCCGCGATTATGTCGCTGTATAAACTGCAGAATTTGAAAACGAAACACGTTATTTATAGGAACTGAACATCTACAGCATATGCAGATGTACATGTATTAACCGTATAACGTACAGACCAAGTTAATGAAATAGAACTTCGTAGGTTTATTTCTGTTGTTCTCCTCGTCTTCGTTTCTTTTTCTGGAAGCGAATTAATTTGGTGAACTTATCACGTAAAGTTAATTTATAAAGGGTATCAAGCTACGTTGTAGGCACCTATCTAGATTGTTGACACAAATTCATATTTAACATTTTTTCAACACGCAATGTTATAATTTAGTATTCAGCGCAAAATCGATGCGATAAACATTCAGGAGTACTAGTGTTCGCAATTTGGGAATTCATTATTTACCAAGGAAACTTTTCACGGTTTGTTTTTACGCAAACACGGTTTAATAATAATTGAAGGTAAACTTCAAATTCGATAGATCGATGACATAATAGTATTAGGAATTGACTCTATAAACAGAATAAAAGGTTTAACGGCGTGCCGCGGTATCATAAAAGTGGAAACGAGGGTATGTCGGCGGGCTGAACACGGAACCCTAAATTGGGTCGGCAACGGCACAGGCACATCCTACATAATGTCTCTACATTTCTACTGAGGTCATGTTTAAAAAATGTTGTTGAGCTCGAGGGTTTTGCTTTCATGCGGAATAAGACTGATTATTATTTAATCGATATGATAACGCCAACCTTCCCCTACCAACGTGCATTGATCGCGTGTAAATGCAGCTTTTTACAATAAAAATCACCTGCGTTTATTATGTCGTAACATAGATTGGTTTGTACTAGAGTGGGAATATTTACTATATACTACCCTCACGGCATCACTCGCGTTCCCGTGGGTTGTAACTTTTTCTAGGGATGAAAAGTATTTTCTATTAATCTAGGTTATAAACTATAAATCAGCCAAGTTTCATCCAAATCCGTTGAGTAGCTTTTGCTTAAAAGAGTTACAAACAACCATCCCATATTTCTTTCACATTTATAAGATACTAGCTGTCCCCCGCGGTTTTACCCGCGTTCCCGTGGGATTTCACATGTATTATACATAAAAACCTTCATCTTCAATCACTCTATCTATTAAAAAAACCGCATTAAAATCCGTTGCGTAGTTTAAAGATTTAAGCATACATAGGGATATAGGGACAGAGAAAGCGACTTTGTTTTATACTATGGAGTGATGAAGTATGATTTCGCATCGATGTTCGAGGGGCATTAAGGTGAAGTTCCTGGCTTCAATTTACCTTTGGAAAGGCTCAATGACGTTTCATGGTTTATAAATAATTATCTGTAGCACGGGGTTGAAATTAAACTCAAGAGAAGATCAATACATTTACCACATTTTGATGTTACAACGAATGAAACATAAAACAACTTCAGCATATTATTTTTCATATCGAAATTTTGAGATTTGCAGATGAATGACCAACATTAATTTTAAATTCTGGGCCCAAATTTTTTGATCGATGAAAATTCAAATAACAATTGATAACAAGTTTATTTATTTTTTTAAGGTTTACGTATAAGGGTTCATAAGTATATATTTCGGAATTCTTCCAGCGAATATTATAAATGGAAAAGTTTGTGTGTACGGAATGGCTTGAATTTGATGTGTTTGTTTGGTATGGTGTATCCCGGGAAACCGTTCGATCCCTTGGGAACCCGGGCATAATTGGGGGCAAAAGCTAGTACAGAGTAGACTACAGAGTCAAGCAAGTAATTATGTCAAATAAACTACCTACGCTTAGAAATTTAAAGCATTAAATAATTCAAATAGCCGCCATCACTTCTGAGACGTATTACCCTGAAAAGTTAACAAACTCCTGAAAATTGTTAGACATTATTTTTTTTGTTCATTAATACCTTCTGCTGTAAGTACGCACATTTCGATAAACTCTGAATTCGTTTCCTTTCTTCCACTCCTAAAAAGATTGTAGGTATTGAATATTTGATAAAACGTTGAATAAGCGATTTATAAAGGCGCTTCTTAGAAACAAAGCGTGGACTTACGTAACGTTCATACCAAACACTTGCCAGGCAAAACCTAATTCTACCTAGCAACCGTACGTTAAGATACATTTATAAGCTAATAAGATATCCTTCACACACGCGATAATTTGCATCAAAGATTGCGGTACCGCTTATCTATTTCGCTCGATACATCATTACGGTTTCCGCAAAATGTATCACAAATCGATTTCCGATTTTAGCCAATGAGATGAGAAAATCGATGACCTTAGATGATTGCTAGATAGTGCAATGTTTTTTTTAGAACGTGGTTCATTTGTTTAATGATTTGTGTTACGTTTCCGATTATCGGGATGGATTTCATCGCGATTTAAGTGTGCGTGCGATTATGTTTTTATTATCTTGTGATTTGTATCTAAACGTTTCTAAATCTTGTTTCTCAACTGATACTACCGTAGTTCTATTGTATCGATTCATTGTGATAAAGTTGATATTCTTTGTAAGTTTGCGAGTTGCTAAGCGATTATATCGATGTTAACGTGTAACACGTAAATTCATTCCAGTTAGCTACTGACGTAATAGTCTTGCTGATGTCTGAACTTTGGTAATGAGGAAGCTGCTTCTCATAGTTAGTTAGTTAGTTTATTGCAAGCAATTAGTGAAATTTAAGACTTGAATTATTACGTCACTGGTTTCAATGTTGAATGAAAATTTTAGCTACGTAAGGAATACATGTCTGGTAATTGACTTTAGCACCCCGTGTAACACTAATGTAGTTGTTCAATAAATAAAAACCAAAGTTAGAATTAACGGGCGGCTCCACAAAGCATTTGACTGAACCCACGGGGGTCACCCTTCTATTTCCGTCAGGTCAACGCCTAGGGCGTTAACCATTTCCACACCATTTCCTTTCACGGGCCAATTTGATGCCAGAGGTAATTTTTTAAGGATTTTTGGCCTTATTAAATTTAAAATCCTTATAAGAGTTTGGACTTTTTAAACAGATTTACAATCATCTGATGGATTAAAATGTCTATAATCAAATGAAAACTAAAATACACAACTAGCACTATAGATGAAATAAGTTCAAACCGCTAAGTGGATACGGCAACATTATTAGAAGAGTAGGTTATTACTTAAGCATTTGCGCTAAAATAAAATGAAAACAAATTCCCTTTGCAATCCTCGTCTAATCTTCGAACCCTTACGCTCATACGGAGAACCCCTGCAGCCCGCCCACGGGCATTGGATCAACGCCAATTACGAGAACGATTTTCCTAGTTCCTACTCATTCGTCTGATTCTAAATTGATGGTTTTCGAGATTTGTAGCACAAATTACGATAAATTCTTTTCATTAGCAATTTTTAGAGAAGTTTCGGAAACATAGAATATTGGACCAATTAGATTGTTGGTTCAACTTTATGTCGTCGTATCATTCACATATGATTGGGGCGGTTCGCACTCGACTCTGCTTCGCTTCGAGTAAAATAAATAATAAATATCCCGGACATTCTTTACACACAGCCACCTGATCCTAAATAAAGCAGAGCTTGTACATTGAAAACCGGATAACTTATATACAACGTTTTTTTTAAACGCATACATTTAAAGATATTTACTTCCAGGCACAGAAAAAAAAAGACATGTTTATACAGACAAATGTCTTTCCTGGGTGGGAATCTCACGGGCGAGGCGGTAAAGTTCTCTAACCACGAAGCCAACTGGCCTTTCAAATTAATATTCGATCTCGATGGGTTGAATACGACATCTAACTTTACTAGCATTGGAATTCTTGTTGAAAACTACATCAATCCAACGACTTTGGATTGGGATCGAATATGAATTTTGGCCGGAAGAGAAGCCAGAATTTATCCGCTTATGACTATCTAGCTTCCGTCTCACAGTTTCACCAGAGTTCTAGAGGGATTACAAAATACCCTATATCCATCTGGAATAATATACTTTTAAACATTGAGAAAGTATTTTTGAAATAGGTGCAGCGGTTCTAGAGATTTTCTCCACGTTTAAACAAACATAAAAAATCCCCTCCTTCTCTTAATAATATAAGCATAGATAGCTATAAATAAGAACTTTGAAGTGCGACCGTTGAACCAATACCATGATTTAATTACTTCGCTGTTCATATATAATTGCCTTCTCACATTAATACTGTTAATACTGACGCCATTCTGAATTACCTGAGGTCCGACTTGATCAGATTGATTACTATCTGCATGAGATCAAGAGCCTCGTGATTGGGCTGTTTTTACTTCACTGGTAGGTAAAGGCAACTTAATAAACCTGTTATTTGTGTGAAAACAATTTATCAGTTCCAAATTCTATTATTGATTGGTTATCTCAAACGTAGATGAACTAGGCGCATTTAATTACTATTTTTTCGAACTTTTTAGACCAGAATACACAACCTTGTTACAGTATAAAATGAAACCATAACAATGGTAGACGGAATTCATAAAACAATTCAATCAGCGCAGAATTTTTGATGAATTGTGACGAACGATTGTCTGATACAATTTGTACGAGTTTTTGGATATCAAACTAGTTATAAAACATGGATACTATTGAAATGCTTGGGAATGCATATTGAAAGCTAATCCTCTTCAGTACCTAATTGAATGACTCAAGTTAACTAACTAGTACAATATAAACATTGTAGTCATATTGCATCGAAGGAAAATCCTTCAATCAACCTACAGCAAAAATATGTCAGGACAAGATTATTGCCATATACAAATTTATTTATATATAATGTGTTGCTAGCTGAAAAATAAAAACTGCGAAAACAACTCATAGAATTGGTGAAATGAAAATAATAAAAATAAATAAGGTACCTATATCATTAAAACGACAAGAAGAAAAAATCTGCAAAGACAGTTTTAATATTATTCAAACAGACATTTAAATAACACAACGCTACTCAAGGTAATTGAGTCAGAAAGTACGTTGGCGTTATAATAGCTACGGATGCAACGCATAATTCTTGTGAACATACAGTAGTTGTGCCAGATATTGCTGAGCAGTTACTAACACATTGGACATCGTTTACATAAGGAGATTGTGATCTTTGGTAAGTTATTAATAAACCGCCCTGTCAAAAGTAACTAAAATATTTTAAATTATTATAATTAAGATCTAAGCATTCAGATTTGTAGCCTCGTACATATAATCCCGAAATTTTTTGATTGTGAATTGATTATAGCTATAAAAAAACTGGTAAGATTTAAAAGAAAAACGTAAGGTGTGACAAATGAAATAGTAATAAAAAGCAATGGCTTCTCAAAAACCACAATCTCAAGTCCAAAGTTCGAATTACTATCACGTCATTATCGACTTAGTTCATCGTCTAGAGAATCCTCCACTCGCTGATTTATTATCCTGAACCTTATCTACACACAACAAAAACTTGGCGCTAAATCACATTAGTCGACAATCGACATCGGCGACTAGAAGAACCTGTCTGCTAGCACGATTCCTTAGTAGGTTAGTGAGAAAAAAAAAGTGCACTCAGAGGCCGTGACCGTCTCCGTGGCCGGTCCGCTAACGGTATATGAATTATACGATGCGACTAGCTTGTTAGACGCTATAATCGCCAGCCTTGATAAAGCACTTGAACGAAGATGAGCTAATTCATCGCATACGTATACAATCATCTACTTTGCCTATCAAATCAAAGCGATTATCGTATAGGCTAAGGATAAGGGTATCTTAAGATATTTTTAAATAATGATAAAACATACTGTGATAATACTTGACAAATTTAGAGTAGTAGAGCTCTTAGTGTAGAGTTCGTCCGGGGAAGTACTACCACCTTACCCATTTCCGCCGTGAAGCAGTAGTGCAATTGTAAAAATTAAAATATTAGATAAGCGTGCAATGAGTATCATTACCAGCAAAATCATTTTTATGCCAAAAAATCTAAAGATAGAATTACAAATTCAAAAATAAAGTTACAAATCTCCGCTATTCAAATAGACAAATTAAACACGTTCTCGTTGAGAAACAAATTGTTAGTGCCATAATAAATTTAGCCCACTTCCAAAATAGGATAGTGATTGTAGTCGAAAATAAACCAAAAGCGGCCTCACAGATGTTATATATATCGCTTTTAAAATTCGAGAAGCTCTAACGGATGTGGAGAAAACAGAACTTTCAGCGCCAAATATACTAGTGACGCACGTATTTTATACTGTTAATGTTAAAACAATACCAGATCACACTTTTTCCTCTAATTGGACCAAAATGAAAGAGATAATAAATATCCTGGGACATTCTTCACACACGGCCATCTGGTCCCAAACTAAGCAGAGCTTGTACTATGGAAACCAGATAACTGATATACTACATATAATACTTTTTTTTCTAAATACATACTTATATAGATATTTACACCCAGACACAGAACAAACAGACATGTTCATGCACACAAATGTTTGTCCTGGGTGGGAATCGAACCCGCGACCTTCGGTTTGGCAGTCAGAGCGCTAACCACCAAGCCAACTGGCCTGCTTGCTTAACTTCTCAATTCAATGAGATAATAATCAAAAAGACAGATTAATTGTTTGAAACATTACAGTGACAATTACAAAGCGGTAGGCCAAAAAAATTAGGAGAAACTGATGTCAAATTACATTAATACACGCAAAAGACAATATAGTGCGTAATACATTCAAGTATCCACAAGAGTTAAATAAATAACTCAGTAACGATATAAGTTAATTATAACTATTGAATACAACATTAGCTTATCTCTTGTTTAGCTGACGACAAGCTAAGTAACTAAACTTCGTATCCAGGCGACCCTGCAGCTATAACACGATACGGGTATCTTCATACAACGACATTCATGTGTTACATAGTCTCACAATTCCTCGTCGAGCAATAACAATCGTTGATATGTCGGCGCAGCGATATCCTCCCAATTTGGAACGGAAACGGAACACATGGCAACGATCTCGAGCAGAAATTAAGTATTGGTTCCTGTTGATTTTGCGATTACTGCAAATAGAAGTTGCTCTCTTTTTTTCCATGAACCATGTCATTTTATGACATCCTTTAATTAATGTTTTAGCTTCTTATCGTATTATGGGACGCGAGCGTTCAATCACTGTACAAAAATATGTAACGTGATTTTTTTTTTAATTCATCAGTGCATGTACGTACAGCTACTTTGAAAGCCATAAAATATTTTACGGCACTCACGTTTGATAACATCTCTGAAGAAACGATGTGATGTAACACACTTACTAAAAAACGATCTGCAATTTTTCATAGAAAGCTAAAATATGAAGATTTTTCGTGATCTCAGCACTTATGCTTTTCACGATGCGGCTGAAATGGTGACAAAATGGCGACATACCGTCTGCGCAGGAAATGCATGACATTTTTATAGATCACAATTCAGATGTATGCGGATTCTCACGTCGTGTAGGGTTGATTCATAAGAATAATTTAAGAATGTTCATTGATTTTATTGGTATTTACTATAGCACGTGGCTTTCACATACTCAAAAAATCCTTACCTCAAAAAAAATCCTCAATTTTCCACAAAACCTAACTAACATCCTTTCCACTTCCGGTTTTAACAAGCTTCAAATTATTAACCTTTAAATTTGTTTGTACCTTAATTGATTCAACGTATTAGGAAATTGACATTCAACACTTTTGTTCACACTCCGTAGCTAAAAAAGGTATTGTGATTATTACAATAGCAGTATTTCTCGAGCTTTTTACTAATAAATACTTTTTATACGACAAAAATATTTACCAACGCCTCGCTGATCATTGTCACTAGAGGCATATATATGCAAAATTCAATGTTTTTTATTCATTGGATTTTGCTACAACTGCTACTTGCATTTCCTTTATGTATTATCCTCTCCTAGACTTCAAAATAGACTGGATTTTGCTAAGTTAATGAATTATGCAAACAATCTGAAAAGCCAGCTGAAAGAGGGGACTTTGGTTCCGAATACAACGTTTATGATACGTGCGGTATAATAACGACCGAGATTGCGTCTACTGACGCCACTTCCATAACCGCAGTCAATATTATTGAAGGCAGGGATATATAAATACCAAAGAGTTGCTTCCTTTTAAAATAGTTCTCTTGAATGAAATTGTGTAAGGTTTGAAGAACCGATGAATTATACAAAGCAAATCATGTGTTTCTGTATCAGATATTGCAATGGACAGATTCGGTATTATTTATAAAAAGGATTCTACGATAAAAATATAAGGATTATGGCACTTTTCGATCTGGCCCTTTAAGATACAGGGCACGTTTAATCCACGTCACAGGCTCTGCGAGATTTATTGTCTCTCAACAAGGGTTCAAGAGTTATTGCCACTGGCAGACGACAACTTACGTGAAAAAGAATTAATGGTCGTCATTTGGTAAGCAGCAAAATACTTTTGGTATTAGTTATTTATTTATTTATAAGAGGAAGATCTACAGCTAATTTAACAAACTAGAACTTTTACATATGTAGATAACAGAAAGCCATTAACAGATCTTCACGGTTCGATAACAAGATAGTATTAAGTGTGAGTGAAATAACTGGTAAGGCAAAAGGTTATGTACAAGAGATATACAATTTAGAAGCTATGTTACAAGAGTTTTATGGAAACTACAAATTTGGTTTTTTTTTATGATCAATATAGTCGGATCGTCTGCTCTAATTGTTCTATTGACATTCATGAAGTGACAAGCTCGATGACAAACAATATAATTGACAGGATGATTCACACAAAGATGCGTACAATAAATTTTTATTTCAAGAGAAGTAATTTCAGTACCAGTTCCCCTCACAGAACAGCTATGGCTGTGTGTTCCGCTACATAAGCGCTAATACTATCATCGGACAACTGTCTTTTATAGTTCAGGTCGTTTAGCTGCCCCTTAGAATGGCATACCGACCGCCCCACAATTTATTGCAAGGGAGAATATTGTGGGGTTGATATTACTCGTGCATGCGACAACAGGACTGTGCTGTAAATAAAGGGATATTGGGAAAGTTGGGCCATTTATAGGACTATCGTATCCAACGTTTCAGCAATGCGGCACAGTTACCTTTTAATAAAAGCACGTATTGAGGCTCATAGCTCACCTGCTTATCTGTGCCAGTTTTTTTATGGGCGATTTTTTTTTATGAAAGGCACTAACTCTGTAGACCACATAAGGTCAAGATCGTAATATAACATACGACGTGAGAAATGGCAAATAAAGTTTGAAGTTAAGGTCAAACATAAATAAACTTGTGCATGATAAAATGTATTTACTTATCGCTTGGAACGAAAACCGTATTAAAGAATCAATATTACAGGCGGCATTACTTTCACCTGTCTCTGGCAGAGAGGAAATCCCTTTGGGTTCATATCGCTTTAGTAGGTCGCGCTAAGAACGTGCACTCTGGGATGTCTGCGAAAAGCGATATGGAAAGTTTAACGTTCCGTCGAAACGTGAAATCAGAAGATAATAAAAACACAGAGCGTTTTCTAATTTAAAATTACAAAAATCTGTAGATACAAAAGCACAACTTTGAGAATACATTTAAAAAAGGTTAAAATTTTGGTTGCTACCAGAAATAAATATAGAACCAGTACCTCGCCTAGTGGCAAAGATAAATGTTACGTGTAAAGATTTACAGCTCCAACATCAAGTGGTTCTAGGCAACCGGAAGATTTAACTCCACTTCCTTGCGCTACTGCACTCTGTGATAACGTTCACGAAACCTGTACTTACGTAATATATTCGAGCTTCACTGACGTGCGATCCGTTCAAGATTGCATGCCAAATAAAAAGATTATGAAAATCATAAAGCGTGTACTCTTACTTCGAAAGTAGATTTCATAAACAGACATTAAATTGATGACTAAGACAAAGATTATAACGCTGAAACATTTATTTTCTATCTTCATCAACGAGAATGTGAAAGATTATTATGATACTTTGAAGACTTACTTTCTATTGACAATACTCAATTCAGGCGCCAAAAGTACAATGTTTGCTTGGATTAACATCCGAGATAATGGTAACAGACCCGCATGTTCGTTCATGCCTACAAACCAAACTACGTCGATAAAGTCGAACGTCAAAGTCTAACTGCGCACAATTTTTGCGTCTCATCAGATTTACAAATTAGTACCTCTCGAACAAATAATACGAGGCTGACTTCTGTCCCACCAAAGTTGTCATGAAACTCTGATCTCTGTCAGTGGGTATTAGCCATTTTAACGTCGCATTTCCACGAAATAAGTTTATAGCAGCTGTCAACCGAAAATTATTTGCAGCACTAAGGGACTGAGGATAAATGGAAGTTATCAAAATGTTAAATACCCTAGCTAAGCCAAATTTAAATACACTATGTAATAAAAAAAAAATCACAAATTTTATGAGATGAATTGGAGCTGAACATCAAAAGTTTATACCTACAACGGGGTTTAGAAAATATCCTTCTCAAAATCTTGAACCACGTCATCAGAACATGGTACAGAAACTGCATTACGCTGATGTTTCCACATTAACAGTGTAATGGGAAGCCCAGATGTACGACGGCTACGTCGGGTTGCGTAATCATATTAGAGGAATTTATGTCACGACGCATGTAAACATTTTCAATAAACTTTATCAAAGGCCATGACGCCTCTGCGTTAAATATTAAGGTATGAAATTTGAAAATAAAACAAAAGACTCTTTTAGGGTTTGTAGAATAGAACAATAGTTCTCCGAATAGATTAGAAATGTTTACTCTTAAAACTTTTGTGCTGGTTGATTTGAATGACAGATTGGTTGAATCAATACGGATTTTAAAAGGATATGATGAGGAAGGAGTACAGTGTAAACTCTTTATAACGTTATCCTTTATAACGATAAACTCCCTATAACGTTGAAGTGAGCCCAAGTTGGTTGGTTTGTTCACTTTGTTTTGTTTTTTTTTGTTCACTCCATATAACGATAACTCTCTATAACGACAAAAAATGCTCAGTCCCTTGAGTTTCGTTATAAAGAGTTTACACTGTATTTAAAAACGGTGAGATCACAATATTATTAAAAAAAAAAAATAAGTCGTGCGAACACAGCCCATTGCCGTAGCAACCCCACTATTCATCGTCTCCCCTATTTCGAATACTATAAAATAATTCACATTTTTAATGATTGATGTAATGAGTCAAGCAAGTTCTATAACTGTGTCATTTTAAGTCGATAGGATTTGAAAAGCAGCCGTGATCGCAATAGTAAGCAGTGTTATTTTCTTTCACATATCCGTACAGAATCAAAACCTATGAAAGAATAATTTAAATGCTAAATATCAGTCAAAATTAAAAACAAATAGTTTTGTGAAACAGTTAATTTTAGTTCCATCATAGGTATCAAAACCACAATATAGCCCGACAGCCTGATAAAGTTAACCTTGCTTATTTTAAGTATGGCTGAAAGAGAGAGGATGAGGTAAATTCATAACAAAAACTTAGGTCATGGCTATTATCAGCTCGCCGTTCGTCGGCTTCGACTAAAAAGGTCTAAACTGCCAAAAGCAAGAAGATGAAATTAATGATTGAAACACTAGCAGCAGGCGCGAGGATACAATCAAGTTCCCGGTATCTTATGTTTCCCCGCAATATGAGGTTAGATAATGTATTAATCCGGAACATATTCCATTTGTGTGCCAAATTTCATTCAATTTCGCTCTGCCTTTACGGTAACAATTCACACTCTCACACAAACTTTGCCGATGATAATATTCTTCCACTTGGCCGAAGAAAGAATGTGAGAATTCTCAAGGAACTTGATATTGTTTCTAAACTACCATCAAATTTACATCCAATGAGACTTGGAGTACTTCAACCATATCCCTTATCGCATACGAAAGTTTTGGCAATCTGAAAAACTAAAGAGAATACGGTTCGACTTGTCAGACTAAAATCGCACGAGTCATGTGTTTCGAATATACAAAAGTTATGGATTACAACACAGCAACTCCGGTCAAAATTTTAATGGATATTACTAATGCAAAAACCCGTTAGTCACGCTATTATCACAATTTTCACATACAACTGTATCCGCTATGATAACCATACCCCTTGCGACAAACAAATAACTGTCGCCTACGCTATTCAAAAAATATTCAGATTACAGAGCATTATAAATATTTTTTAGCCTGACAACACAATAGCAGAGTTAATCATTGTACAATAATTCAAATTAAGTTATATGTTCTTTAAACGATGAATAAGAGCAATCGTTTCCATTTAAAAGTGGTTGTAAAATCTTAACATGTAAAGTAAATTTCGATTCAGAACTATAGTTCGTAGGGCATATGCTTCCGAATAGAGGACGAAAGCAATAGATGAACGCAGTATTTACTATTGTCTATTGTAAAAGTACCCATATCAGACGCAACAAACATCAGTTCTCAGACATGCGAAAACAAAATCACATTAGTCATTGACATTCCCGGGCACCCTCTAGTTAGGGGTTAGATTGTCGTCAAATGTGATGTATATTGATTCCTTCGCGAATTCGTGTCGGGGCGATACCGCAGATCGCTTTGGCCCACCGCAAACGCCTACTATCTCGAAGCCCAGATTCAACGCTTCCAATTTCTGTTTCCGAGGGAACCATCTAACCACAACTATCAATAAATTGCGCAATTTTTCTACACCATTGAAATTCTAACATAATAATTTTTAAGGTCATCAGGTTTTTATTGGCTCAGACAAAATTAGATATCACATGGTTTCTGTTGTTATCGAATAGACATTTTAAAAGAATAAACAAGAACTTGCAATAATGATATTATCAGGTCCTTCAACTTGACATACTTTATTTTATTGTTATGAATCACAACTGAATGTATTTTTACAATGTTGCCAGCTTGCCAATAATATCAACGCCTATCTTGGACTTTTATCAACGATTCAGTAAAAGATTAAGATAACATCAATGTTGACGACTAAAGTTTATAAATAATAAAATCCTGGAACGTCCACGGCCATCTGATCCCTAACTAAGCAGAGCCTGTACTATGGATATCAGTTAACTGATATACTACATATATCTTCAACTATTTTTTCTGAATACATACATATTTAGATACAGACATACACATACCAGACACAGAACAAACAGACACGTGTCTAACACTCAAAAATTTGTCCTTGATGGGTAGTGAGGATCTATAACCACAAAGCCAAAGTGGCCAAGCTTCCCGTCAAAGTGATATTGTTACGGAATAATGCACACAGATACGGCTAAAGACAATAATTTTATATCGTGATCATCATCACACTTGGCCTAATACATACCACGACGCGACTGCTCAAGGCTCACCGTTCACTGACAGAATTTAAAAAGCAATCTTGAGCACTTATAACTACCGTTTCTACTAAGTAGGTATTCTCGCTTTATTTCACTCTTGTCGGTTTGCCAGATCGATGCGCAATTTGACTAGCTACATATGTAACTAGCTTCTATAATACATTTTCTCTACAATAAATTAGGTAATTTAGAGGTGTTATAGACTTCACTAAAGACGATCACGTGTACAATATCGTACATTACAAAGTATTTATAATTAAACAACATCAAACGTGAGAATGAGGTCACTAATTTCTGTTGAATTGTCTGATACTCAGTAATCGCATATGTAATTTATGTAAGTACTAGCTGTCCCCCGCGGTTTACTCGCGTTCTTGAGGGATGTAACATTTTCCCGGCACAAAAATACCTCCAAGAATATGTTTACAAGGTTTCATGATCGGTTGAGTAGTTTTCGCGTGAAAGCGTAACAATCAAACATACATTTACAATATTAGTAGGGATATTCTAGCTATCCCCCGCGGTTTTACCCGCGTTCCCGAGGGATGTCAAAGTTTACCGGGACGAAAACCCTATATGTTATTCCAGGATATGCTCTATCTACGTGCCAAGTTTCATCAAAATCTGATTAGTATTTATTGCATGAAAGAGAAACAAACATCCATACATCCCCACAAACTTTAGCATTTATAATATACGTAGTATGTAGTATATATACTATACTATACGTACCTATAACATTTGTATATACACTTAATATCTTAAATCTCGACATAATATTATTACATAGCTATAAAATACAATAATCCGATTTCATCATTAACAACATGTGCCAAGCCAATCACCTTTAAAAACCAATATAAATAATAAAAAACAACAAAGATTATATATGTATTACCATTACTCATTATTGTCAATCGATCAATACCACGTGATGATAAGATTGTCATTGGGATTGATATATCGGGACGTACTCCATGGGAATTAAAGATTTACCTGTCCACAGAACAGTAAAACGAGGTACCAACTGTGCCAATATCATTATAACGTGACAGACAATTTAAAGTACAGTCAAGTAATGAAGATGAACGCAGAATTCCTACCATCCAAAAAAATTTATTACCTTAACTGTACCTACAGTTAATAAATGTTAAATTATTTGGGTAATTACATCAGCATTTGAAATTCAATAATGCAATATTACAACTACATCACATGTGGGGTTAACAAACTTTACTGTGAGCGTCCCCCGAAGCTCGGATGTAAACATCACTTGTTCAACAAGCAGGGTTGACTATCCACAGATTATTTTTAGCATTAATAAATCCACACTTATGTCGCGTTAGCGGCCAGTATTATTTCTGGGTGCAATGAGTGTGCCCCTAAGTGAACACGTTATTGTTATTGTTCCAGTAATGGAAGAGAGTGATATGTTTGATGACAAATTGGCGCCACAACCGTAGTAGCCTAGTTAGGTGGTATCTGATTTGTAATTGAACCTTAGTCGAGTTTAGCTTAAGAAATTTGATGCAGTATTTCGATCTGATATTGCAAAACTAATAGTGTAAAAACTATGTAAGTATAAAATAAAAAAAACGTCCCGGGAATTACGTTCCTGTGTATATTTATAATAGGTATCATCAAATACAGAAACTGGCAATAAATAACAGAAACTAGTTTATATAGCATATAGTCAAAGACTAAAGAGGGTAAAAGGTAACTTTTTTTGCATCATTGTTAATGTTACCGTTTAATGTGTACCTGTCTGTATTTCTTGTGGAATCCCAGGCAAACCACACAAGAAACAACATAATCTCGCACACAACAAGTAAGAACACCCCTTAATACCCAAGTTAAACAGAGTTCTTGTAAGAAAATCCTTTGCCCTAGACACTACTTACAATTAATTCTATAATGTCTTTGCAAACGATGCGCCATGTTAAAAATCTGTAAACTGAACAAATAACAAGGAGACAAAAGGCAACACGGACTCCGCAAACTTCCTTTGAAACTAAATGGAGCTATTATAAAATGACAACCTTATTAGTCAAACAAGCGAACAGTACGGCTGAAAGGGCAGATAGCGTTGTGCCGGTGACAGGCTGTCGTCCGTCGGCCGGCGTCACACGATACCTCGTCACTTCATTAACTCTAGATGACCTGTCGTTGTACGCAGACGTGCCGACGTGCTGTGGAATGCCATGCCAACAGTGGTTAGGGTTGCCACTGCTAATGAAACGCGTCGGTTGTCGAGCAGCCAATAAACGTCATCAAAGATTAAATGTTTTACTACAGGAAATTTAAGGGTTGTTGCCAATTTTTTCGTGGTATTTACTGTAGTCGTTACATCAAAGCCAGACGAAGCAAATCATTGGCAGTTTACAGGTGATCTTAAATGACCGATATCTCTAATGTCTCCTGAATTTAGAGATACTGCGAATGTGAATCGAGTAGATAATTCCGCAAACATTGTAAAGATGCCAAAGGTACAAGAGAGTAAAAGCTTATTTAATGACATCTAATTGACACGAAGTGAATAAGTTACGTAATCAGTAAGAAGGTAGGAAGATATTCACGTCGTTAAATTTAGTTATGAACTAGTCATTTGATATTTTACTACTCTCAAATGAAACAACTACAACTTTGCACAATTTCAAAATGTTAACGTTTAACTAGTTTCACCACTTTCCATTGGAGAAATCCTAGAAATCTTTATGAGTGCCATTCATTAGTACTGACGACAGTTAATCAAAATCAATCAATCATCAAAACATATGTTAGACAATGCACAGCCCTTAACATTGTTGTCATTAATGCTTTGTGTTGTAAATGGTGTTCTAATAGTTAGACAGTTCAATCAAAGACGGTTAACAGACTAATTACTATGCGACAACGATCTGACGCATTGAATTCAGAGATCACAGCACAGATACACTGTGACAATAGTAATTGCGGAGAAATTGCATGAAAGGGATGCTTAGATGGCGTACCGATACGGATATGGCGATTGTATTATTTGCAAGGCTTTTCCTTCTGTACAACAATAGATAAGAAAACAAGATAATAAAATGTGACTTGCATTTACTTGTTATATTTGTTTAGGATAACACCGAAGTCAAGAAGGATTATATTGAAATAGAGGCTATAGGATAAGAGCTAATTACGATCTTATTTTTAATGCATACTCCGTGCAGCAAATAACTCAATCTTATCAAAGTTGTAGTTGGATATTGTTGTAAGTATCAAATATACGACTATACGCTCTTGTCTCAACAAAATATAGTTCGGGGTAGTAATATATGCCATAAGAGCGCTTTGAGATATCTATCAAGCGGGGACAGCGGTGCTTCGTCTAACCTATCATATTACATTCAAAGGGAAACCACAAGTTGTAAAGCAAAACAGTTATCTGCACACGCTACGAGAATATATTAGTTTCAACCTCTTGTTCTGTATAAGGACAATTGCCTGCAGCTGATATCCCGGAAGGGACGGCGGTACACCTTTGGCTATCTAAAATTCAAGTAGACATTGTGTTGAATACAATTTACAGAATAATAATTTGGTTTGAATATTATTTTAGGAGATTTTTTAGAGTAGTAGAGCTCTTAGTGCAGAGTTCGTCCGGGGAAGTAAGGTGGTAGACCTTACCCGTTTCCGCCGTGAAGCAGTAGTGCAATTGTATTACTGTGTTTCGGTTAGAAAGGTAAGGGGGCCGGTGAAATTACAGGCACATGAGACTTAACAACTTCACGTCTCAGGGTCGACAACGCATTGGCGATGCCCCTAGTGTTGCAAATGGCCATAGGCGGCGGTGACCACTTACCATCAGGTGGACCGTCCGCTAGTTTGTCGGCCCACGTGGTATAATAAAAAAAATGAAATTGTGGAAACGAGGATTAATTTCAGTTAAAAAATTAAAGAAATTAGAGTAAAAGTGAAAACTGCAGTGACTAAATGATACTTAACAAGGTTCTTAAGGGTGCTAACACATTTCATACTTACGTAGGTCCAATTCTAAATACAAAATATATTAAAAAGAGCAGATTTTTGTTGGTTATGAGTTGATATTCGTATGCGATTCAAGTGTTCTATTCCCTGGGACAATAATACGGATTACCGATGTATGCCGACCGTGTGCGGACGGTCTATAAAACATTGAGCTACAGAAAACCAGTCCGTAAATTAACTCTTTAGTACATCATACCAAAATATAAACAGCCCATAACAACAATTTGCTATTACCGTAAAACAAACATCTATTGGCATTATCTATAAACTGGCAGCAATATCAAAATATTCTAGTACAATAATAGCGCGTTGACCCAACACAATCGAGGTTGTCATGTCATATACACGCTAGAAACAAGTTGAACACAGCTCGGACAACTGTTACCGCTGGTACGATGAATACTAATTGGATTACTGGACTGTACTAACACCGGCTACAACAGCACTTGCTCGTTAATCGTATTTTTTGGGTATTATATTTGAAGTGATTTGAGAATTGTTTGCTAAGGAGATTAAGAAAATGATAATTGAATTAATCAAAATGTACCAACCAATGCACGCAATGGAAGGTCGAAGAGATTTAGACTTCACATGAAACATTAATATAAAATCATTATTCACACTGACACAGTGCTTCAGTTCGCATTAATATTCAATTTCGAACGCAGGCCAACAAAACAATATTCTCAACCGAACACAGAATCACAAGAGGTCGATAAATTTCAATAACTATTCAAGTTTGATTTGAGCACGTAGAATCCTCGTGCTGAAGTTGGACCCAAGATGGCTTTAACTATTCATGTTAGAGAGCAAATCGATGTCCTATACTCGTCAGACCGTAATACTGTGACTGAGAACATCCACCGACAAGCTTTCAAAACTAAGTATGATGGCTCTAGAAAAATACACATTGGATTGAAGTTCTATTAAGATCAATACTTTCGAAAAGACAAATGACGTCTTGAATTATTTAAACGGATTTATATTTTGTTTTTTAGTATCGTGTAGCACCGAAACGATGCTAAGATGCCACCAAGACTTAGGCACTTGTAACTTTTGGCAGCACACCGTGGCCGTAAGTGATCAATGTAGCACAATCCATTCCTTGGTAAAAAGTGATGTGTTCAGGTAACCCGGAGAAAGTATAGGTAGACAAAATAGTCGATTACTTACATCAACAAGACACCGCCGACACAGCGAAACCATTCCACACTGTTGGATAATTTCAACAATCCTATCACAGTGGTTGCTTATCTAACTGCACGCACACATAACCTGCAACAATGGACACAATGTTTAATAAACATGAATTATAGAAATACGTGTCATAAATTAATGCATTTTAACGTTTCTTTGTAGGATTCGTCGCTAAACGCTCCAATAAATTTTACATAATGGAGTACCAGAAAATAAGCTATGTTAAAGTTATCGAGAAAAACATTTCTGTTAAAAATTGTTGATATAAAGTAAAATCGTTATCAAAGGTAGAAAACAAATCATAAGTAGGTACCTACGTAGATTCTAATGAAATCCCAATTATAAACTTCGAAGAGCAATCCATGGCAATAAATTTTAAGAAGTTTGGGAATTGGATTTCTTTGAAATATTTAGCTATCGAAACAGGAAAAATTCCAGTCTTCCGTGAATTATTGATTAATTACATAGAATGAATTATTGAGATTTCGTATTAATTCTTGACTGATTTCAAAGAGGATTTTAAAGGTAAGGAACATTTTTGATATGATACCGTTTTTGACTCAATTCTCAAGAAACCTTTATGATTTTTTATCAAAGGAAGATTTATAATATAAATGATGGTGCTCAAGATGAAAGTAACAACAAAGCTAAAATATGCTCGTATCCTATACCACAACGAACCAACGAACATCATATCGCGATATCGGCAAGTCTTTTAAATTTTCTAAAATATTTTCGCATACATGTCACAACTTCTTGTTATTAATCTGTGATATTATATACATTTCACAATTATAAAAATAAATACTGTATATATTTTCAGGCTAACTAAAACAATATTACTTCTTCTAGGGCAAGAAACAACATTACATTACGTAGAGCGCCATGTTGTAGTGTAAGGTATTAGAGATTTAATATAATCAATAAAGTAACCTAATTTTTCGTAGCGTGAACAAATCCATTTAAATATACATATTTTAAGGAACAGGGCAACCACCAAACTAAATATAGAACTTTCCCACGTTTCATGTTTTCGTGTCATTGATCCTTTCAAAGATCCATGAACTCTTTTAATCAATAGTTCCATTACTACTTTTACCGCTATTGTTGATGAAATATCTCTTTAGCAATGTGTTGAAGCATCACATTCGTTCGTACACAACGATTGTTTGGAAAATAAGACTTATGAAATCATCAAAGAGAAACTAACAGAATTCAGATAAACACGATAACATTCTTTCAAAATCTTCAAGAATAGCTTTCGCACGATAAAATTTTGGTCTCAATTAAGCAATATGAGACGAGATTCATCTCCGGTTATGAAGTCTTATTAAAATTTGTACCGGGTTCATTGCAAAAGTTAAATTGAATCCTTGTTATTTGATCTTATAGCCGATATTAAGATTTTAACTCTGAACAAAACAATTTACTTATTGTTGTTTAGGAGGAGGAATAATAACTTAAATCTCTTTTGTTTTGTCACAAACCAAGATCTCCGCCCCACAAAAGTTGTTTGACAAATGTTTGTGGTGCAGAGAACAATTTACGACGCGATTCGACTTTAAAATCTTCCTGTTATGTTATCTCTAATCCTAAATGCTCTGTTTTGTTTACTATGATAAATTATTATCTGAAGAACTTGATTTAAGATAACCAAGTATCTTGTTTATATGTAAGTATGTAAACGCTTTTCTAGTCGAGTGGGCAATGCGTTCCAAGAATATTAAATAGCTTCCTGCCTACGTATGGGCAAAGAATATTGTATTCTCGAAGAAAATACCCACACGCAGTCTCACAATATCAGAAATAAATCCGTTAGAAAAGACTACCTTTGATCCAAAAGCCAATTTCCCAACAACACTAGCACTGCACTTTCCAAAATAAATTAAGCACACGGAATTGATTCACTTTAATTTAATTAAAACCTCACCACTTGAACAAAAAAAAAATCACATAACCGCGAAACTAAACAAAATTAAATTCCTCAGAACCAAACGTTATGCAGTGTCCCCTCTCCGATTGGCACTGTTCTGTGAACGTTCGTAATCTGACTGCGCGAGAGCACGCGAGGCTTCCGTCCGTCCATAACACCCACCACAACGCTACTGAACCAAGCCACAGGCAATAGGCGAACGCAAAAATAAACCCAGTTATTCGGTGTAGTAAAATCCCTAAAACTTCGCAAATTAAGTTTTTATTGCCATTAGGTTCTTGAGGAACAGTTGGGTTTCTTCAGTGTTCATGAATCAAACTAACTCTACGTTGACTGATAGGTTAATTGATTTTCATTAAAGTTTATAAATTGATGTTTTTGTTTATTTCGCGCCGATTCATCAATTTAAGTTAGTCCTAGTTTTTGCTTTGGTTTCGATTAAGAAATTTAAAAGGGAAATCGAAAACCTAGTAAGAACTAAGACTTTTCAGTGAAGTTTCCTGATTTTAGAAATAGATACATTTTGTCTAGAATTTAAATTTCTTGACGACTTGATTTTTTAAATAAGTTTTAGATTGGAAACACCAGCTCACCTCTTACAACTTACATCGCATTCCGTGGATCGGTTGCCATCCGCCGCAATAATAACGTCGCGCATGACAAACGAAACCCTGCGCGCACGCACATATCAAAACTCGACAATGATACGCTCATCGCACATGGATTTAGATTATTTCTCGACTACCATCTATTATTGTAATAAATCTGGGATTGAACATTGGGCGTACGTTACTGTAAGCAAGCATCTGTTAGGTACTAAAACTAGACTAAACAGTAGTGAGCACGTGGTCCGAGCGTGACTAATCAACAGTTGCATATATTTGTTAAAAAAATACAGTATAATGGAAATTCTTATCAGTGTACGATTTATTAATCAGTATATTTCCTATTTATTTAAACTCATTTCAAAAATAATAAATAATTTGGTTGGAATATTAAAAATGACAACTGCAAACAGTTTACATAACTTTGACCTAGAAAATATAGCGTTATCAGCGTTAACAAAGAACAGCTGATAAACCTAAGTATACAACAATCTGTTTCTGAGTTTGTAAGGAGGAGATTGATAGGGTTGCATTAATTACCTAATACATTTTGCTTTCGTAAAATGAATTATGTTTAATTTTTTATTTGGTTTAGAACTTACAATAGTGTAGTGTAGAAATGGGGACATCCATTAATTACGTGAGTTGAATTTGGCGATTTTTCGACCCCCCCACTCCCCTTGGTGCGATGTTACGAGATTTTGCTCGACTCCCTCTCCCCACCCCTAATCTCACGTGAGATTTGATATTATCATAAGTATACGATTTAGATGTGAAAAAATATTAATACTACATATAACCCTCTTCTAGCAATTTTACAGATTCTTGCTAATAAGAAAATTTCGTGATATTTGCCGAAACACTCCTCCACGTGAGATTCGGCTTGACCCCTCCCACCCTTAAATGCCTCACGTAATTAATTGACGGCCCCAATGAATAAACAGACATTAAAGCAAAAAACTACTAAATACAACTAAAAATAACTATAATAATATCAACACCTAAATACAGTATTTAGTATTTAGGTGTATTCAAATGATATATGAAAAAAATTACTGAAGCATTTCATAGCTGCTCTGTTTTGGGCACAGCCCTAATTTAAGCTACCTAGTTTGGTAAGTCTTTTGTTATCACTTCTGACCTCTTAATTAGAATAATGTTACTGCTTAGTTACATACAATGATTTGATAAAATGTGACATTTGAGGATAGAAATTGAAATTTATATTATTCACTGTATGATTTATAGTTTTTAAATCTGGCACAAGGAAGTATTCTATACCAATAGGTATATGTAGTGTAATTTATGTAAATAACATAATTATTTTTGGTTTGAACTACCATAAATAAGGAGCTATGTCAAATGTGAAAAAAATGAAGTTTATAAGAAAATACAAGTATTGTTTGTAAATCATTTTCTGGGTTAAAAATAAAAAGAGCACTCATTATTGTAACTAGTTAAAATACTAGAAAATTTCAAGATATCTGGGTATGACCAATTAAATAAACATATATTTTTTACTACTTTTTTTTACATTCTGCCCATTTAAATGATGTAAAATCCAAATTCTAGGGAGTTGTTTAATGACTAATGTATAAAGATTACTACCTATTAATAATATCTTCTTTATTAGCATTGAATTGATTTGCACAAAATTACAACCATTTTAACAAAACTTTTCCACATGTACCACTGACTATTGTCTTGAAAGGATTGATCTCTTGACTTGACGTAATAGTCAGAGTACTTACATTTAAGAAAAATTAGGACAGCATTACACACATGTGAACTTGAGCCAGACTAATTGGTAGCAATTGTCACTACATTGACCCCAAGCAATGTAAAGTATTTAACACAATTCCAGTATTGAATACTGATTTTGTTTGGACAGGCATATTCTCCATGTTATTGGCATATTTTTATAAGCCTTGGACAACTTTATATTTTTAATACATATACAATAAACAACTCAACATGTAGCTACTCAGTGATTAGCCGTAGTCTTGATACAAGAATTTGTTGAAATATAATAACAGCTGGTTCTCTTCTTTTGTTGTATTATACAGTCTGTCCAATATAAGAAGACCTATGCTGTTTAACAATGATATAGAATAATGAACCTTATGACATCATAATAAAGTTCATTTACACCATAAAATTGACCATATAATCATTAAATGAACTTTATTTCCAATAGATAAAACTTTGAGTAAGTTAATTTATTGATGTAATTCTTAAACCTCAAATATGTAATATAAGAAGTTCTATATAACAGACATACTTTACCTAATAAACAAGGAATTACCAGACTGGGTTAACCTTGTGGTAGATTAGTTTTATTACCTTAGGTAGACATTTAATTAAAACAAAAAAAACTTTACAGAGAATATGTATTTTATATTCTAATATGTACATCACAATAATAACTTAAAAAACTTAGAATTTAGATACTTCTAATCACAAAGGGTAATCAATTATGATTCAAATAAGATTCGATTTAGTGTTGTAGTTCTAGAGAGTGTAATCATAACAAATATGAAATATGTGTTTGGAATTTTGTTGAATTGAAATGTAATATTGAAATTGATCATTAGTCATGGTGGGAAATTTTATAATGAATACTATGACATCATGCTCTTCATTACATAGTTTATATACTTACATACCTATAAATAACCTCAGAAATTGTGATCTACCTGAAAATAACCAGTTACATTAAACTAATTTAACCAACTAGAATGGAAAAAAACATAAAATTTCTAAGAAGTTTTTATATAAATAATTATAAAATCACTAATGAAGATACTTATATAAAACTTAATAGGAAATGTTAAAACTATCAACATTTATAAACCATTATGAATCACTGGCTATAATATTTGTTAGCTGGTTGTAGGTATACCTACTCATGATAATTTCCAACAAGGTTAGGTTATTAAATAAAATGTAAGTTTACGGTTATACATAAAGGCGGTAATTTAATAATGCGTAACTAAAAGATACAGCCGTGGATGTCACGTTTGTCTAAAGGTGGAGCCGAAAGTCGCTTAGCTTGTCGATGGCGGTCAAATAACGGCAGACCGCGGACGGACTTGACGACCATACATTACATATAATTTATATGAAATAGAGAAAATGCAAGCTGACAATTACAAATCAGAAAAGAATTATGATAAACTTACCACATGACAACGTTAGATTGCATCAATAAAGACATTCACTCAACACAAAACACTCCACAATCCACATCCACGAAACACGATTGGTTTGTCAATGAATTGACAGTAGCAGGCAGAACAGTCAAACAGACAGATAGACAAACCACCCGAACACTAGCGCCACGTGTTTGAAATAAAACTTAAGTTTTTTGAATTGATGTGCGTGAAGTCATTCGATGTTTGCAAGGGTACCAACATGCAGTTAATAAACTAATTCGGATACCTGTACAAATATTGTTATGAGTTAAAACTATTGTCTTACACTTTATTGCAACTTATAGTTAATTTAAACAATGCCTTGAATATAATCTGCGTAAAATTCGCATACTTAATGCTTTACCATTTTTTATTTTATTTATGGCAGTCTTGAATTTTGATTAACATTTTGTGTGTATCCGAAATTCTTGTTGTTGAATAAATCGACTAAGTATAAAGTCAGGTTACTGTCCCAATCTTGCATCTAATATTAAATAGTCTAATTTTAAGTTTTATTGAATGAATTATTTAGTTATGATTTACTAGAAAAAGATCAATACAATTGGGTCAGTTAAGTAAAGTGAAGGAAAATGAACGAATGTGAAATTTGTTAATGCATGAATAACGACAGCAATTTTTTTTACAAACTGAATTTATGATCATGATTTGATTAAATATAACAAGACACTGGCTAAGATAAGTTCAAATGGCATTGAATGATTGCCATACTAAAACCCTTTTATCGATGAAGAAAAAATGGCATGACAGCTCTCTGTTTTGATTCTGAAAATAAGTGAAATTTAATTCAAAATATTTTTACAATGTTTCGTCGGGAATGTTTTACAATTACAAATTCTGCGAGAAAATTACTTTTTAAGAAAATTTCAGCCAACAGAACTATTTATGTACCGTGTTTATGTCGTAATAAAAATTTTCAGTCGTTTAGGTTAGGTGCATTATTTTATTCAAATTAAAAAATGAAATTGATAAATAATTTTATAAATATGCTACGCTTTTTACTACGTTTGCTTACGCTGATTCATTTATTATTTTCAGGTTTTTCGTTACAAGTTCAGTCGTTATGAAATATCCTGAAAAAGTTGTTAACAAAAAATATATGCGAAATCCCTCTGGACTATCAAAGGAGCAAATAGGAAATCCTTCTTCAATAAGTTCTGAAGAATTACTTGAAAAGCTTATAGCAAATCTCTCGTCAGATATTCATCAGAAAAACAGAGTGTACAAAAATGACCTGATGAGGGTTATACAAAAAGTAAAAGAATTGAACTTTTCCTCTAAAAAGCAGGGCTTGTTGTTAATCCGTTGCTGTACTGAGTTACTACCTGATGAATCCACATTAACTAGAATGAATGTTGTTGAAGAAGTGTGGAATACATTGAAGTAAGTAATAAATGAACCATTCATACTTTTCATGGCATTTAATAAAATCTGAAATAATTATATGTATAAACAACTTTCCTGTTTTAAATATAAAGATGAGAAATTACTCTTCATATTGAGACTGTGGGAGATTTATCTTAACCTGTGCGCATTACAAATGAGTTTTTGTAATAGCTGAGTTGTAAACAAATTAAAGAAGAGAATGAATAAATGAGTCATGAATTCAGATATTATTCGAAAAACTCTCTTAATTAGGTATATTTTTATCTTCATGACTGCATATAACATGTATTTTATAATCATCTAGATCTCACACAGAATTTAACGTGGAACACTACAATGAACTCTTGAGAGTTTATATAGCCAACAACAGGACCCTCACTGTCAGTACCTTCATTAGCCAGATGGCACCCGTTAAACCTACCATCACCACATATGAGTTGATATTGAGAGCACTTGGAGAGGTTTGTACTGCTTTTATCATACTTTTATATATAATTTTATAGGTAGGTTAAGTACTAGGGTGCTATCTGTTTCAGCCATGAGTTGCTATCCAACTAAGGATTTTGTTATTCACAAGCATACATAGAATAACTTATTAAAAGTTAAGTTTCATTGCTCTCGGATAAATAGTATAGGAAGCCATACCCACAAACATACAAACAATTTTTATGTATATAGATAGAAAGTTTTACTATTTTGAAATGAAAATGAAATGAAAATATTTTTATTCAAATAGGCCTTTACAAGCACTTATGAATAGTCTGACTCTAATACCGGTTTGGAAGGTTGTTTTTTACTGAGAAGAGCCGGCAATAACTCAGCAATTACTCTTAAAAAAAAACAAACTTAGATTTATTACATAAAGTATTATTTAGTCTCATTGACAATACCTGTGTGTTATGGCAATATTGCAGAATTATTTAACGATAATATAATAATATAAATATCTAATGAAAAAAAAATTCAAACAAACTAAAGCCGACCAGCCCCCACAAGCAGCACTGTTCACAAGTATGACGCATGTGGCAGCAATCGCCCTCCTCGCCATATTGTAGGGAAGTGAGCGACCCGCCACACGACGCCGCCACAAGCAAAGGCATTAAAGCGAGCATGACTAAGTTTGATGCACATAAAAAAAGAATTTATGAATTTTAGAATACACACAAAGTGTTATCACTGTGACCATAACATGTTCAAAGTTATAGATAAATTTACATTGCATTCAAATAAAAAATAAATCATCATCTATTGGATGCAATAGAAGGCCTAAATATATAATGTTGTAAGTATACCAGATCCAGAAAGAAATTAGCACCCATAAATTATAATATCAAACTACGTGACCCATTCAGGGGGGGAGGGAGGCCTTCAGAATACCACGCTTAGCCACAGGGGAGTCATGTAGTCAATAACCTCTATGGAAATCTCACGCCTTTTAGCTTTATTCATTTTAAGCATATTTTTTTGTTATTCTTATTGCGAAAAATTGTTGAAAGCTGTATTTATAAATTACTATGTACAAATTAGTTGTGGCATATACTACGCGTGGTCACCAGGGGGGGAGGGTAAAAATTGTAAAAGAATGGGTCACATAGTATGGGTACGTTCCCTAAAGAATGTTTTAACTTTAGGGTGGGATATCCTGGTTTATTTTGTAACTTCAAAATAAAAAAATATATTTCTACTCTTTGTGGTCATCTTTTCTTAATTGAATTTTTACTTACTTATTTCAGGCAGGTGATCTAAATCAAGCTACAGAAGTGATATCCAATATGAAGTCACAAGGTCTTCCAGCTACTGAGAGTATATTCAACTCACTTATCATCTGTCAAGGCAAAGCTGGGTATGGTATTTGAATATAATAGATATTGTTATTTTTAAAAGATAATTTAGACGTTTTCAAAGGATAAACAACTGTATTCAGTTGCATTTAAGTTCTGATTCCTCTGCAGGAATCTACAAAACATTCAAGAAGTCCTTACAATGATGAAGAGTTTGAAAATAGATGCAACTGTAGACACTTACACTGCAATATCTCGAGCGCTAGCATGGAACAAAAAAAGTGAAGCTGTTATTGAAGAAATGGCTAATGCACAGAGGAATGGGATCCAGTTCAATGAAACTCATATCATGGATATTGTGAAAATGCTGGCAGTGGCTGGCACTTATGGTGTTATACCTAAGGTTTGTTGTCTTATTATATTGAGATTTTGGCCCTGGGGTTTCAACTGTATCCTAGGGAAACCTACCACTTACTTATTATAATGCATGTTAATCGTTAATTATATGCCATATCATTACTAATATTTTATAGAAATATGAGAAAGAACTCACTCTGAGTGATAAAAAGTTCGTTAATTTTTTGAAAGGTACACTATTCCGGTTTACTGAGCTCTCTCGAATTTTTGAAATGTTGAACCATTTAATTATAGATTGATGGTTCGACGAGCGAGCAGTGCAAGACAACAGTCATTTGCGCCGTCGATGTAATACAAAATTGAATGTAACATTCCAAGAGCATTCGTGTTACCGCAGGACGGAAAGCTAGTGCCATAATAATTTGATTTTTAGACCGTATATTGTATACTACATCTTCATTTCAGGTTCTCAGTTTCCTTCCTGAAGATATTCTTCAAACTCCATCAATATCTCCATACATGCAAAGTGTGTCGACATTGTTAGTTTTTCAAAACCATCCCTTAGTTGCATTGGAGATCTACAAATGTCTACCATTGCCGTCATTTGGACCTAAAGATGACCAAGGATTGCATGGTAGGAGTTTAGTCAGAGATTGTGTTAAGGCTTCCATGGTAAGCACATATACATATATTCAATTATTTTTTTTCTACCAATCATCACTACTTTTATAAGTAACCAAAAAGTAAAATTGGGACTAAGTTAAACTCATAACTGGCATGACCAGGATTCACCAATTGCACAGTTACATTTTTATTAGACGAATCATAATAGGTTGGGGAAAAAGTTCCTTCGCATTTTTTAAGAAAATTATAAACATTTTTAATATAGTTTATTTACATTTAACTAAAGTACATATGTAGGTACCATTTTGTTCGATAACTTTTTGCCATCTTGTAGGTAGGGACATGATCCCATTGCTATAGAAATTTTGGGACTTCTGATCAAAATACTGCGACAAGTGGTTTTGACAGTCCTCTCGTGATGTTAACCTGACACTGCCTAAAGAATTCTGAAGAGACCGAAACAGGTGGAAATCTGAAGGTGCAAGGTCAGGACTATACGGCGGATGCATTAATACCTCCCTGCCAAACTCTCTTAATTTTTGCTGAGTGGCTAAAGATGTGTGAGGTCTAGCGTTATCATGATGAAAAACCACACCCCTTCTGTTGATTAATTCCTGCCGCTTTCTCTCAACTTCTTGCTTTAATCTCATCAGTTGTTCGCAGTAGAGTTCAGAATCGATGTTTCTGCCTGGTGGTAACAGCTCATAATGAATAATGCCCTTCCAATCCCACCACACACACAGCATCCCCTTGTTGCGAGTTAACCCGGGTTTCGCCACAGTCTGTGAAGCCTGACCGGCCTTTGACCACGACCTTTTTCGCACGTTCTTGTCGTACGTGATCCACTTTTCATCACCAGTTATCAGCTTCTTCAAAAATGGTTCGGTTTCATGACGTCGTAATAAAGAATCACAAATGAGTACACGGTTCATTAGGTTTCTTTCAGTGAGCTCGTGAGGTACCCAAATACCTAGCTTTTTTGTGTACCCAGTTTTTTTCAAATGCGCCAAAACTGTTTTGTGGTCAATTCCCAGTTCTTCAGCTACGTCGTAACTACTGATATCTTGCTCCACTTTTTCAAAAATGGCATCCATTTTATCCGTAATGGGGCGACCAGAGCGACGTGCATCTTTGACATCAAAATTTGATGAAAACGCTTACACCAAATTTGTGCTACTCTCACAGACACTGCACTAGGTCCATAAACATCGCAAATTTTTTTCGCGGCTTGCGTTGCATTTTTACCTTTTTTGTAGTAAAATTTTAAAATGAATCGAATTTCTTCCTTAGATTCACTCATCTTGGCGGTACGAAAAACAAATGCAAATCACACATTTTCCTAATTTGAATTTGGAATTATGTTCTTTAAAATTTAAACTTTTAATGATACCAAAACCAGCCAGATACAAATAGTATAGCCAAAGAGATTTTATTACAAGTTTATACATACTAAAATGCGAAAAGACTTTTTCCCCAACCTAATACATATATATTTGTATCAAAACTATTCATTAGCTATCAGCATTATTCATTCACTATCAGCTATCTTAATAGCATTTTCTTTTATTAATGTACCTAAATTTTAATAATTCCATCTACCTTGCTACATATAAAATTTAATTGTTTTCATTATTATTGTATGGAACAAAGGTATTTGGAAAGGTGTATTCTTATATAACTTTGCGTGTATTTTCAGCCATCTACAATAATAGGGCTAGTTACTCAAGAGCTAATGTCATCTGGGCGCAATCCTATAGCGATACAGAATGCGTCAGAAGCTGCCCTTCAATTGGGTAAGGTGCCCTTAGCCCTGGACTTGTTCACAAGGATGCGACAACTGGGCATGCCGATACGCCCGCATTACTTCTGGCCTATATTACTACAATCTTCCAGGTCTTATGGTGAAAAGGGTATGTGTTTGCCTATCAATGAACTATTATAAATAATACTTTCTTTATTCTATCAGTGACCCGAAATAAGTATTTTAAATAATAGACATAGCAATTAGTTGCAAATATATTGTGTTGCATAGTTTGGTTAGCACAGCTAAGAACAGTTCCTGATAATACATTTACCAACAATTTCGAATACCAATATTAAAAGTAATTATCGACTTTATACATGAATATTATAAGGTACCAAACTGATTGCAGCTCAGTCTCTTTCAATGTTGCCAGGCATATGATATTAAATTGATTGCCTAGCAGAATTGTTTTTCCTGTAAACTTATTTTTCAACTGTGCTGGTACTAGCCGGCTATTCCATATTATAAATTGCATTCTTATCTTTATTCAGGTATAATGAACACCCTTAAAACAATGGTAAAAATGGACATAAATCCTGACTATGATACTATAATGGAATATACCCTTCCGTATGTGAGTTTTACTTCACCACAGAACTTGATGAAGAAATTCATGGATACTGGTCTGACTGTTACTACAGTGTTGACTCCCATGATGGAGACTTTGCTTAGTACTGGGCAAGTTCGAGCTGCTAGTGAGATTTGTAAGTTGAATAAGTCTATCAATATTTTAGAGCTTCTATCTATGGTAGGGCTGAATTATTGAAAAAAATTACAGTGAAAATATCAAAGCTTTTTTACAATATACCATAGTTTGGGTGAAACACGTCCATTCAATCATAAGTTTCATCAAAGTTTGTCCAGAAACTTACTATGCTATGTAATCATATCGAATACCAGTTAGCACTCCTACCCTAAAAAATACCCCTGCGTACTGTCGTAATCGTCGTTGCAGTCAATTTTGTATTACATTGAAGTCGCTACGAATGTTTTCCCATACGGCTCGCGCACCGAATCAATCTATTTTGATATCGTCTTCAACATTGAATCCGGTAGAGTTAGACAATTCGGGTGCTGGTTGTATATATATATGTGTAAATATTTCAATCTATGACACCACCAGATAACAAATTCATTTAATTACAGGTGAATTGTTTCAAGGAAAAGTAGACACAGAGAGATTATTAAAACCTCTTCTAAAGGGATATCTAATCAGTTCTGATGTTAAATCAACTGTGCACACATTGGAGGATATTTCGGCTAAAGCAAGTGATAAAAACAAGGACTGGGTTGGCAGGTTCCTATGTCTGTTTATGCGGCATAAGAAAATAAAGGAAGATCTGTCTGACTTTAATGATTTGGTTAAAGTAAGGAGTATATTTTATTCATGTAAAACTCTATTATGTAAATTATTATAGTAAATATTATAGGCCAGTTGGCTTGGTGGTTAACGCTCTGACTGCCAAACCCAAGGACAAACATTTGTGTGCATGAACGTGTGTGTTTGTTCTGTGTCTGGGTGTAAATATCTATATAAGTATGTATTTAGAAAAAAAAAGAAGTATATGAAGTATATCAGTTATCTGGTTTCCATAGTACAAGCTCTGCTTAGTTTGGGATCTGATGGCCGTGTGTAAGGAATGTCCCAAGATATTTATTTATTTATTTACAAAATTATGACAGAGAACAATATTATGTATTTTTGTATAAAAAGCATTGAATTACAGTGTAAACTCTTTATAACGAAACTCAAGGGACTGAGCATTTTTTGTCGTTATAGAGAGTTATCGTTATATGGAGTGAACAAAAAAAAACAAAACAAAGTGAACAAACCAACCAACTTGGGCTCACTTCAACGTTATAGGGAGTTTATCGTTATAAAGGATAACGTTATAAAGAGTTTACACTGTATATGATTTTCTATGCTACCAAATGATTCGAATGATTAAGTTAGGAATGGTTAAAAAAGGATACAACTTCTCCTTGCAGGCTTTAAGCAAAGTAAACATAAGTATATCGACATCAGCGGCAGACTATTGCATTACCCGTTTACCTGAGAAGTATGAAGAGAAAGTTGTCGAAACATTTCGCAATAGCCTGATAGAAATCACGGACGAAAGGCTTGTAGATGAGGGAGAGATGTTCGTACAACAAATACCACATCCTGTAAGTAAATTGTTACTATAAGTAAAAGTGTCGGCTATCAGCGACATTGTCGGCAGTAGCTGACACTTACCTTAAAGGCATAAAATTATCATTTAGATTGTAAAAGCGGGTCTAATACTTCCTGAAGATGCTTTGTGTAGAAGCGAAACACGTGTCAATTTCCTATTGAGTTTCCTTGTTTGGGACTTGACAGAGAAAGAGATCCAGCGGAATTAGTTACTAGATATTTGTTTTTGTATAATCTTACAATGGATTTCTGCAAGGTTACACTTGAGTCAATTAGTTTGAAAATACTATTCAATATTTTTGTGTTATTTATTGTCATATATATTATTGTTAAATTTTTATTTTATTTATTTACTTTAGTTATAATATCCTTACAGTTTACACCAATTCGACACTATTACAAAATTACAATAACATATAATTGGAAATCCTTACAAATACTACTATAATACACTATATACTAATTTACAAAAATATATTTATATTAGGTACATTCATTTAGGTATATTAATGTTCTCAATTTGTATTCTCTGTATGCTGCTTCTGCGAATTTAGACAGATTGCAACTGAAGATGTCGATATCCTGCGACATGATATTAAGAATCCGTATTGAACGGGATAGTGGGGCGTTCCTAAGTAAATTAGTCCTAGCTGCGTGCGCCAGCAGTACAACGCAGTACCTTCCACACATATTAGACTTGGCTTGTTTCTGACAGTTACACTTAAACTTATGACGCGCTTTTCTTAACTCAGAAACAAATGAAGGAAGAATCCCTCCGAGCTCACCTAACAGAGCTAGAAGCCAAGGGTATGAATACTAGGGGTGTACTAAGAAGATTACTTCAGCAATATTGCAGAGAAGGCAACCTGAAAGCAGCTAGAGAGATAGCTGACAAATGTGAGAAAGAGGGGGTGAGTACCTACACGTAATTCTCATACTGCTCGACTATTCTATCTGTTACCTATTATTTCTGGATTTTTCATGAAATTGTGCTAGTGTTATTTTAACTATGTTAAGACTAAGTAGACTTAATCATTCGTCGGGATCTCGCAAGTCAGGTCGATTGCCACCCTGGACAAACATGTGTGCATTAACATGTCTATTTGTTCTGTGTCTGGGACTAAATATGTATTTAGAAAAATAAAAAGTAGTATGTCAGTTATCTAATTTCCATAGTACAAGTTCAGCTTAGCTTGAGATCCGATGGCCGTCTGTAATGAAGAAGGATATGTATTTATTTACTATTTATTTGTAATTCAGGTATTCCTCTCGGCCGGCATGAAAGCGGCCATCTTTGATTTGCACGTAAAACTTGGTGAATTGGACCTGGCAGAGATCGCGCTAGCAGACTTGAACAAGACTTCACCAAACTTCACCCTAGATGAATTCAAAATTATCGACTTTGCGACTCTAATGGTATATAGAAAGAAAATAGACCAGGCATTTGAGTTGATCAGTGACCAGTCAAAAAAGAGGTAAGGGTTGGAGCATGTATTTTACAAATTCAATTAGTTTCGAATTGAGAATTGAGAAGATGGATTAAGAACGATAAGAACATGATTTTCTTGGCAAAAATTAATCATGGAAAATTGACTTTACTACCCTTTTTATGTCTAGAAGGCCGAAATACACCCAGACGGTCCATCTTATGGTAAGTGGTCACCGCCGCCTATGGAGGACGAGCTTTGTACTAAGAGCTATATTACTTAAACTAATAAAATTGACTAACTACACTAAAGCTATACAATCATGATGACTTTAACCACATTTCAGACGCATAATCGGCGGTCGCGGTATAGCAATGAACTGCTGGCGCTTGCTCGACGCGACGGCGGCCCACGGCTCTCAAGATGACGTCAAAATTATGTTCGAGTTACTGACTACTCTCAAGTTCTGTCAGCCTAGCAACATACTATTAGGACCGCTCGTTAGAGTGCATTTGAAGAAGTAAGTGTTCATCGAAGATTTAAGTTGATTGAAGTAGCTAATTAGTTGAGTTACAAAAAAGAACATTAAGTACAAAAAATGTACTCCGGCTGAATTTCTTGCCGGTTCTTCTCAGTTGAAGGCTGACTTCCGAACTGTTAGTAGCTTTAGTAACTTTGACTTTCATAGGTGCCCTTTGCGGTACAAGGCTGAATAACGAATATTTTTTTTTTCAAACTGAGATTTGGGACTCTCTTTAAGTGAAAGAATTTTTGAAACAGGTGCATTGGTTCCTTAGATTACCCTCCACTCAACTATAAAATTAAGCTTTTTAATTGCGTTTCTATCTGTTTAAAATAATACAAAACAATTGACATTATAATATTAATATTGATGCCAGTGGTCAAATACAAGATGCAGTGCAAGAATTCGTCCGCCTCTCAGAGAAATACAACAAGACGCCGCTGAAACACGAGTTATTGTGCAAGATATTATTGTCAATGAACGACGGACAGTCCGAGGACAATTTCCTTATCAACGAGAAAGTTAACGGGAGGTTCAATAAATTGGTGCATACAATATTGAATATAGACAAGAAGGTACATGGACAAGGGAATGTTCAGGTAAGATTCTTAGGCCATTTTAGATATCGTCATCTTTGTTCTAAAAAATCAAGCTGTGCCCGCAACTTCGTATCCCCGTTACTTCAAAATAACGTAGGTATCGTTTTTATTCGTCAGCCAATATTGATGAAATAAAGTCTTAAATATTGTCCCAAGCTCCATTCCAGTTTCCTGCGAAAAGTCGAAAACCCCATTAAAATTTGCCTAGTTATTCCATATAATTGTGTGTTCAAACAAAGTTTCCAAAAATGGTTTTTATTGTATTCTGTTACACTGTCTACATCAACAGCAGTCAGTTATTGACAGTCACAACGATTCTACAGTTTCATTATAATATAGATATAAAACTTTTAGCTACCTGTTACTAAAACGCGACCATTTATTCCAGCTAACAATAATAGCGGCATTAGCAGAAGTGGGGTACAAGAAGACACTTCGCAAGCTACTACTGGACCCATCGGTGAAGGTTCACCCAGACGCGCTACTGAGGCGATGCGAGCGGTTCGCCGACGAGAAGAAGGTTGCCGCATTGGAGACTATCGCGGAATGTTCTAAGGACTTGAGACACGTGGCTGTTGATGAAATATACGATCTGATATTGGATGTTTATCGTAAGGATCTTTTGATTTTGACAGGGGTGTTGGCTTGGTGGTTAGCAACCCTGCCTGCCAAGTCGCAGGACAAACATTTGTGTGCATGAACATGTCTGTTTGTTCTGCGCCTGGGTGTAAATATCTATATAAGTATAAAAAAAATAGAGTATAGAAAAATAAAAAAAGAGTAGTATATCAGTTATCTGGCTTCCATAGTACAAGATCTGCTTAGTTTAGGATCAGACGGCCGTGTGTAAAGAATGTCCCAGGATATTAATTTTTTTTTTGGTAGCTTCTGTGACCTTGGCCTTCGCGCGAATAAGTGATAAATTTTGATGTAGTTTGGTTATGAGTCAGAGCTCTTCTTAGGTGTCAGCAGTTAATAAGAGCCCATGCATGTGAACTACAAAAAATTGGTGCTTCAACGGTTGGTCAGAAAGAACAGAAGCCATAAAAATTCGCTTTCTGCCCTATATTTTCAGTAAAAGTGATGTTATTTTTCAGAACGCGACGACCAATGCCTTGATGCCTTAGCATTATGGAGGAAAATGGAAGATGCTGACATCACACCGTCAAAGAAATTCGTTTCAAATCTATGCTCACTCATCAAAAGCAATAATAAGGAAGTGCCATCGGAACTGGCTATGCTACTTGAGAAACAAACGAGCAAAGTGTCTAGTACGCAAAAAAATCGTTAAAATATCAAAGCTAATGGGTTAAAAATAAGTTTAGTGAGGCTACAGTGCGACAGTGACAGAGCTATATGATTTAGTTATTCCGTACATAGTGCTGTCTTTTTTGCACCCTGGCTCTTTTAACAAGAAAACAATGATGCGCTACTTCTATTTATGTTTGTCATTTCTTTGCAACAAGCTGTCGCTTATTATATATTATTTTAAATACGTCTGTACCAACTTAGTTCTTTGTTTTCCCGTAATATGGCCAATGCAAATTTACTAGACAGGTTTTCTTATTTTAAACCCTTCCTGTAAATACTTCAGTCTAAAGTTAGTTAATTATGTAATGATATTGTGAAATGTTTATCCATTTTCCGTTTACTGTAATAATTAAAATTTCTTTGTTATTTCTTGTTACCGGCGTGCAAGTAAAAGTTGCTTAAAACGAAATTTACATAGGAAACTTACTGTTAAGAGTAAACTGTGATATTAAATTATTTAAGTGTTACAAATATGTATTTTATTTGTCAAGTAATGTTTGTTATTATTTTATTAGAGTCAGACTATTCAATAGTACTAAAGGCCTATTTGAAAAAAAAAAAATTAAATGCAAATCAATGTTGTTCATTTCAAGATCAATAATTAACATTATTTCAATACGCCTGTATTTCAGAAAATACAAGTAATTCCGAAAATATTTAGTAAGACTTGGCAGTATTCAGATCTTCAATAATCTTCTTATTTAAGGCAGCTAACTCCTCCATGGCCTGTTTCTTCAAGGGCTCATAATCGGCTTTGAGTGTAATAGAAGCGATATCCTCTTCAAGTATAGTCTTCCTATTCTCAAGTTGAGCTAGTTGCTCCTCTAAAATGTTCAATTTTGCATACATTTCGTTACCGTCAAGACTGGTCTGTGAAAGAATTAAAAAAATATCAATAATTTGAAGATTTATAGTTTACACAACGTGAAAACAGCTTTATTGCGAACAGAAAAGGTTTATTTAAGATTGAAGTAAAATATTACTCATGTAGGTATAACGCGCATAAGTGTTTATGATCGTGATACACAAATATTATTGTCTTCTTCAGAAATATAATTTAACTTTACCTGTAATTTCTTCAATTTACTAGTGGCTTCAACTACGGCGCTTTCTGTTGGAGTAAGCTTTTCTCTAAGTTGGTTCAGTTCTGTTTCAAAACCCTTCTTCTGCCCTTCACCTGTGATATGAAACGGTGAATATAATGTGACAACATGAATCGTGTAAGAATATAATAAAATAATTATTACTCTTAGAATAAGGTACCTACATTGATCCAATTTGCATTAAAAATTTGTCTTGTTGTGTTTAAAATTCAAAAGGGCCTCTAAATAAAAAATAAAAAAAAAAACTATCTAATCTAAAAAAGGATCTAATTTGTTCTCAGAGTAAAGTATCCAGTACATAGTCTAAACATCTAAATCCCGGTGTCCACTTATAATATTAGTGGGATAATAGATATAATTGGGCAAAATAAACACTTCTATTAGACGTGTATACATACCCTCGTCCCTTAACTTTTCCAGATCTGACAATGTCACGAGCTCTTCTGTCATTACTCTAGTTTTTTCGGGTAGCGTCTGTAATTCAGTCGCTAGCCGCTCGCGTGTGGCTTCAGCCTAGAATTATTGTACAATATATTACACGCTGTATCTCTTTCTTACAATCTAAAATATGTACAATCTTAATGCATGTTGACGGAAATACTGTTTATTACCTTTTTCAAATTAGCAGTAAACCTCTCATAGTCTTTTGTCAAAGCCTCAACAGATTTCTTATTATCATCATAAACTGATGTGTATCCCTCCTTTAGTTTTAAAGAATCGATCTCAGTCAGATCCAGGTCAATATTTGAGCTGCTGTGCTCTAAAGCAAAGACTATATCCTTCTCGAATTGCTCGATTTTGTCTTGTTCCTTTTTGAGACTCTCTTCGTAGGTTGCCATGAAATTGTCCATGGTTTCTTCCCTTTTCTTCAGGTCGCGGTATTTTTGATGACGTTCAGAGTTGCCTTCTTCAAGATCCTTAAAAATTTTAAGTTTTATTAGGAAGGGTATGTCGATGATGACATGTCCGTGTCAAGTTATTTGATAAAATGTAAAAATGATAGTTTAGTACGCGTAATTGGTAGGTACCAAGGATTAACTAGATCAAATAATTAAATAGAGATCTGATTTAAATACCAAATGATGACGTCATAATAATCGTACAACACCAAATTCTTCACTATTCGTGGTTTGGGTAAAATGAAATTTTACCTGCTCTGCTTGTTCGATCAGCTCTTGAATTTTCTTTATTTGCTCTTTTAAGCTCGCCGCATTACTGTCCAATGATGAGATGGCAGCATTATCTTCACGGACCTTAAAAGTTGAATATTCATAGACTATCATCACCTGACTACATATTGAGGACGTCCACAGACGTGTATGTTTATTTCATTCAACCCTACCGACATCTCAGTATGCACTCCTGTCTTACCCTCATCATGTCATCTTTCAGGCAATTCATTCATCTTTTTTCAGTCTTCAACTTTTTACCACTCAATCGTCTTTCTTTATCATTTATTTAATCAAATGGCAAACTTAATTTAAACCACGATATACGGTTCCCTCAAGTTTTCTCTCAACGGCGCTATTTTTAAACTTCCTCTTATTAAGCTATAAGTATAAGTTATTCCTAATCCTATTTATTCTTATCACTTTACGTGTCGATTGTAGGATTCTCATCTCTGCTGTGGTATCATCTTGAATCTATCCTCAAAACTGCCTAATACTCGCGACTAGTCTGATTTATATATGCGTTTTATATGGTATTCTTATTACCTGAAGCAATAGTTTCTCTCGTTCTTCTTGCGGATCTAAGCGATTATTCATTTCATTTTTCAGATTGTCACGTTTCTCTTCAGCAACTACAAGACGCCGATGTAGCTCCAAAAGATGCATTTTTATCTGTAAAATTAAAAGTTGCCAAATCTTTCCTGATCTAGGCATTTAAAGCAGCTATAACATTTAAATTCTTGTATCTCATTATTTAATTTTTACTGCAGTTATTTCAACTTCGATGTAGTTTAGCTTCACAATTGTATTTTTTTCTGCTGGACGTAGACTTCTTGGTACTTTTACAGCTATTGAAATATATCTTTTACTCAATATTTAAATAGGTAATTGTTTTACTGACCTGAGATCCAGATATCTCCTTACTAAATTCCTCTTTCTCCCTATTTAGATGATCAACTTGAGTCCTAGATTGTTCAACTTCTTCTCTTAATGCTGCCGCTGTCGCCTCCAGTTCATTGTACTGTTCTTTTTGTTCTGTCGTCATTTCCAGTAGCAGTTTTGTTATAGTGGATTGTTCCTATAACACGAAGAAACCTTAGTAGGCCTGAACGACAAATTCGATAAAATCGTTTTATTTATGAAATAAAAATGGTATAATAAACAAACACAGTTTGATTAACATAATTTATCGCGTAAACTAAAAATGTTTTCACATCCAACTAAACAACTCAGTATCTTCTTAAACAATCTATTAAAATTTCAAATGGTAAACTATCAACTAAGCCCTATGCACACAAATGATGGTACATTTTACCTTGTCCATTTGTTCTCTTAATTGTCTCAACTGATTCTCTTTCCTCTGTTTCTCCATAAAAACTTGTTCAACTTCCTCCTGCATTTTTTTGTTACTCGCTTCTATCTCTCTGGTTTGCTCTTCAACTGATTGTTTACTGGCTTCACCGTTCGCAATGCGGATTGCAGTGTTGTAGTCGGCTAAACGTCCTTGCAGATCTGTGATGAATAAATATATTGTTGAATGTCTGCGATGCGATTAGGACACTAAACAATTGTAGTAACTCATGGTTTATCGATTTCTCACCTGTCAACTCCAAAGCTAACTCCCTCACTCTCTTCTCATAATGTTTCTTTGCGGACCTCTCCCTCTCTCCCGCGTCTGCTTGTTCGTTGAGCCTGGCTATCTCAGCCTTCATCTCCCTTACTTTAACCTGCATCAGCTCCTCCCAGTAGCGCTTGTCTTGGAGCTGTCGAGTGCGGAACCCTCGGGCTGTACCGGTACGAAGCCCTGATATGCCTTGTTGGGTTATTGGCCTGTCAATCTGATAATTATAATGTATAATTAGAAAGTCAACGTTTATTATAATCAGTTATCTATAGTTTGAGAGTAGTAGAGGTCTTGGTGCAGAGATCGTCCGGGGAACTACTACCACCTTACCCATTTCTGCCGTGAAGCAGTAGTGCACTTGTATTACTGTGTTTCGGTTAGAAAGGAAAGGGGGCCGGTGAAATTACATGCACATGAGACTAAACAACTTCACGTCTCAGGGTCGACAACGCTTTGGCGATGCCCCTAGTGTTGCAAATGTCCATAGGCGGCGGTGACCATTTACCATTAGTATAGTGGACCGCCTGCTTGTTTGTCGGCCTAAGTGGTATAGAAAAAAATTTTGGCTACTGGGCGACATAAAAGCTCTGTCTTAATGCCTGAAATTACTTTATTATTAAGAAACTTACCATAGAAAACCCGGTCATAGCAGTTGGTTGACGGCTGGCAGTAGCAGGGGCTGGTCCAAACCCAGCAGTGGACAGCCGGGATGCCGTACTACCCCGGTACGCTGATCCAGGTCGCATAGTGCCACTTCTGAAGAAACATTTATGTGCAATAGATGCAGCGAAGATTCGAACACGTCAATTACCACTGATATATAAGCTCTGTGTTCCGTAAATGATGTACATGATACATAATTTGACATCCTTGAAGGAAGAAAAAAGGGAGATACCAAAATTTTTTTTGTGATATACTTATTTAAAACGACTATAATATTATAAATAAAAATTACCTTGATACAGCAGACCCGGTATGATACTCCCGATACCCTCTCCTTGAAACGGGTCGAGGCGCCTCAGGTCGTCTAACCCCACTGGTTCTTTCCACGCTACTGGCGTCGGAAAAATCCATAACGATATTTATGCAAACTAATTATTTCTCACCTACAAATTGGTTTCAAGTGGGAATAATCACAAAGCGGTCAAGCGCAATGGCTTTGTTGTTATTAGGTTGTCATGGTAACAGAGTGACAGCTGACTGACATACAGCTGATACCTACTAGGGAGACGTTCGGCGTAGCGTACTGTGGTTAGCAACCACATAGGACCCTCATATATGAGCGTCGGGGACCCATTAGAGATTTAAAGCCATGATTGGCCCGTTTTGATACCTAAGAATAACATAGAAAATTAACTTCTGAAATAAGGTTCTATGGAACCAATAATAATTTTATAAATTATTTATTTATCGTCACAAATTACATGCTTCTGATAAATTACTGATGGTAAGAAGTTTGGGAAAAAATTGATAATAGTTTGAGATCTGGAGTCCAAACTAAGCCTAGGCTTTGGGAGCTCCAGGCCCCAATGGTTAATTGTGGTGAAGGACCTTATAGTAAAGGAATAGGGTTTATTTCTCAATTACATACACAGCTGTATTTATAAATGAATATTTTGTTGCCTCAAATGTTAACAATGATACTGACAACCTTATACAACTATCACAAATATTTGTTTGATTAAAAATACAAATTAAATTAAATCATGTTACGTAATGTTCGATCTACTTTAATCCTACCTTTAACCCTGTCGTTATCGTGAATATGTTGATAACAGAATATTTAAAAATAAGTAAGCTGAAAACACCCGCATGCATGCAGCGTACATAAATACTTGTCCTTATTTGCCTCCATAAGTAAAATAACTAATGCTGAGTATATTTATAAGCCTGAAGTCCTCTGTAGCCATTTTAGATCCACACCTATAGTGTCAGACACACATTCTCATAATGTACTTTGCAGAACTTAATATTATATTATCAACATGCTTTTTATTTGTTGATGGTTTTGGAATGTATAATTTTGGAAGGGGATACAAGTCTTTGATGAAAGAATTCGAATTCTCAATATCACTGTTGGATTCGTCATCGATAAAAACGCTTTGGATAGAACAGCCTCTGGACCATTTCGACGCAAACGAAAATCGAAATTGGAAAATGAAGTATTTTGAAAGATTGGATTTTTGGAAACCTGATGGACCGATATATCTTTTCATCAGTGGTGAATGGAAAGCTGATTCCGGATTCCTACAGACTGGAATATTGTACGATTTGGCCAAAGAAACAAATGGTGCCATGTATCTATCTGAACATAGATATTACGGTGATAGTATGCCCTTTGAGAATTTATCTACGGAAAACTTGACTTATTTGAGTTCCAGACAAGCGCTCGCTGATGTAGCTAAGTTGTTGGAAAGAATTAAGTCAACGCCTAAATTAAGCTCGTCAAAAGTCGTAGTTGTCGGAGGCTCATATTCAGGTAACTTGGCTGCGTGGATGAGATTACTATATCCGGATTTAGTTGATGCAGCCATTGCGAGTAGCGCACCGGTCTTAGCAAAGAAAGATTTTTATGAGTACCTAGAAAACGTTGGTGATGATTTTGAACAACATGGTACACCTGACTGCAGTGAAAATATTGCTACAATATTCAGAAGATACGACGAACTATTTAAAACCACTGATGGTATAAAACAATTGAAAGAGCAGGAACAAATTTGCAATAGCACAGATATGACAAAATCAGAAAATAAGCAATTATTTTTTCTAGATAAAACATCCGAATTTATGTACAAAGCTCAGTATGGTGATCCAGATAAAATAAAGGATCATTGTAAAACATTCAGTAACACCTCCAAAGTTATGTCTTCCAAAGATGATGAAACGAATGTTTGGAATGAGAAGTATAATTGTTTTGATTATGATTTTGCAAATATGATTGGTTATATGAAAGATATTGATTGGCTGGTTTCTTGGACATATCAAACTTGTACAGAATTTAGTTACTTTCCTAGTACTTCATCTAATATGCACCCATTTACTGATAACATTCATATGGACTTGTTTTATATGATGTGTACTATGTTATATGGACCTGAATTCGATGAAAAAAGAGTTGATGAAAGCGTCAAATATACTAATGAATTGTACGGTGGTTTGAAACCAAATGTAACAAATGTCGTTTTCGTCAATGGAGACTTGGACCCTTACCATATGCTTGGGATACTAGAAGATGTTTCTTACGACGCACCGGCGAAAGTTATACCACTTGCATCACATTGCAAAGATCTTTTCTCGGACAGAAAAAGCGATCCTGAAGAATTAATAGAAGCAAGAAAGTATGTGAGATATTTAATCAAAAAGTGGATTGGTGCAGGTGAATATAAAAAACCAAAAAGTGAATTGAACTACATCAGGTCTTAGCTTATGTTTAACAAACTATAAATTCGTTCGAGAGACAGAGCACGGAGGCCGCGACGAAACATCCTCGAGTTAGTTTCATTTTCCTAACAGAGAGCCCAAGTACATATTTAGAAGAAATTTTCACTGATTTTATGTTTGAATTTTAATACTATAAAGGTACTAATGGTAGAGAAAAAAATAAATAACAAGTCATTTAAAAAATAATTGTATATTTATTCATACACGTTGTATCTTAAAATAGGTTACTCGTTATCCAACACCCTATATTACATACTTGGATGTTGATGTTATACTACTTTACTTCGTTATTAACTAGAATATGTATATAATATATGTAATATTCTCTCTATTGTCGACATAGTTAAACAGCGATCCGTTTTATTATACTGTACTTGAAAGAAAATGCTTGTATTTGTTTTTGAGTTATGTACTTTTAAAGTTTATGACACGGATAAATAGGATGCAACAGATAAACGCATAGGGGTACAGTCTTGAAATTTAAAATTATTTTTTTTACAAGAAATTTACATTACACTTATCATAAAATATTTTGATCAATCCAAAAACTGTCCCTAAATGCGGTGTTTAGGAATATCTGTCAATTAACTGTTCTTTTATCTATTATATGTTTTGTTCAGTATTTATTTCATTTAACGTATCTTAATTATTAGCTATTAATAATACGTAAGATACAATGGTAACCTGAGTAGCACCTCCGAATAAAATTTTTGATTTTGGGTTCATACAGCTACGTTCAGTTATGGTTTATATTATATAAAAGGCATTAAATATATGTTCCACTAAAAAGAACTATGCCGATAAAGCATAGCTATTTTAAGGAAAATTACATGTTGTACAACTAACATGAATACACACATTATAAATCTAAAATGTTGTTTGCAAAAATATCATCTAAAATATACAAAAAATATACTTTATAATATTGATTAAATTGTGACAATAAATTATTATAAAATTGTCAACTTAATTGTACACATTTTAATGAGATAATTATTGAGTATTGGGAAAATGATAAAAAAAACAAATTAGGAATGAATATAAATCGGATAGGACCTAGGCAACTAAATGAATAAGTAATATATTTATTTACAAAAGGTACAAATATACTTACTTAGTTTATTCTGTACTACAACAAAATGTATGTAATAAAAAAATCATATACACTAGAACTATAATAAGGAAGTTAAAGGAAGGACTGTCTCAAGATTAATAAAATTATAATATTTTTTATTTCCTTCAAATTAATAAGGATATTATTTTCCATTAATTCGTAGAAATTTCGCTTTAAACTATATACCAAAATATCATCATTATCAGTCATAATTATATAAAATATGTATATGGTGATAGCACCGTCAAGTTCATAATCAAACTAAATGTAAAAAAAAATATTAATCATCAGATATCAGTGTTTCCTTCGTAATTTAAAAATAGGTCCCAAACGCTTTCTTAAATTCCCAACCCTGTTTTGACTAGGATTGACACCTTATCTAAATAGTAAAGAAAAGAATATAATAACGACAAGATAACACGTTGTGATGATATTGAACACGTCGATATCGTTAAGAATATTGGCAGTGATAGTTAACTAAGTTTCATGTGAGCTTACACTAAGTTTTTATACAATTGCTTCAATTAAATAACTAAGTTGGTAAACTTCATCACTAAACATAAAATAGTCTTGATATAGCTAAATTATTTTAAAGATTACAAAAGTCCATTAAGCAGTTATAAATAATCATTATTCGTATTTCGAGACATTTCAACTCTTCCAGCATTCATTAAAATCTAATTTGATGTTCGCTTAACCAATGTTTTAAGATCATCAATGAAGATGTCAATATAAATTTAATATAATTTACAAAATTGTAAATATTTACAACTTATCATCTAATAAAATCTCAAGATACAGTCATATCGATGTCAACATTGTTTCGAATTCTGATACGTTTGATTGGCAAAAATAAATATTTTAGTCCAACAAAGAATATTAGCCGAAACTAATATATAAAGATTGCCACAACAATATCAGCAGAATTGAAAATGTTAGCTTCTAGTTTATACAAAACTTCGATATGACGGTATCCTTGCCTTAACCCTAAAACTAAACAAGTCAGTTGCCAAGTTGTTTATGTGGTGTCGCACTTTAGTCCCACTCCCCGATGAACATATGACGAGCATGCGGTGCCGGTGGTGGTGGGAATCCGCGGCCAGGCATGGGCAGGCGGCCATACAACGCGTACGGATCATATGGGTGCTCTCCGTCTGTAACACAGGTACTGTTGAAATGAGGCTGAACAGATTCGATGGTACGATGAAGTATTTACAATGTCTCCTGGTTTCCTTGAGTTATTTGTAGAAGAGGATGATAATTTAGAAATTTTGAAAATAGTGTCACGCCAAAAAGTATAGACCATAATGTTTTTAACGACAACTATATATATAATTATGACCGAAAATTTTAAATGAAAGATAAACAAGGTGTGGTTTAGATTTCAAGATTGCAGGAGATCACATACATATACTAAACATTATAAATAATTGATTTAAAATAAAACATATACGTAATTATTTAATTTTTAAAGGAGCGCTGTGACTTACAGACAACCGTTTCTAAAGTAATAAAGGAATATTCAAAGATAAGAAAATAGGACGATTAGATGCTGTTTTGCGGAAGGAAGCAAAGCTGCGGTTTTTTGATATAGAACAGTATCAATGACTCCAAGGCAAGAAAAAGAAGGTGTTGTGGTTATGGAATTATGATTAGTCACCTGTGAAGTTAGGGGTGAACACAAAACGTGTGAAAAGAATAAAATGTGAGGAAGTAAAGCTATCGGGCAGATAGTGCTACCAAGCGAAGCCAACAAATATCAGAAAGTTTAAATACCAAGATTGGAGCGAAGATGCCGCGTTGAGGCGGTGGGATTAAAGTGCGGGGTTAGTCTGTATGTACACTAGCGCGGCTGCTGGATCACGAGGGGTCGCAGCCTGGGCTCCCTGTTCGGATAGAATTGGTACATGAGCTTTTCCTTTCTCGGGGGACGGTCGTACGCACCGATTCCGCTCTCGTAGGAGCGAGCGTGCCACAACGCCGCTGGTGGCATGGGAGCGTGAGCGAACGGCGCCATATGCGGCGGGAACGGGCCGGGGTGAGCGTGGGCTACACTGTAACGCTTGCTAGGGACCGGCGCTTCTTTCAGAGTAAGGCGCTCGGTCATCGCCGGCAGCACGAGCTTCCCATTCGCCTTCACGAAGTTCGGGACGCGCGCCCGAAGACCGCAGTAGTAGGGATCATCTGAAAATAAAATGTCATCTCGTAAGAAAATAGTCATCAAACGAACACTAAGGTGGAATAAACTCATGGCGAAGCGAAATGACGCTTGATATTACATGGTTAATTCACATGTGTGTGTATGTTAGGAACTGTGAACATTTCGCCGACGCATTGCCACGTATGTTCGTTCTGAGCCATGTTCCGCATCCTACGCCTGACTCGTTCCAAATACCGGCAATTCAAATATCAAGGATACGCCAAAATGCCAGCTGCGGTTGCGCCACACCGGAGCATTGTCTCGCTTTAACCTCTGCACTGAGCTTCTCGTCTGATGAACGAAACGCCACGACCGTCAAATTAGAACGTGCGAGGGAACTAAAAACGTCACACAAGATCACTTATAGGGTTCCCCTATTCGTGACTCGAATGTGGCGGCTACAAATCCGCTATGTGATACAGGACTCAGTGCAAAAAAATTACCTAACAAACATTACAAGGATTTCTTTGTCTCAATTGTATCCGTAAATATACCAACTTTCTCAGGGCGATATATCTCTGACTATTTTAAATAGTATCTACCCTTATCGCTGTACTTGTGTTTGGTGTTTGAGTAAGTGTCTCCGCATAATCTGTGATGTATGGGCATGCTCTCGTGCATTTACTTACGGTGAATTTATCTGTAAATGTTGTTTATGAAAATTTACTGAGACTGGTTCTATATACGGCAGAAAAATAATGAGGCTTAAGATTTTATAAGTTTATACGTTCCTGAATATATGGAGTATCACTTATAGCATAAATAAGCTCCCCACCGTATAATATTATCCTCGCAACGTTTATAAGAAAGTCAACATAAATATTTTAAAATCAGATCGGATTGACCTTGCCGCGTATTACTTTTATAGACTGCAAAGTACCCCATATTTTATAGAAATTGTCGTAAATGTCACCAACGTGCGTGGACATCGTGCATATATAAATGATGATCTGTCGAGAGCGGTGATATTGATATAATGTTCACACTTGCATTGCAAGGATTATATAAATTGCGTCTTGGTGCCATAAATCTGGCGTATTGTCAACTGCGACGTGTCCGAGCGGACAGGGTCATGTAGAAAGGCTCGTGATTGCTGCACTAATATTGTCACTGGTTACATAAACCATTATATACGTTACTTAATAAGAAACTTTTATATAATATATAAAACAAACTCGTTACACTATTTATACAAGAACAGCTGCACATATTTCAATGATAGCAGAATAAGTAATTAAATAAAAAAAATCATTTTTTTTTACGAAAATTGAATTTCTGAAACATTTTTCGTTATCAACGCCGTCTCTGAGGAGAGAGTGAAACTGCGGAGCACAGATAGTATTAAAAAGCCTATCGTAGAGACATATGCAAGAAAGGAATAATAAAAATACTAACACAAGAATACTTTTGAAATATTGTTATTGTTTTCTTTTTAAATCTTGATTGAGCTTGGATGAGAAAGCCGACAATTTTTGTAGCACAAACAATAAATTCAAAGTTGACATCAGAAGTCAAGTCACTTGAAACAATTTGTCCATTACCAACAAAATATGAGGTACATAATGCCCAAACAAGGAATGTAATCCGTGGGCCATTCACTGCGCAGGCGCCTTTGGTAACGCAGCCTTTAATATAGTGTTATGGGCCACGAGGCAAGACAGAACACCGCTGTAGTACTCCCGATCTGGAGAATTTATTTTATCCAAGTAATTAATGCTAGAATTTTCTGTTTAACTTTTTTTCTCAGTCTCTTTGTTGCCGATACGTTTAAGACGCTAAAGCGGTCATTAATCGAGCGGCTAACTTATGAATGAACTTATTCCACGTAATTAGGCCCATGTAATTGAGAAAGAGGTATATAACTCACCATACTTCTTGTTGTCTTTGCCTTTGTCCGATTTACCCCTCGGGAACTGAGTTGGTACGCGGCCTCCGTTTGCTTCTATATCGTCGTAATCAGGCTGAAAAGAAATGGTCACATTATTTATCATGGAGAACAGTTTATAAAGAATTATTTTTTGCAATGAAATGAGTCTAGTCATTTTTACTAATGTCACATATTCTAAATAAATGAAAACGTAAGTATAGGTCGTTGAGGTTATAGGAAACACTCTTAATTAGTTCCCTAAGACATTTCTTTAGCTCAATTTAACATAAAAAGTAAAAAAAATGAATTAAAAACATGGCTAAGGAGAACACCCAGAATGCAATTACCATGTAATACATTCGCAAAACGACACGACGGGCGCCTAGAAACGTGTAAAAGCAAGCAATCCGCGAATGAAACATGGAGAAAAATCAGCTAAAATAAAATATACGCGTGGGCGCAATACAATTTTATACGTTGTAACGAGTCAAAGACGGCATCAGAAAACAATAAATGTTCATGTAGAGAAAGAATCTTATCGAGTAGTTGGAAATTATGAAAGCCACCCCGAGTATAGCCATTTTTAGGTCAACTTGATATAAGCAATTAATTTTACAAATAAGACAGTTTCGCCAGGCAATGCGAAGGTTAACTGACGAACAAAAGACATTGTTCATTTGTATAATGTCACATGAGGCTTTCGCGGCGAATACACATTTAGGTAAACCAATAAAAGAGTAAAGGCAGACTATTCGAGAACTATCATTTATCTTGGGTGATGTGATCTGAGATAAAGACGGCGCGGCGGTACCTTCCCTGCTGGGCCATACCATTGTCCCCAGTTGTACGGTTGCGATAGCGCTTGTCTACAATTATCTGACAAGAACTCGGAACCGACAGGCGTTAATCGGATTGAACTTTCACCTTTTTTCAATGGTGATAAGTTATTCTCAGTATGCCGCTGATATAATACAAAAAGACGATTCACGTAATGATTAATGTAATTGTGATGTTGACGGGGCAGTTAACTTGAAAATATATGATGTTACCCGTCATAAATTCAGTTATGCAAGATCGTTAAGCTTAATTATATGATAAACAGACAACTTTCTACTAATCTAGATATATCTTGCGAATTTAGCATAGAGATAGGATGAAGAGCAAATATGCAAATAAATTATACCATCGCTGAGTTAGATAAGCAGAAAGTGGCATTTTAAGGCGATGGTAGTTCAGAAGTAGGCGGTGGTAGAGATATCGAATTCTGCGGTGAAGGGTTTTAATCCATCAGAGGAAACCATAGAATTGTGTCAGGGCCTCCTGGTTCACTACAACCACCCGCTTAAAAATATATAGCCCAGATACCGACCAACTTATGATCAAAAACCAGAAAGCAATCAATACTAAACAATTAAAAGATATAATAAACAATCTTAACGATGAAGATGAAACTATATTAGGACTAAATATTTTTAAGGATAGTGAAGTTAATTTGAGACTTAATGAAACAAAATTGACTGGTGATATCACAAAAGAAGCCGAGTCGATACGACCAAATAAGGTGCAGTGGAAATACGTCTGTCAAGCCCACGCTGTCATCATCTCGTACCTGACTGGGATGCTAATATTAACGAATAAATACTTGTGAAGCTTAACTCTAAGATTTTGTAATTCATTTTGTAAAATATCCCAAGATATCCCAATATCCCAAGACATTCTTCACACATGGTTACCTGATCCCAAGTTAAGCAGAGTGTACTGCTTGTAGTATGGCTACCAGGTAACTGATATACTTCTTTTTAAATACATACTTTTATAGATATTTACACCCAGTCACAGAACAAACAGACATGTTCATGCACACAAATGTTTGTCCTGGGTGGGAATCAGGGTCTCTAACCACCAAGCCAACTGGCCCGTCAATCTTATGAGATTTTAATTAAGACATAATATACTGGGACGTTTCTTATACACGGTGTTCTGAGGCCTAAGAACGGCCTTCTATCATAGCGTCATTTTATCGCCAAAAAGCTGGTTTGTATGGAGAATCGAACACCGTGACGTTGCGCGATATAAAATTTTCCATTGCATTGGTTTTTGGTGCACTCGATACGATGACGATACGCTTACGATAGATGTTTGTGCATAAGCCTCTGCCCCCTTATTCAGCAAATACAAACATCGTCGGCGAGACGCTTCCCGGAGGCCTCGGAGAGCTTACCTCTCACGTGATTAGTAGTATTAGCGTAGTTAGTGAAAGAGACAGAGCACGGAGGCCGCGACGAAACATCCTCCGGTTAATGTCATTTTCCTTACAGAATCGAGCCCCTGATTTCAAACTAAGCAGAACGTGTACTATGGAAACCAAATACTTGACAGTTATCACTACATAGTATAAAACAATGTCGCTTTCTCTGTCCCTATGTCGCTATATCCCTATGTTTGCTTATTTAAGCATCAAAATCCGCATAAATATTTATTTAAAACTACGTAACGGATTTTGATGCGGTTTATTAATAGATAGAGTGATTGAAGAGGAAGGTTTATATGTATTAGTATCTACATTGCACCTGAGCGAAGCCGGGGCGGGTCGCTATAATATATATTATACAAAATTTAAAATTAATACTTATATTTAGTCAAGATGTCTTACCAGTCAGTAAAAATAAAACTGATATAATTTTTGAAAATATAAATCATATCGCGACTCCTTTCCAATTAGCAATGTGACAACATCACTTCAGATGAAATATGCATTTCACAGATGACTTAGTTAAAGATTAAAAGGGCCGTTCCTTATTCATGTTAGGAGGATTTGGTTTCCAATTTGCATAAATTGAGCCTTTATCACTAATGCTTTTAATTTTTTTTTGTGCATTGAAAATTTGGACTTGGCTTGCATTAAAAGGCTCCTGTGATTCATGATATCGGATTTAGTTTACATCTTTATCTGCAACTCGTTTTTGGGCTTATATTTGAGGCTTTGGCTGGCAAATGTAACCATAAATTTAATTATTACTGCATAATTCAAAGGGCTATGTATGTTTTACCACCAAATTTATTACATGCTAATGGAATTTGTATTATAAAAGGTACATAATAAAATGAGGATATATTCAATGCCTTATCTGATAAAATGATTATGGCAGACATGTTATACAAAAAAAAACGTAATAAAACATAAGATTTTTAGCCTTTCTACATAATTAGAGAAGAATTGCAAAACGACGACTCGACGGTAGAGTTCATTATAAAATGAGTTGAAACAAAAAAAAAACAACAAAATTATTATAATACTACCTACCGTGCAGTAGCCACCTTAATGTGCAAAACTTAACAATGTAAAAATAATCTGTAATGCAATTTTCACTTCGAAAATTACTTCGCCAATTCAAAACCACATTTTATATTATGGATCCAGACAGACTTTTGAGCACGTAGACGAGTTTATTTTTCAATCATATAGCGGTGGAATTGTAAATCAGGTACTATTAGCACGAAGGGCCGGTTTCGATAAGTTGATTCAAATTGCATTTCCAAATTAAATGATTGTGTGGTCAAAACATACGATTATCAATCTGGAATGCATGAAAGAAAATACGCTAAAGGAACAACGGGAGGACAGCGCTTTCTCACTTTAAAAAATAAGAGTAATATCTACATGAGTATATCTTTAAAAAGTTGTATTATTAAGTACACCTATCAATGACCTAGTCTCTATTTAGCAGCTCTGTTTATTTTGGGAGTGCTAAAATAAATTAATTCCCAAAGTAAAGTCTACTTATGTAAATACCTTGGGTATATCAGCAGGCCCATAACCATTTTCCCTCGGGGGAAGTTTCGGTGGCTTCTCTCCTTTCCTTTGTCCCATCTGCATCATCAGCTGTTCTCTCGTGGCTGCCACCAAGCCGTGGCCATTGTTATTGTGGCCGTTGTTGTGGCCGTACCCTCCGGAGCTACCACTTGATCCTGAGCCGTTGGCGTTAGAACTGGCGATGCTGTAAGGGTCCTCATCTGGAATCGGGATTCTTGGGCGGTTCTTGATATCCATCGGCCTTTGAACTGTTGACAAAATTGCTATGGTGAGATGTTTGAAAGAAAATATTGATATAATTTTTTTATGGAAAATGTATCTAATATTGCGCTTTTATGTGTGCATGATATGTTTCTTTGTTTTGTACCTGGGTGTCAATACCTATAGAAGTATGTATTTGGGAGAAAAAAAAGGATATTGGTATATAAGGATGTTGGGAGTTTACTGCACTATTTTTGGATCAGATGGCGGTATGTAAAGAATGTCCCAGGAAATTATTGTTATATGCTCACAACCGTGGGACTATAGATATGTTAGAGATACCACAGATATTCATCCTTCACATGTCATTGTTCACATATAATTCAAATGTATAGATGAATGTCAATTTGGGTATTTCTAGATGAGCCCACGTAGCCAATTTAGCATTTAATAAGGCAATATAAATTCCGTACCAGTAACAGAAAACACACGTTTTCATATTTACGTTATTTCCATGATGGTCTAATAGGTGATTTGAGCGATTCGAAAATACAACAATTGGAAACATTTAGCGACGCTTGTGCAACAGACGTCTGTACAACATGAATGTTGCGTCGTGATGTTCAGATCGGATGGCAATCACTCCTCTTCACGACTTCGAACATCCTACGGTTATTAACCGTGCTATGTTAAAGGTTGGGGGTTCCATTACACCTCTGCAGTCATTACCCGTACAGTGCAAAATAAACAAATCTTAAACTGTGTATGTAAATGATAACAAAAATGGTGCTCAGATAAATGTGAATATTCCAACTTTTACTGGTGCGAAATCTAAAGTGCTTACAAAATTTATAGCGGTGGTAGGACACAAAATCTGTGACAAATGCATAGATCATACTTGTGGCGTCAAATGGGCGAGCGCCCTAAACGTTCGTTAAAACACAGCTTGCATTATAACGAATGATCGAGCGGAAACCATTTGAAATAACAGCTAAGTGCGCGCTCCAATAGGCAATTACATTAAAATGTTATTCCTAATTACGAGTCCCTTCCATTTTGATTACAGTGGTTGCATTTGGTGGCAGTCACTATAATTCGTCTACAAATTACTAAGATACAATTTAAACAATTGTTCTTAAGTGGTAAATGCAACGATTACTGCTTTCAAAATGTTTTTAAAACGTTTATGTTTTATTCACTCCTATAGAATTTTATAGATCTTAGATGTTTTGTTTTAAAAAAGATAAACATTTATTTCGCGCATTATCATAGGTACAAATGATAAACCTATGTCTGGAAATACCATAGACGCCAGGTCGCAACGGGATTAGAATCCAGATTAGTTCAGTCAATGATCTGAATGCTAATATGACAAATACATACATTGGCTGTTTTTAAAAGCCAGGAAAATTACGTGTCTATCTGCAAAATCGAGATTCTTATTCTGGACACTATTTAAAGCGTCCATGATATGACCGAGAACTATTTTCGACCTGAGTTTTTCACATTGTACTCATTTTTCCTTTATTATCACGCTTTTATTAGTTTCACCTGTATGTTTGTAACCGACTCCTTTGGTCGCGATTTTGACCCACTTTAAACGGTCAGATTTCATTCAAACATTGTAGATTTATCGAGGACCGATGACAATTCAATATTTTAAACAGTTAGACCCGTTATCCTTACTAGGATAATCAGGATTAGCTATTTAACTAAAAAAATAATAATAGTTAAAAAAACACGCTTTTATAGAAAATCCAATTCTTAATTCAAATTTTTTTTTTCTATTATTTTGTTGGATTTTCTATAAAAGCGTGTTTTTTTATAGAAAGGTGTAATGACATCTAAAATATTTTCGTCGATATTGCATATATCATGGACCTTTGTCCCTGCTCTAGTTAGCCCTGCAGCAGATTATGCAATAATCAGATATTCGGATTACTTTCGTATTTCGATCGCAGCATGCTTCCTATTGTCGTCGACTCGTGCTATTTTGCATAACATCGGTCACGATCTGAACCTGCCCAAGTCTTTAATGCTTCAATTGCCGATCGTTTCAAATTCAAAGTGAATTCTCCTCTAATGGGATATAGGATAATGGTGTCATTTCGACCCGGTAATCTAGTTATGCCATAGTCAGTCACGAATGGTCTGTTCGACCTTCATTATGAAATCGAAATTTGTTAGTGATGAAAATCGCGTATGCGAACAATGAATGGGTTTGATATTGTTTTGATACAGATTCTAAAACACATTATAATGATTGAGATATACTTATTTGATTTGTAGCACTCATTTATAGATCTTATCATCAAACTAATAATAGATAGAAACAAAACATTTCGATATTTTAATTAATGGCACTAAAGGCGTTTGAAAATCAGTATGAAGGGACTTTGTGGAGCAGAGATACATAAATCAAAGAGAGGATAAAACAGGTCGATGACACAGAGTTAGAGCACTTCAGGTGGTATCTATAAAAGGGTTTGGTCCCCACGGTAAAATGTCACGACTTCCATATAGAAAACATTAGCCACGTTACCCAATAGATTTATTTGAGTTCCCCAACCGATAAACAGTGGCTAGACCGCGAAACCACTGCAGGAAATCTATGAACGAATCTTATCCGGTTCGGAAAATCACGGGAATCTAGTAATGCGGTTTCTTTCCCATAGATTCAGTATGATTTGAAGAAAACCAATATTAGATGTAACAACAATTCATGTTAAGTTGGCAATATGGACGGGATTCGTTAGAAATTTGCAGTATAGTTTGAGTGAAATGAGGTGCAATATATCATGAGATCGAAGGAAGATTGCATTGTTGCACAACAATAAAGCAGACTACTGAGAGTGAGGGTCTGCATAGTTGATGCGGTTGCGTGCTATGGGAACAAAATCAGATTCGTAATTTGTTATAAAATTATATTTATATACCAACGCTGTACCTAACTTTCTTGCATTTACATCAACACTATTAATTTTCAGACTATATTTATTATTCGCTTCCTCATTCCGTCTTATGTCCATATTTTTAAATTTTAATTGAAGATAAATATTGTCTTTACATCATCTGTCCGCAGCAGCTGTACTATAACAGTAACGTAAGTTCCGGATGTTTTTTGAGCAGTAAATGTTCATTACTAGCCGATCAGCCTTGCAACTATAAAACCAGTCCACTATTGAGCTGGTCCACAACAATTACTGCATAAAGGCTGCATTGATGATCCTGGTTTTAAGGTCATATAAATGGCCACTACTACAATATAATTGATTCGTATTCATATACTGGACTTTCTGCACTATTAAAACAATATTTTTTTTAAAACTCTATTAAATTCAAGGTTAACGATGACTTTGATTAAAAGGTACGTTCGCGTGAGAACTTTACTGTGCATTTTAATAATTTCGTTTATTCCTCAGTTTGTTAATGATAAGTTAGAGGTCGATTCATTGTTGTTCTTTAATGCTGGGGCAGTGTTCCCCGGAGGTCTAAGACAAGGTAAATGTAACATTGTACGATCTTTTAGTGGTTTTGTTAGGTGCTTCGTATCTTGTATGTATATTTTCAATGGTAATTACACCTAACGTTGATGGCGCGTGACAGATATACCTCGTAGTCCTTGTAAATGATGATATGGAAATACTCAAAATAAACATTAAATTAAATGTAGATACCCCCGTGAATATTACCCATGTTAATGATGACGTTATCGGCAAAGGAGTGAGCATCACAGATATTTAACCACTAAAAGCGGCGTCATATATTAAAGTTCTCACGTAGGCGTCATTTGATAAATATTGTTCGCAGTGCAATATTATAATGGAATATTTTTCTGATAAAGGAGCGCAGTTAAGTCTTCAGTGGTGCCATGTGTCTTTGTCTCGGATATCGGTGTTAGGCAATTTATTCACTATGACACGTATTGTGCGTTTGTGTCTCTTTAACGTTGCTTTAGCGATTTTTCTGTTGATTTTGCTCGTTTTCTCTGCTATTGTGCTACAAGCGGTGTGAAATCGTTTTGCTGCCTCTGTCAAGCTTAATGATGCTGAATTGTGGACACAAATAGATTTAGATTGTTTAGGATTGGGGTGTACACATAAATCAAATAGTAGAACTTTTTATTTTTGTGAAAAGTGAAAAATACTACATTGGATACTCAAAATATTTTTGCCACAGCATTGGCATCATATCGGCCTTTTTTTGATTACATTTTAATCACTAATTTCAAAACGTGTTAAACCCAATTTAAATCTACATCTAATTTGAGTGGGCGTAATTTTTCTACAAAGACTAAACTAAACTAATTATTTTTTTGCTTTAATTGTCCATATGATATGACAGTCAAGTACGAGCAGGTAATTATCAAAGTACGCGGAACTGATACGTTTAGCATGTATCTATAACATTTTACATTTAATTTATATTCCGTATCGAGTGGCTCAAAGTAATAATGGTTGGACAAAATCATTTCCTGGTTTTCGTTTTTTGCAGCCTGTAATAAATATATTGTGGTTTTAGGTATGGCCACTGGTTTTTATAGATCCTTAAGGTACATTATTATTTTAATTTATTTACCTTTTTGATCATCAACATATTCTCAATGATTTCAATATAAACTATCTGAAAAATGATAAAGAATAAACGAAATATAAATTCTCTGTTTCCAAATTAGTACAAAAAACATTTCTTAATCAAACTTGATGTTTTCCTTAAGCTCAAATTTATCTTAATTTGAACCTTGACCGATTTGCTTGATCAATTGGTATAAAAACCAGAGTATATATAAAAACAAAAGTGCTAGGTGGACCTAGCCTATCGTAAGCCATACTCGCTTCACTTGTTCACATTGAACTTGAGATGATATCAAGCATCAAGTTTTTAGCGCGGAAGTAGTTTTTGTCCAAATTATGAAGTAACATTTATAGCGTACAAAATGACGGACTTTATTGTTCTAACGCAGTCTTTATGGTATTGAAGAGGATGTTAAGTATTTTTTTTATATTTGTTAATTAAACCGGAAATGCTTGTTGAACATATCATATATATATCTATGTATATATCCTTATAATCGATTACATTTAGGATTTTGGGAACTGAATGATTTTAACTTGTAATCAATTTATAGGTACTGGTTTGGATAAGCACACGGTCCACATGATGGTAAGTGGTCACCGCCGCATATGGACATTTGTAGCACTCTGGTGTCGCCAATGCGTTGTGGACCCTGAGACGTGAAGTTGTTAAGTCTCATGTGCCTGTAATTCCTGTTCTCTTATACTCTCAACATTTTACTTAACCTTAACATACTAACATTTAAGGTGTGAACACAATCTCATTATAAAACCATAACCTGATTCTTCTAATTAGACATAACAACGAATTTAATCTGACAGAGTTGGACGATAAAATCAGCGAATAGAACTCTGGCTAAGCAATTACTTGGTAGAAAGCGACAGTAAGCATTGCCTGGCCAAGGTCGAGTACGTCACAGCCGGATACAAACCCTTGGCACTGTCAAGTTAACTGATAAAGTACAGCTGTATGCAGTTGCAATGATTGATAAGACAAATGTTATGAATGAACAGGGCGGAGGTTGGATATTTGTTGAACTGCTATCGATCAAGATAAAATTTTATCAAAAGACAATGTTTTACAATGAGTTATTTAGTAATGCTTATGTTATATTGGTTTTTGAATCAATCATAGAATCGAATCGTCATTGTAAGCATAATTTCATCGATGTAGTGGTAAAAAGTATCTGATACTTAATAAAATATAAAACACCATGGCCGATGCTATATTCTAACTACTTCCTTACTCAACTCACAACGATTCAAGAACCCAAAAATCACAATTTCAAATGACTGTTGCACTTAGAGCCCTACCTATAATTAAAATACAGGAAAACGATATTTAACTTACCAGGTGGCAGTTTAGATTTCAACATGTCCATAGCGACGACGTTGATGATCAGCACCCAGATGGGGCACTCTAATAGATCTCCTTCTGATTTGACGAAGCCGATGGCGCTGAGGCACTGGGTCTCTAGCCTTCTGCGATCAGGGTATGCGCGCCGAAGTTCACGGTTCACGTTTGACTGGAATTTCTTCATGTCGAATAGCTGGAATGGAAGAAGAAGCGTTAGATATGATGAAACCTACCTTTTAGATAGCCCTGCTACATGAATTAGTTTTGATATATATTTATTCATGCCCATAATATGTCTGTGCTGTTGATTGATTAATATACCTAACATCAAAGTCATTTAGCCATCCCCAAATCAAAATAATTGTCTTAATTTTTTTTTAATAAAGTGATAATCATAATATGATAATCGAAGTTTATCTTAATTAGAGATACACACGATAAGCTAACCAAACAAATGATTCTAACTGCATACGAATGAATCAATGTACACAGATTATGAGATCTTATCGAATTAATATTACATAACAAGGCATCAGTCGATAATGAAAAGACAATCGTTCTATCAAACAAAAGTAGAGCCGACGTCATGTCGATGCACGGCTTCAATTTGAAAAAAAGTGAAGAGAAGCTCCCGTCAGCTTTTTATAATAATAAGTACCTTCGGTTCTAAAAGATAATTACAGTTTTTATAATAATTACATTATACTAAACTCTTTGAACTAAAATTAACTGTGCATGGAGTAATTTTTTCATCCCTCAGCTATTAAAGGAGCTACTGAACTCCAAACTGACACATGGTATTGTTAAGGAATCGAAACTATTATGGATCCTATAGAAAAGAAAATGATTGAATCTTCTGGACACACGAAACAATCTATAAAAGTGTTCGTCATAGAACGAGGTTGAGGAGTAGTTTTTGATACAATCATGGAGCCCTAAAAGACAAAAAGTAAAAACGCCGAGTCAGATGCACCGACGAAATTGAATGAGGCTTATGAAGTTGTTACATAACCGGTGCACTTTTAAGACGTCACTGTGGTCTTGCATCAAGATGTCCGTCTAAACGCCAGTAGACAACCAACAAGAGATGTTGATGGTATCTACAAAAAGTCGCCGCCTACGTTATTCTAAACTCATCGACCGACAACTACACACGATATTATATTGATGCGTTTTTGAGAATTTTAATTATTTCTGGAATGTTTGTTGTGGCTCCATTGTTGCGTTACGATACTGACAGTTTTATTTCTGGTTAATTGGTAACGTTCCCGGAACTCCTATGATGAATTGTGTTTGCGCTTAACAATTCTATGTCAGTGGATTAAATGGTGTTGGTTTGTTAAGTTACTTAGCACTGGAAGACAGCGAGCGATAACATTGTTACTTATTAATTTTGTCTCGAGGGAATTCGGTGTGGGAAAACCAACGGATCGCACAGAAAAAAATCCCAGAGATCAACACATTGCAACACTTGCTAGTATTGTTACGAGGAAATTACGTATTTTGACTAGATACGTTTCAGAAAAATGTTAAAGAATTACAACCGATTCTTACCCTGTGATTGAAAGACAGGATGAGGGTTATAAAATGTAATATTATGGGAATTACTTTTAATGCAGCAAAATGCTTATGTCAAAATAAAAAGGGCTCTATAAATTATCCGATGACCCTTCACTTTCTTTTCTACATAGGAAATGAAATAACACCCAAACAAATAAGTGAGGCAATGACCATTATTTTACTTGCTTAATGGTACTATCATTGCATTGTTAGTTACAAGCCAACTTACGTAAAACTCTGTAGGTAATGGTGTATGAATAACTAATTAATCTTTGACTCGTTCTCTAGGAAGTGTAATTTCCATTGTTTGACAAGTAGCTATTGCTTTTAATCAAGCGTTTAATTTGAGGAGAGGTAAAAAAGAAACGCAAAATTGCTCTGGTAATAATATCAAGGTATAAATATGATTTTGTCTAATTACCAAAATTGTATCTGGTATCATAATTACGTTTTGATGGAGCCTACGAGGTATCTGTAAAATTTCGTAACAAAATCAACTAAAAATAAATTATGTGGCAATGTCATGGTCAAAGTGAATCGTGGCCCAACACGATCTGTTCAGTCGTGATGCACTACAAATGACCACTGCGCCTGTTCCACAATGCAACTCGCATTAAGAGTAATGTACGGCCTTTTAATATTCTTTTTCTTCGATTTATTGTCTTAAATAATGACGAACATAAGGAAATTATAGCTTGAGGAGAGTAACCTGACGCAATAGGTAGAGGAGCAGAATTAGAAATTATGCCTCAGTCGGGTAGTATACTTGTTTAACGATAGAGCATGCTTCGTGCATGCTTAACATAAGTAGGGAGTTTCTTCATTATTTAAATACAAAATGACCAATGCCTGATCATTATGTGGGCAACCATGAAATTAATAGACAAAAGTTTCGACATCTTATTTCATAAACGCTACCATCTTGACGGAAATTATAACTAGTGAACACCCATTTGGTGGCGATGGAACAAACTAGTTTTCCATGTATAATACACAACCTACAAACACTGCAGTTCTTATTACAAAAGGCATAAAGCCCGAAATCGCCTGCAATATAATTTTGGTACAAGAATACATTAATTTTGTAGATTATACGTTTGATGCAAGAGGAAGGATAAATGCAGAGCACAATAATTATATACGTTATTTAATATACTCGACAACCACTCGACGAATTATGCTTCTAAGAACAATTAATATTAACCATAATTATTTTGTTATAACACAAATATAATAAATCTAAAAACATTAATTTTTGGTGCACTTTTTGCAACATCACTTCATTGACAATAACAATATTCTTGCTAGGTCATCAACTAATTATGCCCAAAACTTGATTGATCATTCAACATTTAAACTAATCCAATTAATTTTACTCCGTTCGACATCTGTCTTTACCACAGATAAGGTCAAATCAATCAGACTCAATTTTGTGCTTACCTTAAATATTTTTTCCTGTTCTAATGAATATCCGGGTAACTTGACTATGTCTTGCCCAATAGCCGTCTCTTCACTGCTTGTGGCCGCGGTACTCTTCACAAATACGCTACTCTTGGAATAGCGTCTGATGAGTATGTTACCGGCGTCATCCATCTTTATTTTGACACCCTGTAAACAAAGTTTGGGATGAGCACATAGTTCTGTATTTTAAGATTTATTTTCAAATTCTCTTATTACATTATCTTCTCTAGCTGTCAGCTCACTATTGGTAACAATATAAATAAATATCCTGGGACATTCTTTTACACATGACATTTTTACAGATGGCCATCTGATCCCAAACTAAGCAGAGCTTGTACAATGGAAACCAGATAACTGATAAACTATATATACTACTTTTTTTTCTAAATACAAACTTATATCGATATTTACACCCAGACACAGAACAAACAGACATGTTCATGCATACAAATGTTTGGCCAGGGTGGAAATCGAACCGGCGACCTTAGGTTTGGCAGTCAACCACCAAGCCAACTGGCTTGTCACTTATATGTCAATATGTAATCTTAATTCATAAGAGATTGAACTGTAAAGACTTAAGAAGATTGTGATTCATTAGTATTCCCCATATGAGATACGAGAATAAATGTTGTACCGATTAAATCAATTGTTTTAAATTTACAAATATCTAACGGCCAATCACCTTTACAATAAAAACTTTGGCACGTCAACATTGTCTTCGTTGCAAAAAACCGTTACAGCCATGACAACACCATCTCATATCTTTATCTTAGCATCAGCAAATACAAGGTCATTGCCTTGGCTCGGTACAGATCTTATTATTTTAACACCATCCATCTCATTATGATTTATGACATGACAAAGGTGTTCAACAATGGAATGGGTTCCAATAATCGTCTGACCTATGACATCAGCGGCCTCAGCTCGTTTGTTACAGCATGTCAAACTATTGTTAGAAAAATTTAAAATTGGGAACTTAATTTTTTGATGGAATATGCGGAAGATGTTATAGTAATTGATATTGACGATAAGAAGAACGAGGCAAAAAATATATCAACGACTTCATTTAAATTTATAGTGTTGAAGAGAGATGATGCAATTAAGCGTCTGAAGAGTAATTATTGAATTGATATTTGAATAAAATGTATATAATGTCTTAATTGATAGCATACAAAATGTATTGATTAAAACCATATTAAAAAATTGATTACAAATTGATCCGTACTAATATTATAAAAGCAAGTAAGTCTGTCTGTTCATTACGTTTTCACGATAATTGACATAGTTGCAGCTCTAAGCTGATATCCCCCGAGATATCCCTAACCTAAGGTATTTGGTATCCCTTGAATGCGAATGAAAGCGCGAGGGAGCTGGAAAGCAAATATAAATTAAAAGTGGTTAGTTCTACAGAAATGCTTTATACGTGTTAGATGTGAGCTTAAAAACAATATTATTAAAGCTTTGACAGATAACCTTTGGCAGTATAACAACCTTGTCATTTAGAAAGAAACAGAAAGCAAATGTTCCATACACGAACATAGCGAAGCGTTTGAATTGATAACATCTCGATGAATATGTAATGTGCTTAATGCTTCCTTGTCTGTTTTGTTTCAAAATGAATTATTAGTGTTTTTACCTAGATCTCCTTATCTTGGCACTTGATCTAGATGTTTTAGTACATTGTTTCAAATTTTAGTGCAATTTCGAAAGTAATTTTTTTTTCCTGTGTTTTCCCAATTTTATTCATGTATTTATTTTTATGCTAAACGTTCATCTGTAAATTTTTGATGAAGCCATTTGTATATCAGAGCCAATAGCTTTACTAATTGACGTAACGACTTCTAATACTGTGGTAATATTTAAAGAATGTTAATTATTATTTATATCTCAATCCAAAAATGGTCTTGTTTACAAGTGGTTACTAAAATTGCCGACATCGGGAAGTGTAGTAACGTCAGTTCGTGGTTTGATGAAACACGTTTTTAATTGTCGCACGTAGGTACAAATGCCTCATATCCACTAGTCCGTGGATAATGAATTCATAACCAAAGCAGTAGTTTAATGCACTATGGCATCCATATTTCAAAATGATCGTAGATGAAACACTCCGTATCAAATTACGCTCCTCCTTAAAGGTAATTTAAAATGGAATAAGGCCGAATAGACAGACGGATCATAAAATGCCGACCTCAAGAGTTCATAAAGTTATTTCATACGGCTATTTATTTCAAGAACACAAAAATTAGACAAGGGCAATAAAAGTTTTTGATCATTTTTCTCATTAAGCTGCTGGCTTTATTTATTATATTGAGAATTGAATTGATTTAAAACAAAGTTAAACAATTTTTTTATAAGGATTAGAATTAGATCGAAATTGTTGTGCTTAAGGCGTTTTAAATGTTTCCGGTTATTATTGAGAAAATTACAGCCGTTGAAATCAAAATTAATAGTTTTTATATCGGAATCATTTTAAAAACAAACAAACGTTAAAAGGTTTTTATGAATATGTTATTTTACAATTTGCTTATATACAAACAACATCGACCTTGCGTTAGACAGCTCGTTGCCGCATCTCATTAGAATATCAAAACTTATTTTCGATTCTATTGTTCGGGCTTTATGTTGCGTTTATTTTCTGCGACCACAAACGCTAGATGCATGTACATTTTTAAAACAAGATCTTTGAAATGTTATGCCCCATCGCTTCCTAGCACGCCTGGTTTGGTAACAAGTAGGTATTGTATTTCTGCATCAAACAATTTCGATGATTGTTTTAACTCTTTGTTCTGGAACGCTTAGAGTATCGTATATTTTTTAAGATTAGTATCGTCATAGGATATGTTTTCATGATTACGTAATGCTCCTTTATCATATTGGATATCTTTGATAATTGCCTCGAATTCTTACTCATCATCAAAGCATGTTCGCACGTTATTGTTAGCATGTGTTACAAAGATTGAAACAAAAAATTCTACGGTCAATTCTATTAAGGTCTATGAATAAGTTAAATGTTTGATTGCTGATGTTCATGTCGTGAACTCATCAATGTTTTTAGTGTAGGTGTCATCAGTCAATGGTATAGTACGAGTGTACGTATCTGATGGCAGATATCATTAGTGTTAATTATATTATGTATAGAAAAAAGTACCTGTCCTATGTGTCTTTTTAGTTCATCTGTCTTCTGATCTCTGTGTGGGTTATCAAATCCGCAAAGGCCAATTCTGAAAAGATAGAAACAAAACGTTAGCTTAGTATTCATATTCCGTAGGCAGTATTTTTGATGCGATGATTGCTGCATACCCTGGCGCGGAGCCAAACCAATTTAGAATAGCAGGGAATGTGAAAAATATCCTTTTTCACCGCATTGTTTACAAACATTGGCAGCCGCAGAGTATAATTTACATGTTCCTACACCATTCATATCGATATTTGCGTTGAATGTATACAATTTGTGTTCGCAAGCTTCTTTTTTTGATTTTGTATGTTCCATTATTTAACAATAATATATTGAAGCGTTATGTTGTCTCTTTGTATTCGTGTATTTAAAATCTATAGGTACAGTCGGCGCCGATCGGTTCTCATGTAACAAATTGAATAATGACGACGTAGGAATTTGTTTAAACATTAGTATTTCGTCAACGTGTACGTATCGTATCGGAATATTGTTTTCTCAAAACCGTTCCTTGGCATTGCCCTGAGAATGTCCACATTTGTTACTTATTGGTATTCATGTAGGGAACGGAGTTGTGCATGTGCTTACTGATTGAAAATTTCTATTTGATTCTATGGGTACCGTTCTTGTACATAGTTTTCTATTGTAACAGTGAAACTATTAACTATGATGGTTTGAATGATGAATAATGAAAGTTAACACGCACCTGTGGTTTTATTCGCACATTGAATTTGAATATGGCATTTTCAAGGAGAAAGTGAAATTACGAGCAATTATATAAAAGAATTTTTTTCACTTATATGTGATAATATTGAAAAGGCCATTAAAGAATTAGATACTTATAGAAATTTTAATTTGCTTTGACTTTGGCCTACTTTCTGTAACTAGGGCATCCATTAATTACGTGAGGTGATTTTGGCGATTTATCGACCCCCCCACTCCCCTTGGTGCGATGTCATGAGATTTTGCTCGACCCCCTCCCCCCGCCCCTAATCTCACGTGAGATTTGATATTATCATAAGTACACGATTAAGATGTGAAAAAATTTTACTACTATATATAACCCTCTTCTAGCAATTTTACACTGTTTCTTGCTAATAAAAAATTTATGTGATATTTGCCGAGACCCCCTTCTCCTCCACGTGAGATTCGGTGAGAGTCGGCTTGACCCCCTCCCACCCCTAAATGCCTCAACTAATTAATGGACGCCCCCATATCATTTGCAAAAGTGTGAACAAAGAACATCAATTTTATGTTTAGTAAGATATTTTGGTCCATATGTGTGTTTTATATTTCTAGCATAAAAAGATAAAAACCACGGTTGATTTCAAAAATATATTCAAATTTTTTCTCAATACCGTCTGCCATTATCAGGTTTTATTGATCTATTATGATCTCAAAAGCATTAATTTGAGCATGGTAATAATATACTCTGTTTGTACGTGATCCTGTAACAGTTTTTATACGACTGTACCTGTGATTCTTCTTTTCGTTTAAGGTACAATTAAAAAAATGTGGGTCAAGTATGTTTTTATAAGCTTCAAATTATTGCCTATTATATGTATGGATGTAACACTTTACCGTGATAATGAGAATTCTATGATACAATCCAGGTTATAAACTATCTATGAGTGAAGTTTCATCCAAATCCGTTCGGTGGATTTTGCTTGAAACAGTAACAAAGGTACATCCATCCTCACAAACAATTAGTATGTTACATTTATATTTATCGACTCAGGTAAATGGTTGGTAGTTTCTATACACGAATAGAGAGATGGTTCGTACGGATAACATTTAGAATCTGAACTTTATTACAATATGAGAATATGTCGGTCGTCGAACCAATCGCAATAGGTGTGATCGCTAAGCCAGTGAGCGGCGACCTTGGCGTGCGTCGCGGTGCGCGTGCGCCGGCGGCATGCCCACTCACTGGCTACCGTGTCACTTTGAACATTTCTTATATGTGTACCTACATCTTTTAAGTTTATTTTATAATCTTTGACGATTGATAAGTTCTAAAAGGTGGCAGAAGCCGTCTAGATGGATCTAGATGTAGAGGAAGAGGGTAAAACATTGTACATAATGCTACAATAGGATATTCCTATATACCTTACATTCTACCTACATAGGAATTTTTGGTTTTATCAGTCCTTAAAAATGAGCGAAGGAACTTGCAGGATTTGTAAATAAAATTCAAATAATTTTTCCACTGAAAAAGTCTATTGCAGCACCATGTACAATGTTGTACCATCTCCCGCTTCTCTTCTCTTCTTCATAGTTTGTAGTAGTAGATGTTACCATTAATCGATAATGTCGATTGCAATGTGAATGCACCTTTATTCACTACAATCCCTTCATATAAATCCGTAAAGTGGTTTTCATACCAACGAACAATCAGGTTGATCAGTTGCGATCAACTCTGTAACTATTAATCAGTCAGTACCTATTTCGTCTAACTTCGACGATAACAATCGTTCTCAATTCTCGATCGAATAATGTCTTCATAATTACATACTGAGTTAATAAAGGTTGTATATACCTACTGTATGTAGGTATATGTCTACATTACTCCTAACCCTGGGCATGCGTGACCAAGTCAAGGATATGTCAATTGTTTTAATGCAATGTTATCTACGTAACAGTTATCAACGAAACAACAGAGTCTGGTATCGTTAATTTGATATCTAATTCAATTATATGTTATTTTGTTACCTATAAAGTCACGATTCGATTAATGAAATGTGGTTGCGTTGCGGTATGTAAATTATATGGTAGTTTGATTAGGACACACTTGTTAATAATAATTTTGTGTTGGGTGAATTATGGGGTAATGTATTTTTTCTACATGGCGACCTAAATTATAGTTCCATTAGGGAAAAAGGAGCGAGTCAAAAACAAAGTGCATTTGAGTTTGACTTTTTGTCAGGTAATAAGCGCGTTGTTTAAATTAAGTCATTTTGAATTTCATTCGAACTTCAATTTGTAGCTAATTGTTATAAATCTTCAATATTTATGTCGGTAGATATTCTCAGATGCATTGTATTTATTGTTGTAATTATTGTTGAGAGTTACGAACCAAAACTCAATATAGGTAATCTGTACTGAGACGTGTTTCGTATCTCTAATGTAGTGCAAGACTGATATATGATCTGATTGGCGATAATATACAAACATAAGGTAAGCTCTACTTTAGTGTTCGACAGAGTGGTAAAGGCACTAAATAACTTGACATTAAAAACAGAGGTAGTAGGCTGAATAGCAAGTTGAATGATTTAAGCTGTGCAATATAAATAAATGATTTTTATCAACCTAGGCTGAGAGCCTGCGCTCGCCGAACTTATCCGGGTAAGAGATATAAATTATTTTTTTTGTTGTGAATCTTCTTTTCGCTTTGAAATCCTGATCCGCAACCTTTTTGTGTAACGAAAAATAAATAGATGATAAACACGGTCTATGCTATTCAAAAGTATCTGGTGAATAATAAAAATGTTTCCCTGTAATACAAAAGTTTCACTTCTATCGTGTGTCTTTTACGCGACACCCTATTTTTTTTAAAGGACGAAGGTGGCCTCAGATGGCTCATACCTACGCGGACAATTCCGGTGAGCGCTTAGGGCTCACAACCAAAAACGCAACACCCTGATTTTTAAAGTTATCAATTTACAGCTCTATACGAGCTATAACAGGCAACATCGTGATATGAATTCTATTCGATAAACAAAGCTCAATGCACTGAACTAGACATTCAACTTTTCACAAATTTTATCGCGAAACAATGGTTTTTCCGAGAAAGTTCCATGGCATGGTCAAGCACAAGTTCATGGTACAAGGTGTGGTAGACGACGGATCCATGGTCCGCTTGCCATGAAATCAGCAAGATCAACTATTGTTTAGTTTACCTATTGAAAATAATGTAACGCTTGATTTATTTCTACAAAATAAATACGATGCAAAATTGTAGCATTAATATATCGATATAGTGAACCATGTAGAGAGTACGCACGATAACTAATTGAAGAAGAAAGTGTGAGCTGTCATTGATCCGCAAAACCTGATGATAAACTACTGTTAAGGATGTTCCATGATAGTTATCGATAAAGTTTTTTTTTATTTATATAAAAGTTTTGCAAACTACTTAATGCTTGATATGTTTGTTCGTAAATTCTATTTTCGATCTATTCAATATTTAAATACAACAATTGTTCTTCTACACTATCAATCCATAAGATAAAATAAATAAGTAAATACCGAAGAGGAAAAAAGCTTTGTTCAAGTCTCTACACTGAAGCTAACGCTAAAAACTCAAAGAAAAACTAAAGTTCAGAATCACCGTAAATAAATTGCATATTTACGATATCGTACAAGATTGTTTTTCAAGTAATTTATTTTTGTAGTTCGACGGTCGTACGTCACAAACGCGGAACTAGATTGGGTTTCAGTAAAAAAATATCGTGATCGATTATTTATAGAAAAATCGAGAGACTATTAGTTTGAGTCGTCAACCTCCGACACGTCTCTGTCAATTTAGTCATTTAGTATTTGCTCTGTATAGCAAAATACAATGCACAAAGGCTTTCAGCTAATTCATAGTTATACATATTTATACATACATTTTTTTAACTAATATTTTAATCAGATTGAATTAATATTCATACTTTACCTAAATAGGTACGTACGAAAGACTAGCAGAAAGTTTTATCTTTTTAAAATTGAAAATTAAATGACAGCCAAAATAATCGATGTCGATAATAATCCGTGGCTAACACGCGGAAGGCACTTTCGTTCGCGGAAGCAACCGGCGCGGGCGCAGCCTCATCGAAAGTAAAAGCTGATTGGTCGGTACCGGATTTACCTACTTATACATAGTTTTTATTTAACATTGTTGTGTGGCTGTTATGAATCGGTTACGAACACTTTCTTGTATTGTTGATAATGCTTATGGAAGATTTCCTATTACAGTGTAAACTCTTTATAACGAAACTCAAGGGACTGAGCATTTTTTGTCGTTATAGAGAGTTATCGTTATATGGAGTGAACAAAAAAAAACAAAACAAAGTGAACAAACCAACCAACTTGGGCTCACTTCAACGTTATAGGGAGTTTATCGTTATAAAGGATAACGTTATAAAGAGTTTACACTGTATTTTCTTTTTTAGAGAAAGTTATATTATTGTTATAGTAAATGTATGGTTGCATTTGGCCATCATTTATCCTCAAGACCTACTAACGTAAAGAATCGAAGTAAAAGGCGGGTTTATTTTCTCGTGGGTAGCTTAAATCCTCTTAATATTAAAAGTAAGTACTTGATTTCTAGAAATAAATGAGCTGTAGAAGATTGTAGTTTACTAAATAGAATTATATTTATTTTTTTAGATTAAAAATAAACTCTATTACTCAGTACATTTACGGCACACTTTTTGTTAAATCCAAAAGTCAACATTCGAAGTTACTACCGGTTTGGAAGTCAGCTTACAGAAGTTATAATGTCGATAAGAAAACTTACAATGATTGTATAACACTGGCCTCTCTCTTACTGATATCAAGTAGTCCTTGTTTATCAGACATAAAACATTAAAGGTGTGACCATAGTCTTGTTAACGCCATGGTACATGTTGGCCATGACTTAACGCCTTTAACTATTGGACTGTCATGGATATCAAATGTCATTTCCAATTTGTCATTTATGGATATGATTTGTTTCTGTCTTTTTATTTTTTTACTTCCTAGAAAATAGAAACTATAATGTTTCTACCTAATATTTTAAATGCGACCTAGATATTCTATTGCACCACATAGAATACATTTTATCCCGCGAAAATATTTAAATGCTTCGTGAACGCGGGTGAAACCGCGGGGCATATATTTATAGTATAAGTATGTATTTTCAAATATATATACATATATGAATGCACGGATTTGAATGAATATAGACACACATAAAATTTATTCTAGAATAACAAATATAATTATTTTTATCTAGTTTAAACATTAGCTTCCTCGGGAATCTAGATAAAGCTTTATTAAGGCTAATCATGAAAGCTATAGAAGATTACAGAATGCAGAAGTTATTTTGACCAATTTTTGTTTAGCTTAATATACAGTAGGATATAGATTTTTAGACCTTAAGCGTCGAGATGAATTATAAGGCAAAATATGATGTGTAGTAACAGCTGATCGAAAAAAATGAAGAAAACAAAACAATCTACGCTGAATTGAAATATTTTTGCAGCTCGAACAGGAGTTAGAATCTATTGCATAACCACAAGCTGTAAATATAGTTTTAAGCCCCGGGGCTGCCGTGAATGGTATCAATGGGGAACAAGTCTCGATTCTTGTGTAAACGACTAGTTTTAACCTGTCTTCAATAGAAATGGTTCGTTCCTTTCACGGTGGATTGTATGCTTCCTTTTATTCATTGAATATCTATTGATCTTTGCGTTACATAATAACATGTGATGAAATTAAATGCGGTTCAGGAGATTTAGTGTTTTCAATGTTGCTAGGTGCGGCTACATTGTGCTGGCGTTTGTGGAGGGTGTTTATTATCCTTTTAATATTATAAACGCGTAAGTTTGTGAGGATGTGATGTTTGTTTGTAAATATTTTAAGCCACTACTGGATTTATAGATTTGGATGAAAATTGGCACATAGATAGGTTATGACCTGGGTTAAAACGTAGGATACTTTTTATCCTGGGAAATTATATTATTCCCCAGGAACACGAATGATTGGACTATGGAAACGAAATTACTAATACTATATTTTTTCTTTTAAATACATACTTATATAGATATTTACGCCCAAATAAAACTAATATATTTGGCACATAAATGTTTGTCTTTAGTAAGAATCGAACCCAACCTGTAGGGTGTTCAGGGTCTTTAACCACCAAGTCGTTACGCACACACATCAAACAATGCATCTGTACGTACACCATAATTAATTCCTAATGTACAAATGTAAAACTGTTGGTTTCTTTAGAGACAAAACAAAACACCTGTTTTCTTTATCTTTCTATTTTAGCCTCTGTTACTGAACGTACCTAATCTATATTTTATATTCTTTGACCACAACCTCTTGGTGGTAGGTGCTGATGCGGTAATAAGGCCACATACCCGTACTTACAATGATTAACAAGAATGCCATTCCAAACATTTGTATGATTTTCCTAATTAGCGTAACCGAGTCTATATAAGTCGTGAGCATCTCAATCTCGACGATCGACCCGATTCCATATGCAAGGTGACAGAGCGGCGCGGGCGCATCCGCGACCAATCACCGCGGTCCTTGGCACAAAACATATTCGTACATCGAGCCAGTTTCACGGATCACATCACTTGCCCTATTGTTGTCTTAATAGACAATGTTGACCTACAGCGTTTTATTATGCGTTAATGTTGACTTGTGAAGGGCACTTAGAAATGTTGCTTTTGGAATGCTTTAATTACTTTGCCTACTAGTGTACTAATCGCGAGCGTCTTGCACACAGGACAGACATTTATGTGCATGAACATGACTGTTTGTTCTGTGTCTCGGTGTAAAATATGTGTATTGTGTGTATTTAGAAAAATAAAAAGCAGTATATGTATAATACCGGTTTTCTAGTTTCCATAGTACTAGCTGTAACTTAATTTGGGATCAGATTGCATGGTAAATATTTTCCCAGGATATTTATTTTTATTTAATTCTTAGAAAACTTTTTACTATAGATGAATTTTCTTTTAACCCTTTTGTATATCATATGTTACAGCCCGCACCTCTCAGTTAAATATGAGACTGTTTCTTTTAAACGTGTGACTACGATCATTACAATTTGAGCAAGATTTCAAGTTTAGTCAATTTAATATATTTTGCGCGAACATACCTGATATATAAATAAATATATAACTTAAAAACTGTCTCTGTCAAATGCCTAAACGTTTCCAATTATAAAATCTTAAAATTAAGAAAAAAGCAATACGAAATATTTCCCTTTATAACTTTTAAAGGCATCACTGTCTATCGGTACTTTCACCTTCGTTCTATCATTGAATTTAAATTGAATGATCTCTGCATTTATCATACAGCTTTGTTATAATCACACTCCCTTCTTCCTTGATGTGATTATAATTTAATCTCTACAGTTTGTCTGACTATCTCAGCTGTCCATCCTACGCCCCGGGCAGTCATTAAACCAATTACAAACGTAGTACACAACATTAGTGTCACTTTCACTTTGCAAACAAAGCTGCTTGATTACTGCTTTAATTTTTACCATCGCGTAGGCTCATTCTATATAAGATGGGCCGGTTAGCGTGGTAGTTCGATACCCTGACTGCTACGCTACCGGTCGTGAGTTTGATTATCCACCCAGGACAGAAATTTTTATGTGTGAATATGTCTGGGTGTACGTACGTACGCCATAAAAGTAAAGAAATGAAATTTATTTATTGAAATAGGCCTTCACTGGCACTAATGAATGGTCTGACGCTGGTTCGAAAGGTTGCTTTTACTGAGAAGACCTGGCAATAAACTCATCAATTACTTTTTTCAAAATATAATTGTGTACATGAAAAAGTGCTGGAGCGGGTGCTACAGCTAAACATCGTACACTAAGTATAAATATTAAAAGTATGATATAAGAAGTATTGTATATGTTATAGAACAATTCTATCACTTCGTTTAATTTGAAATCAAATATCTAATATATAATATTTTTACAGATAGCCAAAATCAAAATTATTGATAAATTTGATCTCTTTTTGATTGCATTGATAAAATAGTAATAATGTCAAGGTAAAGAAAGTAAGAAAGAGTAAATTAAGCGAAACTAACAAACCATACCATGACTGTGACACCATTTAAGAAATTATTGTTTATCTTATTCTATAGTGAAAATTGTACTATTTCCACGTCTCATAATTGATATAATCAACTTTAGGTAGCAGTACATAAGGTTGGTAATCATATGTATGTTACAGACTAAAGGTAGTTTAAAAACAAAATGTTTCCGCTGTGCGACTACTTTCCGTATTGTGGTTGAATCGATTATATGATGCGTGAAATCAATTGATTATACCGCGCTTGTATTGCTTTCTTTTAATGAACGCATAATTTTTTATCTGTGGCAACACTATTATCAATAACGCTTTTTTATTTGTTCTATTGATATTGGTACTTTTTGGAAGCTTCTGTATATATTGTTAGAAACATAATGAGATTACCAACTAATTAGAGCTTGATTGATTTCTTTGAAATATACATGTGGGTTTTTTAGTTTTATATTAATTTACATATCTTATAGCAATATAGGTACTGGTGCTAAAATATTTTACCACACTAATTATATTAAAAATGTATCTTTAGTTATCTGTAACTAATAATGACAGCTCTAAAATGAATTTTCGAAGTTAAAATACATTCACAAAGCATATTCTTGGCCAATTCTTGTAACCGGAGTATAATGACATTCATTCCTTGCCCGATGCAGGGTTCGATACCCATTCATGACAGACATTCGTGATGTTTAAAATTTAGTTTGTAAGTAGCGTTATGAAAAATACTAGTGTGTGTAATATATAAGTTATCTGGTTTCTATAGCACAATCTTTGGTACGTTTGATATGAAACTTCCCTAGGATATTCATATATTTAATAAAGATATACAAACCCCCACAAAAACAACTAAAACAGACTCAATTTCATAACTAAAACAATACCACATCGCTGTTACCACGTGACATAAACTGTAATCCACCATTTCCGCAACATAAAACAGAATTGGAGGCTATATTTACAGAAACATGACATTTGGTTCATTATAGCCCGCTGCGTTTCTTAACGTGATCATTATTGTACGTTGTAAATTTCGTGGCACAGTTTTGAAAGCAGACATTACTAGACTGGCACAAAGACTTAAATGCCCGACTGCGGGCTGGCATGCCACGCCACAGGCAACGATTGCCAACGTATTGCCTAGAATTTATATTTAAGGTACATATCTTCCTGCTTCTAGGACGCGAAATTTATGGCTTGATTTAGTTTTGATTGGTGTTTATTGCACTATATTGATATATCGCACCTATATAGGTGTAAATATCTATATAAGTATGTATTTAGAAAAAAAAAGTATATATAGTATATCAGTTATCTGGTTTCCATAGTACAAGCTCTGCTTAGTTTGGGATCAGATGGCCGTGTGTAAAGAATGTCCCAGGATATTTATTTAGATACTCACAATTCAAATACAGTGTAAACTCTTTATAACGTTATCCTTTATAACGATAAACTCCCTATAACGTTGAAGTGAGCCCATACATATTAAAAATTCTTGTTAATTTGGTTTTTTTTGTTCACTCCATATAACGATAACTCTCTATAACGACAAAAAATGCTCAGTCCCTTGAGTTTCGTTATAAAGAGTTTACACTGTATTTTGAGTTAAATTTGCAGGAAAACAGAATTAGAATTTGATGCCATAACTAACACAATCCTACTAATATATTATAAATGTGATAATTTGTCAGGATGGGTGTACTTTGCACACAGATCGTTCATACACAAAATTAACACATATAATACTTTTTATACCGGGAAATTGTGACATCCCTCGGGAACTCGGATAATACGCTCAAATCATCGACATTACGCTTAAACAAAGAATGTTTTACTGAATAATAACAACAATAAGGCATTGTTTCATAACTTTAGTAGCGATCGATCTAACATTTCGACTGCTAAACATTAGGACAAAGTTCAGGACAGGCATAAATTACTTAAACAACAAGTACGCTATTTCGTTATATCGCAACCAACACTTATGTTCTAAGGCTGTTGAATATATAATACATATACGTATATCACTACATAGTATAAAACAAAGTCGCTTTCTCTGTCCCTATATCCCTATGTACGCTTAAATCTTTAAATATACGCAACGGATTTTGATGCGGGTTTTTTAATAGATAGAGTAATTGAAGATGAAGAGGAAGAGGTTTTTATGTATAATACATGTGACATCCCACGGGAACGCGGGTAAAACCGCGGGGGACAGCTAGTATATGTATAAACAATATACATAACTGATATTTTACAATTATACTCAGATATTGTTTGTTGATAATTATTTTGTACATGTACATTACTGAGAATACTTCAATGAGTATGGGAATGACATTTAGATGATCGACGGCTTTTTGTAAGCTAGCTATTGCCTCGTGGTTTTACTTATAATGGAGTAGAATTTGGCAAGATAATTTAATAAATAAATATCCCAGACCATTGTGCACGCATGGTTACCTGATCCCAAACTAAGCAGAGTGTACTGCTTGTACTATGGCTACCAGGTAACTGATATACTACATATCCTACATTTTAAATACATACATATATATTTACACCCGGACACAGAATAAACAGACATATTCATGCACACAAATGTTTGTCCTGGAGGGGAATTGAACCTGCGACTTGGCCGCCAGGGTCTCTAACTACCTAGTCAACTGGCTCGCCATTATTTATTACTCTATATTAAGTTTCTACACTAAATGGCTTGTCATTCACTTGGTTTAGTCATCATGTAAACACGATTTATAAGAGCCTGTGAAGGCCCACACGAATAAACAATCATCATCATTATATCAGCTCAGGGATTTTTTTTTTTTTTTGGAAGGGACGAAGGTGTTAGCCTCAGATGGCTCTTACAACACCCTTACGCGGACAATTCCGGCGAGCGCTAGGGGCTCTCAGCCGAAAACAGCTCAGGGATGTCCACTGCTGACATAGGCCCAAATACATAGGCATTAACAATATTATTATTTAATTCTATTCAAAGCCAAGAAGATCTCACTATGTTAAAAACTCTTTTTGGTTACTTTAACCATCTATAAAGTTTGGAAGCATAAAAGTAAAGTCAACGATATAATATAAATATGCTCAACAATGCTGACCAACGTTCTCCAATTTGTCATATTTACAATAAGGATTTACATTACTCGGTTATAATAAACGTTAATCGTATGACTAACAACACCGTTTATCTGTTTGTAAAAGGGAAAATAACTGAATTTATGAATTTAACGCTACATAATAAAAATAAACGAGCACTTACGTTATTGATTGTACAGATTCGTACATTAGCTTCGCAAAATCTTTGTATATTATTTCATATTTCAAGAATATTATCAATTACCGACGCTGATGCAAGTGTTTACGGTTTGTTTGCAGTACTTACTCTTATGCACTTTAGATTGAAAAGTATGTGTAGTTTATTGTGGTAAATAAATTGATGGTGAAAAGCGAGATGAAACTTTTTAGTTCAGAGATCTCAGCGTGATGATGTAAAAGCTGTCTATGAACAATTACAAAAAAGCATTTTTACATAATTTTTTTTTATTTAGTAATAGATATTGGAAGACCAAATCTAACTAAAAGATAAATCAAAGAGTTATCTGTGGAAGCGACATTAGCCTATTATTTTGCGGAACTTTTCTTAGGTAAGCCGTAAATCTCGAAAAGAAACACATCTTTGGAAAAATTAAGGAAATTCTTAAAAAATATATATGAATTCAGTTTTGGCTCCTTCTAAATAACTACCAATACTTACTATGAATCAACAGTAAAATTATATTCAATGGTATTTTCTACAAAGGGACATTGCTTACCAGAACAATGCGACTTAGAGCTTGATTCGAACCCGTCGGCCTTCGTCACACCTACTGAACCATTGGCACCTCGAGAGCAGGATGTCGTCGTCACGACATTTTTGACTTGCATTTGCATGATTCCGAGATGTTTTGAATACCGTCAGTACAAGTGAGTTGTCAAACGTTTTTTATAGAGCTCTTTGTTTTGAAGGTATTAGAGGTAAGAGGATTATAGGCTTCTCAAAATATTTATTTTATTTATCATTCAATGAAGACGACTCTATGGCTCTTAAAAAAAAGTCAAAATCACGACCTACAAAAACATGAAAAAAATAACGAATTATGAACTACCTTTTTTTGGAGCAGGTTAAAAAGTAGCTCTTTATGTTCTTATGTATGGTATCTATCACATCTTATCACAGTATTAAAATAATAATTAATATTCTGGGCATGGCTATACACAAGATTTGATCCAAAATTAAAGAAGGAGAAAGTATAGGTTCATCTCTGCTCAGATAGGTAACCAGATGACTTTTTAAATGTCAACAAAACAAACAGACATGATCATGCACACAAATTTTTGTCTTTGGTAAGAATCGAACCCATGACTTTTACCGTGGCAGTCAGCTCTAACTACCGCGCCAATTGGCTCGTCACACCTTATTTTATTACCTTAGTAATGAACAATAAAGACTTTATAACGATTGCATGCCAAGCTTTGCAGGCTGCAAGCCTTTAGTAAATCACCGAAGTTGTTTTACAATCCCAATTATGTAATTATCTCTTATTCAGTAAGTTTGAACCTTGTATTTATCGAATATAATTCGGTGAAGGGGCAACTCGAATTTAGCTCATTTATCTAATTCTGGGGCACTATTCCGATACTAATAATCTTCATCCAGTCTTTGTGTCCATTTTGTATTATCTTATCTATGTATATTTGACGGGCCAGTTGGTTTGGTGGTTAGCGACTTCAACTGTCAAGCCGAAGGTCGCGCGTTCGATTCCCACCCAAGACAAACATTTGTGTGCATGAACATGTCTGTTTGTTCTGTGTCTGGTGTGTAAATATCCATAATTATGTAATTAGAAAAAAGTAGTATGTCAGCAATCCGGTTTCCATAGTACAAGCTCTGCTTAGTTTGGGATCAGATGGCCGTGTGTAAAGAATGCCCCAGGACATTTATGTTATCATTTAGTTATTTTTTTATAACCTATAATTGAGCCATCGCCTGTTTTATCAATTTGAATAGTTAGACCAACAAAAAACACATCAGGTTTGTAGATTTAATATAATTTGATAATTCTCAAATAGTTATCATAGTAGGTTTTCTTAGAAGAAAGAAGATGGGTGTTTTGCTTAGATTTGTAAGCGGATTATCGAGAGGATTTGTAAAGTTGAATGTAATATATGGCTAGATTTTTAAATTGGATAATAGACTGACGGACATATAGGTAAGTAGTTGTTATTATAACTATGCTATATATGGCTGCTTCGATATAATATCGACTTTGTTATGACTTGATAAAATGTAGGGTAAAGTTCTTACGAGGAATTTATACATTTCGAGAGGTACGTTTGTAAAAAAATTATATTAATTGGAATACACGGTTATTATCTGATACCTTACCCAGCAGAGCTTCTATAGTCACGTTTTTCTTTTACGGGACTACATTGTGAAAAATTTTCCACAGAATAAAAAAAAAAAAATGCATTTATTGTATACATTAGTAATCTAGTTTCTTAGTTATCTAGTACAAGCTCTGCTTAGTTTGGGATCAGGGGGGCAATTCCACTAGCATATTATGCACCATATCACAACCAAACGTCAAATTTGACGTTCAATAGTATTGTACTAAACACACCAACGATCGAACTGCGGTTGTGTTTCGTTAATGGTTCACATTCGTTCGAAAGATTACGTCAAAATGTATGTTTGTTTCGGTTGTAGAGCGTAGGAATTATCAATTTGACATTAATCGTCACGATACCATTGCCGAACCAAACGTGTTACTCGAACGTTGCATTTAGTCGAATTGGGCCCCTGGTGGCCGTGAGTAAAGAATCTCCCGAGATGAACATTTATTATTTTAAAAAAGTAGAATTCGTATCTTAATTTTGTTTTCTTATATCGAAAATACATTGCAACAAATACCTACATCATAACATAAGGTAAATACAATAATTGTAATGTTGAAAGCCTTTCATGATCCATTTTAACTGGAACCTCTATCGATTTCACTGTTACTTAAAAAAGATGAGGTCATAAAATGATTTATGTATTTGTTTGTTTATCCCAAGGTTATTCTCACAATAAATATTTATAGTTACACATCAAAACGAGTACGGCAATTATATTAATTGCTTGTACTTTCAATAATAACATTCTTTCGAAAACTGTGTGTTTATTCGGCTAATGCTATGTTTGGATAGACGCCGAGGTCCGCAGTGATAATATGATTAATCGAGGCTGTATTTTAATTAGCTGTATCGTTATATGCCTTTCGACCTCTATAATTACTTTTATTAATAAATAAATATCCTGCGACATTCTTTTACGACCATTTGGTCGCAAGCTAAGCAGGGCCTGTACTATGGATACCAGATAACTGATATACCTGATATAAACAAGCATGTTCATGCACACAAATGTTTGTCCTGGGTGGAAATCGTACCCGCGACCTGCGGTTCAGCAGTCAGGGTCACTAACCACCAAGCCAACATACTAACTAACTGTTTTCAGCGGTTTCATTCGCTTTCCTGAGGTATGTGTGTTCCCGGGATAAAAAATTCTATAAAACGATGTCATCTGCCATAAAAAAAAAAATTCAAAACGTTATGAAGGTAAAATTTCTATCTTGGAGTTGTTTGCTTTCCACCTTCGGCTACATCAACACTTACTTAAAGTGAGATTGTGGGCAAACAAAAGCTAATCTATAGAATCTAAATCTATGCTCTATACTAATATTATAAAGAGGAAAGATTGTATGTAAGTATGTTTGTTACTCTATGACGCAAAAACTACTAAACGAATGTGGATGCAACTTGGCACATAGATAGAACATATCCTGGAATAATATAGGCTACTTTTTATCCCGGGAAAATGTGATATCCCTCGGGAACGCGGGTAAAACCGCGGGGTACAGCTAGTTATAAATAAAATAATAAGAGTCACCAGTATGATCAAAGCCTTTTCACCCACGTTAGTACTCCTTCACAATAGCACGTAGATTTTCCATCATTATTAAAATTATCTAATCTCGTTGGAATGTCTCTCAAATCTTGTCAAAGCTTAATCCGTACAAAACTATACTCATAAAATAACTTGACATCCTGTAGGTAATCAGTAAATTAAAGTCATCGACCTCAAAACTAACAAGACGGGTAAAAGGTCACTTGACCAATTCGAAGTCCAAATACGGAGTTGCCACATCTGAGTGCATCTAAGTTTACCTTAAGTAAGTGAGGTCAGATGTTCGGCTTAGAATCGCGTGTACTTAAGTGAATGATTAAGCACCAGATCACTTGTTAAGTGATTTCTTAATTGGTACACGAAATATTACGATAGTTTAAATTGTAACGGCTTAAATTAGCTCATCAATTTCATTGTGTGTGGTGTAACTTTCCTATAACAAAGTAAATACACAATCAAAAGTTAAGTTACCTTCGAAAAAAAAGTGGCAACTGCCGAAAGAAGTGACAACTGATAAGAATATATATCTATGTTCGTATACATAAACACAATAGAAGTTTATATTATACTAGCTGTCTCCCGCGGTTTTACCTGAATTCCCGAGGGATGTAACATTTTCCCGGCACAAAAAGTACCCTATGTTACTTCCAAGAATAAGTGTACAAAGTTTTATGTTGATCGGTTAAGTTTTCGCGTGAAAGCGTAACAAACAAATATACATTCACAATTATAATATTTGTCCCTACTATATCCCTATATAGTTATATTATCAATGTATTTCAACCCATTCTCAACTCTTTTGTAAACGGGGCCAATATATGTACATACTTACGAGTATATATAGAGGTGTCGGTAACGGTGTCGCGAGTTCAACTGTTTTTTCCATCGCAAAAAATGCCCAACGCCTAAAGAAGTTTTCACTTCAAAATAACATAATGATTTTAAATCAGTTTGTATTTTATTTACTTCCAATCATTGATTGTATAACCTACCAATTTTATACCAATCCAATGTAGAACATAAATCTAATAGTTTAATTAAGTATTAATGGAAACATTGTAACAGGTAGACGATACGAACAAGCCGACTAAAGTCGTTAAAACTTCTAAATTATATTTAATTTGGTTCGAGACAATAAATAAACCAGCTGCCATATTAACGCGAGCCAGAGATTATTAGAAACACATTCGAATAAAAAAGTGTTTTATTAATTGATAACTACCAAAAACGATGATGATTTATTAGAATTGTTCTGATTTTATAGAGAATTTTTAATTATAAAACCACTTTAAATCAGACATTGTTTAATAAAGTAAATATACATTTATATTAAAGGCAGCAATTAAAGATTTGTGCAAATATCACGTCATGGTGAAATTGTCGCTTGACTGTTTTAAATTTACTTGGTATTCAACGAAAGGTGACAACAGTACCTACTATTTATAGTCCTTTAAGGGTAAAAGGTTCGCAGTGAAAAATATTGCACCTTAAACCCAACTCGGAATTCCAAATTCAAACTGTTATGATTTGTAAGTGCATTATGCATACCGTAATGAAATCGCTAATCGCTAAAAGCTCCGCTTAAGCAGTGCATCCGCGCCCTCAAGGCCGTCCAAGGTCTTCAAGTATAGTTGTTTAGAAAAGTTTACATCTAGCCTGCGGGCTACCCTAGCGTGTTGTTGCTTCAGATATCTGCTCATTTTGTATTATAAAATAAATTGCTATCCCATTAGAATTTATGCCCAACTAATTGCTATTTAACTAAATATTTTGTAATGACCTCTTTGTGGCTTTTTAATAGTCCACGCTCACATTACGTACATTCACACAAATGCATCATGTTTTGAATTTGTAAAAGGAATCTGTATAATTTGTATTTTTGTATCTCCGTCAGTTCAACCGAATACTATAATCTGTCCAAAATAAGAAGCCCATTTGACGTATAAGAATGTTATAGACAAATGTACCCTGTTGTTTTAAGATAAGGTGCATTTAGATTATCATATATTTAACCGCGGGGTCAAATGATGAATTTTATTCATAAACAAATTAAGTTGATTTTTCAATGACGTTTTTAACGATAAAAGGGACTTCTTATAGTAGACAGACTATAGGCCACTCCTACTGGTGACAAAAAAGTTAAAATGCAAGAAAAATTGACTAATGTTGCCAACCTAAAACCACAACTAGCAGTTTGACAGTAAATATAAAATGTTGATTAACGCCATCCGAAAAGCATCAGAAAATCTTGGCAGACAAAATAAAAATCAATTAGTTACAGTATTAAGAAAAAAACATGTTAGTATTTTTTGTCTGCTCAAACATTAATTAAATTAATTGCATTGTTGAGTTATTCGTTAATAAGTAATAAATTAATCAAGTAAATATGTTTGGAATTTATAAAATGTGTGTAAATGAACATAATTAGCAAAGCAAGCAAACGTTACAAGTGTTTTTATAGATTTTTGCACCGCTTAATCGTAAATCTGAAGTATATTTTTGTTTTGAAGAAAAAAAGGCTATAAAATTATCTTAAAGCTTCCCGACTAAGTTGCGAACTTTATAAGAACAAATCTTGACTGACTAGCGGCCAAAATTTATGTACGATCTCGATCTAAAATCGCAAGATTGAAGTAGAATTTTGACATTACGTGTATTAAAATAACTGTCAAAAGGTTCATCAATCCATGGATTTTCGATCGGGATTGCATATTAATTTTTGACGTCAATATAGAACCTATGTTATTTGAAGGGTAGTTTCTTTTGATAACGTTATTATTATAAGTTGGAAATCATCTAGGAAGGAAGAAAAAGGGGAGGGAAGTTTTTACGGGTATTCACTATTTATTGTAGTCAGCTTCCGTTCCACGTTCCCAAAAGAATTCGTGTTTTCTCGGTGTAATTTAGCTTACCTTCTGTGAAAGAATTTTTTAAATCGGATGTGTTCCTTTTTTTGGGGATTACCTATTAACTTAACCTCTTTATAATAATAATTATAGATTAGTAAAGATAAATATAAATCTAGGTAGGTATCCACAAATTCATAATTAGAGGTTATTAAATTTTAATTCTAATTTGTATAATAGTATTGTCGGTTTCAATGGAAATTCTGCTCGTCGGCGGAAAGCTGCTTCTTAAATAATTACCATTGTTATCTGAAATTTTCTCCTATCACAATGAAGTTACTTCCCTCAATTCCGTGAACGACCTTCGTCGAGACATCGACAAATTTACTGTCCGAGCGAAAATTATGTACAATTATCAGCAAATAATGTACACAAATATAAAAATACTTGATTTTATGGAGAAATATCTTAATATAGGTCAAAGATCAGAGACCAATCACGAGGTCTCTAGTTAAAACTATTGCAAAGATTTTGAGAAGACTCGACTCAAATTGCAATTTATTGACCTTCACCGTAAAGGAAACAACAACAAAAAAAAAATAGATCATGAGCCCCAATTACAAAAAGAAGTTACATAATCTATGATTGATTGCAATCCAAAACAATAAACTTTCTGCCCATACAAAGAACAAGGTCGCAAGTATCTAAGTATCGATTCGGTAATCGGTCTCTACAATCGATATATCGATACTGTAAGCATTAAACAATACTTCGGTTGATCCTCTTAATTGATGTAGGTCAAAATCGAATGTTTTTGACGTGATCATTTATAATTATTTCGTTATTGATAGCTTTTTTATTTTAATGTGAACGGAATACGAAATCAATCTTACAGAACATTTTAATGTTTCGTTAATGAGTAAAAGATTGCGTGAGAACAAAATAAATAATAGAAAGATAGTAGTTGTTTTAAAATGTGATGGAATGTCCTGATTTTGTAACTTTTAGTAACTTTGTCTGCCAAGCCACAGATCGTAGGTTTTATTCCCGCCGTGCTAGGAGAACATTTGAGTGCATGTACTTGTCTGTTTGTCCTAAGTTTGTTGTTGGTTGGTTGTAGTTTGTCTGAGTGAAAATTATTATAGTTAAAAAGTAGATTTAGTAGATAAATAAGTTTGCAATACTTCAAACTTTGCTTAGTTTGGGATCAGATGGCCTTATGTAATTATCTGTTCCCAATCTAAGCAGAGCATGTACTACGGCAACCAGATAACTGATATATAACAAATAATACTCTCAAAATTCGACAACGCATTGGCGATGCTCCTAGTGTTGCAAATGTCCATAGGCGGCGGTGACCACATACCATCAGGTGGACCGTCTGCTTGTTTGTCGGCCCAAGTGGCATAAAAAAAAAATTATACCCAGACAGAACAAAGAGACAATTGTTCATACACACAAATGTTTATTCTGTGTGGGAATCGAACCCACGGCCTACGATAAAATATGCTATGTCAGGTTGACAAACATGCCTGTTTAAACAACACTAATAAACTTTCTTCTCAAATCAAATCGGCGCACTTCAAACGACATTTCTTAGCGTTGCGTCGCGTGCGCACATCACTTGATGGGCGTGAGATTTTAAGATTACATTGTGTCACTTACACAGGGCTCACTTTCACTCTCAACGTCAGATTTTCACACAATCACGGTATTTGAGACGTGATGTTGTTCATTGCCCGTGAAATACGTAACTTAGTGACTTTTCCTTGTTACGAATGTATGTATCCACATAATATGTAGTTCATGTCAAATTTTGCGGATATGTCACAAATACGTCGTAACATACATATGTCACAAATATGTCGTAACATATATCACGTTCGATGTATGAGAGGTTATATTCATGTGGTTAGATTAACACAGCAGAATTTTTGTAACAGAATGTTGATTTTTTTGTAATATTATTTCTTTAAATAACGGTAAAATCTGATGATCATGAATGAATCATGACAATAATGTCCGTTTGTCGGTTTCTTCTTTTTTTAAATTTTAAATTTTATCTTTTTCACGTGAATAGGAATATATTACCTACTCAATTGTAACTTCTTCTTACCAAGAAAGCCTTATATACAAGAAGCTCATAGCACAGGGTAACCTAGTTTGGGCTCCTGTCTCCCACAACTAAATGTACCTACCTGTTTATGACAAAAAATGTTGTATTTTTTATGTATGGGAGAAAAATAAACAAATTTTATTATTATTTTTTATTTTGGATGACACCAAAAAAATTACTAGATGAGTATTAAATCCCACTTCAAAATAGTAATTTAAATTAACAAATGACCTAAGAAATATCTTTACTTGGTGGGACTAGGACAATTGTCAATCTAAGGTGATACCGAAAATCTACACCTACACTCCATTGCTTCCATGGCACGACTTTACGGTGGCCATGTTTAAATGAATCCATACAATTAATTGTTAGTCTGTGATAAACCGTGTTGATGACAAATTAATAAACAGAAAAAAAAATTCTCACCTCCTCAACCCAGTGCAATTTGGATGTCAAAATAGCTACTAAAAATCATACACCCTTAAAACAAATGGTCACCAAGAAATTCTAATACACAACGACTACACGAAAATCAAATGTTACATTTACACTGTACAAAATAAAGGGCCTTATTTAAATTTTATCTAAGCGCGGGGTCTCATGTCAAATTCATGACGTTGCCAGAACCTAAGCGCGAAATTCACTTCACATTCCTTCCCCAAGTGACATTCATCTCTAAACAACAAGTATTTCTCAACAAGAAATACATGTTCCTATTAAGGGGTTACCACACACGCTTTTATTGTCGCCGCGGTTTATTTTTAACGTTAAAACAGCAATGTTGCGACAGGTGGCCATTTGGTGCCATATTAACTGTGCTATTGTTATAAACGCAAATATTAATAAGCCTGTTCCTTTGTGTAACATGTTTTCGTACAAACAGAGCTGTTTGATTTGTCGCAAGCTGCAAGGTCAGTGAACTTAAAAATTAAATTATTTTTAAATCTGAAAGTGTTTGTTTTCAAATAACGGCGTGTGGAAATCAATATGTGACCACTATTAAAAGGAACATAAATACGGAACGCGCTCCCGTGGGTCGAATCAAGACGACTAATCTTTTATTAAACGACAGAAGCAACTTAAACTAGCCCACGTGAGCTCTGCCATCAGATTACAAACATTTGCATATATTGACAGTTTAGATCTAAATACGTACAAAAGCACACTTATCTAATTGATTTGTCATTTGAAATTGCTCGTTAAGTCGTTACTATAGAGATTATTTAATCGGCCCTACAATGTAAATTATAGGTTGGTTTGCGTATTTTTAGACGGAATGAGAGCAATCGGCGTTAGGCGTCACGAGAGCGTCGCACGCGCAAATTGTGTGTTTAATCTTAATTGAGTTCTTACGAGTTGTTAGAATTGGAATCGGTTCGTGGTCATTTTTATAAATTAGATCTTGCACGCAAATGCGTTCTAAGCTTAAGTGCCAATAAAGCGGTTAATTTAATGGTTAAAGGCCGTAGAAAGCGAGGTTTTAAGTAAAACTGCGGGTTTTAAGCTATTGAAGTTAAGTAGTTCATGTTATCTGTAACAGAAAATAACTTAGTTGTTTTATCTGAAAACATTATCAAAGTGGGGTGTTTTATTAAAGACCTTTCAATTACAATTTGTTTTATGAGAATATTTCTGATACTGATACTTTCTCGCAAGAAAATGGTTAAGCCCAAATGTGTGCTTGAGAATATTAAATGCTGTTGACAAATTTAAAGTGGTCCATAATCTTAACAGAATCGGATATCTTGCATAACATCTGAGACAAATTCATTGACACTGACCAACGCGATCGCTTACAAAAGCCTACCTCAATGCCGCCCTACTTTCCAAACGTATACACTGACAATTATGTGGACAATATACCTACCAAACAAACAATTATATCACACTGCATACAATATGAATAATGCACTTTCATAATCCAGGCGACTTAATACCTAGGACCTAAAGCTCAAAATTGCTGGTGCTGAATTGCGAACAGCAAATTATAAAGTTGCATACGTCGAAGACAATAGAAAATCGAGGACATTAAATACGCACCAAATGACTTATACGCTTTGATTAAGAGTCACTAGAAATTGTGTTGTAGCTGTTGACGATAAAGTATATTTTCGTTCGAAAGGTATAACATTCAGGATATGGGACCAGTCGGCGCCAGTCAAACCTTAGGTAGCTGATATTATGAGAATAATTACGAAACTAAATTTGTGGGCGTCGAATCAGGGAGCCAGATCTATGGTTATAACAATTGAGATAAATGTTGTTGAACTGTACTAAATTTGCAGTTTGTCATTAAATCGGTAGCTTTGAAACATAAGTACACATTACAAACCATAATAGGTCAAAAAAAAACAAAGACACAAGGAAGTCGTGACAACGGTAAATCTGTAGGCAGTAGCTTAACTAATGCAAAACCTGTTTGTTTTATCGAGATTTTGTATGAAATACGTTATTTCTAGTGCTAAAACCGTTGTCTCGAACAATAAAGATTCTTGTACGTAAATATTAAAAGGATTGGCGAAAATTTTCCATTAAGACATCAAAGGTTACATTTGCAGTATTTCACTGATCTAAGAATAGGACGATTACACTAAAATTTTAATACAACAACGACTCTAGTTTAAAATCACTGTGATTAGTTTGCCTAAATAGATTTTACCCAACGTAAATACAAACTTGTTTAATAAATGTTGACCTACTTACGAAACCAACAGAACAAGCTAGCATAAACGTGCTACACAACCTATACGCTTATCCTGTATGAATGACTAGACTTGCAACTTCCTATCTATCTGACAATAAAACTGGATACAAGAACGACCGTAATAATATGGTTCAAGTTTATAGCCGGGAAATTTAGAAAATGTTTTGTTCATAAATCCGATTTAAATTGATAAGATAAATTCTACTACTATATACTATACTTCGTGCTGGAATTTTACTGACTACATATTATGGTAATAAGCTGCGCGCAGGTACCTTTGTAAGATGTAGAACAGAATGCAAGGATGACCATCCCTTCACAAGGTCTGCTACGCATCAGTGATCTCATCAAGGTTGATTATATCCACGGACTACTTGGAAGCTTAAGCCTAATTCTCAAAACTATTGTAGCTAAAACAAAAGGTGAAAAAAGATTGTAAGCTGCTTTAAAGTGATATTAAAGTCAAGGGAAATACTTTATGTAAGACTAAAGAAAATTAGAGAGTACAGTTCTCTTTAAAAAGGAAGCACGCGATTTTAAGCGAGATGTACATCACGAAGATGCTGCGATGGATATGAAACATGACGCGGTAGTGCATACGTGACAAGAACATCCGTGATAGATGTGTAATCTGAAATGTAGTAGGAGGAAGAAGCATCCTGGTTTCTTCTAATGTCGACAACATATTTGTTTTTGGAGCTAGTGCTAAATTTGCAGGATATTATACTACAGGCACGCTATGATGGCCGTTTTGACGTTTCAGATTGTCAGAGGAAAAGAAACTGTATTGCTTTGGAATAGGGTTGATTTCCATCATCATACGATTAGCTGTTGGATCAATAGATGCACCCTATGCTCAAAAGAATAAAGGTTATTTTTCGATGTCTTTGTTAAACGTCAAAACAGCCATCATAGCGTGTCGCAAGTTTAATATTGTTTTATAATATAACCGTACCGCTTATCATTTGAAGTATTTTAAGAGCAGACATGAGAGGCATCAGAATTATATTTCAAAAAGGACTTCGAACAATAAACGAAATCAAATTGAATTTTAATATCGTTTAAATGTTTTTCTTCAGATATGCACCTATGCTACGCCGCCATACGCATAAGCCCTCCTACCATATTACGCTTTAATTCCACAAAAAGCAAGGTTATATGAAACGAGCCATTGTGTTAACATTGACTAGCACACACTGGGTTCCGCACAAAATAACAAAGCCGCTCAGATATCGATAAGAAGACAATAAACAATAACATTCAAGTATTGCTGTTGCAACATACTGCGGTTATGTGACCGCTGATTGCTGGATTGTTTATATCCAACAATATGTCTGGATATGTCAAACATACAAATTACTGGAAATTAAATAGAAATTATCGTTAAAGATGCCCGAAGGCACGACTTGAAATATTTCGACATATCTCATTCTAATGTAGGAAACCCTGCACATCTTAAAAGAAGGGTTTAGTTTGGTCATAGCTTAGGTTTTCGATCAGCTCGGTCAGTCAAATTTATTCATTATCACTGTAAAATTTCTCTGCAATATTTAGGAAGAACGATATACTTAATTAAATAAAAAAATATGGTTCAACGATTTTAGACTTCAATGAAGTTAAAGGCGGTCTATTAGGTTGTTGAGATTTCAAATTGTAACAAATGTTTAAATACACTTTGGCATTTATAATTTAGCTAGTAAGTACATATATTCTTAAAATGTGCAGAATTTTAATTATTGGAAAAAGAGCCAGCGACAAGCATAATGTTGTAGAATCGAATAGCCCCACTATTCGATTCTACAACATTAAACCTACGTAAATTAGAGAATGACTAAGCTTTGAAGGTAATGTTGTTTAATTTGCATAAGTTCTTGAATTTCTATGAAGCATGATTTTAACTTATTGACTTTAATTTTGCAAAACCGGAATCCATTCTATTTACGAAGCCTGCTTTGACTAGTTTTAAAATATATGCAGAAGTGAAAAGCATGCTAATTTATGTAATGCCAAATTGTTAATTTTAAGATCTATTGGATATGATATCTACATGTTATTGATTTAAAAGCTTACATGTCGTTAAAATCACATCATAATCCTTCATTTACACCAGAACTGACATGCCTAGAGGTCACGGTGCTGCAAACGGAGGAATTAATTATTAAATTCTCGTCAATGAGTTGGTCGAGGGAGTCTAAAAACAAAAGACGACTTACAAATCACGGTTTCACGTAGTTTGGTTTGCATTTGTAGCATAAAAATACATCGATCACCAGATGGTCTCTTAGTGCAACAGTACGGTAAACTTGTACAATTGTGCCCCTGAATTGATTTATGCTTTGTTTAAAGGAATGCGTCATGATTTAAAGCCAGTCTGTCAATTATCTCGGCTAATTGCTGGTTAGGAATGCGTTGGTCTTTTTAGGAAAAGGGAAACATTGATTAGTCAAGATTAGTTTAATTTTTGATTAGTCAGTTCACCATAATCATAACAGATGCATGAACACAGGCAACTCAATATCTTCAACATATGTTTAGCATTGGAAAAGGTACGTAGACTAACGATGGTCAATGTTGATTTGGAGTGATCTATAACATTATAGGTCGTATCCCCAGTTTAGCCATCTTCTTTACCAACAATCTAGCAACTGACAAGCCTAGTTCAAAGTTTTTGCCTTATTTTTGTGTGGATCGATTCGACAGGGGGAGCCATTCTCTCGCCTTGTAAATACTACGATTGTTAACCTTAAACAGTGGCATTGATTTTATTTATCGGCCGCACTTTTCTATATGTCCCATGTTCTTCTGACAGTAGACCAATTCGATGTCCAGCTCTAGATTTATTAGGTTAGAAGTATTGCCTGGAAATTCGCTTTCAATTGAATGCTTTGAAGCTGTGTCGACCAATATGTGTTTATGTTCTTTATTTGATACAATCTTATTTCAGTGGGAATTTTGTTAGTGTTAGTTGTTTTTGTTAGTGTTGTTGTGAGTTGTTATTTTTATGCTAACTTATTATTTTCTGGTTCAAAGCTATGCTTTTGAGTGCTAAGTTCGAAAGTTCAAATGTGATTTATTACTAGTGGACTTAACTGTATTTCGAAGTCTAGGCATAAGATATGCAACAGTAGCGCAAAGCTACCCAGCCGATTACCACTTTCCAATTAATTCGCATAAAATTACCTCTAAACCAACCACGAGTACGCTATCAGGAGTTTCATGAACAAGTCCTAATTATTAGTAGAGGGAATGTTCGATCTTTATTGTTCGCTGTTAGGCCGGGAGTACATTAGATCTAGACTAATTAAATCCAAGTGTAAGGGCTCGGTTTCATTAAAATGGCGATTTTCGTGTGGATCTGATACCGCGCGCGCGCCGGCTCCAGGCGACACTTCCTGGTACCGCGCGCAATGTAAAATCACGTAAGTGGGAGTCGCTTGAAAATGTCCCTTTTATATATAGTTTTCGCGGCTTAATTTTACTTTATTTTAGGCAATTTATATAAGATTGCCCTGTCTTGTGGCATTATATAAGGGAAACAGATTGCACTGACGTACATGTACGTTGGAAAATTGCGATTAATATTCACGTTGAATTGAAATTTAATACATCATTCAGAAGTTTCATTCAATTAGAGAATAAAGGCACAATTTCTTGGTATAGGAACATTATCACAAATAACAATTTATGTTGAGAAGAAGGGGACAAAGGAAGGTATTAAGCAGTAAATCATAATCAGTAAAAAATACGATAAATAGAAAGCTAGATTTATAAAATAGGAATAGATCACCCCGCGAAAAAGAAACTACAATGCATTTCTCATATCACACTGGACACGAACAGCTCGGTGTGATCTACCACACCAGCGCACGCGCATGCGACAGCGCGACTTCCGTGTCATTATGCGCCTCTGGCAGGTAGAGGTAGCGCAGTATCGGCGCGGGAGTGGCGATGTGATCGGCACGCCTCGTCGCCTATTGTCTGATCGCCACCTAATATACCTTGTTTATTCTCTTCGCCTTCTATGGATATCGGCCATATTGATTATTCATGAGTCTATTCGAATATGTCTTTATTAAATTATCGACTAAGTAAAATATTTTTTCTATGCAACGGTAATTCGATTTGTTAGCTAAGCCATAGCAAATTTATTACAACAAATATGTTCACAAAACGCAGTCAATTAAATTCAAAATTGATATTGATAGACATAAAACGGCTACAAATAGCTTTGAGTTTTGACAATGGCACAATTTAATAGGCGGTCACTCAGATCTGGTACCATCGATAAAGACTGGCCTATCGATCACGTTTCTGTCAATAAACATTACAAAATTATTAACGTGTCAATTTCCTACGTAACCTCGATTCGAGTTGGCTTCGCTGGCGTAGGATTCGCTGCGTGCATGAAGTTAAGCAACTAACCATAATCGAATCAGTTATCGATGTATTCGCACGCAAGCTTGCCTAACGAACGCTAAGCTAAGTTTGACAGTAAGAATGAAAACTCTCACTATCACACGTACTGGTACAAATTTAGATCTTGATAGTGTTCATAATTCACTATTAAAACAGGTGAAACTACAGTTACGGCCGCTGTTGTAACCTTGTTCGGTGCACGCTTCGCTGGACCTGTGCCTTTTGTTAACGCTTACTTTGTTATCTTATGAACACTTCACGTTACCAAATTAACTATTATTACATTCTTAGGTTAACGCAAAATCTTTCTAAAGTATTTCAGCACCGCTATTCAAAGGCCTTTTCAGGATAACGCAAGTTTTGAAATTCTTAAGCGTAATGGTACAATACGTTCTTCGATCGACCTTGTATTTAATGGCTTCTGCAGTTATCCAGTCTGAACAATAAATAAATACGCAAAGTTTTATCAATTATCTTCCGCGTGGTATTGCAAATACGAATCTTGATGCAAATTCCTTTTCCAAGCATGATTTCAAAAGTACCAAAAGTCATCGCGATAAAGTTTTGCAAGTATAAACAAAATATGATGCAGGTTAATGTGAGACTATTAAAAAGATAAAGGTACTTAGCGAAGATAATTAAGCTTTGTTCTATTTAATCGATAAGCAAAATATATCACGACAACGTGACTCCAACAGGTCACAAACTGGCACAACCTGAACTAATCTGGCTCATGAATTGCGTTACCCAATAGCAATTATATGAGAGTTGTATAATTATTAAACTTGCTACAATTATATCCGTACATAAAACTGAAGTAGCTATAGTTAATCCTTACGCCAATAAAACAAATTACCAAAATTAAGAAGTTAATTCGGAAAGATTGGAAGTAAGCGACAAGGCCATTGTAAGCATTTGTTTGATTAATGGTAAGAGATTGATTGTCAAGAGTTAAAATTTGATCTGTCAGTATAATGTTAATAAATGAGATCATAATGAATGTAGGGCAGCCACGTGCCACAATAGACGTGTACATATTTATCTTACAGCAAAATATACTTGTAAAGTGGTTACACTATGCAGTCTATTAAGCAATGTAGGCATTTTGCAATGCGATAGGATTAGTTTGCAGCTGAATAATAATTAATACTTTATAGGTGTGTTTGTGTATTTTAAGATTAAGCAATGTGTGATATTCCGCCTTTGGTAGGCTCTAAGTACGATTTATGGATCTAGTTTTTGCTATGACTGTGTATTGAGTGCATTCGTTTAATATTTAAGTTTTTCATTGATTTCATAATTTCCTCAAGGCTGGTTAACATGTTTGCAAAGGTATTTACGTAAAAGGCTTAATACTACTTTCTTGAAAAATATTTTAAGCTCTTTCGTTGTTATCCTCTATTTTGTAACGTGCAACCGTTCTTTTCATAGTTTTTTAGTTGCTTAATCCAAGAGTACCTTTATTATATTGTAATTATTATTTTATATCTACTTATAAGGAATAAATGAAGTGTCCTTACCTCATGCCATCAAATCCATCATCAGACCCATTGATAGTGAGCACAGGAGCACGCGCATACGCTTTGGCAACGCGTCGATTCCTCTCGAAGACTATCACCTTCGCCCAGATCTCGTCATCGATCTGTGTCCATTTGTCCAACACTTCCTGTATGTGTTCCTATTGACAAAAAATATATAATTATAATAAAATATTGGGACTGTTGCAGACGTATTTCAAGCATTTAGAAATCTAATTATCGAAATGATATCTGATTGTCCTGAGAAGGTTTATGTCTAATAGCTAAGTTATTGCGCTTGGTTTTTACTGAGTTCCCGAAAAGTCTTATGTTTTAATTGAAAGGAAGGTATTAGGTTCCGGAATACATTCTGTGTTATTGAGTCCTAAAGATTAACTTATTCAAGCATTCACATTTATAATATTAGTGAGAATTTCTCAACATTTAGTGGTTGGTAATATTTAAACATAAAAAGTGTTACAACAGTAAATAAATATAACAAGCACAAAAAATAATTGTCTTGGTATACGCAGGTCAAAATAACCACCCACCTTTCCGCTTTACAACATACTCAACCTAATAAAACATAACATTTCCATCGAAATCTTTGTAAATTGAATGCTCCAGCAATTACTTTAATGCCTCTAAAATTGTGTTTCATTCACAATTATATGAAATCTTACAAAACTGCTAAAGGCGACCTTGCCGTCGAGCGAGGCGTTATACTAGAGATTACCAAAGTTTTAGATATTAATCCTAGTGTGGCAACACTGTCGCAATCAGATGACATCGGACTCTGCGTCGGCGCACCGCAACCGGGTTCCGCTCTAGTAACTAACTTGCTGTTACTCCTAGCATATGTTTGATGTTTATATACCATAGGGCAATCAACCGACTTCAAGAATATTGATAAGAATTCACTTTTAATATACCTTTTAAACAACGTTAAGAGAATGGATTTCACTAACACAGTGTAGAAAGGTTCAAAGCGAAATACGCTAATGAATAGCTAGTCTAAAAGTACAACCGTAATTATTTTAACTATGTATCGATATAATTGTTTATTATATAACAACGACATGAGAAACAAAGAAACAGAACAATGGAATGAAGTCGAAGAGGTATACTACAGGTCATTGAGAGTGAAATGAATGAACGAATCAACAGCTAGTACCGTTCAACAATGCACGAATAAGAAGCCAATTTAAGCCGTGAAATATCTTCGAAAGTGTTACAAGCAATTGAACAAAAAGTTACACACGCCGTATGAGATTTAATATACGTGCGTGCAGAGGAACTAAAACTATAATTATAAAGATATTAAGTTCATTTTACAACAAAAAGAAAAGCTACTGTAACAATTTGTGGGGGCATCAGTCTGTATAAACACACCTCTGTTTTTGCTCATATAGACGTAACAATAAGCTGGCAATTTTGCTACTAAAAAGCTGGTTCTAAATAGACCGTTACTCTGGGCAAAAAGTTTTGAAATGTTCCTGGTAACCGCACTTGATAAACTGTAATTAGGGTTGGCACATTTTTAAAATAAATGTATTATTATATTATTTTTTGCTTTTGGTAAAGACATTAACCAAAATGTTAATACTCTACCGTAAGTGTGTATACTAATTTCAAGCTATAATAAGCTGACAATGTCACAGTAAAAAAAAATCGAAATAGAAAATCGTCAGTATTTCTTTTTAATTATATAAACTAATCTGTAAATAAACCTTGACGTATGAAGGATTGATTACTAGCTAAATTCTATGTCAAAAAATATGTCGCAAATAAATTCAGAGTCACTCTAATGTAAGTTCACAAAGCTCCATAGACACAGCTGCAAATATTACTTTAAATTATTATTTTAGGGTTGGTACAACCCTAAAATAATAAACAAAACACTGTTATGTTTCCATTTCCGATTGTTTTATTGTTTTGTGATAAATTTTATGTAGCGTACACTTTTTCCTTTCCGTTTCCATTGGATCACGAATTCTACTTTCAGTTTCATTTTATATCATACGAGAGGTGTGTTCCGTCTGCTGTTTTGTAATTTGTAATCAACACGTGGGAATGTTTTCATTAACTTTCAATTTTCATTCTGATGGATTTATATACCCGTTCATCATTTGTCTCTTATATTATATAGCAACTTTTTGTGTGACGTAAAAGAATGATAAACTCAATCTATATCACTTTTTGACAGGCCAGTTGGCTTGGTGGTGAACATGAACATATCCGTTTGTTCTGTGTCTGGGTGTGAATATCTATATATGTATGTATTTAGAAAAATATCATAAAAAAATAGTATGTTTAGTATATCAGTTATCTGGTTTCCATAGTACAAGGATCTAGAGTACTAAGGAAGGATAGAACAAGGATCAGATGACCGTGTGTAAAATATGTCCCGGGATACTTATTTTACTTGTTCCAGGATATTTGTTTATTCAAAAGTGATTGATGCATAATAAAAAAAATCCTGTAACACTAAAGTTTCACTCCTATCGTGTGTTACATTACAACACACTTTCTTTGTAATGAAAAATGTTGCTTCTATTAAAATATCTATAAATGACGTTTGTTTATTCTCGCAGTATATTTTCAAAGCGATAAGGTAACAAACAACATATGTACTAAAAGTGTGCCTACGATTGCATGAAATCCTCTTACAACCTTTAATTCCGGCTTCTATAACTAAGCCGAGCTTGTTAGGCTATCCAATATAGTGCCTTGTTAAGTTAAACAATTTGTTGTAGTGATTTCAAGAATGGATGTTTTTATGAAATTTAAATCTTATTTCTGATACTTATACGAGTGATCTTCTGCCATGGGTCCATTATGGAAATGTATGTTCTCATGTCTAAACTTTCTAGATTGATCAACATCCTAACATCCACATGTTTGAAGCTTTGTAGATCATTGGCCAATTGTTTGCAGCCTTTCAAATGTCATTCCTACTGGCAACAAATCGCGAAACATTACTATCAATGCATCTTCAATTCCTAATCAGTATCCATCTACATCAAAATATATCAATGGCACATTTTACTTAGTTAATATCCGATTCATGGCTTGCTCTCTCATAATCTAGACCCATATTGTTGATCACAACGCCATGTTTGCCTTATTTCTGTTGAATAGCGTTCGTTAGTGACCGTGGTTTTGTATTTATTCGCAAATATTCTGGACAGTCACTCACGCATGTCATAGGTAGTATAGATTTACAGCCCTGCGAAGGGAAATCGGTTTAAAGGTGACACGGCTGTTCATTAGCTGCATTATCTACTTGGCCTTTAAATCTTACAATGATGGTCATTTGTATGTTATTATTCTGTTAACATATACGCTGCTGGATAAATATTTTCTAGCGCTTACAAACGAAGAGAGCCTCAATTCTTGCATATGCATAATACAGTTCGCTATAGTGTCATATATATATCGAAAATCTGAGAATAACAGTAAGTCTGATCTCTACCAACCTGTTTTGAAAAATGATAAAGCTACGCGAATTTATGACCATTTCATGTCATTCTTTAATATAATCTTTAAGACCCGTTTAAGTGCAATGTTGCTTGAATAGTAGGTGTAAACAACGGACTTGTGGTTGATCAAGGCTGACCACACCTTACCCTATTACCTTATCTATACCGCATTCGATATAAGTATTGGTTCGAGCCGCATCAGTACCTACAATATGGTCTTTCAATCGAATGTCTCTTGATATACTCCGAATATATTAACAAGTGGACGTACATAAGTTACAACGTTAATGGTTATACCATTTCTTGTTTATTCTATTTGATATCTATTTCATTTGATTTAAAAAAGAAATGTCTATGAAATCTTAATATATATATTTCTTGTGTGCGTGTGTATGTGACTGAACTCCTCCTAAACGACTGGACCGATTTTGATGAAATTTTTTGTGTGTGTTCGTGGAGATTCGAGAATGGTTTAGATTTACAATAGGACCCGGTAGGGGGCGCTGCGATCGAAACCCTGAATTTTTGTATGGACTTATTTCGACAGAACGACGTCTGTCCGGACAGCTAGTATCTATATACATATAAAAATGGAGAAGCTGACTGACTGACATATCAACGCAGGGCCTAAAGTATAATATTAGAAACTTGCACAGGAGTTCCTTTCATAACGTAGGGGAGCACTAAGAAAGGATTTTTGAAAATTCACCCCCTAAGGGGGTAAAACATGGGTGCAAAATTTGTATGAAACAATATGTTTTCTTGGTCTGAGCAGCTTCAAACTAAACGCGGGTGAAACCGTGAGGGATAGCTAGTCGCAAAATATAAGTAAAATAGTTTGATTTTTGGGAATAATTTCTGCTTATATAATAAACCCTCTTCATTTTCATAAATGGCTTCACTTGCGTGTGGTTTTTACTTCATTTTGATTTATTATAGAGTATTTACTTAATCTATTGCTAATGAGCCAGAGGGTACATTCGGTTTTGCGTTTTATTCCGTAAGTATTACGACACAAATTGCGCAAAGAATGCTATCGCACCCTATACCATTATAATTTGAATAAAATCATGTATTTTACACATCCGCCCATCAATATAAATTATTTATATTAACATTGGAAAACACCAAAAATTCGCAATAGCCTCTTCATTTTAATGTCAGATTCTCACACTTTGCGTGATTCGAGTAATAAATAACTTTTGTAATTATGTTGTAGTCTGTATGACAGTTTGTTTATGGATTTTCATTTATTGATGCGTTTGGTTGACGTTCTTAATGACTGATTACTGATGGCAGACAGCTGTTATGTTTAAATAACAATTATTGTAATGAAAAAATAAAGGGCTATTAAATAAACCGATTACTTGAGTAATTTAATCAAATCATTATCGTAAAACAGGGTGAATAGAGACGGTCAGATTAATCGGTACAAAATTTTGAAAGTAATTTTATCGATAAACTTAAATAGTTGGTTCTCGACCAATAAGGACTTTAAATTGTTAACTAAAAATAAATTAATATTTTTGGGAAACAATCTAATATCGTTGAACGATAAAATTCCTTCTAAGTCTTGTCTATGCCTTGATTCACGCTTGTGTCTCTATTCTCCCCCGTTTTGGGGTCTTGAAAAACGGCTCTTTCGACTAAGGAGCCAAAAATAAATATTCAAGATTTTATTTAACATATTTTAAGAGTGTGGTACCTCTACCTGTAAACCAGTCTTAACGTTTTCTCCAAAATAAAATATAGCAACCCTGAAACACTTTCGGTGCTAATAAATATTTAAGGTCTCAAATTCACGATCTTCGTTAGTACTTAATTAGTGTGTCCTTAAATTGCTTTTTTAGGCCTTAATTGTATGACAGCAGAGAGACTTTGTATGTTTATATCTTATCTCTGATTTAATGAGAGTAAGTATTTAGGGTTTAAGGAAGATCATTAGCTGTTGAATGACCCTTTATCACAAAGGGATTTAGTTTGGGTTTTATCACCAGTTTTATTGCTGTGGGTACCACTAATAACTATTGTAGCACTTATTTTTTGTATACGGGGGCGTAATTACAAAAAAACTTATTAAATATTAATTATTTATTAATATTTTTAGTCCATCAAATTTTATAAAAAAAAACATCTTTGTCCGTGCTCGCGCGCTGTCATTCTATTTATTTTTTTAAGAAATCGAATATTAACTTATTAATTTAAATAATCGTCAGCCAGTAACAGTAATAACGGCCAGTGCGTTAGCATAGACCTTCCTTACAGTACACAAATAATTTTCATAAAACTATATATTCACGCCCATGATTTAAATTTAATATATATTTTCATGCTTTTCTTTATTTATTTGCTCATTCCATATTCGCAACTTCACCTGCTACGTCATATTTTCATCATGCTAGGCTTCACTTAGATTAGCATTATATATTTACTTTTACGATCCAGTCAAAACCAAATATATTCAACATCTTGCAACACACGATTTTGCAAAACCTTTTAACCGAAAGTGAATCATCACAATACACATTACAATCAAAAATTCAATGATGATGAAAGTTAACATAACAATTTACACACAACTTTGCACTTTATCACGAATTGTTGTGCAACTGATCGCATAACTGAATTACTGAGTTGCATATAATGCATACCGGTCCATATATATGCAATCGTAAATTGCAATATTAACACCGAACGAAGGTTGAAAGGGTGTAACAATGAAAAGTATACATACTTCACACTTTTCATATTAGATGAGAATGTAAATAGATCAGTTCGATACGAGATGATTTTTACGCATGTAAGAAAAAATAAATTGTTTGTATGTCACTATTAGAACCGAACTTCAATACCTAAAGTGAATATATCACGCTGCAGTAGAGTAGCCATTGGCTCTTTCAATTACTTATTTTTCATATTACCAATATTATAAATGCGAATTTTTCTGAAGATAGATGTTTTGATGCTTTTTTCTCTTTCACACAAAAACTACCGAACGGATTTGAATGAAACTTGGCAAATAAATAGATCATGCCTTAGAAAAACATACAGGATACTTTTTATACCGAGAAAATGTGACGTCCCTTCGGAAAGAGGGTGAAACTGCGGAGGAAAGTTAGTATTCCAAAACTTTATTTTATTTGGGTTTCAGAAATTTGAACCGTAGAATATACAATAATAACGTTTGATATCTATTGTAGCTGTCTGTAAAATTTAAAACATATTGGCGACAGTTGTTTCAATGTCTATGTTGTGAAACAAATCCATAACAATATATTATGTGTAAGTAAATAATTTGACAAAGTATATTCGCCCATAAATAATATTATAATTAAATATTTATTCAAAGAGTGTATTTGATATACACACATTTGACACTGAGACATTACATAGTGTAGAAAAAACTCTTGAATTATAGATTCCGCATACTGACCATTTGCGAAATGTAGCTACATTCAATTATAAGCCTTCAATAACAGTGGTAGAGTTTATAATCGTTGTTTTAGATATTGATCTACATACGCAAGTAACAGTACCGACGGCCTTGCAGGGTCATGTTCCGTGGTCTGCATTCTTGGATAGACTGGTCCTAAGCAATGATAAATCTATTTAACAGTTCATGTTTAAAATTGTTTTACTTATTTTAGTGTAGCATTTAAACCACGGAAACGGAAGTCGTTTGTAAGGTATTGCTTGTTTTAAAATTGGAATGTTTTTGCAACAATTTGTTATTGTCAAAAAATCAATTACTACAACCGTTACTATAGATAAAGGCATGTTTTCAAAAGAAGTAGCGGAATGTTATCTTTCCAAAATAAAAGCAATTCTAAATGTTATAATAGAATGTCGACATTTTGTTAAAGGGGACGCAAATGGAGCAGAGATAAATTAACCAATACAATAAATCGACTCATTGATTTACTATTGTTATTGCAAATGGTATATTCCGGTTGGGTACCTACTCCGAAATCAACGTATTGTTATTGATAAATTGTAAACTAACCTAATGAATTAGAAAATTGATTTAGTATGCAAATTAAGTTTAATTTTGATATCACTGGCTGTTGCCGGCATGCATTGATACGTTAAAAAAAGAACAAGTGCTTAGTATTTTTTTGTTTGTAGTACCTTCGCATTTGTACGTAGAACAACTCACTAGTTTCAACAAGTTTCATCGCTATCGGATAGTACAAGATAGCATAGACAAATGCATTCATTTTTAAATACATATACAATGATGAAAATACCATAATAATAATTTTAATTGGCAATGTTATAAATATAAGTAAAAAAGACTTGATAAATAGTCTCAATTCTTTATCAAAATTAGAGGTAATGAAAATAATGTTATGTGCTTTCCCATACTCTTCCAACTATTCAGATATGGAGAATAATTATATTTGGCATTTAAATAACCATATGCATAATGTTACATGTCATAGTGCTAATTTTATTTATTTTGATACTAACAAGTTTGTTAGTAATTTGAAATTGAAACAGGATACCCTGTTTATTCCAAAAAAACTTAAGAAATTGATTGCATCACTTGTAGCATATAATATTAATAGGATAAGGGATAACACAGTAAGAACAAGTCATTTTAACATTAAATCTCAGAATAGTTCTTTAAACAAAAACTTTTGACAACAGAGAAGCTAAACAGTTCGACTTTTTTATTACATCAGAATATTAATCGCTTCTTTGGCAAAATTCTTGATATTCATTTATTATTAGATAAAATAAATTTAGATATATTATGTTTTACATAGACATGGTTGAAACCGGGCACTATGCTTTTTAATATTAAAAACTTTTATTACTAATTATAATTAAACTTATATTCAATAGATTATCTGCAGAAGGTGGCGGCACAATAATTCTTATAAATAATAATATTAAATTCAAGGATCGTAAAGATATTTGTAGCCTCTCTGTTGAGCGTGTTTGTGAGGTGTCTTGTGCAGAGTTGCAGAACTATATTATTGTTTGTGTTTATAGGCCACCGGCATCAAATTTTTTATTGTTTACGTCTATAATGGAAGAGATTCTTCGTAAGTTATTTAATAATTCTAACAAGTCAATAGTTGTATGTGGCGACTTTAATGTAGATACTCTTAGTAATTCATCTGAAAGTCGGAATTTTGTTGCCTTATTCAAATCGTTCAACTTAGATTTATTGTTTAGTGAGTCAACAAGATCTACAGCCACTTCGGCTACTTGTATTGATAATATATTAACTAATAGTAGTATACTAGGGAAATCGATTATTAGTGGTGTTCGCTCGGATCATAAGGCTCAATTAATAGAATTGCCATTTAAAAGACAAGTATTTAAAGTAACGAAAGTAATTAGACCTACTACTAAGGCAAGATTAGACACCTTTAAGAATAATTTAGAGCTGAAACTCTGTAATACAATATATCATAGTGATGAGCCCAATGTCTTGTATAAAGGTTTATTGTCTGGGATTTGCGATAATTTTAATAGAGCCTGTCCTACTAAAATAGTGAAGGTAAATAGTAAAATGGGATTTAGTGACTGGGCTACAAAAGGTATTCGTAAGAGCAGGGATAGGTTGTATGAACTTTATCATTTAAAATCTCTAACTCAGAACGAAGAATTTCATAAATATGTTAGAAAATTTTCAAAGACTTTCAAGTTAGTGTGTAATCAAGCTAAATCTTACTTTATATGTAATAAAATAGGTAATGCTAATAACAAAATAAAGACAGTCTGGAATGTTATTAATACGGAAACTGGTAAAATTAGAAATAATAATGAACAGGTAACTCTTAAAATTAATGAAAAAATTCTAACAAATAATTTAGATGTAGCCTGTGCTTTTGAAAACTTCTTCACGAGTATACCTGGTAAAACTACTAAAAGCCTTAAATCATGTCCTATAGCAGCGGAATCTTTACTCAAGCAGCATATTCATAATACATTTCCAAGTTTTAAATTTGACCATATTAATGCTAGCGATATCATAATAACTTTTAATTCTCTCAATATGAAAAGTACTGAAGATTTATGGGGCTTATCAGTAACAATCGTAAAATCAATAATAACAGTGATTGCACCTGTTTTGTCAAATATTTTTAATGAATGCATTGATCAGGGTTGTTTTCCTGATTTAATGAAATATAGTAAAATAGTACCTATTTTCAAGTCCGGTTGTAGGGAGAACCCATCTGATTACAGACCAGTTTCCGTTCTGCCAGCACTTAGTAAAATCTTTGAAAAATTGCTGCTTAATCAAATGTCAAGTCACTTTACTAAGCATAAGGTATTGCATGGTCATCAGTTCGGTTTCACGAAGGGAAGATCTACATCCGATGCGGCAGCAACATTGCTGAGGCACATTTATGGCGCATGGGAGGATTCACAGGATGCGATTGGCATTTTTTGTGATCTGTCCAAGGCATTCGATTGCGTTGACCACCGTACGCTACTACTAAAACTTGACTTCTACGGAATTCGTGGAACTGCTCATGATCTTGTTTTATCTTATTTATCAAATCGCCAGCAAAAGGTAGGGATTACCGGCACAACATCCAAGGGCTCTTTAGTCGAAATGGGGGTACCCCAGGGTTCAATTTTAGGTCCATTTTTGTTTTTAGTATATATAAATGATTTGCCATATGTTGTAAATGACCTCACAGATATTGTCTTGTTTGCTGATGATACATCATTAATTTTTAAAGTTAATAGAAAAGACAAAGATCTAACTAAAGTTAATCATACTATGTCAATTGTCTGTGGGTGGTTTGCTACAAATAATCTATTACTAAATTCAAAGAAAACTAAATGCTTAAGGTTTTCTTTACCAAATGTAGCACAAGTAGATAGCCAAATAATAATAGATGGGAGCCATATTGATCTTGTAAATAAAACGGTATTTTTGGGTCTTACATTAGACAATAAATTGCAATGGGGACCTCAGGTTGATACTCTAGCTGCTAAATTAAGTTTGGCTGCTTTTGCTGTTAGGAAAATTAAACAATTGACGAATGTTGAGACGGCCAAATTAGTTTATTTTGCATATTTTCATAGCCTCTTGTCCTATGGTATTTTGTTTTGGGGAGCAGCAGCGGATATAGAATCAATATTTATTATACAAAAAAGAGCAATTCGTGCAATTTACAGTATGGGTCCCCGTGAATCATTAAGAGATTTATTTAGGGAAATAAATATAATGACATTACCTTCACTATATATTTATGAAAATATAATGTTTATACGTAGAAACATAGGAATGTTTGAGTCAAAATTATTAATTCATAGTATAAATACAAGACAAAGGGAGAAGTTAGTTGTTCCATACTTTAGACTAACTAAAGTTAACAAGTCATTTCTTGGTAATTGTGTTCGATTTTATAATAAGATACCGCTTTCAATAACCAAAATGTCTGATCATAAATTTAAAAATTATATTAGGAAAGTTTTGAAAGAAAAAGCGTATTACAAGGTGGTTCATTATATTGAAGATAAAAATGTATGGAAATAGCTGCTCTCTGCACAGTGCACCTCTAAATCTCTTGTTTAAGTTGTAAGTACCTAATTATTGTTATTTTCTATTTTGCAGTCTTGTCATATTTTTATTTGTTTTGTTTTTTTTTTTTTTCATGTTACCTATTATAAGTATTTTGTAATTGCTAAATATAAAATTATGTAAAATTGAAATTATAAAATAGCCAAAAAGTCAGAATAGATAAAAATTTATATAACAAATAAAAAAGAATGTAACCTTGCTGAGTTTCTTGCCGGTTCTTCTCAGTTGAAGGCTGACTTCCGAACCGGTTGTAGCTTCAGTAACTTTAAATTTGACCTTCATAAGTGCCCTCCGAAGGCCTAAACTGAATAAATGGTTTTGAATTTTGAATTTTGAATTTTATGCAGATGTATTTTTTTTCGGACACGAATCAACATCAAATTGGGTGTCAAATATTTGATGACCAGTTATAATATTAATGTACAGTTTTTTTGTAGTATGGTAACACTTTCCTATACTATGGAAATATATTCACATTTAATCATTTCACTTCTTTGATAAGAAAATAATTCTTGGCTACAGTATTTATAAATATATGAAGTAATAAAAAGGAAGACATTATAATGACATAAATACTAATGTCATTGTTCACAATCAATGTTTCTTTGTCATTAGGTGTTCTTTACTGCATATAAATACTTGTTTAATAAGGTAATTTATTTAAAAGAATTACGTCTGAGCTTTAGAATTTATTTTTTACTTTATGTCCAAGATCTTTTAATCGGTTAATAATTTTGTATATGAATTTTAATTTGAAAATCTTTTAAATGCCATATTTGGTAATAAAATTACACTAGATGGGTACCTAATTTGGTCAATTAATATTTATGGACGTATTTTTTATATTTTAATAAAGATTCAATCGGTAACGAGTTTGACCTACAAACAATTAAATTATTGGCTGAATGAAATAACAATTAAGAAGCAGTTTTAGTAGTAAAAACCTCTATAGGTACATTGGGCAATTTTTGAGATGGGAAAATACAAGTGAACTCGCGTAACTGTCACCTCTATTGACATATCTATCTAAATATATTGGCCCCGTTAACACGAGAGTTGAATTCGGGTTGAAAGACATTTATAATAAAACTATATATAATATAAACACGAAATGACATACATGTTACATACATACATACAACATAGATATAGTTTTCACTTGTATCGCCATTTTCGGAATGCCACTTTTTTTATTCAATAGGGTATTGACCGAAGCATCTTTTTAAAGCTCAAAGTTATTTTGGGCTTTCCTTATTCTGCCTCAAATGCACAAAAAGATTGATTTCGATAAAACCTTTTGAAAAATTCCCTTCCATTTATAATACCAGTAATAAATCTTACTTTTCGAGCGACATGCGTTGCGTATCTTCACAAATTTTTTTGTTCTATTTCGGCAACAAATTCAATTTTAGTACTTTATTTTGGTCGTGTTTTATAAAAAACCATTAGTATATTAGTCAGTGATTAATCGTACACTAATTTACTTATATCGACTATTAAATTTTCTAAAAAATGCAATTAATAATTGGTGATTAAATAAAAAAAAAAACAATTAAAAAAAGGTGTTTCAAAATTACATGTTTTGGGTTACTATTAAATTTCTATTATAAAAGTTATTTTTCAACCACTCACTCGGTTATTTTTACATAGTACCTAGATATCAAATTACAACAATATTTATGCATGTTTGCTGTAAAATATACAATAAAAAAAAATACTATTATACCACGCACTTGCATAACATATATGAAAGAAAAATAATTCCAATGCATAAAACATAAAGATGCGGTGACAAGCTTCAAGCGTACTCTCCAAGCAATAAACCTTATAAAATAAAGGATTGTCACAAATGGTTCATCTGGTGGTAAGTGGCCACCACTGCCTCATTGAAATGAATATGACCTTGTTCAGAATGTCAGAAGATATTTATTATTTAAACATTCCGGGACATTCTTTACACACGGCCATCTGATCCCAAACTAAGCAGAGCTTGTACTATGGAAACCAGATAACTGATATGTATTTATTTATTATTCTAATTATAGATCATCAATGTTGTTGACTGTACGCCTACCAGTAATAACATAATTGCATATCTCAGCTGATCAATTTCAATGCATCCAGTAGCAAAGTGGAGCAGCCTTGGGCATCTCTTGATGACCTTTATAAGCATGCAGTAAGTAGTATTGTGGTGAACGGCACAAAGCCCTAGAAGCGATTCGCACTGTTTCACGATATGTACTCGGGCTGACTCTTTATTTATCTTTCTTGCTGCAAATGTTGTATGTCAGTTTTTAATCACTTTAACCATGTAATCATTTTAGTATTAGATAGACTTGCGTTGACGCTTGTCCAAAAAGATTTTTAATTTTAGTTGCTGGACTTCAAGTTGTAGGAGCCTGGAAACAATGAATCAGGAAGTGGCTGACTGGCCAGTTGGCTTGGTGGTTAACGCTCTGACTGCCGAACCGAAGGTCGCGGGTTCGATTCCCACAGGACAAACATTTGTGTTGATGAACATGTCTGTTTGTTCTGTGTCTTCGCATTTTTTAAGAAAATTCAAAACATTTTTAATATAGTTTATTTACATTTAACTAAAGTATGTAGGTACCATTTTGTTCGATAACTTTTTGCCATCTTGTAGGTAGGGACATGATCCCATTGCTATAGAAATGTTGGGACTTCTGATCAAAATACTGCGACAAGTAGTTTTGACAGTCCTCTCGTGATGTTAACCTGACACTGCCAAAATAATTCTGAAGAGACCGAAACAGGTGGAAATCTGAAGGTGCAAGGTCAGGACTATACGGCGGATGCATTAATACCTCCCAGCCAAACTCTCTTAATTTTTGCTGAGTGGCTAAAGATGTGTGAGGTCTAGCGTTATCATGATCAAAAACCACACCCCTTCTGTTGATTAATTCTGGCCGCTTTCTCTCAACTTCTTGCTTTAATCTCATCAGTTGTTCGCAGTAGAGTTCAGAATCGATGGTCCTGCCTGGTGATAACAGCTCATAATGAATAATGCCCTTCCAATCCCACCACACACACAGCATCACTTCGCACGTTCTTGTCGTACGTGATCCACTTTTCATCACCAGTTATCAGCTTCTTCAAAAATGGTTCGGTTTCATGACGTCGTAATAAAGAATCACAAATGAGTACACGGTTCATAGGTTTCTTTCAGTGAGTTCGTGAGGTACCCAAATATCTAGATTTTTTTTGTACCCAGTTTTTTTCAAATGCGCCAAAACTGTTTTGTGGTCAATTCCCAGTTCTTCAGCTACGTCGTAATTACTGATATGCCGATCTTGCTCCACTTTTTCAAAAATGGCATCCATTTTATCCGTAATATCTATATATATTTAATCCGGGGCGACCAGAGCGACGTGCATCTTTGACAACAAAATTTCCGGATTGGACACTGCACTAGGTCCATAAACATCGCTAATTTTTTTCGCGGCTTGCGTTGCATTTTTACCTTTTTTGTAGTAAAATTTTAAAATGAATCGAATTTCTTCATTAGATTCACTCATCTTGGCGGTACGAAAAACAAATGCAAATCACACATTTTCCTAATTTGAATTTGGAATTATGTTCTTTAAAATTTAAACTTTCAATGATACCAAAACCAGCCAGATACAAATAGTATAGCCAAAGAGATTTTATTACAAGTTCATACATACTATAATGCGAAAACACTTTTTCCCCAACCTAATCTGTATTTAGAAAAAAAAATAGAAGAAAAAAAAGTTGTATATGTAGTATATCAGTTGTCTGGTTCCAATAGTACAAGCTCTGCTTTGTTTGGGATCAGATGGCCGTGTGTAAAAGAATGTCCCAGGAACATGTCAGATGGACATCCTGTTTTTAACATTATACCGTGTTATTGTTATAATGTCTATAGTCGATCATTTGAGGCTTCCGGCGACTAGGATAAGTAAATGATATCTTTAAATCAAATACTTTTATCCTTTAATTACTTACTTTAAACATGTTTTCGTTTGACTGGACTGATTTGGCTTGAACAATAGATTGTGCTATTAATTTTTGGGTTGTCCCAGTCGCCGGAAGAAAAATATTTGAATTAAATGGATCCGGCAAGTGGGACCGCGGTCCCAGTTTATTGCGGGCCCAGTCGCCGGAAGCCTCGATCATTTTTCGCATTCATTCTCCTATCACCAGATTCCAGTCAATCAATATATTGGACTTTGTATTTTAATCAATTCATTTAAAATTCAAACCAAATGTTTGGAATGTAAAATGAGTAACGCATTTATCGTCAGAAGTTCAATAGGTAAATCCAATTTATTTGACCATAAATGCACAACAATTCCAATAGGTTCAACTGACCTTTGACAAAGTTAGTCACGAATCGGCAAATACAATGAGATTGATGCCTTATATGTCGTGGGATAATTGTTGTATGGGAATATGAGCCTTAGGTATTTAGTCCACTTTAAAGACAATAAGAAATACAACAATTTACTGAAGTATATAATTCAGTAAAGATTTCATGTGACCACAATGGGATCATCGTGGTACCATAATTCACCTTTCAAACAAATCAGAAAAGGTTCATCCGTTCGGGAGCTACGATGCCACAGACAGACACACCCGGGATATATGCAGCCTATATGTTATTCCAATATATGCTCTATCTATGTGCCAAGTTTCATCCAAATCCGTTAAGTAGTTTTTGGGTGAAAGAGGAACAAACATCCATACATACAAACTTTCGCGTTTATAATATTAGTAGGATAGCAGTGATTTTCTTAATTGATTCAAATTGAAACAAACGAAATGATTTAATAAAGTGAATTAAAAAATGCACGAATTATATTATCAATGAGTATCCTTATAATTATATAACACAATATAATGTGTAGAGAGGTGTTCGGCATTTAGAAAAGCTAATCTACTACGTGATAGGTGATGACTTAATTAATTCCGCGTTCGTGGTCTTAGAAAACGTAACATTACATCTTAATCTCTGAATCAATAAACTAAAGATTACGTTAGTAATACCAAGCTTACCATTACTATAGTTTATTTAAAACGACAAAGTGACTTTTAGCAATGAATACAAGTCACTACTTCGTCACACACTTTCTGCCCCCTTATTAAGCTAATACAAACTGCGTCGGCGGGCCGCTTCAAGGAGGCCTCGGAGAGCTTGTCTCTCACGTGGTTTGTAGTATTAGCGTGACAGAAACAGAGCACGAAGGCCGTTGCGAAACATCCTCATCCTCGAGTTAGTGTAATTTTCCTTACAGAATCAAGCCCCCGATCCCAAACTTAACAAAGTATTTTGTCAGTTTTTTTTTATTTATTTCTCTCACAAAGATTTTACTGAGAGGTTACACAGAAGAAAAAAAATACAAAGAAGAAAAATTCAAAATTAAAACAATTGTGCCAAAAATATATAACTACTTCGCAAGAGCTGATGTCTGATATAGGTTTTGGAAAAAGCTGTATTACAGGTCACTATATAACTGATACAGACACAAAACAAAAAGGCACTACACCATTCGGCCCGTTCTTCAAAGAAACATTGTTGGAAGTAGGTACATTAAGCAAAATTCGCTTAATTCTCTATTTACGACCTTCTTGAACAATTACTAATGATATGCCTTTTTTGTATCTTTTAATTATATCATAGGACAATGGTCTGATTTTTTGAGCATGGCACAGTTATGCTACATTATGGTAACAATTTGAAGCTCATTAGTATTTTACTTGTAGTTTTTCGCTTACAATCGACATAATACCAGCCTACACGTTATTATCGTGACAATGCAAAGGCAATACTTGTAACGGCACACGATTTTGACACACATGCTATAACTGGAACTGTCATTGTGCGCTTAATGAATTGGGTCGTTATTTCGTCATCTCATTCAGTGTGGAGGAATGACACAACTTACGCATCCCCATTCAAGTCACTTGACTTTATACATGGCATTAACAGGTGTTAAACGTGCCATTTCTGCAATGTTACTGCTGCTATCATCAAAATTGCCATTAGATTTTCATCCTTATCGCCGTCTATTAAAGTTTAACTGAAGAATTATCATCTGCTAATGTGGATTGGTAAAATGTCATGTCCAGGCTTCTACAGACTAGTGACACGTAGCATCATATAGTTACAAATGAGTCAAGGCGTCGCGTGACCGGATTATGATGGACTGTCAGTAGTAAAACATACTTAGAATAGTAGAAGAGTTAGCAATGAGAAATAGAACAACATTAATCGGTTGGACACAAGAGGTTAGATCGTGACGAAATGAAGTGACATCACTGAGACCTTAGACTGAGTGCAGGCAATGACTAAATGTGAGAGTTCAAATCATGAAGTGTTTGAAAACTAACAATCACTATATTAAAGAGCAGAAATAGGAGGGTTTATCATGATTTTTCATTGAGAATCAATCCGTTGATCAAGCATTGTTTGACATTTACAAGTACCTGGTAAATAGTGTTTTATTGACCCTCTGTTGACCCTATTTGAAGCATCACATCACATCCTTCCTATATTAACTTGAACTTTTCATTTTTAAGACTTACATAATATTAAAGACCCACATCGCGATCATGATTAGCTAGTGCATAGAAGAATCTTTGAAGATGATCTCAGATTCAGATGTGCGATTTGACTGACTGATCAGATAATTCCAATTAGCGTTTCGTACCAAAATGGTAAAAAAGAATCCATTCGGTGTGCCTTTGTCTGTGGCAGCTGCTTATTTTAGCGACTACTAATGCTATAGTAGCATATAGGTGCTTGGTATCACCATCCAGCAAAAGCAGCCCATGCATTCCATGGTTACCTCTCGACGTTTTCCTTTAGTGAAAGCTCCATCATTTAGGATTCAGATCCACAATCTTTTAACGATACTTGATGTCACAAGTCTCACAATGTTATTCAAAGTCCTTATTTAGGAGTATAGTTGCATTCATATTTCTGTAATGGTCATGGTCATCATCTACTTAAGTGTACCACTATTAAACAAAAGCTTCTTCCAATGCATGCTGATATTCTCCAGAGTTCTTTTTACTAATAATAACAAATTATAATTTGTCACAACCTGAACTTGACTTGTTTAACAGTTCAATTTGTAACAGTGTCATTGTTATCTATTGTTTTAAAGCGTTACAATTTAATCTCTTGTCTTTATTCTTTAGAATAGATTCATTTATTATATGTATACTCCGACACACTTAAGTGTCATGTCCACTTGTCTGGTGTAAAATGACTGATAATAGGCGCACGCGACAAAAATGTTCAACACAAAAAAAGGGCTAAGTGATAAAAAGATGATGTATTACAACAAAATGAGCTACTGGACAAAGTTTTCAAATTAAGTAATTGATTTAAAGTCAAGGCTTATTTATTAGGTAATAGGCGGGCACTTAGAGGTTGAAGCTACCGAACTTTCTTGGTTCAAGAGAAAAATCAGCAAAAAATTTAAGGTTACATTATTTCTGGAATTAGTATTGACTTGCCCAGATAAGTTATATACTTGTAGTTTTCTGATATATCATTTAGATCTCACTGTTGGTGAACGTAGACATCTCATAGCATGCCCAAAAACTTGATTAAGTATTTTCTAGTCATGTTACTTCTAGTAATCACTAGTTAGATAATGGAATTGATAATCACGATTAAGTGAAATCTATATTAATGATTGATAGATCACTTACTACACTTGTTTGAAGTAGAGATGCATTCACTTATTCCAGTTATGAACTTGCATCGTGCGAAAACCAGGTTGCACGCATCACACCCACGCACGACACGACAGTCGTGAGCGAAAGTGCGGTCTTACGTAAAACTTAAGTTGTACTTCAGAGCATATAATCTAAGCAAATATTATATTCTGACACAGCTAGAAACGACAATTGTCTACCAATAAACAATGAAGTGCAAAATAAGGTGTCGATGAAGAAACATAACGTTGTAAGTAATTGGAATATAATTACGAAATACAACAATAAACTGGCAAAAATCCAGTAAGATACTTACAGAAAAACGAATAACTACCAGCCCTATGATAAACCTTCATAAAAACAACTTGAACGAAATTGTAATGAATGTTAATTTGACTTCTAGACGCTCAACACGATCAGAAGTATGAAGAATATCTCATCAAAATATAATTATCGCGAAACTCAAATTGCACTAGGGGACTGACCGTCAAGTGACCATTAATGCAAGTAGATACAGGAAAATATATTCAATAGCACTTATTATAGCGTTTTATATCGTCTGGCAAGATAACTGCAAGTATAAAAGCTGTAGGACAAGACAGGTGCGTGAAAATGAAAGTTGTTCTCTTCCTGCTCACCCGTTCGCCTCGACGACTCCCAGCTTGGTATGGGTATGGCTACTTAGTCTTTGATATGCAAGGACGTTGCTAATAATGCACTAATAGATAGAACGCGATTAAATGCTGAGAAAAAAATATTTCCTTGCGTAATTAAGTTGTTTGAATAGTTTTCTTATAATTTGCATGGAATGTGGAATGTCATACTGTATTATAATAATTATAGGATGATCTAAAGAATGTGACAGGAAGGGTGCTGGATGGAGCAATTAAACGAGGTGAGAATAATAAAAAAAAAAAACATTTTCCGTTACAGTGTCAAATAATATAAATCACTGACTGAGGTGCATTTAAGTCAAAAGCAAATAAGAAGACTAAAACACTTATAAAGGTCCGATAGTAAAAACGCCTTGGATCAAAAAAAATATGTAAAGCTCGCTTCGTTAAATAATGCAGAAATGAACATTATATTCAACATGATCGAGATGAAAGGAAGAGTTTGGTGCTCAAATCAACGACTTTCACTCAACATACGCTAAAAAGTGAAACTGGAATCGGCGTAGGCACAACAGAATGCTGGCTAACCGTGATAATAATGACGTATCAATTGATAAGGCAACGCTAAGAGTCAATGGAAAACTACACGCGATAGTAACAGAATTTTTATCCAAAAGAGATACCAATGTTAATGATATAATTACCAGAATGAACTAAAAATAAGAACAGGTAATTTTAGAGGTCGTCGAGTTAAAGTAACGAGGGAAAGGGAAGGACGCATGGATAAAATAACAGCACATCATGCAATTTGAGAACGTTTAAAAATCGAACGATGGTACTAAAGAGGCCATATTCTGTTCAACTATTAAAATTATTATCATAGTAGATTTTATGAGTCTACAAATTGGGAAACATACAAACTGCTATTATCGTTTTTTAAAATAAGCTAGACTACTGACAATTGTAAATTATCGAAAAGTTATTCAGCTACTTATACTAATGTTACAGCAAATGTCACGGTCAGATAATGATAAAAAAAAGCAATGAAAGCACACATAGTATCAGATACATTTGTAAAGGCAGAAAATATTTTGTAAAAATTAATTATGACAGGCATGCCTCCAAGTGGACGGCCGATAATACAGATTCTGCTTTGATGCCTTAAGAATACATGATCAGAAAATCTTTAAAAGATGCATATCATTCTTAGGGTCAATATTTTGTTGAGCAAAAGACCGACAGGGGATTTAAAAATAATAATGTAAAATTTTGCAAAGACAAGATTGAATGCTTTTGAGATAATTATAAGTAAGTGACTGCTTGAGAATTTTCGAATTTGGTTTAACACTTTTACAAAACTAGTAACGCTACAACAAAAAGAAAAAGGGCTCCAGTCACGATACTACTACTTACTAAATTTAAAAATAATATCGGTTAACCGGATACGGGGAGCATTCGTCTGTAAAGCGTCTGTTGTTACAAGGACACCTTAAATACCGCCTGTTCCCACATTTATAAGGTCATCAGGGCCCCGGTCTGTTTTTTTAGTCTGTTTCAATGCATGTACTGCGTCACATTTTTTTGTTCATCGGTCCCAACTCCCAAGTTCATTAGCTCCACAGATTTTTGCAACTGCATCAATTTTACCTTCACTCGAAACGACATTTAGCTTAATTGCACCATTATTATCTTCAAAAGACATCATTTGATAATCTAATCTTCAATTATAAGCTACCACATTACAACTGACCTTTTCTAACGCGTTATTACATTGCATGCAACAGAATATCAACTGCGTACGCGAGTGACAACTGTAATCTTTCGTAAGCTGTGGGCTTGCATAGTCCAAGTTACGTCATTTCACTTTTGCAAACTATTTAAATGTCAAATATTGACCCATGACACGTATATTCCGCCACCTGTCTTATTAACCATCCAAATAATGAAGAGCTGCGTTTGTTAGCTATCTTAACCCGCAAAAGGGATTCTTAACTTGCAAGGTAATGACGCCTCTTCTATTTGGTTAAATAAAGTGAGCCAACAAAAAATTGCATTGTACTTGTATTGTAGGCTGATGATTAGATTGTGATTGTAATCTTAAATTAGTGAATGAAGATACAAAGAAACCTATAATCAAATGTTACGTATTAGAATTTACCACTATAATTTTGACAATCATAGCTAGCAATTGCTGTTACGTAACCCTTAGAGAAAAAAGAAAGGGGCATTTGTTTTTTTGAAACTCAAGTGTGAAACTGCTTATTAAGTATTTAGGTAAGATGCGCTTGCTTTTTACTATTTTTATTATAGCTTTGTGTTATGACCACAATGGTAGTGATGATAGTAGAGAGAATTAGCTTCCTATGGCAGTTTCGGAATACATCATGGCGATCGATTTTAAATTAGATCCATCCAGGCTTGTACTAAAAAGATTTCCTTCAATCGATGTTATTCATGCCCACTATCTTTGACATGGCTTTCGACTTCACTACCTCTAAAGTATCATCGTCTAAAATAATCACAATGAATTTTGACAAGTAAATAAAATAAACATCGAGAAACATGACGTTTTCGCTTTCGTCGTGCATGCCATGAGTCGGGCGATAGTTAGAACCGTCACGCTGACTGGATCGTGATGTTTGCTCAATTAAAGTGTCCACAACAATTACAGTTACCGTTGAAAATGATGGCACAAGTGAAATGGGTATTATATAAAGAATACCTTCATCTCATATATAATCATAGGCAGAATTCAATGAAAGGATTGATAGATGCAGAAGGGAAGGCAAAATTAATAGGGGGAACTCGGGCACTAAATATAATAATTATTCTGACGGAGTGTTTATCTATTAGCCTAAAATCGAGACTAATTTGTGGATTTTGATTTATTTTCAAAGAAAAGTTATAGAGCACCGTTTAAATGATACCAGCCAAAGACATTAAACTATTCGGGCCGCAGACAAATGCTAATAAAAGAAATAAACATTAAAATGAAACTCCGTCGCAAAATCACAAGTTGTTAAACAGGTGGTATTGGTCAACTGGTGTCAAGTAACAAAGCTTGCGACTAGTTGCGACACTGCGAGCACAACGCAGACCAACGGGCAATAAGGACACAGTTGTATAATTTATGTCTGTGGTATAGTTTAATAGTAATGACTTGTAGTGTAGCCAAGGGACACAGAGAAAGTACATACATTTTCTGAAAACCCTGATTTTGGTCCAACGTCTATTGAAAAATTATCCTACGTCTTGATAAATGATTTAACAATTTCAATGCTATTATTCTTTTAAGTTATTAACTGAATCAAGCCTAAACTGAATGGCTTTGACATTGACCAGAAGAATCAAGTTACAGTGCATAAACCACTCCTACATCTGCAGTCAAGTCAGTGTCATTACATTTGAAATATTGCAATGACTTCGCATGAACATAATGCATGGGATCGCGTCTGTAATGTATTGTAGGGTAACAAACAACAGAAAGAATAAACAGACATGAATGGAGTGATTTCGATCTTTCCAACAATTTCAGAGAAAGAATCTTTTGTAGCGGAATTGCGGTGACCTCGGACTAAATTCAAGACATTGCAGTCATCTATTTCTTAAGAACTTTTTGGAACCTTGATATTAACTGAAATGCTAAATTCAGAGCCGGTAAAGAATCGTGACTGATATAATGTGCTTGTAAAATAACAGGTAGATAACTATGCAAATCTAAAGAGCGTTTTTATACATCAAGTGGCCAATGAATACTATAGGAACTCTATAAAAAAATGTACTTATATTTTCCATTTTAACCTCATTAGGGAAGAAATTTTGTAAAATGCTTTTTAGTAGACTCTCACATTACATTACATAATTAATATACATATGGATTCTGTAGAGATAATACGAATATATTCTATGTAAAAGTAGTTCTAATTATGTAAATAAATCAAAAATTTCTCCTACTAGCAAATGTATTTTTCAATTATTTACCGTAGCCCTATTAGATTAAGGGAATGTTATGTGTTGAGATTTGAGTATCTACTAGATATCTCCGAAAATGTAAAAACTTATTTTGTTTCATACCGCATTAAAATATATCAGTAAAACCTGCTGAATCATCTCATTAATTTTGTGGTCAAAGAGAATTACCGAGAACCAAAATTGTAATGAACCGTACGTTTTCAATCAAAATAAGACTCGGTGTGAATTAAACATGCTAAGGTCATTCGGCCCTCGTATTGTCATTCAGATCATCGCCCTCAGAGTTTATATCCTGTAATACATTATATTTTGCACAATACAATACATATTAATAAGAGTTATTATCAGATGATTTGTCAAAATTTGGAACGATTGTTACTCATGCCGTGACTTTTTTTCATCGTGAGATTGTATTTTACGAGTACCTATATCAAATATCGACTGGGAATTTTGGGATCAGTTGATATTTGATGCCAGACTAGTTTTTATAGCACAAGTATAATCTTCACTACCATAGTGAGATAGTACTCAAACGTAATTGAATATGGCTTTCCTATTTCCTTTCCAGAACTATTTACTACCCGCTAAACGTGTTGCAGCTATCAAAGATCGTATCTTTTACACATTTCTTCTTCATTCCATGCCGCAAATCTTCATGTTTATTTACATCAGCAACAAAATTATGCAACACAGGTAAATCACCACTATAATTTGACATTGCATTGCTAGTAAGGTCAAACGGTTAAACGGCTGGTCCAGATGGTTTCCGGACAATTTGCAGTGCTGTAACTCGCCTATTGTTAGTCATCGGTCACGATCTCGATCAATGGGTCATAGTTGAACCGTTGGTTTTGCCAAGATTTGCTATTTCATTGAGTAGTTTAACATTTATGGTGTTCGAGATGTCGACTTTTACAATAACATTACCATGTAAGGGGGCGTTAGGAGGCTTAAGGAAGCTATTGTTCAAATAACTAAAGAATATGTTCATCCGTTCTATTTTTATGATCTGTTTACTATTGCATCCGGAAATAAACATAAAACTAAGATCATATTTTAGAAGTGTGTATTTGCATTTATAATTTTATAATTATTCGCCGAATTAAGTGTGATGTTGTAACAGAAGTAATAACAGAATTTTAAGATAAAATCATGTTTTTGCTGATGACTATTGTTGATTTGTTCCAGTGATTATGCGTTAAGGTTGGCGAGTGTTGGTAATCAAACATCATCTGTAGTTGATGAAATTTTTAAAGGAGAAACTCTAGAAGATTTTCTATAAGGAAAAATAAAGTGAGAAAATGTCGAAGAGATAATACAGAGTCCGTGCCGTAACCGCAAAATATCAATAGCATGGTAACAAATAGTAGTGTTTACATTGAAAGTGGCGTTTCTGATAGCTTTCACTGACAACCGCAGATCTGCGAAAGCTTTTATAAAAACCGTTAAATGAAGGCGTTGACAACAACCAATAAAGTGAGAGCTTAGACAATCGATACACCATTGTACAAAATATTACGTCACCACCATTCCATGTTGATAGACAGCACAATACAACGCTACTACATGTAAGGCATCTAAGGAATTTATTGAAGCTAAACTGTCAATGGATGTTAAAAAAGCGATGTTATCAATAGATATGTCGATGTTAAATGATTCACAGTGAGTGTCAGCATTGCTTTATACAGTGAGGCATGTTCTCACGTCCCTAATAACTGTAAGCAGTCGGAAATGGTTACAAAAACGTAACCATAGACAAAGGAAAGGAAAACGTAATATGCACGCGGAACAACTATGGGAGACACTGGTGTTTAAGTTGCAAATTAAGTTAATTAATTTCAATTTGATGGTACTGTTGTGTAAGAAATATAGTGCCTTGAAGTAAGATGCTTTAGATATTGAGAGGTGAGCGAGCATTTATGCGTTTTTTGAAATTGCATGTTTTTTTTTTGGTACAACGAACTACTAGCCAATGGAAAACGATAACTACGCCTAATTTTAAACCACTCATACATAGAACGATCGAAGATCAAAATCTACAACTGAAGAAATACATTGATCTACGACTGAGAAGTGCTGCGAACTCATTATCCATAGTTGATACCCTGTCAATGGGCACTATGTATCTGTATGAAAAGCCGGTATTACCACATTCAATTTCTCTCGACAAATTGACATAATGGTATCATTTCTTCTATGATCCATCATTTTCTGTGTTCACTGTTATTGTAGTGACGGTGTGAACTGAGCCGTGAACATTACTTAAATCGGCGCGATGACCTCGTGATTGATGCATAGAAAGTTTAATACCAATCCGGTGTTATTGTACACATCTATTATAGTTTGATTGCCTTCTTATTACCTTTTGACTAATTTGGTTTAGAAACAATGACAGGAAGAAGAGAGACTTTTGGATGATTACTGGTTTTCGCCTTAGGATGATTTCTAAAGATGTTGCAAAGAGAAACATTTTAATCGTGAATTTTAGTTTTTGGTTTAGAATCATTAATTTATTGCGATATAACAAAGAGTAATTTAAAGTGTTGTTCGTATGCTAAACTGCTTTTACAAACCCGCATCGTAGTAAAATCTTGTTTTCGCAATGACTACATTTATCCGAACAGTCAACATGATCCTGAATATTTATTGTCTGTAAATAATATCAACCAATACTAAAAACTATAATATGTATGCAGTAAAATTCTTCTGTTCAAATCTAGTCGGGACTTAACACACACTGTAAATTAAAAACGAAACTGCACACATAGAGAGATGCTATCGCACTGGCGTCATTTCTAAACTCCGCAAGCGGTCTCTAGACACGTCATGAATGCTTAAAACATTCGGCCATTAGTCTAGTAGCCGTCTGGATCTTAGGCGGCATCTTACCTTGTAAAGCTTATCCTTTTGGTACCACACGTCCTCTTCTTCCTCGACTTGCGTGGCAAAAGCTTGTGTGAGATCGTCTCGCGAACGCGACAGTATGCGGCGTCGTGACACCATTTCGCTCCCTGTCGCCGCCTCAAACGGGCCTAGGCTGGAACAAATGAAAATTATTATTAGATTGATTGTTATATCACCAAAAAATACTGTGAAATTTGGAAGTATAAAGGTTATAAATAAGTGAGGTGATGTGACAAAGTTATGTTATAAGTTAAACCGTAAGTTTCTTTTGTGACACGTCACACCAATTATTAATTTGAAATATCACCGATATTTCTTAGTTTACGGAAGTTGAATATTTATTATGTTTAAACATGTTTGTTGAATGTCAAGTAGGCCGAACAACAGGCAGACAGTCTACCTGATGGTTTGTGGCCGATGGACATTAGAAACACCAGGGATAATGACAATGCTTTGTCGACTATGAGACATAAAATTATCAAGTCTCATATGCCTGTAATTTCACCGGCTTTCTTACCTTTCTAACCGAAACACAGTAATATAAATGCCCAACCGCTTTACGGCATAAATGGCAATAAACACAAAGACGGAATACGAGGATAGGCCCAAGTGATCTTTTGATTAAATTTGTATAATACTTACTCACAAATTTAAAATAATAGTCATGCTACAAGATTGATGTACCTTCGTAGATAGAACGCAAAGAAACAAAACGAAATAATCATCACGCGATGCGCAGGACAATGTTTGGGAACGTACTGAAGGGCACAAATCATGCAATTTCAACATTCGAGAAGTCGGTAACATCACACGCAAAGGGAGCAAGACTCGCAGTTACGTTATACCTCGCGTGCAAAATGTGATCGCCGATTACGTTTCAGTTCTTGCATGAGTTAACAAGATTAAGACCAAAACGCAAACGCAAGAGATGCGACGTCATAAATTACCCGTTTTGTCGAATACGGAACATTTTAACGATCCTATCAATATACAGTGATACAATTCTCGAACTTTCTATATGAGATTAAACAACGTAACTGCATTATGAAATGGAAACAATGGCAACGGTGAAAGCTCAGCTATTATTGCCATTCGGGTCTATCGTTTGTAACTTTAAGCTCTTCATCAGTTGTCTATTCATATTGTAATTGAAGCCATTCGTCAAAATAGATGCTGCTAAGCGTGAGATATTAACACCTATGGTAGTTTGTTTATCTTTTGCAATGTTAATATTATCCTAGTGATTTGTATCATTTGCTACTTCCCATGGGCGTTTAGCTGTCATAGTTGTATCGAAGATACTTCATTCACCTGTTATTTCCTTCTATATTCTTGGTCGGCTTATCGTTTTGGTAATTGCAAATTCTTTTCCAATTTTTGCAGTAGGTATTAATTTAATAAATTCTCTGTAGATCTTCCTAAATTTTTACTATAAAATCTCTCAAGACTTACGCGTTAAACTGTTTCTAACAAAGCAGTTGGATTAGCTTCCTTCCGAGAGCTAACAATGTGTGGCATTGGATTCGACATTGGGCTCGTACTGCGTATCTAACGATCAGCGCCGGTTCCTCCCATTCATTTGATGCCTACCACGGTTTGTTTACATGTCTTCGTATTTGCTAACGTATCATTAGGTAATGTGGTAGTTGTTAAATTAGTTACATTACTTCGGTTCTTCTATTTTCTTTATCTTCGGGTAGTACAACACATGTTAATATCTCTGATATGGTGATTAAATTTACGAGCTACTAGTTTTCGTTCCGTGGTTCGACCTGTATTTTCAAGGCTAATAGTGTAATAATAGTCTTGTTCCACTACCTAAAGAAAGTAAATAGAAAATTTTATTAAGATCGGGTCAGTCGTTAAAAGATCACGAAAAGACAAATAATATAAGTGTGTATTTCATATTAGAACTTTATTGTCAACCATTATGATTTACGTACTTACGTGTGTCCGTCCATAACATAAAGTAACACAACAATCTTTCTTAGCTAGTTAATATCAATCACTGGAAAGTCGAAAGCAATTTTCTTAACGCAATTTTCTTCAAGAAAGTTGGAATTTTACGTTCACATTTCAAATTCAATTATCTTTTAACACCATCTGTGGGGTAAGTAGTGGTAAAACGAGACTGTTAAACGCTCAGTGGGTCAGTACTTTCACAGTTGATTTAGTTTGCTCTAATAATTATTGCGACGCTGTTACCGCATACTCTTGGATCCAGATAGGCGATAGCTTTGTTCGATTTTAACGCCATACCCGATTCCAGTGAGATTGTGAACATGCAATTTCTTGGTTTCTCTAATACTTACAATGTAGCTCGTAGTAGATTTGATCTTTTAGAAAACTTATGTACCTGTCTTCTGTAGACTTTAACAGAACAATATTATCTTTAGCTTTGTTTATGGCCAAAATTACGCAGTTCAGAAGATTTAATGAATACTTTTTGATACAAGAAAATATAGATGTAACCGTACATTGGATTATGCTGACGTCACGCTTACAAAGGAAAAAAACTTTTAATTCCGTTATTGCAACGTCATTAGAGTACTTAGGTACACCATCTTGCATGATACAGATAAAAAATAAAAGCGAATCGAACACAGCTGTCAAAATCAAAATTCGAACACCGAGTCCTTATTATTTAAAATATTTGATTTTGCTCGTCATGGCATGCGTTGAATTGGAACTGAAGCAAAAGCAGCAAGAACAGCTATTTCGTTCAAATGCAGCGCACGCGCCCTCGCATAGCAGTCGAGTCGTTGGTCGAGTCGCGTGCCCGATTCGCGATAGTTGACTGTCAGCAAGTTACGCGGTAATGCTCGAGGCTGAAGTCGAAGTTGAAACTGGCTGCGTAGTCACGGCTTTTGAAATGATAAATTGGCTACTTCATATTTATGATAAGGCGAATTTATTATTGTATAATTTAAGTAACTCAGTTCCGTATTATAGCGGCATGTCCGGAGGGTAAAAAGCTATTACAGATTGTTAAGAAAAACAATACTTTTATTTCAAATTAAATTTGATTTTTTAGAACCTTGAGAAAGAATAAAAATATTAAGAATGTTATGTACAGAAAACGTATTTAGAGATCCTTAAAACTTACACCTGCAGACATCTGCATCATATTATTAAATATTCAAATCTCGGTTACCAATATTGAAATATGACACTACCCAGCACAAAGAAGTACGATAAATAAATACAACAGCGAATACAAAATGAATATATACTTGCACAGAACATAAATTTTACAGCTCATAAAGATCATCCGTGTCATCGAGCACAAAATACCGTGTCAGGGGTTGTTAACAGTACGAACGGTACATCTACTGTGCACACGTCACAGGACCTGTTTACGAAGCACGCTGACCCATATCGAGAGGTGAACGCTTGAGCGATAGTTGGGGTGGGTGGAGACTTCGATATCGATACTGTGTTTTATTTAGAGACTAGAAGCTCTGAGTCAAGAAGCAAATTCAGCTTCTCTAAGAAGTATAAAACAAAGCCACTATTTAACCTGCTTGTTTGTTTGTGCGCTTAGTTCCTATAAATAACAAAATAGATTTTGATGCGCTATTTACTATCATTAAGGGTTACTTTTCCGGAAGATTTATGTTTATAATACATTTATTCCTTGACAGGCCAGTTGGCTTGGTAGCTAGCGACTCTGACTGCCGAAGGTCGCGGGTTCGATTCCCACCCAGGACAAACATTTGTGTGCATGAACATGTTTGTTTGTTCTGTGTCTAGGTGTAAATATCTATATAAGTATGTATATATCAGCTATCTGGTTTCCACAGTACAAGCTCTGCTTATTTTGGGATCAGATGGCCGTGTGTAAGAGAATGTCCCAGGTTATTTATTTTATTTATTTATTCCTTCTAAGTCGAAGCTGGGGCAGGTCGCTAGTAAATTATAAATGCTAATAATAAAGTATGATGAAACTGTATGTTTTGACGCTTGTGTATCAATTACACTACACATAAACGCCACAACGGTTTTGGTGAAACTTGGCACACAGATAGAACCAGTACTGGAGACAAAGCAATTTTTCCTTGGGACATCTTTTGGAACTCGGGCAAAACCACGGGGTTTCAGAATTCGAGTTCGTTGTTTTAAAATAAAATTAAAAAAAGTAAATGTAAAGAGTGTCTTTATATCAAAACTATTATTAGTTCGTGGTATAAGACTACACCGTAAAATTGTAATTTTATTGAAATTGTTATTGTGTTTTTATTTTATTTTATTTGTAGTCATATGGGTAATTTACTACAAGTAAAAGATATGATATCTCAAATTGAGGTCAGTATGAATTCCAAAAGTAAATGCTAACAATAATGCTTGATTTAAGTTGTAATATCGACAATCGATAGACCAACGATGAGTCCCAACCCCCTAGACGTCTGCTAGTCATTACGGGAGTCTTAGTGGAACAGGTTTTATAGTTTTTATCCTTTTTTTTCACATAAACGTGAAAGCATCCCGGCCGGCTGCGCAGACGCAATAACAACGGTGTATCATCAGGATAGCACGTGGCCTGATGTAATCATTTGATAGTTTGTTGACTCCTTAACTGTGAAGTTTACTTGAGACAGCGTAATTATAGTTTACTGACATTTTGCTCTATAAATGAAGAGTTCATTTTAACTCAGTTTAGAACTGAAACGGTTTGTTAGTAAAGATTATGGTTGTTTTATTTGAAAGTAGATAAGTAAAGTAGTTAGACTATATTTATAGGTTTTATTGATTAACTAGCAGTCCTCTGCGGTTTTAACTGCGTTCTCGAGGGATACATAATTTTGTTCTTTCTACCATCAATAGTTTTCGCAGCGCACGCGATTTAAGTAAGGAATTTTTAGGGTTTTTTTACGCCTTGGGTTACATTATTGGAGTTTTAGTAAGGATCCCTTTTATTTTTGAAAATATAGTATAGCTATTACACCTGGGGATAGTGTAGCTTCCCAACGGTGGAAGAATCGGTCAAATCGCTCCAGTATTTTCGGAGAATATTCAATTCAAACAAACAAAATATCAAATCTTTCCTCTTCATATTGTTATTAGTATTAGATGTACTATCTAATACTTAATAATAAAAATAGTAGATATATGTAGATGACATTTTTATATCATATATTGAAATAAATTTTAAATTGCACCAAAGTGCCGTGATTATTCTAAATTAAAAGCCATGAATGCTAGATCCCTCTAAAATGTAACTATATTTTGGGGCAAATATTACCTGCAAAATCCGTACTCAAACAACCGTTAAAGCTGTCGCGTTACGAAACAAACTGTTAAAAATTCAGTTGAAATTACATAGAGAACATTCTTAAGACTATTTTCCAAGTCAAATAGTAACGTGAACGCGATCCTAATTACATATTGCTATTATGTTCTGTGAGATGTCTCGTACACCACACACGTACACTATCGCCTTATTTAGCTCTTAACCATACGCATTAAAGTTCAAAATAGTTGGTTTTTGTATCCGTAATAGAGTTTGTTTCGTCACTTAACGTAGTTCATAAAAGAGTTGTTCCTTTTCATGATTGGTCTCGTTCCATTTTTACTGAACGTGGTTTTGTTTGACAGTTACATATTTTCGCCATGAGCATAGATTTTGGAATATTTTTGTTTACGACACGAAGGTTGACGTACTTTTGTTGTGAGTATTAGGATTTTAGCCATGTAAGCTTAGTCAAAATACTTAAATAATAAATAAACCAAAGATAGCCGATTAAGGCAAATTCCGAACTCTACAGGTAAATGAAAATCTCGATGTGTTAAATTTACGACCTGCTACCGTAGTGTCAGCCACTAGTGACACCCCTGGTGTTGCTAGCTTCTGGCTACGGTAATCGTTAACAATTAGGCAAGCGTAATCAATAATTTTTGTCAAGTATTTTCGGAAAAAAGAATTTCAATATTTATTTATTTTTTAGACCAGTAGGCCGACAAACTATCAAATGATCCACATGAATGGTAAGTGGTCACCATCGAGGGCATCAGATGCCAATGCGTTGGCAACCCTGTGACGTGAAAATGTTAAATATCAAGTGCCTGTAATTTCACCGGCCCTCTTACCTTCCTAACCGAAACATAGAAATACAAGTGTAACACTGCTTCTCGGTGGAAACGGGTTTTTTTGTAGAAATATTGAATCTTCCCTTCCTTCATGCCTTCAACAAATGCATTAAACAAATCTGTACGAACGATCCACAGTAATAATCAATGAGATATAATATCACATAAGCCCAACACGGAACTCCAAAACTAGGTTACACATACAAAAGTCAACCTATCTGTGACACAATAATAACAGGGCGTATTGCATACCGAATCATATTAATGGTACTTAATATACAGAGCTAATAACAGTCTATTCGTTTGCAATGTATGTAGACCAGTATGAAGATTAGATGTAAAGCCATTATATGCGTAATGTGGACCCAAATATTGATTTTATATGTATGGATTATTGACAGGGTGATGAAAGTGAGTTTCAATTGACAGCTGTGTAAAATTGCTCCACTCTACTTTGAGACACAGTGAGCAAGGGGCGGAATTCAAGATGTTGCCAAAACTTACCTTCAGATTATAAGTATCGATATGTAGTTGTATGTCGGAAGTTAATAACCTATAAAGGTAAGTACTTCTAATATAGGTACTACTTATATAGAACACGAGGTTCTACATACTTGAAATTGATAAAAGAAGGCTACTTGTGTACCAAATTTCAGCAAAATTGGTTCAGGTATTTAGCCGTAAAAATGTAACAAATAGACGGAGACACTTTCAAGTTTATGATAGTTATGGATTTAACAATGTATCTCGTTTTTTAAGAAAGTAAAATGATAATGTAATTATTTGTCAATTGAATTTCTTAAGTAGGTAAGTCAGGGTTTTTTAGGCTTACCCATTTAATACACCGTAATACTAAGTTTGAATTGCTTTTGAAGTTCTTTTTATTTATCTGAATAGGTTTTATTCGTATGAAAATCATAATGGCTAGTAATAGTATTGTAGTTGAAGGTAAAGAGTAGGTAAATTTAGAGATAAATCAAGAAAAACCGTTTCAATCCCTACTATTATTATAAATGTGAATGTAAGTTTGTTTGTTATGCTTTCACGCGAAAACTACTTAACCGATCATCATGAAACTTTGTACACATATTCTTGGAGGTATTAGAAGTAACATGGATACTATTTGTACTGGGAAAATGTTAAGTCCCTCGGGAACGCGACTGAAACCGCGGGGACAGCTAGTATCTTATAAATTACCTATATATCAATTTGAAAGTTTGTGTATGTATGTTTTCTAGCTTACTTTCATGAAATTTGATATAAGTTGTACATAGTTGCCCATTGTACATAGATTTAAGGTTTATTGTTGTTTGTTTTCTTCATTTTCTTGTTTGGTGTACAATAAAGAGTTATCTATCTATCTATATATATTACTTTAGAATATTTTTTTATGCCACTTGGGAAGCGGACGGTCCACCTGATGGTAAGTGGTCACCGCCGGCTATGGACATTTGGAACACTAGGGGCATCACCAATGCGTCGTCGACCCTGAAACGTGAAATTGTTAAGTCTCATGTGCCTGTAATTTCACCGGCCCCCTTACTGTGTTTCGGTTAGAACGTAACCGAAACACAGTAATACAATTGCACTACAGCTACACGGCGGAAATGGGTAAGGTGGTAGTACTTCCCCGGACGAACTCTGCACTAAGAGCTCTACTACTCTAAAAGTTGTTTTTTTCGTTTCAGACGTTCCAAACTGACGCGGTGTTAGAGTCTGACCATTCACAAGTGCTGTGAAGGCCTTCATTAATAAATAAATTGAATTTCATAACCAACAACAAGTGCAATGCAAGTGTTTCTAAGTTTGCTTCAAAAGAGACACATACAGGTAAGTTGACGCGTTTCAAATCACCACCTGCAGGCAAATTACAAACAGTTATAAGAAACCTACAGTGTGATTACGTAAAGCAAAGGTCACAAGCACAAGTGTGGGAGTAGAATAATGTGGGCAAAACTTTACTAATAGAATGCGTACCTGCTTATTATATTTTAACCTATTGTGTGAATATAATACATAGTAAAGTAAATAATGAAAAATAATGTTTTAATTGAATCTGTACAAAGTCGGTAAAAATATGGTCGATTTTAGTGAAGAGTTCGTCCGGGAAAGTACTACTATCTTACCCATTTTCGCCGTTTAACAGTAGTGCACTGGTATTACTGTGTTTCGGTTAGAAAGGTAAGGGGGCTGGTGAAATTACAGGTACACGAGACTTAACAACTTCTCGTCTTAGGGTCGACAACGCATTGGCGATGGCCCTGTTGCAAATGTCGATAGGCGGCGGTGACCACTTACCACGAGGTGGACCGTCTACATATTTGTCGGCATGCTTTGACATTAAAAGTAATATAAAGATAATATTGTAATTGAGGTTTCATTACCATTTTAGAATACAAGGATATTAAACAACAGAGACCGTACGTAACATACCACTATAAAATCAATAGCTACTGACAACTGAGAGCAGAACATATTGAATAAGGCACCTTAATCCGTGTAGCTATAAAATGACGCATCTATTTCTGTATAGGATTCCCCATTCAGAGGTAGCGGTAAAAATTCGGTACTTCACTGAGCAGGATTTACAAAAGGAACTCAAATTAGACTCTATTACACATAAAAATAAAATTCACAATGGCATGTATCAGATAAGATCTGCGGTGTCACCTAAAAATAATCCTGACTGATTTCCTAAACCACGTTTGGTGATATTTTACTTTAGTTACGGCTCAAGTAATAAGCGATATTTAGTTTTATAATAAGGATAACATAAACTATTGCTGCAAAATTGTTAAATGTTAAAAATATCTAGGAAAAAGAATTACAGGTAAATTTAACTGAAGTTATAAGAGGGGCAAGACAAATCAATCTATGAATATATCAAAATTTTGTTGAAATAAATGGGAATACAAATTTTAACATCTTAAAACCTCTTCTAGCTTTTTTCAGAGTAACCTAACTTGCTCATTGCAGAACTGAGGTCAAATGTACGACCAGAGACAATATCTCTTATGCAAGCTGAATCTCCATTAGCGAGGACCAAAAACAATCACACATCTGTCACTTGTGTTCTTTAAAGTCAACCCATATGTCAGTTGAAGCAAAATGGCGGGATTTTTTTTCAACTAGCTGTCGCCGCGTCTATTTTAATATCGTTCCATGGAACAAAATGAATGTATGTACATTGAACAATATTTACAAATCTATGTTACATGTTAAAAGTGAAGGTGTAAACATTGCAAGTGAATACGATATGCAAAAAAAATTAGTCTCGCGGCAAAATCTGTTGTAACTGAAATTTGTTTTGCCGTTCAATAACAAAGAGAATTTTTATTTATGTTTGGCAACTTTTACTCCTATTTTGTTTAAATATTACTTTATAAATTTAGTTCAGGGTCTTTCATGGGGCGATCCTTTCGAAACTTTGTTCCGGCGATATTTTAGTCTCAGGTCAAATAACTACCTTGTTCTTTTCTCATGTAAATGTGTGAAAAATTTTATTATTTCTATTGAGTTACTTATTATTGTAAAAAAATTGGAATATATCGTTTTTTCGATGTCAAGTAGGCCGACATACTGGCCGTTTATAGGCGTTTGGAACATTAGGGGCATCGCCAATGCGTTATCGACCTTGAGGTGCGAAGTTGCTTAGATTCATGAGCCTATAATTTCACCGGTACTCTTACCTTCATAAGCGATATGAAGCAGTAGGACATATATGTAAATACGGTACTGTATATACTGGCAGAAATAGTGTGTAGTACTTCTCCAGACGAACGCTGCACAAAAAGTTATACTATTTCTGTACTGAAGCTAAATGCTTGTCAACATTTTGACAGAAACAGTACACTAGCAGATAATCGCACAGCGCTTATAACTTACAACACAAGCAAGGTCATAAATAAGTACGCAGAGGACGAGCAGAGAACGCATTTCATAACGGGACACGGCAAGTCATGTGTTTATATAACGTGTAAGGTAGTAGGCAAATATATTTATGAGGTATGCCCAAGTTAAAATGTATGCGGAGAAGCAAAACCACAGTGCTTTACGTGGTATATTACTTGAATGAGGATGCGAGGTAGATGATATTAAAGTGAGCATGTCGTTTGAGATACTTAGGACAGAGTGGCAGTAGAAATGAAATAAGTACTTATTATTTCATGAATCCTGGTGGTGCGGTAGTTTTAAATTCTAAATTTTATGTGAAAATATTGAAAAAAAACATGTTTTTTTTTAATTCACAAGCACTTATGAATACAGCCTCCAATACAGAAGTTTGGTTAAACCAAGAAGAGCCGGCAATAAACTCAGCAATTACTCTTTTCAAAATTAAATAAGGTATATTCATTGCATACAATTTATTTGATATTCAAGTGAATTTAATCAATATTATGAATAAAAATGAATTCTTAATTTTCTAAAGTATTTCATAATACAAGATTACAAAAAATCTATCGAATAATGAGTCAAGCATACTTTTGAATAATAATTTATCTGAACAATTTGGTCGTAGGTGTTTAAAACACTGCAGATTTTAATGGCCTTTCTCTCATATATTCCAAAAGATGTCAAGGTCTCAATGAATAAAATCTTAATGATCTGTGACACGTAAGTTATAAGAGCGTGGACGCAGATTTGCGTATAGAGCGAGGTCGCTTTATCAACCGTTAACATCGGATCACATTTCGTGGTTTGCAAATTGTATGTCTGATTTTGGATACGTTTAAACGAAAATGCGTGGCCAATTATTAAGAAATGTGCATAGAACGTATCATAAAAAGTGAGATAGGAACTCTTAGTAATTTGGGCCAGTCGATGTAGGGTTTGATACCCTGATAGACGCGTTGGGATCGTGGGTTCGATTTCCACTGGAGTAATATTTGTTTGCTGTGTTTGTATTTAGTAGTAGTTTCATTTATACGGTTTAAGTACGTACTTACGTTTATTAAATAGACATTTATTTTTTAGATTTTTGTGGACCTATTACTTGACCTTTAACTAATATAAGAAAATAATTTCATAAATGAATAAGTATCCAGGGATAATCTTCACCTACTGTTATCTGATCCTTAGCTATACAGAGTCAATACTATGGATATACGTTTTTCTTGGAACGTGGTCACCGCCGCCTATGGACATTTGCAACACCAGAGGCATTGCAAATGCGTTGTCGTCCCTGAGAAGTGAAGTTGTTAAGTCTCATGTGCCTGTAATTTCTTTCTTAATATTTCATATTATGTAAACTTTTATATTATTATATAGGTATAATTAATCTGTGGCGTAAGTCAGGGCATCTAACTACCAATCCAATTTCAACATTATTTCACCTATTCCAGACCAATCAAAACCATTCCAGTTAAACTCTCACGCTTTAGTTAATTAAAATAACAATTTCCCTAAAAATCCACTTTGTTTCCTACGCCTAGGCAACCGCTTTATGCAGTTCACGGCTGCCCGAATAAGGCGTCGCCAGACGGTCGCACCAGTATGGCATTCAGTAATCAGTTCACGTAGTTACCAACAATTATACGTTAAAAGTGGCTTCTGCCTAAAATGGAGTTTATAAAGTTGCTGTATGGTTTTTTCTAGCAGATATGGCCGTGAGAACTTTGTTTTGAACTATTATGTCTTAATAAAATTTTATTTGACTTAGTTTTGGCTTTTGCGGCAAGCGACGTCCTGTCTAGCTGGTAACCATTTTAAGTACTAATCGCTATGCATGTCTTGTATTTTGCCGCTCGATTTAGTTATAATCCTGATATATGAAGTTACCAAATAGCGCCGGTGGCTTGGTGGTTAAAGACTGACTCTCAGCCGTCGTGGGTTTAATTCACACCCAGGACAAACGTTTATTTGCATGAACTTGTCTGTTTGTTCTGTGTCTGGGTGTAAATATATATAAATGAAGGTATTGAGAAGAGAATAATAGTATATGTGGGTACAAACTGCTTAATTTGGGATCAATATGACCGTACGTATAGGACGTCCCAGGATATATAATATCTTAATATTAATAGGCTGACCTCTAAACAAATGATTCTTCGGTGGCAGACCACCTTTTTATGTCCTTACCACCTCCAGATACATTATCATTTACCATGTGTGATTTTGACCACAGAAAAAGCTTTCCACGGTTCAAAAATAAGCATAAATATCCTGGGACATTCTTTACACACGGTCATCTGATCCCAAACTAAGCAGAGCTTGTACTATGGAAACCAAACTGATATATTACGTATACTACTAAAAAAAACATACTTATATATAAATTTAAAATAGAAATGAATAAGGTCAGTTAAACCTCAATAAAGAAAATGGCAGTACAGTCATCAATCAATACTTTACCCACAGATGAAGGCGTGTAGGTAAGTGATTGCCACACGTAACAATTACACAATTAACTACCGTGTAGCATTAAGTTATCCTCATTGAAATTCATTCAATGCATTTACAATGATGGCTAAGAAGATTATGCCAAGATAATCCTAACAATATGAATGTTTATTAAAAAATATGTTCAACGGGATTTATTGTTAAGTGTAGATTTTATTACAGTATCGGTTATTTATGACAAGATTATTTACATATTATATTATATTTATTGGCGATTTTATTTAATCTGACAAAGTATGTGGGCATTAAACATAGTTTTTGAATATCCAATTTTTTTTATTAAGTTAACAAGCTGATGATTGTTTTCTTTAGTTCACCTTAATACCAGTGATCACCATTAACTGTAGACATTTCCTATACCAACGTAATGTCAGCCTTAAACAGCTCATTTAGCGCTGTTTCTTAAGCATGTATTCAGAAGTGAACAAATGATAAACGTATCACATATTTTCATAAGTGGGGTTAAAAACTTGCTCGAATCTAGACTGTTACATTTAGTCAAATCAATAAAAATTGTAAAAACGTGTATAATTGTACATTGCATTTTACAATGTGCGAGTTAGTTATAGTGAGAAGCGTGAATAGAAAGTGAAGACAAATCTATTAAGTTGCAGACAGTTCGCGTTTTCTATAGACTACATCTCAATAAATCTATCCGTTAGTGGAATGGAGCCGCCAGCGACAGAATACTCGATAAAACGATAAGGTATTGACGATATGTAACCGTTGAGAGACAGCTACTTACTGCAGCGCTACCACCCATCAATTCAATGTAAATTATTTGTATATTTATTTTATGTATATTGTGGGAGCTTAGAGCTTATAGAGAAGCTATGAATGTAGCTCGATACGGTAGCTTTTTAAAATGAATATTGATTGACGTTTGGATTAATAAATAGGTATATTTCGCAACTCCTGTATTCTTTTGTACAAACATCGTCGGTGAGTCGGGCACAACGAGACCTCAGAGAGTGGACCTCTGGTATGATTGCGTAGTTAGAAAGAGACAGAACATAGATGACATTGGAGAGCTGTGTAACCTTACTGAATCAAACCATAGGGGTGTTCTTCGTTTCGGATCGCCGTTGAAGTTTGTAATAGCTAAATGAGAAGGTTGGTGATATGTGATTTATGACTTATCTTGTTTTACAAAGGTTAAGTATAAAATGTAGGTTCATTCTTAATTTAACTCGCGCTATATCTCTTTGATTAAAAATGAACTTAAACGTCTAATTAATAATCATTATCTGAATGAACCTTAATCAATTGACATAATTGTTTGGTTATAAATCTTCATTCATGTTAACATTTTATTATTAATCTGTGAACCCGGACGTAAAATACTTGTGTTTTGTTGTCAAACAAGTAGCCTTTAATATTATCAACTTTGGCCTCATTTGTCATATGATTATCATTGATAAATATGTTAATTAATGTGATTTTTATAAAAATAGGCCCAGCATTATGTTAGGATCTATGTGATGTCATTGTTTAACTATATATTTAAGGCAACTGCTAATCTTCATTAGCAATTTTTAAATGCCAAGGAAGTAGTTATTTTATTTCCTGCATAAGTTGTAGGACGTAATATATTTATTGTCATTAATCACGAATTTATACCATTAAAATAATGGGAAGTAAGTAGGTTATAATTAAAAAATATATAATATTTTCATTTACGAGAGTTCTCACCAAAATTTTTTTAGAAAATTACCAAACATAACACCTTCATACCTCGGTGTAGAAATCGAAGAAGACCGCGACAAGCTAGCCTTCTTATTAAGCTTAAACAACTTGTGGTTCCTCAAATCCATTTTGACAACCACCCAATGTCACAAAACTTGTCCGAAAACACACCAAAAAAACACGACCACTCACTAACCACTTACATTGGCAACTAGCATATTAATTAGAACATAGTATATTGCAATCTAATTATCATAAAATTTCAGGTTTTAGCCTCAGCAAAGTCGTTAGAAACAAATTGCATTGTAATGCGGTTGGCAAATCTTGCTCAGACGCGCGGGTAAGTTCATACGTGTGAGAGAGATGGAGATATTAGACTGTCGTAACTATTGAATGTCGCAAACGAGCACTTTTAATTAAATTTGAGTTTTAGCGGTAATTTGTGTATACTATTAGTGAATTTTAAATCGAGTTCTATTCTGTTATCAGATGCGGCAAGGTCAAAGAACCATTATAACCAAAATGTTAAACCAAATAGACATTCATAGGACTCAAGGACTACAACTAAGGACTACTGGGGTGTCATCAGAATATTAGTTTAACGAGGAATTGGTGGGCCAGTTGGCTTGGTGGTTAGAGACTCGGACTGCCACGCCACAGTTCGTGGGTTCGACTCCCAAGATAAACATTTGTGTGCATGAACATCTCTGCTCTGGGTCTGGATGTAAATATCTAAATAGAAATTAAATAAAGAATGTAAAGTATATCAGTTATTTGGTTTCCATATTACAAGCACAGCTTAGTTTGTGATCAGATGGCCGTGTGTAAAATAATGTCCCAGGCTATTTATGTATTTATAATTTAAAATATATTGACATAAATGTTAAATAATACATTTTAATGTTGAACAAAATCCCTATCTTCCAAACGTCAACATTACCCAACGACTGCCTCATGCTTTCTCGCGACGTGCGTATACATCATGCTAGTACATATTTGGTGCGATATATATCACGCTATTCACCATAGAGATACGACCTAATTGAAAACTAGGAAGTGTCGTATTCAGACGTGAAGCATCCAAGGAGTTACGGTCCGATTCATGGTAAGGAGATTGCGATAGTGTTGGCTGCGATCTTAAAAAGGATTATGTGGGATGTACTGTGAAGATTGGCTTAGTTTGCCTGCTAATTGGGGGAGATAAATGTCGAGTATGTCAAACAAAAAAGGGCTAGAAGAAACCTGGGCTGTTCTTGTGTAGTTAACAGTTGCTACTGCCATCTGTGACTTTACATCTTTTGGTCCTAAAATAAACTTGGTTAGAGCTCAACTGTGATCATTGTCTTGTTGGTTTGAAGGCCTGACTGCCATGCTATGAACCGTGGGTTCAAATCTCACCCAGGATAATCATATCGTACACATGAATATATGTGTTTGTTCTGTGTCTGGCTGTAAATACATACAATAGATACCTCTATACAGGTATATTTAGGAAAAAATATAAAAAATAAAAAATACTCCACTCAACCAAATTGAAGTGTCAGCTACTTTCTGACTAAGGTTTACTTTCCCAATTTTATAAAATTGAAAAAAGAAAGCTTTTATTACCTCTATATCTAACACGAATCAAATATGCATTGCTTCAACATATAGGTACTAATACGCGCTTCGGACTAAGTACATTTTACATCGTCCCCTTTACTACAAAAGTTACATACCGAAAAGCATAAATTGTTACAAATACTGCGTTTTGATATGGAATTTATTGCACAATGAACACAAGGTGTCAATGAAGGTTACCAGATCAAAAATAAAAACGTTTCTGACTACGCAAGTAGAGTACATTCTTTTACCTTTTTGCCGGTATCCAGTCTGTGGCAATATCGAATTAAACCAAAAGGTTTACATAATTCTGTGGTTTGATTTAATTTGTATTACAAATAACTGTTACTAAAGACGTTGTCATAACACCAACCAAGTGATAAGCGCGAATTTTTTGCACAAATTACGAAATGATATTGGTAAATTTGTCACGTCGTCCAAAATTATAGGAAGTATTTTATAATTATGTCGTCACAAAAGATCATCTTCCTCATTTACGTTTTATAAACAGTTGCCACTCCTTTTTATTTATATCCCCTTCCTTTATCTATCTTTCTAAGCTGACAGCTATCGCTATGAGGTTGACAGGTGACTCTTGGCAAGAGTCGTGAGCTTGAGGTTTCGGTGAAGGGAAACATTACTACGAAGGGGTACTTTTTAGTACCCGCCTGGTTATCTACCACCCTCAAACCGTTGTGTTCCGACAGATACACTCAAAGCCATTTTTTTATTGTTTTTATTTTATTTATGAACGGATTGGGATTGACCTCAATCTCACCTGATGGTAAGTGAAGGTGAGGCCGGGGATGGAGCTCGCTTTCCCGTTTGTAGCCTATGCACCTATTTGACTTCTAGGCCTGGTGTCGACCATATTGTATGCAAACACACGCCTCTAAAAGTGTTAAGTATAGTCAGGTCCTAAATAATGACTACCCTTAATTCTTTCTATTTACCTCTTTTTTATTTATTTACTAGCTGTTCCCCGCGGTTTCACTCGCGTTCCCGAGGGATGTAACATTTTCCCGGCACAAAGTCTGTTACTTCTAATACCCCCAAGAATGTGTGTACAAAGTTTCATGATGATCGGTTTAGTAGATTTCGTGTGAAAGGGTAACAAACAAACTTACATTTACATTTATAATATTAGTAGGGATGACGGGATTGCGATTGACCTCAATCTCACCTGATGGTAAGTAAAGATGAGGCCGAAGATGGAGCCCGTTAGTATCCTATTCACTATTTTCTTGAAGACCGTCCAGTTGCAGTAACATTACATAATCAATACTTTACAATTTTTTCATACCAACAGCAACATGTCCCCGCCGTCGACAGAGCCCCGGCCTTACGTTACAGTACCGCACCGTTAAACATACGCTCTGCGCATACTAAATTGTAACTATTGATAGGTTACGACGTACATAACTGTTGTTTTGGATTTTTGTATGTAGGTGACATGTATTAGTCGTTAGCTTGGATCACTTATTCATTGTAATGAGGCCCTATTTTAGCTCAGTGTTCCGTACAAATAATAATACTATAACACGAAATGGGATAACGCATATCGATTTTTGTAATTTTAGTGATTTTCTTTTTTTACAAAATCAGAGTAAGCAAGCAATTACTTGGTTGAAATCAAAGTGTAATATTAATTATTCTACATAGTAATGTTCCACCTTCAAACCTTGTTAATTTTAAGTACCAAGCTCAATGAAAATATTACATTCTGAAAGTCTCGTGTATATTTTTTTATTAACTTTAAGTAGAGCAACAAACAGACAAATGGTCCACGTGTTGGTAAGTGACCACCGCCGCCTTTGCAATGTTTCTGTTAGATATGCCCAATGCGTTTACAACCCTGAAACATGAAGGTATTATGTCTCATGAGCCTGTGATTTCACCGGCCTCGATTTCTAGCCAAAATATGGTGCACTACTGCTTCATGGCGGAAATTTATAGGTAGCTCTACAACTTCTGAACCTAAACTTTTAAAATCTTTTTAAAAGTTTAGGTATAAAGATATTTTGCTAGTTAAAGTCTTCGATAAATAAGATGTTCATATGATATCAGTTCAGCCTTGATGCTATCTAAAGGCAAGCCTTGTCAACTTGCATCTCCATCTACGGTAATCAATTCTGACAACTTTATTCATTACTGGTTTTAACCGCGGGTTCGCATGTGAAAATGTTTATTTCATAAAAAAAAATATCACATAGATTAGAAGCCGGATTTCGCTGCAAAAAGTGACATATAGTCGGAATAGGTAATTTTTCTTTCACTGGTGTTCCGATCTATTCTCGATTAGATTATTCGATTGATTGAAAATTTATTTAATATCATATTCACTTTTCATTCTTAACATGAGCGCATTTATTACTTTGATAGGTCAGTAATATATTTTAAAATATATTAAGGTGATGATCTAAATAAACAAAGGCCACACAAATCAGCCGTCTTAATGACGTCATTTTCACTTTTTAGGTATTTATCCATCACTTAATTTTGGCTCTATCAATAACTTAAGAAATCAATGAACAGACACGACCCAGTTACGTATTTGTTGTATTAAAGATTTATGTGAGTAACGCAAGCTGATGACAATCACTACAAGCTATTTACAATGGGAACAGTTGAGTGGAATGTCAGACATGTATTGACGGAACAAGACATAACGTGTTGATGACTAGCTTTGTTAGATCATGGGAAAATAGTTTAGAAGATATAGGTCGTATTATGGAGGTTAAATGATTTATTTATTTAGGAAAGCAACAGTGTTATTACTTTTTTTTAATATGGCTATTGAAGAGTTGGGTATTTCAGTACTTAAAAGAAGGTCTCTTAATTTTAAATTGTTGTCTATCAAATAACTGGAATAAACATTACGACAAAGATTTACTTACGCAATTATTTTTACTTTCTAACAAAGAAAACATCCTTATTAATGGTTATGTTTTCTCTTTCCTTCATTCGATTCTACAAATAAACAAGCATAATTAAAGCAATCTTATCACTCAAAAACTCGTATTCGTACAGGTTTTTCCTGATTTTAAACATTTGTTCTCTTAACTACCCAATCAATTCACTCCTACTTAGTATCGCCTACAAAAATCAGATTTTTAACTCGACGCTTTTAGGATCTAGCCACGCGATCTTTTAAAAATACAATGTCTTGTCTTTTAATTCAGGATTAATTGTTTTATATCTGTGGAAGGAATGATTGTATCGTGTAGGATTAACACGCGATTCTACATCAGTGGAGCCGTTTATAACTATCGAGTGAAAATAAACAATTAACCAATTAAAATGCTATACGTAACTACTACTATAATATGAACGAATTTTTGAAATGCCTTTTTTGAAGCCTTATTTCAATATTCAGAACCTTCAAGTCAACCATATCCTGTTTGTATTCAAGCCTCAATATTTATTTATATATATCACACAAGTTTCACCTGATCAGTATGCAGAGGTGGACGCGTTGACACGTTTGCTTTATGCCTATCACGTCACGCCCTCACTGAAGCAACGTCACACGAAGAATTAGATAAGAACCAGTTCAGTGTTGCGCGTGTTCTATGTAACTTGGTGTATCAGCTTGCATTGGAACACTAATATATAACTGAGTGATTAACCATTTTAGAACTATTCTATTTATTTTGTGTACATTTTTAATGTATAGATAATAATAGACATCATTAACAGTGACGCATAAAATGATTATTAATCATTTCATTAGCGACTCAGTTAATAGATTTCAAATTTTATTTAACGATAAATTTAGTAGCAGAAGTTTGTTTTAAATCAGAATGCAATTTCTAATCATATTATTTATTTACACACATTTATTTATTAATAAAATAAAAATATATCTTAATTGCAATAATTTCAAATATTGGGAAAGCTAATGTCCTTTCTATAATTATTAAATCTACATCCGCAATTGACGTGTAGGTAAAAGTTTCATTGTTACATACAACGCGAGTCAAAATACGAACAGGCACCATTCCAAGAAGCCACACTTTATCATTACCGACAGTTTGCATTCAATATGCATTTGGATGCATTCGATTGCATTCGATTGGGAAGTACTCGTATGATATTCAATGCGCTACCTAAATACTTAGCTAATAATATAAATAGGCAGAACTCTACAAACGACCTTTTGGTTTTATTTAATCTATGACAAATTTTCATAGATTTATATAGTACTAGCTGTCCCCCGCGTTCCCTAGGGATGTTACATTTTCCCGGCACAAAAAGTATCCTATGTTACTTCTAATACCTTCAAGAATATGTATACAAAGTTTCATGATGATCGGTTAAGTACTTTTCGCGTGAAAGCGTTACAATCAAACTTAAATTCACATTAAAACACTTTAATGATTCCTAAATCACTTTTGAATAGCATAGATTGTGTTTATCATTCATTTATTTTTCGTCACACAAAAAAGGTTTACTTTTAAATTACTATTTTATGTACATTAACTAAAATGTAAAGTTTAACGGCTAAATTGATATAAAGATCAATTTATTAATTTAAGTTTTAACAATTCGGTAAACTGTTTACAAAGTTAGTTGTAATATGAATTAATAAAAAAATGCAAAACCAAAGGAAACAAGGTTAAAATGTTTCCGTTTCTTTGTTCCAAAGTGTTGGAATGTGTATATGTGCCTACTTTTTTGTATTTATATTCATGTTTTGATGTTGTACATACATAATGCATGAAATTCTTCAGTTTAAACGGTCTCGTAGCTCCGTTGATTGAGTGTGCGATACATTTATATCGGTTTGGTATTTACCTGAAACAATATACAGAAAACATTATATTTTTATATTTACGGCGTAATAGATAAAAAGTCTATAGGAATTATTTACAGATTATACAAAAGTGATCGACATTTTTCTTGTACTATTTTCGTTTTTTATACCGCATGGGTCGACAATCAACCAGACGGTCCGCGATGGTAAGTGGTCACCGCCGCCTATAGACATTAGCAACATCGCTAATGCTTTGTCAACCTGAGATGTGAAGTTGATTTTGTCTCTGGGCTTGTAATTTCGTGGAGAATGATTTTGATGAATGAATGTTGGCGTTTGAAGGAGTTTTATCTTAAAAATAATCTGTGCGTGTAAAATAAAATTTTCCCGGGAGTAACTATCCAATCTATAAACTATCCATGTGTCAAATCTCACCCAAATCTGTTAAGTTGTTTTTGCGTGAAAGAGTAACAAACATAAATCCAGAATCCATACACCCTCACAAACTTTCGGATTTATAATATTAATAGAATAATACAGGAATGATTAGTTTATTCAATATTAATAAATATATTCACGACTATTATTCTCAAAACGGTAGGCAGAGCTCTAAGTATTATTGTCCGGCTATTATCCATATTTTATCTCCAATTTTGGATACTTCAAAGAATCTGATGATGCATCCTCGAATTTTCTATTTTGGTATACTGAAAATCATTCATAAATCATTATGCAACGATATATATAAAATATTAAACTTGTATATGAACATGAATCGATTACAAACACTTTCACCGTAACATCGAATTTGAATCATCGTCCACTTATAATGTAATCCGGTCAATTTGAGATCAACAGCCTATCGAACTACAAAGCGTATTGATCGGGCGTCATCTGAAAATAGTCAGGTAATCTGATGTCCATCACTGACCGTCACGCCTGGAAATAAATGATTTATTGATTGCGCTTATCAATCGATTATGTGTTCTAAGCCGATATATTTATGGTTTAAATTAAATTACAAATGTCGTGATAAGATATGTTAATGTAATATGCTGATAACTTTGATGTGTGAGATCAATCGTGCCGTGAAAGTTTGGTTGTTGGATGTAAAAAGAAAAAAATTGTAATAGAAATTAGTAACAATTTTTAACAGAAGCCTAAAAGATAAAGATAATAAATACAAATAATTTCAGTATGTAGGTATACGTTGAAATTATAGGGCCAGATCAGAGTGGGTCAGTATTTGCACTCTCAATATCGAACTTAGATTTATTACATGCAATTGATTTATTCTTACTGACAATAGTGGTGTGCTATAGCGTAATTTAATGAATAAAAAACATAATTATGCCTTATAGAATACCACAAACTAGTGGAACAGTCTCTACAAGCAGCACCTGTTCACAAGTATAACGCATGGCAGCCGTCACCCTCTTCACCATATTGTAGGGAAGTTAGCGACCGCCAACTCATTTGGTCCCAAGGTCGTTTGAATAAAATTAATCTTTAAAAGACACGAGAAAGGTGACATGAAGGACCGTGTCTGTGACTAAATACATTCAATTATTTCAGTCGAGTTAATTAAACCAATGTTAACTCTGCGAGAGCTAAGTAGCTAAGTAGGCACCGTAAGAAACAAATTCCGTGAGAAGCGACCGCATCATTTGTCTTTTTCTATGAAAACGTGTGAAAGTCTAAAATGGCTGCAGCAAAAGCATTTCTTACAAAAAACGTTTTACATTTCACCATCATCCACGGTTCGATTCTCGGTTCGGACTCGTTTATATCGATTGTCACGTTGTATCACATCACGACCGCGCTTCGGTTCCGGTGCACAGCTGCTTCCGTATTTAGAATGCATCCGTTAGGTTGGTAATAGTGTGATTCATACAAATGGATGGATAATTTAAGAATAAATAAATATACAAGTACATTCTTGAAACACGGTCTTCTGATCCCAAACTAAGAATAGCCTGTTACTACATATATTAAAATTTATAAATATTTTTTCATTTAAATACATACATTGATAATTATTTAACAACAGAAATATAAATATTTATTGAACAGACAGGTATTATATACAGGCACACAAATATTTGTCTTTGGAATATCAAACCTACAACCAGGGCAAGTCAGGGACTCTAACCACCAAACCAACTCCGTCATTCACTCCATTCTATGGTATTCCATTCTCGAGTATCATAAGATGTAACAAGGGAGCGAACAGAAGACCACGTGCACCTAACATCGCGCCCCTGGTCAACAACTGACAATTCCCAAAAAGGGTCGGCTTCAGCCTGCGGCCGGTCGTAGAAACGTTTTCAAAACTAACCCTAAATTGCTGGGAACAAGGCAGGCGGATGATCAAAGTGATAAATTCCTTCCCACATATCATAATTTCTTAGTCTAACAACATTTAAGTCCATTTTTTTTCCTAATCCAGACTTATTTTAATTTCCAATCAACTAAAATCCTCGGTGATTTTTTCTAAATACTTTTCATCTGCCCAAATTGTTTGTATGATTTATAGATAATCCGCTTTGCCGGCGACGGTACTCAGACGATTTGTCGATGAGGGATTACTTGTGTCTACTTGTCTGGCAGTCGTCGGTTGCATCACAGAGACATGGCGGATGATGTTTTAGATTGTGTAACAAATGACTTACGGCGACGTACTTAAAATTTGATACGCACCAATTTATTATTTTACAATTTATTTCTATTTTAATAATAACTGACTCTCAAGTGCAACTGTTGGAACACAACGGATTGTGTACGAGTATATTAATTTTAGCTAAAAAATTACCTTAGATTATCAAACTTTACTATTATTGCTGACGGATAAAAATAAACGCTATAAACTCAATAAATGTGGAAATTTGTTAAAAACGGCGGGTAACCTTCTGCCCAAATTATATTCGAATTTCGAAACCAACATCATCTGACAGCTGTCAAAAATTATGCACATTCATTACACTCGTGACTTACGGCTTCATATTAAAGACTATAATTGCTTGAATTATAAATAAGTCAACTGAGAAATCTAAAATGCTGAAGAATGCAGTCTTGTATTAAGAGCCGATTTCTATCTTTTGACCTATTACATCGCGGTGGGTCTAAATTCATTATTCAAATAACATGATTTAGGTAAGTCATAAGTCAAATATTATGTCATGGTATAAAATGATTCACTGACATACTGTGCAATTAGCTCCAGACGTATTGTTGCATAAGGATGCACCTTTCACCCATAGCGAATAAAGACACGCGCTGAGATCATGATTTACTTAATGTTCCCTGAGAAACGATGTACATTCTGGGTTACTTATATAAAGTTACATTTATTTATTAAATTACTAGAAAAGTTATAAAATATGAACATAATTTTTGAGATAAAAGAACAATCTATCTTCTTAGCAAATTTTATTAAAAAAAATTAAGCCGTTTAGCCGTATAAAGGTAACAAACAACCCGATAGACAGAAACAATATCGAATTTTAATTAATGTCAAAGGCAAACGGGTCCCTAATATTGTTAATATATTGCCAATTTAAACAAGGCCTAAATGTAATGATTTATGGCCAGTATTCTCAAAAATTCTCATCTTCAAGAGCCACTTATGAAGAAAAGGTTTCATCACAAAATTAAACACGAGCGTAGCAAACTCAGCAGTGGAAACATTCCGCAGAGTTAAGAAATATAAGAAAATAGTGTCGTGACAATTGTCACCACCTTTGTGTAATTTTTTGTCGGTTATGAGGTTAGAGTTTCAGTGATTTTAGACCACTGTGCTGTTTTGCTTTGAAAGAAATTATAGATATTTATGGTGAAATGTTTTGAAACTTAATTAGTTTTTTGTAATATCCGACCCTGTTAAGTTAGAAACACTTACTCACTATTTCAACATTAAGAGGAGTCGGTAAGAGTTATGTTGTTGCACGTAAAATGACGTAGGTAATTGTAAACATAACTTCTCTTTTTGAGTCACTTCTGTCCTGAAAGTATTCGATTGATCTAGCTAGACAAACTCTTTATTCAATAATATATTGTACGTCACTGAAAATAAAGTAAAAAATACCATGACAAACGACTGAAAGACGTTACGCTCATTGATTCTATCTAGCACGATAACTAAAATGCGAATTTCTCTACATTTCTCTCATACTTTCAAAGCAAGTTGAATAACCTTATGTTAAACAGTGTAATTACATCAGAGAATGCGAATATATGCATTGTCATGTCTTATTATGTTAATTAATGTTACCTCATACTTAGATAACGTTTCAAAAATATAGAAATAAAATCATAACCGTTCTTAGCGTCGCTGCAGTCGGGTCAAAGCCTTCCTGGAAACGTGTATCTTTAGGGAGAAAGGAAACACTAGCTTTTTTTTCTTATTATAATTATATATTAATTCATATAACTGACTAGCAGCGCCCCTCGGTTTCACCCTCGTAGTTCCCGTTTCTGTGAGAATACGGGGATAAAATATCTTCTGTTACTTATTAAAGATGTAGCTTTTTAATGGTGAAAAAAATTTGGTTCAGTAGATCCATAGATTACCCCCTATAACCTCATAAACTCACAAACTATACCTTTTTATAATATTAGTATAGATATACCCCATGGGATACCTACATACTTTAAAATAGGGTCATCAGAGATGACTCTAAAAACCATTCAAACTAATGTTTTCATTTAAATTTTCACATATTATTTTTATTTTTGCATAGAATACAAATAACTGTCAAATAGATACAAATAACTGTCAAATAGATATAAATAAAAATCAGAGTACTAAACCAACTTTATACCTACATACCTACAGTTATGGTTTCTAGATGTACCTCAAGATGCTAAATAATAATATAACTGTCTGTCACCAGGTAGTTAATTGTTTGAAACAAGCAAGTCACAAAGATTACAACCCGCTAGCGCATAATCTGCAACACATCCACTTAACTACTAGGCCAAGGAGGTTAACCTATGACTTAAGATATAAAAACTCGTCTAGTACGAGTAACGATTAACTTTTAACATTTGGTTCTTTAAGTACTTCTCTTGGTTCCGTAGAAAAGATGCTTACTTTTAAAGATAAATAAACGGTTTGTTTTCTTCCATTAGGTAGGTACTCATTGTATAAATTTAGGAATGGCGTAAAATTTATATAGTTCATGTTAAATCTGTTGTTACGTTGAGAGACATGCGTGAATATAAAATAATAAATAAATATCCTGGGACATTCCTTACACACGGCCATCTGGTCCCAAGCTAAGCAGAGCTTGTACTATGGAAACCAGATAACTGATATACTATATATACTACTTTTATTAAACATACAGATATACTTATATAGATATTAACACCAAACAAACAGACATGTTCATGCCCACAAATGTTTGTCTTGGGTGAGTATCGAACCCGCGACCTTCAGCTTGGCAGTCAGAGTTGCTAACCACCAAGCCAACTGGCCTGTCAAACTGACTGTCTTTTGTTGTTACATTTTAGTTCTTAAATATAAACTTTTCATTTGATCGGAATTGCAATATTTTGTACGAAAAAGCTGAACATTAATTACGTTTTAATTACAAATTACGGAACACTATTCAATGCAATGTAGCCTCTAAAAATCTAGAACGATCCACAAATAAAGTACTTTAACAATCACTTGTCTATAAATAGTAATACTAGATTTTAGTATCAGAGCTACGACCTTGTTCTGAAGCTGGATCCAGTGGAGAAAGTACAACTAATTGTGCAGGGCTTTTCTTAGGAGAAAATTATTGAACTAGTGCTTCTATTGATATACTAATGTAGGTTGGAAGTTTGTTTATTAGAGTCAGTTATTCGAAAGTATTATGAGGTGCGAACTATAATAACATTTTTAGGTTAATTAGTTGTAATACCCCGATTTCCATACCCCATGTCATAAGTTCAATTGCCATCCAGAACAAATATCTGTGTGCATGAAAATCTATTTGTTCTTTATCTAGGTGTAATCCTACTAATATTATAAATGCGAATGTTTGTTTGTATGTATGGATGTTTGTTACTCTTTCACGCAAAAACTACCGGACAGATTTGGATGAAACTTGGCTTATAGATAGAGCATATCCTGGAATAACATATAGACTTTACACGGGGGACAGCTAGTTATCTATAAATGTATGTATATATTGTATTGTAATCTTGTTTACAATAAAATAAATAAAATTGGTTATTTAAAAAAAGAAAAAGTATGTATTGAAAACTATATATTGTTACTTATATGAGTTATCTAGCCATAGTACAAGCTCTGTTCAATTTGTGATGACGAATCTTGTGTTAAGAATATCCCAGGATATTTATTTTTAAAATATAATAATGCATAAAAAACTTTCCATTTGTCAAAAAATTAAATTGAATATGATCTGTAATTCTTGTATGTTGTTATTATGCTTTATTAGTTTATTAAAAGCCTACATACCCCATATCAATTAGAACAATTTGGCATATAAAAAAAAAACAACCAGATGTTGATTAAAATATGGTGTTATCGATTTTTCTTCTCGATTTTTTCGGATGTTCTGTGACTTTGAAGCCTGCATTGAATATTAAGCGCTTTAAATAATATACTCAAGGATTATTTTTGGATGATAATAATAATGATAAAATATTTAATTTTGTCGGGTAAAAAAACCTGACTATAATTTTATTTTTATCGCTATATCTCTTCGGTCGTAAAACATACAATTTCAAACAAAGTTATTTCCTAAATACAAACTTTACATACAAATCATCAATTTAATATATATGGCGATCTAAAGCGTGAATCTGCCCATCTAACAGAAAATAAATTATATTTAGGTATTATAGCTTGGAAAAATGGATATGGTATTTTTGTAATTACGGGCACATTAGCTCCTTATTAGCGGCATCGACTAACCCTAAAAGGAGACATGGAGTTATAAATCTGCAAACATGACATTATTATCTACTGATAATATAAGAAAATTCAGGCGACAAATAATACCTAGGCAGCTTAAAACAAACATCTAAAAATAGACTTATATATAGATATAAATATAAGCCTTAAAAATAATGATGTATTCAATTAGACTATCAAAACAAAATATTAGAAGCAGTCCAACAATACTGCAAATACCATCGACTTACACTGTTGAAGAACTTTCTCGCTTAAACATAAAAATAACTGGGGACGAAATCTTAAAGAAGTAACCTTTCTTTCGACAAGCCTTACGATAAGGCTTTGTTGAAATATTCCAATATTGCTCTACTCAATTGATTCTTTAAAAAAAAGTCTTCAAAAATACCAGAGACAATGTAAAAGCCTCGATAAACTATTAAAAATGTTTTATCCAATAATCACTACCGTTTTCACGACTCAATGGTAATTTGAGGTCGTGGAAGCAGACAGAGGTCGTCAAGTATCACCAAAATAAGTAAAACTAGTTTCGAAATGTCAGCCATCACTATTATTTTAATATGTTCGATAGCATGTAGGTATTGAGTGTTGAGATCTCGCCGCATGGTACCAAGCGCGGATTTAAATTATTAGCATTTTATTTTATTAAAAAATAATACTAAAATTAATTTAGATTTAAATTATGCAGTTTTTTGAGGGCTTGATATAGATATTTACAACCAGACAAAACAAACAGAAACGTTTTACGACCCAATTGACATAAAAAAAACACAATGTGACCTTTGAACAACGGTACATTGACTAATTAGTAATTGGGATGTGTTCTGTATTAAAGATAAATGATCAAACACCAACAAGTGTATTATATATTCAAAAATATACGAAAACATTAAATATGATCAAAATTAAATCATAAATGTGATTTTTCAGGACCGATCTAATCATAAGGAGTATGTAATTGATGCTGTACAATTATGACGTCACAACTTGCTATTTCATACAAAACTCCATACATTCTATCGTTTTGACATTTCATAAAGAATTGCTGATTTGACATGTCAGAACACATCCATATTAAATAGAAGTTTGTTGATTAATATCTTATGTAGTCCTACTAATATTATAAATACGAAAGTATGTATGTATGGATGTTGTTTACTCTTTCACGCAAAAACTACCTAACGAATTTAGATGCATCTTGGGACATAAATAGAACATATCCTGGAATAACCTAAAGGCTACTTTCTATCCCGGGAAAACGTGACATCCCTCGGAAATGCGGGTGAAACCGCAGGAACAGCTAGTATCTATTATATGTGTAAGGAAGCAATCTTAAGTTTAAAGTGGCGCTTAGTAACATCGTTTTTTGTCTCTTATAATTATAATATTACTAGCTGTCCGGACAGACGTTGTCCTGCCAAAATAAGTCCATACAAAAATTCAGGGTTTCGATCGCAGCGCCCCCTACCGGGTCCAATTGTAAATCTAAACCATTCTCGAATCTCCACGAACACACACAAAAAAATTCATCAAAATCGGTCCAGTCGTTTAGGAGGAGTTCAGTCACATACACACGCACACAAGAAATATATATATTAAGATATTAAAACGTAATAAATCTATTAGCATGACAATTAATGCAGTTCCTCAGACGGCTTTAAATGTATAATTTATTCCAATCATCGAAATAAAAATGTATAGTGCTTGACGACAAAAAGAGAAAACAAGTAAGATATTTGGTGACATCATTTTATCGTGCATTTTATATTATACAGACCAAGAAACTTTTGCATTTTTTATTTTAAATCATAATATCATTGGTTTATGGTTTATTTTGGGTTTATATATATTGTTTTATAAATATAAGCGATGCATAATAAAAAGATATTTACTAAGTATACACTTAAAGTTTTTAATTTGCAAATACCTCATGGCATATAAATTTCCAACAGCTTTAATTCCCACTTAGGTTAGGTTAGACTTAGGTATAAAACCTAATAGTACCTACATAAGATAATAATTCGTTCTCTGCAAAAAAAAAAAACATTTAGCCAATTTGACAGTGAACTCCTCCTAAACGGCTGGACCGATTTGAACGATTTTTTTTGTATGCGTTTGATAGCACCCTGGATGGTTTAGATTCACATTGGACCCGGTGGCGCTGCGATCGAATTCCTGCATTTTTGTATGGACTTATTTCGATAGGACAACGTCTGTCCGGACAACTAGTATATATGTACATAGGTTTAGATGCTTGGGTATTAGGCCTCAATGGCGCGTGAACAGCTGAATGGATTTCGATTAAACTTGGCTCACAGACAGATCATGTTCTATGGATGACATCTTGTCTCGGGAAACCATTAAATCCCTCGGGAACGCCGGTAACCCTTAGAGCGGAAGCTAATATTCTAATATTCAAAACAAAATAAAAAAACGTACATTAAGTGCCCATCGAATCAAAAGTAACACGCTTGAGGGCATTTTAAGATGAGCTCCATTTTACATTCAATACATTTACAATCACTTTCTAACCGATCATTGTTATTGTAACTAGTTTGAACCGGTAGGAGGTTTGATTAAGCATTTGATTAATTAGACACATGTTATTGGGAATGGGTTGTTAAGTGTAGGAACAGTATCCAGTCGTATGTTTTGAATTTCGACCTTTAGAAAGAGAAAATTCGTCATTATGGTTTTGTAGAGCATTGTCTCTATCGTACGTTGCACGAAGGTGAATGATGAAGACGACATTTTATAATGCCCAAGTTAGCATTGGTCAGATACCCTGACTATCACTGTACGGTGCAACCGCACATCCTTTCCGTCGAATCTGCACTCTTGCGCCATGTTGCTTTTTATAATCTTAAATTTTAGTCCGCCGCGCGCACTCACTTTATATCAATATTGTTAATTAGTTCTAAGTATTATACTAAATTTAATCATCAAAGACTTTTTTTCTATCAACGTAAAGTTGTACAGACCGTACAATCACCTCACAGAGCGTGGGTTCGATTCCCACCTGACATGTCAAACGTGTATGTTTGTTATGTGTCTGTGTGTAAATATCTATATTACTAATATTAAAAATGCGATAGTTTGTATGTATGGATGTTTGTTACTCTTTCACGCAAGAACTACCGAACGGATTTAGATGCAACTTGGCACATAGATATAACATATCCTGGAATAACAGATATGCTACTTTTTATCCCGGGAAAATGTGTTAAATCTCGGGAACGCGGGTAAAACCGCGGGGGACAGCTAGTAAGAAATATATGTACTACAAAACTTATCTAATTTTCATAGTTCATTTTGCTTAGGTATTATTGATTTAATGGACAGTAACCTCTTTGCGAGACTTTATTTAACTTTTGGATTAAAAGATGCATCTCATTTTAAATACAATAAAGTTCATTTTTGTATAACATCCTCAAATGTCAATATAGCCATCATATAGTGCTACTAGTTTAGTAGACATCATAATAATAATAAATATCCTGGGACATTCTTTACACACGGCCATCTGGTTCCAAACTAAGTAGATCTTGTACTATGGAAACCGGATTACTGATATACAAACTTATAAAGATATTTACACCCAGACACAAAACAAACAGACATGTTCATGCATACAAATGTTTGTTCTAGGTGGGAATCGAACCCGCGACCTTCGGCTTGGCAGTCAGAGCCGCTAACCACCAAGCCTGTCTAAAGATTAATAACGATAGATTTATAGATATTTTGATCGCGAGTGAATCGTGCAAAGTGAAAACATGATAGTTGATTCAAATCAGTTCATTCACAACATGCGTGATCATTATCGTTACGTAACGCGCTAAAACATTCCATCTGTTTTTTAAAGTCTTCTCGTAATAGGATGAGAATTTAAACGATATCACATTAATAGAATGATTTTGGAAAACAGGCTTTATTGTCATGCGAGAAGATACCCGTTGATATAGACCTACTATATCAACGGGTTTTAGATGATAAAGTTGTTGACAAAACTGAAAACAAGCAAGATTTCATCGTCTTTGTTATTTAGGGACTACTTCTGTATATTAAAAAAATGAGAGTAAAATAAGTAGAAAGTTTGTGCGAATTGATGTATGGATGTTAGTTACTCTTTCACGCAAAATCTACTAAAAAGATTTGGATGAAACTTGGCACATAAATAAAGCAAGCCTTGGAATAACATATAGCATTATTGATAGTTTATTATTTAAAAACTTACTGATAATATATCAATAAGCATTGAATAAAAAAAAATCTCGATACAATTTTAAATCGCTCGGAAACGCGGGTGAATCCGCGGGGCCGAACAAGTAATCTATATAACCATACATGAATTTTTTTAGCAAGGCCTTTGTAGGCATTTTGGTCATCTGCCGTGTGTGGACAGGTTTTCGAGATCCGGTTTGTGGAAATGACATCTTCAAATAAAAAATCGTGATTTATTGTTTATTATAAAAACCTTATTATTGGGTATTTTAGCAATTTCTAATAAGTTTGATCGTAAAGTTTTTATGTAGGTATATTGAGCACAATTTTATGGTTATTATAAAACAAAATCAAAATGTTGTGCAGATTTAAAAAAAATAGCATTTGTTACCATATGATTTTTTTAGGATAAGCTAAGCTCTAGGCTTTAATAATAATATGTAATAAGCTAATGTGTTATTTAAATTGCCTTGCACAATTATTGCCTGACAACATTTTTGTTTCAGCTCGGTTTGACAGCTTATTTCATAGTAAATCGTTCTTATCGCTTTTAAGATGAAGTTCATCCATCGACCCAATTAATTGTTTGATGCTGCTGACGAATCTTGTCACATCACCATAGGGTTCATTTTTCTATGACTCTTAGCAATCAAATTGAGCCTATTAGATCACGACAATTTTATGACGTAGTGGTAGTATAGCAATCCATACATTTGAACGTTTTAACAAGACAATTATTACCAAGGAATAGCTGAAGGTGCACACGATCTAAAAGACTATAAACTGCCAGTATGAGTTTCTAAAAACAACACGAGACAAATGGCACACGATAAGTAGATAAAAAGTGAAATCCATCGAGTCACGACAATTGATTTGGGTAATTGACACCTTTCAGTGTCACTTATCTATTAAACAAGCAACTGAATGTCGCCAACACAAGGGTACATGTATTTCCTACTGACTTTGAGTTAATATCCGGTACATCATAATGGACAGTTCCATTTATTGACAATGGCAAGGAATTAAGGACGTATTGTAAGGTCTTGGACTCTAAAAATGCGTAGATGTTTGCAAACTGAAAATTCGACCATAAAAGCAAGTTGGGGTAGACGTGTTCTAGAGTGGAGACCACGGCTCGGTAAACGTAGTGTAGGGCTCCCGCTAGATGGAGCGATGATATACGCAAGCTGGCTGGCAGCGGTTGGAAACAAAGAGCTGAAGATCGAGTTCAGTGGCGTGCCATAGGTGAGGCCTATGTCCAGCAGTGGACGGAGATAGGCTGATGATGATGATGATGATGATGATGATGATATGAAATTAGATGTTTATAAACATTTAACAAGGTGTGTCGTAAAGACATGATATAAGTGAAACTTTAGTCTGACAGAGATGTATAACATTTAAACAGCAAAATTCGTGTTTAATAATTTATTTATTTTTCGTCACACAAAACGGTTGCGGATCTGAATTTCAAAGCCCTCATTAGAAGTTTCATATAAAAAAAACTGTTTCCAAAACTATGATTGAACGGCTAAAATCTAAAAAAGATTCTTATAATTTTTTCTATCTGTATACATAATAGAATAAAGTGTGGTTTAGTCTGCTTATATCTTTTAAACTACCCAAAATATTTCGATGCTGTTTTAACCATAATTTTGGTCATTTATTCCTGAAGGTTTACGTGTATGAGAAATTAATATTATCCCTCTCAGGCGAAGCCGGGGCGGGTCACTAGTACATAATATAATTCAGACGCAATACTGGTTGTAAGGCAAGGTAAAGTGTCTACTTATGTTACCAACTGCACCTACTTTCGACAAACCTCGGTTAATATTGTCAAAATGTTTATAAAGTGCAGTAAGAATACATAAATATTATGACATGTTGACAATCATGCGCCGCCACTTTCACAGCGTTAGCACACTGACGCGTGACATATGGATGATATGAACGTCGCTAATAGTTTTCTTCATCGTGTTTGCAGTAATGATTTAGTGATGTATTGAAGCGAGACGTTATTGATATGAAATTGATTATTATTATATTTATTCATTTAGACTTACTCGTATATCTAGGTAGGTACTCATATACAGTAGGATCTATCTATTCATATTTTTTTTTTGAGAAATATTCGTTTCCAGACTCATTGAGGCCAATTCCACTATTTTAAAATTTTATTGTCTATCTATCTGTCTGTATTTCATTTAATAGCTCAAGAACGATTTCACTGATCTTGATGAAAATTGGTAGATAGTCAGAATATGTGATCGCGCGAATAGGATTCATAAGGTATTGATATACGCGGGTGAAACCGCGGGGGACAGCTTGTAAAAGAATAATGACACTTAGAATCAGTCATTTCTGTATCAGTATCCCTTAACAGAAGAGAATGCATCTGTCATTTTCCAGCACACTGACAATAAGAAGCATGCAAAAATTACAAACGCCTAATATGGATAAAGTAAGTCCACAAAACAGATCCGCTCTAAAAAACTGCTCGTCAGTATGTTAGCGCCACTAATTCTCAGGTCCTCTGTCTGCACAGAGGTTTCGCAAGCCAACGCGTGCGCAGATACCTAATTGCAGTGGCGCAAGCAGACAGGTGGCGGCATATTTGAATATTTCATTTATTCATTAATGCAGCTGTCATTGATGTCCTAGACCGAAATTGAAGGTACCTTCATTCAGCTTAAGCAAGGAAAATGCTAACTACTTTTTTTTTTTGCAGCTTCATTTGTTTTTTATTTACTGTGTTTGTTGTTTGACTTCGTTATTAATAAAAGTTTCTTTTTTATTACAGGTTTTATTTTATTTTAGTAAGTACCTACTGCAGCCAAGAGTAGGAAAAACCTTAGGAGATACATTTAAATACCTATTTTACAAAAAAAAATCAATCAGTAAATTTTTATATTCAAATCAGCAGATACATTCGTGCACACGAACAATTTTAAATAATTTGGAAAACCGGCCGAATGTATCGGATGCGTTTAGTCTGTCTTGTTTATTATATGACTCATACTGCTTGGTCTTAAGGTTCATTTTTGAATGAAAAATTTTCAGGTTTATATCAAACCGGAAGATGCGTTTCTAGCGAATCGGAAAGAGATAATAGTTGAAAAGATATATGAAAATGATGCTCTTCCGCCGCTTCGGCCTTAATACTCGGAAATGTAATAGTCAAACAATGCATGATTTGTGCCAAGATAATTTAAAAACATGGTTACATTATGGTAACATACTTTTGTTGTTTAAAATTAATATTGAGTTCACCATCTCTCGGCCAAACGTTATTTAACTAAAACAATGTTTAAATCGTCACGCATTTACCGACCATCTTTTTGGCATTGTCAAAAATGTGACGCTATTTACCTGACTATTATAATTTTGTTTTAGTTAATTTGCATATTATGAGTAATGGTATTAATAGGAGTTTATCGTTACGCCTAGCAAGTCTCTATCGTAACGCAAACTAAACACACGTTCATACATTCGTTCACACACGATCAAACATTGCTCAACACATTATTGTTGGCATTTACAATAATGTATACCAGTAACATTGTTAGTTAACTATACTATAACAAAGCGGTTAACCGGACCATTAGCTTTCTTTGTCAAATGATACATAGATTACGATTTTGAACTTTATTGCATGCATTTTGGTTCCTTTTATGTTAATTTTGGTATTATATGATGTTTTTCGAATGAAGGTGTGGCGCGTGAGATTCTGTGGGGCGCCATAACGCGGCGGCACTATTATGTTGAAAAACGTATGCAAATGATCAAAACTTCAAGGTGGGTAGGCGGCAATTATATAAGGTACACACGATTGAACAATATCGGCTGAGGCACGACTTATGACACCGAATCATTTTAGAGTTAAGCACAGTTTTTGAATGTGTATAGAATTAACAATTTATTGATTTCCTCGATTTTATATACTTTATATCAAAAGAGATTTTATAGTATATCTGACAATTTAGAAGATAATAACTTTGACAATGACAATATTTTTATTGTGAAATTATTAATTTTTAATATCTTTCAAAAATTTTTTTAGAAATCATGTTAAGACGATTTATAAGAGCCTGTCAAGGCCTACATAAATAAAAAAAAAACTATTTTCTATTTTGGGGAAATCCGGTAAATGATACACAATTAAAAAAAAAGTCTACAAAGGAAATTAGACGACAAAAGAGGTTTCTACCTATATTTCATACTTAAAAATATTATATTTATAAATTATACGATTACTACTTCCACAACCATTTAAACCATATTTAGGCCATCAAACACATTTATTTTGATATGTTTTTTCTAACGCTTATTTTAGATATAAATGAATACTTTTCATATGAGAATTTAATTAAAGATGAGGTCGACATAGTTTTTATGTGCCAAGAACATTAAAAAGTAATTTACAAAGAAACAAAAATGTATTTGAATGTTTTTTCGTCAATAAACAAGAAAATAAAGTTATAAAATTGTTAGTGATAAAGTGATTGTTAACATTTAACACTGGATTTTAATATTCGATGACATAATCTTGGTCTCCGTTTCCCAACTCACTCAATATTGGCGCTGTCGTAACAAACAAACGACCATTTTGGCAGCCTTGAGTAAACGGCATTCTTACTACACGCTTATAAATTATGTATAATAATTAACAACAATATTATAATAGTAATAAATTAATATGTGCAAAAATAACTTAAAGCAAGCTTAGGTATACTATAAAACGTTGTGTCAACTCATCTATTCATTTAGGTTATGGTGAAGAAGAAGTACTTGCATTACTCCAAGAGCTTTAAACTATTAAAAAGCTATGTAATATTATATTAACCGAGCTATAATAATAGTTATTTTATGTTATAATAAAACGATAAACTTCTTTAAATATATAAGATAAAATAGGGTTCTTTTGACGCACCATCACCTCTCAAGTGTTGAACATATCGGGCTACCATTCGACGCGGAATTTTGTCGTAGTTGGTTATATATGATATCGATAAATGCGAGTGAAACCGCAGGGGACAGCTAGTTTCATTTCATAATCAGACGGGCCAGTTGCTGCAGAAGCAAGATCTGACTGCTACAGGACGCGAGTTCAATCCCCAAATAGGAAAAATATTTGTGTGCAAAAAATGTCCATTGGTTCTATGTCTAGGTCTAAATATCGATAAAAGTTTAAATTTTTAAGTAATATTTGTCTTTTATATCACTTAACTTTTATATATATGTTTTTGTATTCACTTTTTGCATTTTGATAACACAATATTAACAATACTACCATGGTTATTAGTTTTATTAAATCTAATTTTAAATTGCTATACTGAAACAATTAAATATTATCGAAATAAATAAATTATTTTTATTAAGAAAAAATCAATTCACTTTCTGCATATTGATAACACAATATTAACAATACTACCATGGTTATTAGTTTTATTAAATCTAATTTTAAATTGCTATACTGAAACAATTAAATATTATTGAAATAAATAAATTATTTTTATTAAGAAAAAATCAATATATTATCCAATTATTTTCTCTTAATTTCCTGAGACATTCTTTACACACAGCCATCTGATCCCTAAGCTATAAGATTTAATGGAATGGATTATAATGGAAAGATGACTAATATACAACATACACTGAGTTTTTCTTCTAAAAAATCACTTTAATCATATATATTTTTTGATGGACTTGAAGGTGAAGGCTTTTACACCATTACTCTGACAATTCAATACGGGCTGAAAGCTCTTTATTGAGGAGGGGTACAAATATCGTTAAAATGACTATCAATCTTAATGAAAATTTTAGAAACAATTTTTTTTGCACCACTTGGCCGATAGGTAAGCAGAACACTTGATGGTAAGTGGTCACCGTCGCCTATGGACATTTGCAACTCTACGGCCAATGCGTTGTCCACCCTGAGACGTGAAGTTGTTAAGTCTCATGTGCCTGTATTTTTTTTACGTTGGTACCTCAAATCCTATAACAACCTTGAATCCTTGTTTCTTAGAAATGTCTCCTGCCGTTTTCTAGTGCCGTTTTCCTCATTGTTATGCAAAGTGTTTTACTTTAATGTACTATTTCATAGAGAACAGTTGTTGTTTGAATATTTAATACCTACTTGAGGTGAGGTATTGCATACATTGTGTTAAGATGTAAGTAGGTACTGGGACATCTCTTTCCATTTATAATGTTTTACTAGGTTACACTGTTTCACCCGGATTATCAAGGAAACTTTTAATTTCCCGGGACAAATACGTAACCTATATCCGGGAATAGATAAGCTTCCTATCAGTTGTTGAAATTTTGAAAACCGATGTGTAGTTTTGGAGATTACCTCCTACATCCAAACTTAAAAAAATTATCTATTTCATAATATACTAGCTGCCCCCCGCGGTTTCACGCGTTTCCGAGGGATGTAACATTTTCCCGAGATAAAAAGTCTATATGCTATTCCAATATATGTTCTATCTATGTGCCAAGTTTCATCCAAATCCGTTGGGTAGTTTTTGCGTGAAAGAGGAACAAACATCCATACATACAAACTTTCGCGTTTATAACATTAGTAGGAAGTGTAGATATACATTCTCTATATAAATTAATGAGCTCAAATATGACAGTAATAATTAAATGGTTGCTACAAAAGAAATTTATTAAACTCCTTTGACAATATGATATTAACAAAAAAATCATTATGAATAATTTATTTATTACTAGCTGTCCCCCGCGGTTTCACTCGCGTTCCCGAGGGATGTAACATTTTCCCGGCACAAAAAGTATCCTATGTTACTTCTAATACCTCCAAGAATATGTGTACAAAGTTTCATGATGATTGGTTAAGTAGTTTTCGCGTGAAAGCGTAACAAACAAACTTACATTCACATTTATAATATTAGTAGGGATAATTACTTGAGATATTACCTAAATAGACGTTGATACTTAGTAAGTACCCAACAAGAAAGTAATACGAGAGTCGTTATTGTTTTTTAATTGATCTTTACTTATTTATGACTTTTCCTATTAACTAAGTTGATAAAATGAATATATATTTAAAAACTACAATGTAACAACAAAAGACAGTTAGTTTGACAGGTCAGTTGGCTTAGTGGTTAGCAACTCTGATTCCCAAACCGAAGGTCACGGGTTCGATTCCCACCCAGGACAAACATTTGTGTGCATGAACATGTCTGTTTGTTCTGGGTGTAAATATCTAGTCGCATTTATAATATTAGTGGAATAAGTTAATATGAAATAAAAAAGATTACAGTAAAGCCGAGTTGAAAATATGTATACGCGGGTAAATACTTTTGATTTTCGTTTTGTCTTTTGAAATTAGTAAAAAATATAAAAATATTTAAACCTATGTTACATATAGTATTTATTTTATTATAAGGTATTTATTAGTAATAAATTATTTCTTCATGCGGGACAGTACTAGCAGCCTCCTCATAACTATATTGTGGTGATGCGACTGCCCAGTTGTGAGGCACTGGAACGCCATACACATGGCGTCCAGGGTCGCACTAATTGATGTCAGATAGTCTATAGATTTGTTTTTGTTACTAAACTTAATTTTCTGTCTACTAACACCCCTAGTTTATAAGTAATTACATGTACCTACTAACTAAATATGGATGCTTTGTCCGAATTAAATGATTTATTATTATTTATTAAATTAATAACTTAAAAACAACTTGATCTATGATCGAATTATAACGCTTCTAGAAAACGCAATGGAATGAACATTCTTGCGCACGCACTGTCTTCGCTACACTTTCGTAGTTGGAGCTCAACGCTCCGCATACAAAAGACATCAACGCGTACCTGATTCTATTAACATTTTTTTATAATTACTTTTTTCATCAAAATGCCTACAAAACTAATTTATACATTATAATAATACAATTAAGACTAATAATAGTACATTAAAGTATAATTCACGTAAACGTAGTTCCGCGTACTCGCTTAATTGCTGGTATCCATGCCATTAATCGTACCTTTTCACCACAAAAGAAACAATTTCAAAATAGTTTCCGTGCATTAGCGAAACGAGACGATATTGTGTAACACACCAAACGGCGGACAATTACGCGATCGTCTGATTAAAATAAGCGAAAAACACTCACCGCTTGCAAAAAAATCTGCTGGTGAAAGTCGGTCCCGGAACGCAGCTATTCGCTTGCGTGAAACGTCACAATAATACTGGCACACAACACTGATAAACCCACTTTGGATAACATAAAAAAGCACAAGTTCGATTTTTGAAAATTCGTATGGTTCGGTGGTGTTTGAAATTGGCGCGTGTTAGTAGTGCGCGCGCGGCGGCGTCGGACAGGCGCACTAAACGGCTGGTGGCAAGAGACTGCGCGCGCGGCTCCCACCATCTGCGTCCGAAATACTAATCACCTTGCTATCGCGACTGTGATTTGAGGTCCAAGCCATGGGACGTAGCGGTGTTTTGAAAATGGTTATGAAAATGGTCAAAATTTTAGTCTCTAAAAATTTTTTGGATGCTTTGATACTGAAATTTATGAGAAAATTTAATATATCATTGAAATTATAAAATATAAGTCTGTGTATGTATATTTTTTGACAATTAAATAAATTAGCAAAATATATTAAATTATAATAAAACTAAAAAATTAATTAATCTAGCAGTGCTTTTATTGTAATGCAAAATATGTGAACTTCCTGGTTATTATAAAAACCAAATAGATAGCTACAAATGTTACAGTTAAAGCGTAATACGCTACCGCTACAGCTTATCAAATAGACCACACGCTATACAAGGTGAGACGGATCTGAATACAGCGTGTCATTTCTCTACCATATCGGTAAGGTCACAAAAATGACCCATTGAAGGTCGAAAGATAGGTAATATCTACCTGAAGTGTGACGTCACAACGTCAGCAAAGCCAATCAATGCCATATTTGTCATCATTAATAAATTAGTTAAAGGCGCGGCAAAATTGTTTTGATATACAGAGGACATTTTTATTATAAAAAAATCAAACGTATTTTTATAATAGTTTTTGAATAAATTATGATAACCTGCCAATTATTATTCTTTTTTTTTAATCCCTTACCTATAATTATTTTATTAATAAATACACACAACAAAAAAGTTTCCGTTCACTTGGAAACCTTTAAATATATATATAAAAAAAACATTTTGATAATAATATTGTTTAAATACCATTAGAGATAAAAAAAATAAAATATTATTTTGTATTTTTAAACCGAGAACAAATGCTTACAGCTTATTTAAAAAAACAGGTATTCCGAGTGAACGCAAACTTTTTTTATTGTAAGTTAGTCTACATATTAAAAGTACAATAAAAAATGGGTAACTAGCCTTCTATAATAGGCCGCGTGTGACACATTTGGGAAACTGATTTGGAAAAAATTAAGGTATTTCCCCATTGAATTATAATAATCTGTCCGGTTGAGATCGTCATAAAGTGCCAGAATCAATGATGTCAGCAGACCATGAAACTTGCTTGTCATCATTTTCGGTCTATACATTTTTTTTTATATAGGCTTAATGTGACACGTTATTTGTAGTGATTTCGAATGCCGTGACGAGTCTAGGATTCAATTTCGACAATGAGCATGAGCTTTTAGTGAAGGAATTCATGAGGAAAACTCACGGTGGACGGGTACCACCCTCAAGTTAAACACTAGATGCGAAAGTTAGATAAATATATTGTTGTTATATATATAGATAAAATTTATATAAAAAATTATTTAATAAAAATAAAAAAGAATGTAACCTTGCTGAGTTTCTAGCCGGTTCTTCTCAGTTGAAGGCTGACTTCACCTTCATAAGTGCCTTTCATGGGCATAAACTAAATAAACGGTTTTGAATTTTGAACCATCCGTTGTTAGACTTAAAATAAAAATTTAGTTCAAAATTCAAAACCATTTATTCAGAGTAGGCCCATGGAAGGCACTTATGAAGGTCCAATTTAAAGTTACTGAAGCTACTACCGGTTCGGAAGCTTTCAACTGAGAAGAACCGGCAAGAAACTCAACAGGGTTACATTTTGTGTTTGTTTTTTTTATAATAGTTTTTATTTACATTTTATCAGACTTTTTGGCTTATTATTATCTGAATTTACTAGTTCTACAACTTCCTATTCCAATGTTCATTAACAGTTACTATTTTGGAGGTTAAAAATCATAAGTCACTACAGTTTAACATTCTGACTCATAAAATATTTTAATAATTAACTAAAAATCTTTAAATTGACATGTAAGTTACGTTCATTTTGACAATAGAAAACCAATTCAACAGACACTGACTCAAGGTATATTTTTGCTCAGTGCAGGGCTCGCAATACCAGGATAGAAAAAATTGGTCAAACAGTGTAAAGCTTGTCTATACGGAGGTCCAGGTCTTGCTCATCAAGTTGTCTGCGTTAAACTGTTAAAACCGTTAATTTTCTTTAAATTTTAAAAAGGTTTTATTCCCAGATCGGGTAATTTTTAATTGAAGTTTTTTTTTTTATATTTTATATGTTTATTACGATATGGTAACACTGCTCACCACACATTCTTCGGTGAAATTTGAGATCTGTATCACGTCATCGATTAACTGGAGATAAATATGCGTGAAAATATAAAAAAATTACATTGTAGATAATTTTGACTAAAATCTACCTGCTCCCGGATCTTGGAACGAATTAAAGTCATGTTAGATGTAGTGTAAAATCTACCTGCATCCAGTTCTCTATTTAGATCAGCCCCCTTATTCAGCTAACACAAACTTCGTTGGGCCGCAGTGCACGGGGGCCTCGGAGAGCTTACCTCTCACGTGATTGCGTAGTTAGCGAAAGAGACAGAGCACGGAGGCCGCGACGAAACATCCTCGAGTTAGTCTCATTTTCCTTACAGAATCGAGGCCCAGTCCCGGTTAGGTCCATTAGGTGTGTTTTTTCCCACGAATTAGTAAAATCGGGTGCCGCTCGCGAGGATACCCTCTAGCCTTAAACTAAATGATTCAAAACTGATTCACACGACCCTCGTCAGTATGATGACGCGTTTCGTTGCATGATTTAAATACTTAACAAACTATGTAATGTGGACTTCGATTTTGGTAATTGACACAATTAAATTAACCTTCTTGAGCATTTAAATAAGTTCCTCTGTCCTTGACCTGATGACTGTGATGATGTCAAACTACCGAAATAATATTGTATTATTTTAAGAATAATATAATATTAATAAATAATGAATATCCTGGGACATTCTTTTACACTCTGCCATCTGATCCCAAACTAAGCAGAGCTTGTACTATGGAAACCAGATAACTGATATACTACTTTTTATTTTTCTAAATACATACATATATAGATATGTACACCCAGACACAGAACAAACAGACATGTTCATGCACACAAATGTTTGTCCTGGATGGGAACCGAACCCATGACCTTCGACTTGGCAGTCGGGGTCGCTAACCACCAAGCCAATTGGCCTGTGTTAATATATGCATTATATAATAATACATGGTTAACTGGATTACAAACTATATATTAACAAATTTCGGCAACTAGATACAGAGCAAACCGACATGTTGATGCACACAAATGTTTGTCGTGGATGGGAATTGAACACATGACCCTAACATGGCGGTCCGTGTGTCTAACCATCACGTAAATTAGCACGTTAAGAGATTTATTTAAATACTAATGATAGTTTCGATGAAAAAAGTCTTGGATCAAAATAAGTATCAGAAAAATTATTATATAATAATAATAATAATAAATATGCTGAGACATTCTTTACACACGGCCATCTGATCCCAAACTAAGCAGAGCTTGTACTATGGAAACCAGATAACTGATATACTACATATAATACTTTTTTTTTTCTAAATACATACTTATATAGATATTTACACCCAGACACAGAACAAACAGTCATGTTCATGCACACAAATGTTTGTCCTGGGTGGGAATCGAACCCGCGACCTTCGGTTTAGCAGTCAGAGCGCTAACCACCAAGCCAACTGGCCTGTCATATACCTAAACTGTAAAATAAAAAGTCATAAAACCTTCATAAAGACGCAAATGGCATTTTGTTTAAAATAAAAAAAAAATCTCGACATGAAACACAAAGACTACAGACTAAACCAACAAATAATAATATCAAAGAACTCTATAAAATAAGTACCTATCTAAATACGCTTGTTATCGATCGTTGATCGAATGATTCCTAATTTCCTGCGATTTTCTATTTCATTGGACTTTAATTCTTAATGTAACATGATGCAATTCTCGAAATCGATTGAGCTAAAGATACTAGGTCAAGGCATATTCCTGCTTTAATCTCTTATATGACGAAGAGTTAATAGGAAGCTTTCCTTGTGCGAATGCTTTGTGTCACGTACGCTGCTACTGCAGGCCATTCTCATAAAACTAGGAGAAATATCTAGTAGTCCTGAGTAGTAGAGCTCTTAGTGCAGAGTTCGTCCGGGGAAGTAACTACCACCTTACCCATTTCTGCCGTGAAGCAGTAGTGCACTTGTATTACAGTGTAAATACTGGTAAAGGGGCCGGTGAAAGTACAGGCACATGAGACTTAACAACTTCACGTCTCTGGGTTGACAACGCATTGGCGATGCCCAAATGTCCATAGGCGGCGGAGACCACTGACCATTAGGTGGACCGTCTGCTTGTTTGCCGGCCCAAGTAGTATAAAAATATATATATATATATATATATTTATACCTACTCCTCCTCCTTGATGGGCTGGTTTGTGTGGAGCATGGATTCCCTGAGTGTCAAGCTATTTATCGTGCGTCGACTCGCACCCAGGACAAAAGTTTGTGCGTGTAATTGTCTGTTTGTTGTTTACTAGTGTGAAAACAATAGTAATTGTAGTGTTTATATATGTTACATGGAGGTAGTATAAGCTCTAAGTAGAGCTTATACCCGTTATATGTAACTAAGTAGTTTGAAATCAGATAGACAAACTTTTCATCCCGGGAATGCGGGTGAAACCGGCACGGTATCATATATCACAGGCCAGTTGGCTTGGTGGTTAGTGACTCTGACTGCCAAGCCGAAGGTCGCGGGTTCGATTCCCACCCAGGACAAACATTTGCGTGCATGAACATGTCTGTTTGTTCTGTGTCTGGGTGTCAATATCTATACAAGCATGTATTTAGCAAAAAAAGAAAGTATATGTAGATTATCAGTTGTCTGGTTTCCATAGTACTAGCTCTGCTTAGTTTGGGACCAGATAGCCGTGAGTAAGACAATGTCCCAGGATATTTATTTATTTATATATAAAAAAGATATCAATGGTCTGGTTTCCATAGCTCTGCTTCGTTTGGGATCAGATGACAGTATGTAAAGTGTGTCCCGGGATATTAATTATATACTCCACCTTTTCATACATTCTCTTCTCCATATTACAATTATTACAATAATAATAACTTTATTTGCTCGTAATCTTTAATACTACTGACTAATAAGTATTGTACGACATTTTGCAATATTGCAATGCCTCTTAACGCGCATCTATAAATAAATACTTTAGCGTGTTGAAATAATAACAGTTCCTTTCACTTCTATATGTTTAAATATAGTTTAAACGTCGAGAATCAGAGTTGATTGGCGGCCTTGAGTTCACGTAGGTATCTTTAGTTCTGGGAAATCTTTACATGGTTACCCTTTGGTATATACCTTTGGATAGTATAAACAAAAGATGCTATCAAACATGATTCTAACAGCAAAAACGATGTGGGATCATCTAAATACGTTTGCCGATGGTAATTTTTTGCTGTTTTTTTTGTTTTATTGGTTTTATGAGAACAGGTTGCAACGATATAATTGAGCTTAAAGATAATGTCAGGCAGATAGTCATTCCTATACACCTATTAGGTTGATACTAGATTGAGTTTTATGACAGAAAATTATTGGAAACAAAGTATGAAAGTAATTTTTGCGTTGATATTTAAGTGAACCCAGTAATCGTTTGGAACAAGATCCCGAATTTTTTTTAAGATTATTTTTTTTATAAATTATATTTTACAGTCTTATTATAAAGTTTTTAAAAACAAAATGATAAATGTAGGAATGAGCGCTCACTGAATTGTCTGTGTCAGGGTGTAGAAACCATCTAATTCATTATAAAAGACTAGCTGCCCCCCGCGGTTTTACCCGCGTTCTCGAGGGATATCACATTTTCCCGGGAAAAAACGTTATCAATATGGTATTCGAGGATATGCTCTATCTATGTACCAAGTTTCATCCATATCTGTTTGGAAGTTTTTGCGTGAAAGAGTAACAAACATACTTACATACAAATCTTTTCTCTTTATAACATTAGTAAAAGTAAAAAAAAAAAATTAAAAAAAATTGAATATTTTATCGAATAATATTTACTTATTGAATAATACCCATACAGCAAATTATTGATCAATTACATACAAGGTGCTGTTTTTAACAAACTAACATAATAAAACCAAAACTTATACCATACTAGTACTAATACAAAAAAATACCCAGACTATTATATAAAAACTAAGATATAAATCGGCGACTACATTAGCTAATATGATTTGAATCTACGTATTATAAATCACAAATAATTCTTATGGTACATAACACGGAAAAAATTGAAGTAAAAAATTTTGCACGTTATTTTAAGAAGACGCTTCTGATCAGAATCTGTAGCAACAGAGCTTAGGTAATTTGAATAATATTTGTATCACTATCAGTAATATCAAAATTAAAAAATATGTTTGTTTTTTTTTATATGTAACTAGCTGTCCGGTTTCACCCGCGATCCCGAGGGAGTTAACATTTTTCCGAGACAAAATGTAGCTTATTTGTTATTTAAGTATATGCTCTATCTATGTGCCAAGTTTGATCCAAATCCGTTGGGTAGTTTTTGCGTGAAAGAGGAACAAACATCCATACATACAAACTTTCGCGTTTATAATATTAGTAGTGTGTACTCTGTAGGTAAAGGTCTTCAAGAGTAACGGTTCTTGGGATAACAGATCTACAAGGATTAGAGTTTGAGTCAACTTGTGAGGCTCAAAAAAAAAAAAAATTTTGAACCGAACCAACTCTCAGAGCTTGTACTATGGAAACCAGACAACTTTTTATAAATACATACCTACTTATATTGATATTTACACCCAGACACAGAAAAAACAGATATGTTCATGCACACAAATGTTTGTCCTGGGTGGGAATCGAACCCGCGACCTGCGACTTGGCAGTCAGGGTCGCTAACCACGAAGCCAACTGACCTGTCATGTTTATATAGAATGTGACCAATGATCTCAACCATTTCCTACCTCATAGGTATTATGACCGTGAAGGCAACGGATGCAATAAGACCGGAATAGATGTTTTTAAATACAGTGTAAACTCTTTATAACGTTATCCTTTATAACGATAAACTCCCTATAACGTTGAAGTGAGCCCATACATATTAAAAATTCTTGTTAATTTGGTTTTTTTTGTTCACTCCATATAACGATAACTCTCTATAACGACAAAAAATGCTCAGTCCCTTGAGTTTCGTTATAAAGAGTTTACACTGTATTGAGATAAGAATCAATAAAGAGGCACTACGAACGTCAAAACAACTATCGATCTACTTTGAAGGTTCAAGTAAGAAGAGCCGAAAACGAATCCAGATAGCACTTGCCACATTTTCTAGGTCACGTCACTAGAGACAAGCTTCTATAATAACACTCCTAGATTAATCAATATTGGAAGTAAATCAATATTTTTAAAAGGCCGGCAACGCACTTGTGGCTCCTCTGTTGTTGCGGGTGTCCATGGGCCCCCGCCCTGGGACCTGGAGGCCAAAGTACTCGCGTCGCTGTATCAGTGGCGCGAGGAAGAGGCGGAGCGGGGCGAACGACCGATGCAGCGTCAAGTCGAGCTGCGTCGGTCTCAGCTCCGCGAGGTCCTAGTGGCGGAATGGCGGGACAGGCTTTCGCGCCCTACCGCCGGCCTCGACATAGTCGGGGCGATCCGGCCGGTGCTCGAGCGCTGGCTCGGGAGGAGGCACGGCTCCCTGTCGTTTCGGGCGACGCAGGTGCTCTCGGGGCACGGTTGCTTCGGGAAGTACCTGTGTCGCATAAACAGGGAGCCGGACGCCCGGTGTCACCACTGCGTCCATTGCCGGGAGGACACGGCGCGGCACACGCTGGCAGAGTGTGCCGCTTGGGAGGAGCCGCGCCGTGCCCTCATCGCCGGAGTAGGCCCGGACCTCTCGCTGCCGGCCGTGATCGAGTCTATGGTCGGCGGCGAAGAGGCCTGGGACGCAGTGGTAACCTTCTGCGAGACGGTTATCTCGCAGAAGGAGGCTGCGGAAAGGGAGAGGGAGATTTCAACCCCTCACCCGATCCGCAGCAGACGCACCAGGCGTCGGCGGAGGGCGGACAACGCCCTCTTCCAGCCCCCCTAAATGGGTCCAGGGGCGTCAGACACGGGGATACGTCTGTCGCCCCACAACATCATAAGGACCCGAGGTGGCGGCGCGCGTGTGATGTTCCACGCGCGCCCCTCAGAGAAGTCGGGGGGGGAGGAGTTAACACCTCGCTCCCCCCCCTCGACCAGACGGGGCCCGCGGTGGCGGGCCGGCACCAGCCGGGGGTTGCGGAAGCTGAATTCGTGCCCGCGACCCTCGGCGCTCAAGTGTGCGAAGGAACATCGGAGGGGTTTTAGTGGGTATACCCTCGGGCCCCTTCTCATTTTTGATATGAGAAGGGGAGTTTGCGAGTGGGAGTCCCACATAACCACCGCGTCTCTCCCCGGGCGCGGTGGTATGCGTAATGCATTTCCCCTCCGAAAAAAAAAAAAAAAAAAAAAAAAAAAAAAAAAGGGTGTCCATGGGCGGCAGTGATCGCTTACCGTCAGGCGATACGTCTACTCGTTTGCCTACCAAAAGATTAAAAAAAAAAATCTAAAAGTCAACAATCTACATATTTCCATTCGTCCAGATTCGGTTGTATATAAGTTTTCCTAAAATGGAAAAGGGAAAGGGAGTTTTTAGTCCTGTGAATTTTAACAAACCCATTCATGGACGCTTGCAACGTCGTGGGTATCACTCGCGCGTTGTGAGTTGCGAGTTTTTATAATACATAGGCTTTTGTTTCACCTATATCTCATCATAGTAAGAGATGATGAAGCCAATAGTTGTAAGCGCGCAAAGAAAGGGAACTGGCTCTTAAGTACAGCTGTCGGAACATACATGGCGACAAATTTTCCAGACTTCATCAGACTGCTTTTGGTTCCCTCACCAAGTCTTCCTTCAAAAAGCTCAAGCTCATAAGGATTGGAATCCACGACTCTCGATGACCTTTGAGATACCACGAGCTATCATTTAAAATTACACACGTTACCCGACTAAAACTGTAGCAAAAGCAAGATTGACAAGACTAAACACACAAATACCTTTATGGTCTTTTACCTCTTTTAAAAAAAGAAAGAGATGCATATACTTTCGATCCACAACAGAATCGCTACTATTTGCTAACTAGCTATGCCTCGCATTGCCGTCTACATCCAGACCCTGACATTACCTGACTCCTCATTTCATACCAGCCCACGTCAAACTGCGAGTGAAACAACCAATCAGACGCATACACTTCATTTACACTTACACGCTATGATGAGTAAAGCTGTGGGCCGAGTGAGAATAGGATGTTAGGCTGTTTGTAGATGAGCGACTCTGCGATTTTAAAACGCTATTCTCAAAAATGTTTTGTTACACTCACAACTAGAGAACAATTATTATAAATCCCAATCGGCTTTTGTCTTCTTAATACAATATCATAAAAATTACAAATTCAAATATTTTAAATTCAAAACCACTTCAGTTTAGGCGCGCCTTTGAAAGTCAAGTTTAAACTAACTGAAGTACCACGGGTCGGAACTCAACCTTCAACTGAGAAGAACCGGCAAGAAACTCAACAAGGTAAATATTTTTAGAATGCATTTAATACGTTCGTAAATGGAAGCTCAAATCAACATTTATAATTTTAAGCGATTTATTAATTAGAATTTTCAAACCACAATTTTAATAAGCTATAAAATCGCACATAGTAAAACTCAACGCATAATCGTGCGTCTGTGAGCAGCCCAAGTTTATATCATCATGTTCAACACGTGGCATTGGCCTAGATGCAGCTGAATCGATATTTGGTTACGACACTAGACGACTCAGGTGACGAACATCACCATCTTCCAAACCTCTATAATTAATGTGTCATTTTAGCATTTAATTTTTCGTTATTATGACCGTGACATTATTTAAGTTAAAGTTAAAAGGTTCTATTATTGTCACATTATTTGGCTTTAAATTGACAAATGTAATTATTGTGGTCGGTCCAGATGTAACGTAGGGTCATGTGGGGCAAGAGTGCGCAAACCCATTTATTTCAGATCCAAATGCACGGGATTGCGAACTCTTACCTACGCGCACGTTTGCCCCACATGACTCTAATTAAAAGTCAGTAATTCAGAAGCTTAATAAATCCAAAAGTTTCATTGTTACACTACTTTAAAATATCTTTACTAATAATAATCCTTACCATAGCTTTTAAATATCTATATAAGTATGTATTTAGAAAAAAAATATTTATGTAGCATATCAGTTATCTGGTTTCCATAGTACGAACTCTTAGTTTGCAATCAGATGGCTTTGCGTAAACACTATCCTAGTGTATTTATTATTTTTCATCAGTTTGATGTAAATCTATTAATTGGCTATTGAAGTCTGTCTAAGAATTTAAGATTTAAGAGCTGCGGAATTTGTATATCTAAAGAAATAAATTAGATACACAATATGAACTATACATATTGACTATTGATCGATAAATCGACCCTAAATTCTTTCTTTTTTCTATTGTATTTAAATAAATTCGTCATCTTCTAAAGAAATCGTACGTCACAGATCATAACTGCAAAGTCTGGGTAATACCCACTGAGAGAGTACAATGACGTGTCTCGTCTGACAGTTGGATATCACTACCGTTTGCCTATTTAAAATATTCAGCATACTTATTACAAGGTAATAAGGTCGATAATGGCCTGAGTTTGAAGGTCGTATTCATCGCGACCTTGGTAATTCCTTTGTAGATGTTGGTTAATTTCACGTACAGTCATAGTTAGGATATGTTAATACCAGAGTATTTTATCTGAAGATCGGTTTGCGGTTGACTGTGTTTATTTATGAACATTTAAAAACCTACTAGTTTTGGAATTCTTTTGAACCGGTATTTAAGGACTATTTAAAATAATATTAATTGAAATTCTTAGAATCCCAATGTTAATATTCGATATACCTGTCGCTGTCAATGATGCATAAAATGACAGAGATGGCAATAACAAAAAAAAAATGACAATCAGGTCGATTAAAACAGCTCAAAAACTAGCATCTTTGTTATTCGGATATAATTATAACCAAGTCAAAATCAAGATTATATTAAAAATATCTAGTAACTAATTCCGCTGGATCTCCTCTGTCAAGTTCCAAACAAGGAAACTCAACAGGAAATCGACTCGTGTTTCGCTTTTACACGAAGCATCACCTGGACAAAACACATCGTATAGAAGCGAAACACATGTCGATTTCCTTGTTTGGGGCTTGATAGGAGATCCAGTCAAATTAGTTATTAGATATTTGTTTTTTGTATAATCTTTTTAGCATTTCAATTAGTTATCTTAAAGAATCAAATCAACATAAAATACCAAATTAAAACCATTCCCATAATATTTAACTTTCCAATTAACAAAACATTTTGATTGATAAATATCTACATTAATCAATACTGCTGATGCATCAACAATCGATTATAACATTCAACTAGATGTGAATTAAATCAGTGGTCATTGAAATCGAATTATTGAAAATTGAGACGTTCATTCGTTCGTAACGACATCGAATGATCTAGTTAATGAGTGACTGACGCAACAGAGATGCATTCATGAGAATGAGAATTGAGAGGTGATTATGAAAGCTAGATGCTGCGCAGGCGCAAACGCAAGAGCTCTGGGAATCTTTTATATCGTTATTAAGCATCAGTAGCTAGCTCGTGTTTGCTCATGGAATTTTAACAGTTGAGGTAATTCGAATGTCCCTTTATTGTGTAGTAGAGCTCTTAGTACAGAGTTCGTCCGGGGAAGTACTACGGCCTTACCCATTTCTCCCGTGATGCAGTAGTGCACTTGTATTACTGAGTTTTGGTTGTAAATATAAGGGGGCCCGTGAAATTACAGTCAGTTATGACATAACGACTTCATGTCTTAGGGTCGACAACGGTTTTGCGATGCTCCTGGTGGTACAAATACCCATAGACGATGGTGACCACTTACCATTAGTAGGTGGGCCATCTGCCTGTTTGTCAACCTACTAGATATTTGAGTTTATTTTATTACCTCATCGTAGTAGAGCTTACTCATTTGTGCCGTGAACCAGTAGTGCACTTGTATTACTGTGTTTCGGGTAAAAAGGTAAGGGGGTCGGTGAAATTACAGGCACATGAGACTTAACAGCTTCACGTCTCAGGGTCGACAACGCATTGACAATGCCCCTAGTGTTGCAAATGTCCATAGGCGGCGGTGACCATTTACCATCAGGTGGACCGTCTGCTTGTGCGTCGGCCTACTAGATATATTAAAAAAACTCTATAAAATTTTATTTATTTATTTTATTGCCATCATCATCATCACCAATAGAGCTAGAGCACTATAACGGCAGACGCTTCCTCTTCCAATGATTAATAAACCATCCAGGTCCAAAATCGATTGATCAAAGTCATTTGCTATTAATTTAGTTAATCGGGCGTGGAAATTTGGTAACAATGTTTTCTTCACCGAAAAACTAATGGTGATCATAAATATGAGCTTGACATTTAAATCAGTAGTGCACCCTCAAATCTTAGGAAGGTGCATTAATCACAGATTTAGAACTGCAGTGCACCCTCATTTATATACTTAGTTGCATTTACCAATGAGTCGCCACGCCTGTTGATGGATAAACTAACCAGCTCGTAATTTTTTTTGAGAATGTTGTCTCATTACCGTAAGAAATGAATTTTTGTAATCAGTTACAACCTGGTCATGGAATAAAATATTATATTACACAAGATATAGACATATCGATAACGATCTACAACAAACTCAGTTCACTGCTTATTTTTAGATGAACAGGTATTATTACGTCTAAAAAACTTTCTTTTTTTAATGAATTCAGATTTATAAATGCTATCTTGAAATGGAGTGAGCTTGGGCTATCTAAAATTGATCTTTTTATCTCTATATTTTTTAGACTTAGTTAAATAAGAGCCTTACGAAAGTGTGTATAAGTGTATATAAGCAACTTTATCTTCAAAAAATTCAAAATTCAAAATTCAAAACCATTTATTCAGTTTAGGCCTTCGGAGGGCACTTATGAAGGTCAAATTTAAAGTTACTGAAGCTACAACCGGTTCGGAAGTCAGCCTTCAACTGAGAAGAACCGGTAAGAAACTCAGCAAGGTTACATTCTTTTTTATTTGTTATATAAATTTTTATCTATTCTGACTTTTTGGCTATTTTACGACTAGGTTTGCAGGAACTTACCTTGTCTAGATTATGTATATTGATCATCATAAATAAAGAAAGATGGTCTTACTGATCTATACTAATATTATAAGGAGGAAAGATTTGCATGTAAGTATGTTTGTTACTCTTTCACGCAAAAACTACTAAACGGATATGGATGAAACTTGGCACATATATAGAGCATATCCTGGAATAAAATATAGGCTACTTTTTATCCCGGGGAGTTGTGATATCCCTTGGGAACGCGAGTAAAACCGCGGGGGACAGCTTGTATTAAATTTCACTATCGTGAATTATTTTACATCCGATTTTCCAACGGGTATTTTCAAAATTCTGACCTTATTTTGCGTGCCACTAGGGTGCATACTAGGTCCACTTCCTTTCTTACTCTAAGTTCATGATCTAATAAAAATATGACCTTTATTTTACCATAATAAGAATCACAGACAAATATAATCAAAGAACAATGCATCTTATTTTGAGATATCATCTAGTCTACAATGTTCCTGACAATATATTTCCGCAAGTGATGTGGTAAACAGATTAACTAAGAGGAACCATTTAAGGTGTTATGTCGGTTCATTGACCTGTCTCTAACTCATTATTTTCCTTCTTTGCTCATGTGACATCAGACAAACCTTTATGCAGAATGTAGGTATTTGATATAATTATATGATCCGTGGATATGGACTTAAGGTATTTAGTAAATCTACAGTTTACTTCAATATGCAGAATTTTAAAAATCTAATTAACAAAAAGAGCTATGTCTAAAAATGTTGCAGAGTTTCATCTAGTGGAATGAAAAGTAGGTCTCCAATATTATCCGCCTAGACGCAAAACTTGTTCAACCATTAGGTATTGAATAATTTTGCAACAAATATCAAAATTCTATGGTGTTTATAATATCTGAGATCAATGGAAAAAATCCAACAAAAGCTGTTCAAATTACATTGAAACATTCAATCAATTTATTATATTACATTGATAAATATTTTAATCACACGGGAATCTAATTTATAAAACAGTTTTTTTTTAAATACGCAGTGTTTTTTTGCATAATTCTTTTAAAATAATTTCACTTTAAAATTATATTGATAAGGTGCGAAAGAAATAACGCAATTATATAAGGGGCAGGCGAAATCTTTTACAGACCTTCGGATCCACATCTAAAAGTCATTAATCAAATTTCAATTAGAACTTACTTCATACGGAGAGCTTTTGTTATTGAAAAGTATTTCTCAAATGTAATGTTGGAGGTAAGAATTTTGCTGTAGAGTTCAATCTAAAATACATTAAAAAGCTATGTAATTTTTAAAGCAAAAATAAAGCGGTGATGATGCATAATTCTTGAATGAGGTTCTTACCGATTCTTCCCAGTAGAAACCTGTCTACTGAGAAAAGTGGTAATATCAGTAATATTGACAGTCATAAGTACCTTTCTAGAGTCACAACAGCCCTCTTATTCGGTTAATACAAACTTCGTCCGTAAGCCATCGCAACGAAGCCCCCGAGAGCAGACCTCTCACGTAATTGCGTAGATAATGAAAGAGACAAAGCGTGGATACCGCGACGAAACATCCATGAGCTAGTGTCATTTTACTTACAGAATTACACCCCAGAACTTTTAAACGTTACGTCATAATTAAATTTTTTAATGAAATGACTTTGATCTATAGAATAAATCAAAGTAAGCATTATGCCCTTGTCTCTCTTATCTAGCACATATCTACTAATATTATGAGCAACATTTTGTATGGATGGATAAATGTTTGTTACTCTTTCACGCAATAACTACGTAACGGATTTAGATGCAATTTGGCACATGGATAGAGTATATCCTGGAATATTATATAGGCTACTTTTTATCCCGGGAAAACGTGTCATCCCTCAGGAACGCTTGTAAAACCGCAGGGGGCAGCTTGTCTCTATTAATGCTACGAAAGAGAATTTTAAGTCGCATACTTTTCGTATCATTAAAATAATTTTATCCACGCTATACTTGTACACCGAGTCGACATTCAGCTGATGTATTACCGTGAAAGGTATGCATTTAAAAACCTATTACTCTTAACACGATCCCAAAATGAATTCTCAATTTGTTTCAAAACAAAAACGAACATGAATCGATTAAAACAATTTATATGATCGCAAATAAAAATCTCACCCGGGCTTTTGGTCGCGATGAAGCGATATTTTATGATTACATTTTTGCTTTATTTCAATTATGAATAATACGTTCAATTTCAGTCAGAGATCTGTATTTGATTATGGCCGTAGCATATTTTGGATGGAATTCTGTGTGGTAGCGGCGACGAATACTACCAACCACTTCGACTCATCTCTAGTGTCGTAAGAAGATACTATAGTATAGAGTGCACGGTGTGGTCATTGAAAGCATTTCCAAAGGGGGCATCAGGCAGGCAGCCTGCCGTAGAATTCTCTTCAAATTTGTAATCTACCGAAGTGCGAAGGACCAAGCACATTTTGAGCTAACCTCAAATAATATCTGATTATGTTAACCGCATAAAACCTGGAGCGAGAGCTGGAACTCGCAACACAAATTTATTCTTACCGCGAGTTCCAGAGCTCAATAAACACTAAACTCCCTAACTTTACCATCCTAATTATTTGCTTTAAATATTAAATGTTTAAGTGTCTGTGCAAATTTATTATTAAATAAAGTCATTATTAGAAAAAAAAATTGGGAAACAGAGCAGGCAGCGGGTACTAATAGTATCTTACGGGCTGGGCCTCATGTGTCGTCAAGTACCTACCGGAGTCGTTTGTCATGTAAAGGTGTAAAAGCTATTAGTAGCTAATTCCTTCTAGTCCATTAAAAAGAATACTCATATTATTAGTACCAAATTACTGTTAAAGTGATAATCGATATTTAAAAATATCCTGTAGTATAGGTACGTATATTTATAAACTATATTTTTTTATACAACACTTTTTAAATTATTTACAAGGCATTCCGGCTTGGCATCAAAAAAAAATAAAAATCAGTTCACGGAGGAATTATTTATAGCGTTCAGTCCGATTGAAAATGCTTCCGCAAATCATCTGTCTTCTTCCCAGGAATCGAGGGATAGGGCTGTCACTTTTTATAAAAAAGATATGGTTAACTGGTTATAAATTTGGTTAACGAAACCTAATATACGAGTAAGTGTGCGTATAATTAAAAAACACTTGGTTTTGATAAATATTATGAATCTTTGAATGTTATAAAACAAAGTAATTATTTCTTCGGTAATGCGCATAGTTCTTTTGAACTTCGCAAAATATTTTGATGTTATATTCACAACCATTTACAGTAATACTTCTATATTATCTGAGGTTCAAGCAAAGGCGTGACGAGTCACTAGTTTAAAAATAATAATTAAATGATGCAATTAATTGATTTGACAACCCTAACCAAAATACAAGTGCATGAACAAATTACAAACAAGTTCGTAGAAATGCAAATGCGAAAGTACCTAAGCCGAAACGAAAGTATTGATAGTAATTAATTATTATCAAATTAATCATAAAAATTTATTTATCGGTGACATCACCAAATTTATTGGGTCATAAAATATAATAATACCTAGTGTTTCGTAACATAATGAAGTGATTAATATTGCACAAATAAATTCGAATTTAGATGCAATTTGAATGTAGCTCATTGATATGCATAAAGAAAGCAATTAAAAAAATGAACGTGAATTTAGTCGTTTTATTTATTGTTATACTATCTGCCCCCCGTGGTTTAACCCGAATTCCCGAGGGAAATCACGTATTCCCGTAATAAAGTATAGCCTATATGCTATTCCAAGATATGCTCTATCTGTGTGCCAAGTTGCATCTAAATTCGTTAGGTGGTTTTTGGGTGAAAGAGTAACAAACTTCCATACATACAAACTTTCGCATTTATAATATAGCTTATATTTTTAATGAATATGTATTGTATTATTATTTGACATTCGTTATATAATGTGAGTTTTTAAATTATCTATGATATTATGGAGGAGCGAGGTGTGAGACTCCTCCATTTAAAAGGAAAGATCTTCCGCCAGGCTAGGTGATCATGCCTGGGGACCGCGGCCCAACTGTTGATGTTTTTTTTTTTTTTTTTTTTTTTTTTGAATGGACGAAGGTGTTAGCCTCAGATGGCTCTGACACCCTTACGCGGACAATATCGGTGAGCGCTTAGGGCTCTCAACCGAAATACAAAATTTTAAGCAACAGCGCACTGAGGGTGCCCCCTGTGGGGCTCGAACCTCGGGCTCAGGGCGTTGCGTGGGGGGCCTTTTTAAATCAAAGACTTTATCTGATTATTAGTGGTTCTTTATTTCATAACAATAATAAAACAAAAAAACTCTACAATGAACATATCTGTTGATGTTGGATGTTTGTATATATATCAAATCCTGAGAGAATCTTAATATCGCGATGTAGGATTCCCGTGTGTTTCTACTCGTTCATAGATGTTGCCACATATCACTGTAGAGCGGGCGGTGAAAGATTGTCGGCGTGTTCATAGATGTCGCCAAAATATGATGTGCTATAAATCTTTTTTATAAACCCTATTTTTTACAGTCTTCAATTTCTCCTCAAAGTCACATTAAGCAACAAACAAATATATACATAACATGGTTGTATGTTTAACGGTTCATTGTTCAGTTAATGGACGAGACAAATAACTTTTTTGGCGGCTATACGTAGGAGGCAAAAATTTTGGTGGCCCTTGACAATCTTTATTTTACATTTCGAGTGAACCTTGTTGGTAATTATATAAAGGACAAAATCGTTTGAAAGGGAGTTCAAATTAAGATGGTCACAAATTTTATTTGTTTATTTATAAGGAAATGTAGTGTTCGGTTACACGCGCGGTAAGTTGCGAGTCTTCGCGATATTATTGCGGTGGTTACCGTTATTTTACGAAGGTTAAATATAGGTAGGTTAGGAGTAACGTAATGTGCTTTACACAAACATACAGATTTTTTTTTAAATGCCAAAAAATTCAAATTTTTATTGAAATTATCTCAATAATACCTTAGCGTATCTAGCGTTATTTAAAAAAAATACAACTTTAGAAATAGGAGACAGGAAGGTAGCGTAAGGTTCTTAATTTTTTTTTGTAGGCGAATTTTTGTATCTATTCTAAATATTAATCTGGTTCCATTCTTACTATAGACTATTACCAGAGCTTACCCAATTTCCGTTCAACAACCAATTTTCAATTAACTCATCACATCGCGTGCAAAACAATCAAATTACAACCTCATTAATTAAAATATAGCGTTTACAATATATTAATCGAAGTCCCGTAATGCAATAGTGGGTCAAAGTGTAATGGTGTCATACCACCCGCGGCTGACGATGTACGATCCTTCGCGACTAGTCGTAAATCCCGACGTTCCCGGTAACGTAACAGTATCCGAATGAGGCCGAACACCGCCGAAGCATCCCGAAATACTTATGCGCTGTCGTTCTTAACTCAAAGCCAATCAATAAATCTGAGTAATTATTGCCTGATATCAAAACGAGTAATAAATAAATAAATATCTTGGGAAATAAATATCGACAGGCCAGTTGGCTTGGTGGTTAGCGACCCTGACTGCCCTGAGCCTAAGGTCGCGGGTTTGATTCCCACCCAGGACAAACATTTGTGTGCATTAACATGTCTATTTGTTCTGTGTCTGGGTGTCAATATATTTATAAGTATGTATTTAGAATAAAAATTAAGTATATGTAGTATATAAGTTATCTGGTTTCCATAGTACAAGCTCTGCTTAGTTTGGGACCAGATGCCCATGTGTAAAGAATGTTCCAGGATATTAATTATTCTTTACACACGATCTCAAACAAAGCAAAGGTTGTTCTATGGAAACCATATAACTAATATACTATATATACATTTTTTTTTCTTTGAATAAATACATACTTATATAGATATCTAATATTAATAAATTTATATTTATATACACTAACAATATTTAATTACCGTGTTTTGTCCCACACTTTATAAAGGATAAACATTTTGATACAGAAGGTAGCCAATGTGCTTTTCCAAGATTGTCTAGAATATATATATATTTTTTTTCTTTTTATAGTTTCTGTCTCTGTTTCTACTCTTTGAAGATTAGATGGATAGTCTTTTGGGAGCGAATCCATCCGAGGCCGAAATAATAACTTCAACTTAACAAATGTCCGTTCAATCGCTTAGCCGTGAATTTTTACATTAGTAAGGATTTCAATACATTTTTTCAAGGAATTCATATTTTAGTCGTAATCCTAATTAACAGAACTATTATATTATAATAAAACTGTACATTTTAAATTATGAAACGTTTTATGCAAACAATGAACAAGTTTCAAATACAAATAAGACCTGCTTCAAAGAATCCTTCATTGAGAATCGTCCAATGAGCACACCCAGAATATCGAAGTGCAATCGGAACTCAATGATGCAATAACGAGATTACGGTACCTTAAGTATTTACAACCGGCTTAATTTTAATAAATAAACCACCCTTAACTCACCTCGTGGCCTCAGAGCCGGGCTCACTGTCAAAAGATTTGATTAATATGACAGATGGTATGAGAATGGTACTTAAAGATCCAAAATTATTCCGTACCGAATTCGAAATTTAAACGCCTAACTGACAAATGATTTCGATGAATTTGTTATTTATGGATTTTGAATTACTTCAAAGGTTTGATACTGATTTGATCTTTCCTTTATAATGAACTGGTTAGCTATATAAATAATAGTGTAAAAAAAACTAAAAAACACGTTTTTATAGAAAATCCAACAATAAAAATACAAAATAAATTTGAATTAAGAATAGTGTAAATAAGAGAAAAATATATTTTATTAAAAATTTAAATTTATTAACAATAGCGTGCGGTGCTTTTTAACATTTTATGATAAAATGATAATCCTTCTACTCATATCTGCAATAAATTATTTATGCCTAACTATTGACACCATGAACCCTTCGCTTTTTTTTACAATAAAATAACTTTTATTTCTTATTTAGACTATTTCAAATTTATTTTCGTTTTTTTTATAAAAGTGTGTTTTTTAGTTTTTTAAACTATCATTTATTTTTCATTTTATAGTTGAATTTTCTATAATAACAGGTGTAACTATTTTAAATATTGAATTGTCATCGGTCCTCGATAAATCTACAAAGTTTAAACGAAATCTGACCGTTTAAAGGCGGTCAAATCGCGCCCAAAGGAATCGGTGAAGCTAATAAAAAGCGTGTTAAAAAGCCGTATTTTAGCAATTTTTATGGAGAATTAAATCTTATTTCAAATTCAACAAATAAACTAATAACACGATTTATTTACTATCATAACTGCCATGTTTAAAAAGATAAAACCTAGCAAGAAATGTCTTTAACAACATAATCGAGCAACAAAACGATATAAAAAAAGCTGATATCTAAGGTCCATAGAGTCGGACGTATACAAGCATTACCATTGCTATCAATTCCCCGGACGCACGTAAGTAAGTAGGTGTCGCGTCCACATATCGCATTATTTATTACATTATAAACGATATCGCGGATCGCGCGCGCGTTTCGGACACACCGAGGCATGCATGATGACGTATCTCATATTTATTGCGCGAATACGCGCGTACTGTCGCCGAGTGTAGGTCGTGATGCATGGCCGAGTTGTACGGATGGATGTTACCTACTAACAGGCACCCTAGAGTGGGTGTTGACGTGAGGCATGGCTTAGAAATGTTTTAAAGGGTGGAAAAGCCGTGTTGTTTTGATGTTGCAGAATTAACAAGAAACTAAAAGTTGTTGTTAACTATCCATGAAGAATAAACTCTTGAAAATGTTAGTCAGCGAGATCGAGGATAGAGGGACCTTGGCAACTGTAAAAATAAATTAATATCTAGGGACATTCTTCGTATACCAATTTCTGTTTCAAAACTAATCAGAGCATTTACTATATTGACCAGTAATTGATGTCTATATATATAAAAATGAATCCCTATTTCCTTTGGTCACGGCATTGCGCGTGAACGGCTGGACCGATTTCGCTAATTCTTTTATTGATGTGTTTGTTTTTGTCACGAGAAGGTTCTTATGAATGAAAAAACTAAGAAAGTTGCGTGGAAAAATGGAAAATTTAAAAAAACTTAACCACTACTAGCGCTTTTGACAATATAAACTTTTATTATTGTCAGTCGTTTGACAGCTGGAGCGATTGACAGAATGCGCGCTGCAAAATCGGAAAGTCGGAATTATATTGATAAAATAATTAATTTATAATATCTTATTGCATATTTCACAATCGATTCAATCGGAAGATTCGAATTCAATATTCATTGTTAAGACAGGACAACGTCTGACAGGTCAGCTAGTATTATAATAAATATATTTTCTTTTTACATTATTTTTACTACTTATACCTACTATAAATGCTAAAGTTTGTGTGGATGCAAAAACTACTATTTGTTTTTTTTTTTTTTGGATTAACACATAAACTTTTTCACCCTGGGAAAATGACATCCCTCGGGAACGCAGGTGAAACCGCGGGGACAGCTAATACATATCTCATGACAATAATGTCTGTTTGTCGGTTTCTTCTTTTATTTTATTTTTTTTCTCATTTTTCACATGAATAAGAATATATTATTCAATTGTAACTTCTTCTTACCAAGAGGGGGTACCCTGATAGCACAGGGTAACCTAGTTAGGGCTCCTGTCTCCCACAAATAAATGTACCTACCTGTTTATAACAAAAAAAGATGTTGTATTTTTTATGAGTGGGAGAAAATAAACGAATTATTATTATACACATCCAAAGACTGAACACGCAGACATGTTTGCACTGAAATGTTTGTCCTAGGTTAGAATAGAGTCCACCACTTGCCGTTTCATAGTCAGGGTATCTAACCGACATGCAAACTGGTCCGCCTAAAAAATATGACAATACGATATACATACTTCTAAACTAGACAAGTAAAACGAATACAAATACCAAAATAGTCACAAAGTAATCCCAAACTCCATGAGACAACGCAAGGCAGCTCAATATGCGATGGTGAATACAATACTGCGCACACGCATCGCATTGCGTTGTCACTTGCGCTCTTTTGCATAACCATTCATTGCGGTCCGCCTGATGGACAATGGATGCTGTTTTTTTAGTAAAAAGATTTATCTATGCCTAGTAGGCAAGTAAATGAAGAAATTTTGTGATTTTTAGGTAAGAAACCTTTAGATGCGATTTGGACTACAGATTTTTATAATCGCCACATTATTACAATCTATTTGTTGGCGGATAAATTAATGAAGCTTAAGAGCATTTATAATAAGAAATCATATTCAATACGCATTCTGAAATTAGAGGAGAATTAAATAGTGTCGCAAAGAAAGAAGTTAATAACCAAGAGTAAAGACAATCGATAAGAATGAAATACTGTCGCAAAGAAAGAAGTTAATAACCAAGAGTAAAGACAATCGATAAGAATTTTCCTTAAACCCCAAATATAGCACTCATCTACTTGTGTATATATTTTTTTTTATATTAAGTATTAGACTTTTATAACCACTAAGGATAAAGTACGCTTGAATGCATGCTGCTAATCAAAGAACAAAAGCTATGGCGAAATAACAATCAAATTGGGTTGTTAGCCTTAACGTACTAAAAGGTTAACAGTTCAAAACCCTCCATTGTAAAGTCTTGCAAAATATATAAATATACAATTGCTGCAATTTGAGCCAACTCATTATTTAATGATGTCTACCTGATAAACTTTTAATTCTTGACACTAGACATTTAAATCTTTAGTAATATTCACATTACTCTATGCGCTCTAATAAAATATAAATCCAAGCGAGCATCGCAGAAAACAGAAAAAACAATGTACCTATCGCCTTACACGATAAAAAAACAAATAAAGAATATTTTAACAATGGCAACTCAAGTCAATTTTTATCTCTGGCAAGCGCTGAAATAAATTGAAGCGCGCACGCCACCCAAACAGAAACACAAAGATCGCAAAAATATCGTCCACAGTTCCCGATATTCTATACACATGTCTCACAAATATTAAGGAACGCAGCAAAAAAGGCTTGGTGAAGCGTAGAAATAAATAAAATGTATAAATTTTACTTCGCTTTCATCCCGTATCGGTGGCTGTTTTCTATTATAATGTCAATTGGGGACCACCGTACTCCTCTAGTGTACGTTTACAAAATGTGTTCATCTTACTGCAATCTGTCAGGCCCGTGGCCCGTCTCTGTATAAATAATGTGAAGTTATTTGCATGCATCCTACTTAATTTATAGTTATTTTGAAGTTTGGACACAATAAAGATACCCTACCGTCGCGAGGCAGCTCTGTGCGGGACCACGCGAGGCCTATTCTAGCGACGTGACATAGATCCTATCGCTATGGTATCGCTTGTACCGTTACAGCTCGATAAAACTTATTAGTGTGTGAGTAAGTGTGCTTAAATTAACTATTTATCGTTATCGTGATCATCATCATCATCATCATCATCAGCCTATCTCCGTCCACTGCTGGACATAGGCCTCACCTATGGCACGCCACTGAGCTCGATCTTCAGCTCTTTGTTTCCAACCGCTGCCAGCCAGCTTGCGTATATCATCGCTCCATCTAGCTGGAGGGCGCCCTACACTACGTTTACCGAGCCGTGGTCTCCACTCTAGAACACGTCTACCCCAACGGTTATCGGTTCTGCGACAGATGTGACCAGCCCACTGCCACTTCAGCTTGCTAATCCTTTGAGCTATGTCGATAACTTTGGTTCTCTGACGGATGACTTCATTTCGAATTCGATCCTTCAGAGATCAACTCAAAGTCGCTCGCTGAGCGACTTTGAGTTGGTGAACCAGTCGCACCGTCAGTGTCCACGTCTCGGCTCCGTAAGTCATAACAGGTAGGACGCACTCGTTAAAGACTTTCGTCTTTAGACATTGTGGTATGGGCGATGAAAAGACTCGACGAAGTTTTCCAAATGCTGCCCACCCTAGCTGTACTCTTCTGCGAGCTTCCTTCTCGAAGTTGTGTCTACCCAATTGCAAGATTTGCCCGAGGTAGACGTATTCGTGAACAACTTCGAGAGGAACCCCGTCAAGGGCAACCGGTTCCGGAATAACATGCTCGTTGAACATGATCTTGGTTTTATCCAAGTTCATCCGGAGACCGATGCGTGCAGAAGAATCAGCCAGGGTAGTCAGCATGAATTGGAGATCTTGCACGGTTTCAGCCATGATGACGATATCATCCGCAAATCTAAGGTGTGAGAGGTACTCGCCGTTAATATTTATGCCCCGTCCTTTCCAATTTAGGGACTTCGTCTATCGTGATCGTTCCTGTCATAAAACAATCCATCAAAAAATTATTGACATGAAAATGTATTTCACGTTTTTGTTACGTTTCTAAAATTAAATGAAGTCAGTCAAAGCTTAGGGTATTTTATTGAACAGGTTGTTAGTGTGAGGGTTAGATACGCTTTCCTCCAAGATATAGGTCGAGGATTTAATTATTACATTAGAAAAAAAGGAATAATACTTTGTCTTTGATTCTTGCTTCTAACGACAAAAATTCTCAAAAAGGAGGCGGGCTGAGAATACCATTTACTTTTTAATTTTCATGAGTATAGCAAGTTGTTTCAAAAGACAGTCGATTTCATAGGATCAGAATAGGACTCCCTCCCATTGGCAGTAACACAATCTTTCTTATTCAGTGATTTAGTTCTGAGACCGCATTTCTACTGTCCACTCGCGTTATGCGCAGACGCATGCTCGGACACGATTATAGAATTACTTTGGATAATAAAATTTAAATGAAATGGAATTGAGACGTATCGTGTGTGTATTTATAATCGTTTGGGAATAGATTTTAACAAATGGATTCGTTTATTAATAAATGGGATACTCAAAGGGCCCGAACACCTCTTATTGAGTATCAACGTGCAATTAACTGAGTTAACTGTCCAACGACAGTTTCAGGGTTCCGTACCCAAAGAGTAGTAGCGAGACCCTATAACTAAGGCTCCACTGTCCATCCGTCCGTCCGTCTGTCACGGGGCAGTATCTTTTAAGCCGTAATAGTAGTGTAGGTATACCTCACACTTGATATTGTCACAAAGTTGCTATAATAACAAATAACAAAATTAAGTTAAATATTAAAGTGGATCCCTATAAAGTAACGTGTTTTTTTTTTAAATATTTATTAGGTGGTACGAAACCCGTCGTGTGGCAGTCGGATTCGCACTTGGCAGCTTTACTGCAATCTGACGTCAAATAATTCAGCTTAGCCTAAATTGGATAATACTAATGTGCAATTATTTAAAAGTATTGTTAATGCTGCAGAATAAGTAAAAGTACATACTAGTGTAGTAATTTCTATTGCCAAACAGGGGGTAATCATAAAAAAAGTACCTGTAAGAAAGGATAAAAATTATCACAAAATGCTCAGGCAGCCTGCCTTCTTTATAGTAGGAGAGCCCACGATGCTAAATGGGGATTTACTCGAGCGTCTTAGAGACCTATTGGGTTGCAAAGCTTAGATGATAAGAAGAAAAAAATGTTATATTATGATATATACCTTTACATCGGTGGAGGAAGCGGCTATAAATTTTTAAATATGTAAAAAAAAAACTGTTGCATGGACATCCTCGAGCACGTCAGATATCGATAGCATCAATGCCCTACGTATTTGTAATAATGTACGTATGTTAATCTGATCGTTTGCATGATGCGGGTGGTTGTATGTAAGGGTTGAAAATGAAAAAAAAATAAACATTAACGAGCGCGTCAGATTTTCTAAGGGAGTGTTAAGTGCACCAAAAAAAAGCTCTCACTCACTTATCTGACGATTTCGATGGGACGCAAACTCGCGGCCATTTACATAATGTGCAAAAAAAAATCGCCATTTTGAAATACTCAAGCGCGTCAGATTAAGATATATATAGTTCATCTTTATGTTCTACACGTACTGTCTCATAATCTGACGATTATCTAGAGGAATTCGCCTGATCTGACAAAAAATATTAGAAAAACGGTTCACCTTAAAGGCCATCCCTGCAACTTCCCGCTAATTCCATTGCTGGGCGCTTAAAATCGACGAATTTTTGTTAATTCGGCTTGCGGAAATCGTCAGATTATATATTTTTCATTATTCTTGAATTATTTCCTTCAAAATAAAAAAAAATTTAGCTACGCTCGAGAATGTCGAGATGACGTTTTTTTTTACAACTTTGCTGCCCTCCCCTTTCTTTACGTCATTCTCAAATTGTCAGATTAGTGGAATATGCACTTTTTAGGATGTAATTAACTCATCCTACCTTAATCTGACGCGCTCGAGAATTTCTGATGGTCAATTTTTTTTTACTAATCTGATCCTGTATCCTTCACGGGCGGCCTTATATATGGGCCTCATGTTTTGTGGAGGTACTTAACCGGGTACAAGGTATCCCCCTGTATATTAATCTGCCGCTTTAGTAAATCCCGAAATCCCCGCTTGGGCTCCCCTACTATTATACGCCTTGTTCTGGGACAAATTGTCATACTTTTTATTCTGTTGGATATGTATCAACAATTAAGCATAGATTAGATTAAAAATCTTACAAATTAATAAGTTTTTTGTATAATTAATTATTTGACTCACAAAATATCATTTACCTGCCACCAAGTATACAGCATTAGGAAATTACAAAAATACATAGTACTTTAAACACATAAACTGCTGATTAACTAAAGACAAATGTTAATAATTAAAAATGAACACAGTATTGACTAAACGTACAGAGAAAAAAAAAACATTTGACCTCACAGTTTTAATTGCTACACTACCATTGTAAGAGGGGTGCTATTCGTGTGTCGCAAGATATTTAAGCGCACGCGCCGCTCTACGTGTAATGAAATCGTATGTCACGATCTAGCAGTCTCGAATATCAACTATGACCGATTACCAGCACCAAATGATTATGAACCGTATTCGAATTGATATAAAGTATAGTTTGAGCGTTGTGTGCGTTTGCAGACTTTCAAATGCCCTATATAGTTTTGAGTATAGGTATAGGGATTGCGTCGCTCTTAAATTGTGTTTAATGTTGTGACTTTTTAGATAGACTCTTTATTTGATGTTTTTCTATGGCTTTTGAACCTTAAAGATATAGTAATAAGATCTAAATTTGATTATTCTAAAGATTTACATAGCTTAGACCCATGGCTATGTATCAACCATCAGTTTATCAGAAATGAAAAGAGCAACGCATCAGTGTGTATATATAGTGTATATTACACGAAAAATCCGAGTTACTTTCGATTTATATAAAAAAAACACATGCAATTTTGCAAGTCTAATTAGGGCTCTTGAACACCTAGAAACCCAAATCTAATAAAAAAAATATAAGTCCAGTTGGATGGATATCAATTAACTACAAAAGATCAAAATATTAATCGATTACGCCATGTATAGTTATTAATATAGGATAGAATATACGAGTATGTGTCAGCAAATAACAAGGAAAGTTGGAAAGGGTGGAGGAGGCTTTTACCTAGAAGGGTCACATAAAAGAAAAGCAAACAAAAAAAAATTAAAATGATTTATATAACTATAGGAAATGGTTACGTGAAATAATAAGCTATAATAATAAATAAATGAATATTCAGTGACATTCTTTACACACGGCCATCTGATCCCAAACTAAGCAGAACTTGTACTATGGAAACCAGACAACTGATTTACTACATATACTTCTTTTAGATACATACTTACATAGATATTTACATCTAGACACCAAACATACATGTTTGTCCTGGGTGAGAATCGAACCCATGACCCGCTGGTTCAGTCAAGGTCTCTAACAACCAAGCTAACTGGCCCGTCAAACAACATTGGTCTAACTTGTAACAATGGTATCTAATTTCTATAGTATTGACTGCTATAAACGAAAATACTATATATTGATAAATCAAAGCCTAAATCAATGGAAACTCGATTCAATGTACATTACTACAGGATCCAATCTCGATAAATTCACAATCATAAATACAATAAAAGGCGCATAAAATGTTAAGTCTGCGCATTACGTTTTAAGTTTATCACTTATATTGCCCATAAAAGGAGTTAATGGCAATATATAGTGGTAACCCATTGTAAAATGGTTTGCATTTTTGAAGTGGAGAAACTAAATAACTTACTAGCAATAATTTCACACCGATAAAATATGCTGTGGAACAATATAATCTGGATCTTCATAAAACAGGTATGATGCTACTTCAATGTCTCTACTAGCTGTCCCCCGCGGTTTCACACGCGTTGCCGAGGGATGAGACATTTTCCCGGCACAAAAAGTATCCTATGTTACTTCTAATACCTCCAAGAATATGTGTACTAAGTTTCATGATGATCGGTTACGTAGTTTTCACGTGAAAGCGTAATAAACAAACTTACATTCACATTTATAATATTAGTAGGGATTTATTTAGGCTGATATAGTTATGATAGTTTTAAAACTAATGTTGTTTAAACTACGTGAGCCATTTATATTTTAACCATACTTTATTATATTAATAAAAAAATAGGAAAAAGCGACAAAGTGTGTGTCGGAGACGCACAGGAATGGTTCCGTTTCACCGTGGAATTTTTCACAAAAAGCCCTTTAATTGTTTACTTTATATTATGTTCTATATTTGTTGTTATAGGTGCCATAGTAGTACTGACTCTGTCATAATTTCGACAGTCTACCTGTTACAGTTCATGAGATACAGCCCGTTGATAGACCGACGGATAGGAGAGGCTTAGCAAAAGAGTTCCGTTGGAAGCCTTTGGGTAGGGAGCAATAAAAACTAAGAATAGATTTTGTTTTACCAACCATTTTTGCCAACTGGTCCGGCAACATTACACTAATCAATTATATGAAGCGCAGATATAAGGCAAAGAGATCGCTAAGGAAAAGTGTACGACCAGAGATGACATCCCTTATCCTACCAATTCCTCTAGAGTCGTCACAATTTAATATACCCGGTTTGATAGGTAAGCATGTCATGGAAAAATTAACTTTATCTCTTCGGTAATAAGGTTCATCAAGGATCCAATGATTAATTTATGATGGCACAGATTAAACTTATCACAAAGCTATAGGATGTTTTTTTTCTATATCATTCGTAGTCAACACGGGCCTGCTAAATTCGCCACAAACTTTAAAAGTAACAATATCATACATTAGCTATCACCCTGCAGTTTCACCCGCGTTCCCGAGGGTTGTAACATTTTCCCGGCACAAAAAGTATCCTATGTGTTATTCCAGGACATTTTATATATATGTGCCAATTTTCATCCAAATCCGTTCGGTAGTTTTCGCGTGAAAGAGTAACAAACATCTATACATACATACTTTCACATTTATAATATTAGTAGGATTCCTGTCACTAATTTTTAAATGTCAATGCACGTCAGTTGTAGCAAAGTCGCGCCATTTTTTTTCTTTGAGCTGTCACCTCTGTATTTTTTTTAAGTCTCTATGAGATGTTCTCAGAACTTTAAGTTACGTAAAGCTTGCATGAGCGTCTGCTTGCTTGTGTAAACACACGTAATATGTTGTGTTGTGCGGTACACAAGTTAATGAACTTTGAGACACAATATTTTATCGAAATAAAAATCGATAAATAAACCCCCAATTTTTTTAGGTTCATTTAATTTTCTGATTTTGAAATAAAATATTTTTTTCTGAAATTTTATTTTAATCTCTTCTATATTCATGTTCTATTAGTTTCTAGTAAGTTTTAAAATAGGTTTATTTCACTTATCCCTTTTATGGTAGAAGATATCATGTCAAGGATTTTCATTTAAATCAATTTAATATTGTATAATCAAGTCAGTTTAAAAATACAATCGAACAGTAAAATAACTGAAAAATATTACCACGGTATTTACCATATAAATGCCTTTATATTTCAATTATCTACTATAATGTTTGAGCACACCAAAAAGCTGGACTATTGAATCAGGCAACAATCAGTAGTGGGCAATAACGAGCAAACAATACTTGCTAATATCAGATGATTGTTAATTAATTTCTGCTTGTAATATTTACAACATAAGTGGACACCTACTCCGTTCTATTATAAGTATTGCCTACGGCAGCCAAATGTACTGTGATACTCCGAAAGGTGACGGTAATTGACTGAATACGGAAGGCATGGATTTGTGGCAGTGGAACATTGTAAAAGTCATATGCTTCTCCGGCGTTGTTAAAATAAATGAGTATTTCACACTAGCTTCCGTTCCGCGGTTTTACCCGAATTCCAGAAAGATCAAATACATCTCGAGATCATAATTGCCTATTTTACTTCTGGATAAAGAAGCTTTCTAACAGTGAAAGAATGATAGAAATCGGTCCAGTAGTTTTTGAGTATATCTATAATAAATATAGCTAATATTATAGAGATGAAAGATTTCTATATAAGTATGTTTGTTACTCTTTCACACAAAAACTACTAAACGGATATGGATGAAACATGGTGCATACATATAGGCTACTTTTTAATCCCGGGATAACGTGATATCCCCAGGGAACGCGGATAAAACCGCTAGTTCACTATAAAGTAATATTTTTTCTTTATAATAATCCACAATAATTATAATTGCGAAAATAATTTTGTTGGTTTTTTACGCTTACAGGGCTCGACGACTGAATTGTTCTTGCTGAAATTTGGCACACACATAGTCTATGGTATAGTGGACATATGCTACTTATAATCCATTGAAAGCGGGTGAAACCGCGGCGGAAAGCGGAATTAGTACAGATTTAAATCCAAATACTTAATAATAGTGCTGTAGTTAATAAAAATGCTTTACAGTTCAAATAAGAGTAATTGTAGGGTATTTTTCTGAGAAAACTACACCTTGACTAAACCAAGTACTCTAAAACGAAATAAGTAGGTTACCAGTTCAAGGAAATCAATTTTATCAAAATGAAAACCAGAGAAAGGTGATGAGACATTTTGAAACATTTTAATAAAAAATATGTAAATTCTTATTAAACAACATACCTCGACATGGTAAGGACACTCCAAATTAATAAATTAAGCGACAACAAAGTACGTTAGGCATTAAAAAAATGCTCTGAAGCTCTGACCACTCCATCTTCCGAGATAAATGAACGAGATTGCAATGAAGAAGGCAACGTTATGTACCTACACCTACCTAAAAACTTAGCCACATGTTAATACAAAATATACCTAATGTATTTTCACCTTTATAGCTTCATAAATAAGGTCGAGTTAAATTTAGTGACTGCCGAATTAACTTTGCATTATAGGACATCGTCCCCAAGACAACATCAGTAACATAAAAAAAAACTTTAACAATTGATGACAAATAATGACAATGATCATTCTGACAAGTTGTCATTATCAAGGTATTAACTTAAAAATAACTGTTATTATACTCGCTTTGATAAATACAACAAAAGATTATGAGGAAAATTTGTCGTTATTTGTTAGTTTATCCAAAAAAGCTTAGGCATTCGGTTCTTCGTGCTATTTTTTATTCATCTAATTATTGAAAATTTCTTTATTACCTGTTATGGATACATAAACTAATAACTTCTTTTAAACTCGAAAATGATATCTTATCCGACAAAGTACAGAAACAGTCATTTTATTTCTTGGAATGGAGTATTAAGAGGTTTGAAGAAAAGGGTCCGTTAGTTTAAAAGAAAACAGTAATATTACACATAACTTTTGGATTACAAATTCACCAATAATTTAATTAACTTAAACTGGCCGAGATGTAATAGGCCAGTTTTTACAGCTAAGAGTGTTATTGAAAACATAACCTTATGTCGTTATAATAAGGTTTATCAGCATCATCGTGTTACAGTTAAAACCAGATTTTAAGATAGAAAGCGTTTTTCTTAGTTAGAACTAGTTTTTACCATATGACTTTGTTAAAACTAGAATTAACTTTGTTTACATTACAAAAAAAATACTATATTTATTGATATATAGGTAATTACGTCCTCTTGACGGTTATTGTGGATCACAAAGTTACAAATGTAATACGATTGTGTACTTGTGTTCATTTTCAGTATAATATAAACAGTTTTAACTGATTCGCTACGGAAAAACGTGTTTTGTCTAGTAAGAACTAATTTTAACTGATATTTAATTTTGAGCATTAGTAAATTCTAGTTTTAGCAAAGGCATATAGTAAAAACTAGTTCTAACTAGGAAAAACGCGTTCTACTCCTCGTAAGACCAAAACAGTGACGGCATGAACCACAAGAACAAAATAAGTAAATAATTAAACAAAAATGCTGAAAGTCTTACTCTTCAAGTGCATTCCAATACAATTCATATTGAAAGTGGAACTGATATCGAAATTCGATGACCGCTATACGTATATATATCTTCGATCAAAGATTACCTAGATTCTCAGTCAGTTACTTGGACTTTAGTGCCAGCCAATTCAAATCCCAAGCGGCAGCTTGCCCATTTCACGCATCCCAAAATAACTCTAATAATAATAAATAGTTATCCTGGGACATTCCTTACATACGGGCATCTATCATCCTATCGAGTCCACCAAAAACCAAAGCAATGGCAAATTGAACATCGCGCAACGTCACGGTATGCGCGGTGTTCAATTTTACATACAAACCAGCATTTTGGCGCACTCGATACGATAACGCTACGATTGCGATAGATGATTGTGCTTAGGCCTCGGATCCTAAACTAAGCAGAGCTTGTATCGAAACCAGTTAACAGATATACTACTTTTTTAAATACATGCTTATATAGATATTTACACCCCACAAGTATCGTATTATTTACATCCTATCTCGAATATTTCTGATCGGAGACTAAGACCTAAATTTACCACAGGACATTATGAGATTTTGTTCAAAAACGAATGGAAATACTCACATAAAATCCAATGTTGCGAACATTTTTGGGCAGGTAGAAGTGACCCAGCCCTCGGGTTCTTTAACCTTAATTTAAAGTGCTAAGTTAGGTATTTTGTAAATAAAATCGCAGGTCATTTGAGAAACTAACTTCTGCACTTATACATAAATGAATAAATTCCTAGGAATCTGGCTTTTTAAAATATGTTTTAAAATAGTCAGATAGTGTTAATAAATCTAGGATAGCTTTATTTGTATTTTCCGATAAAAAATTATAACAAAAATATGTTAAAATATTTTCTAAGAAATAATATATAATATAATATAGATATTAACTTTATATTGTTACTTGATACAGGGAAAACGTGTTCTTAAATGTGTAATGGCAAAAAAATGCGATAAAAAGTTTTTATACCTAAAAAAAGAAGTCATAAATTAAAAAAGGCATTGAATTGTTATCCTGTTCGATCGGAATATTAATCGAAGACTGAATCGATGAATTTTATTTATTGAAAATATGTTTTCTACAAAATCATCCTTCTGTCTTGTGTGCTTACCATTTTTGACATATTTTTACGAGAAGACGGACGGATGGTCTGGCTGCAGGTAAATGGTCTCTAGTCTAAATAAAATAGCCTAAATAAGGTCCAATAATAAATACAAAGAGGTAAATTACTGATATTTATTTATTAAGTTTACATACACCAACAGTACGCATATTAAAAATATACACAGTCTTATTTTCAGTGATTATGACAAAACTTATCATAATGTATAGATATGTGCACTAGATAGGTGTATGCTGATATGAAGACGAGCCCAATTTCACGCTTGAGTGGTTCAAAGGAAGAAACGAGAAGACTTTTTATTAACTTCGAACATCAAACAAATACTCGAGAAACCGAGTGCATTATATAATATTGACGCATTCGCTCCAAGGTTTGCATATTTACCTAAAAACTCGTAATTTCTTGTTACATGGGTTTCGTCATATTATTAGGGTGAAGATCAATTGAACGATGACACCGAGTTTTGTTTTTATTTGTTCCCTTACATAATATCGTGTTCAAATAAGAGAATTCTGCTACAATTTTGACATATTTTGAAAAGGATTATTATTTAAATGCAATTAAATTTGGATGGGTAGTTTAAACAGTTAAGTGTGATTTGCAGCTAGCACGAAGAGTTCTATACAATGATAACCAGAGAAACTTATTTCTGTATGCAAGAAGAGGTATTTGAACAAAAATTCATTTTATTTTTAAAACCTTAAATCTGTAAAATTTTAACATTCACAACAATTGGACTTTCAACTTGTACCATTATGTAAAGGTATGTAAACAAAATGTATAAGAAAATAAAAATATAATTTGGAACAAATAAAGTAACCTTTAGTTACCTAATGTCAAATCCCAAAAATACCTACAAATACCTCAAAATCTAAGGTTCTCAAAGTCATATTACTCAATGTCTTTAAATCTTCAAGTCAAAATGTCAAATTCTAAGCCATGATTACAAACATATGTTTTACTTAATGTAACCCCCTTTTTATGGCATCATAGAAGCGTACATCAAATCGACTGACATTTTTCAGAGCATTGTTTTCTTTGACGCTTAAACTGATAATTATATAAAAATGCAGTTCTCCATTATAAATACAGACTCGGTGTTTCTTATATCTGATAAATAAATAAATATCCTCAGATATTCTTTATACACGGCCATCTGATCCCAAACTAAGTAGAACTTGTATGTACTGTAAGTAAGTGAACAGTTAGACATTTTCAAAACGACTATACTATATGTTTGGAATATGTATATTATGTGTCTACAAAAAAATGCACTATAACATTTCTAGATTATAAATTAATTTTAATATAGAGGCGTATTGCAAATTTGAATATGATGAACTTATATTGCTGTACTATGGAAACTAGATAACTGATCTACTTCCAAACACTCTGGCTGATGCGATTTATTAGGTATTGAAAAATATACATATGAAATATTGTTGTAGGCTGTACTCTCAACTCATAATTCAGTTAAATCTTTCTAAAAGAATCACTTTTCTTCATCGAACACAAGTACAAGGTCACTGACCCTCAACGACAAAACAAATGGTTGACATTAACATTCAAACAACATTTCGCCAGTCACAACATTCACGAGCATTTTCTGACCGTGATATCCTATGTTATTTTATTTATTACTAGCTGTCCCCCGCGGTTTCACCCGCGTTCTCGAGGGATGTAACATTTCCCAGCACAAAAAGTACACTATATTACTAAAGAATATGTGTACAAAGTTACATGATGAGTTGAGTAGTTTTCTCGTGAAAGCGTAACAAACAAACTCACATTCACATTTATAATATTAGTAGGTATTTTACAGTATTTTTTCTCGCATGTAGATGCATGCGAGAAAAAATACTGTAAAATTAAAGGAAAGTTTCTCTGTTAAATATCAATTTTCCAAGATCATCCGCAAGACTCCAAAATTATTGGCCGTTCGTGATCAGAACTTGTAGAAACCATTTACGGGTACAATATAGGTACCTCTAACCGATATCCTCAAAATACAATGATCTAATTAATAAGTACGATTTGGATATTTTTGGAGATAATTTGTGCTTATTTAAAAATGCTTTATTTCATATAATGTAACAATTAATTTCTTCACATTAATTTTCTGTTTTTCATAGTATATTTTTGTTGCAAATATCTTAGCAATAATATACTTATCAATTATTTAATAGAAAATTATAAAATTAAATGTTGTGTCTGTGTTATTCAATGCAACATAATGAATAAACAGATTTTCACGTAGGCAAACAAACAGCCAAGCAACAAATAAAAGTAAAGACATTTACATAATGCAGAAACTGAAACAAAACGTGTGACTAGCAAAAAATAAGGTCACCTACGGAAATAATGTGTCAAAGATAACCAAGCTCTATATATATTTTTTTTAATCAAAACCTTAATTACATTTCGTTCATACCTACGCAAAGAAATAGAGTGCAGTCAGTATTAAATTTAAAATGCGTTGAAGAAATAAAAGACTCAAATAACTATTAAAACATAAATTCTCACTTAACAGCCTTATCTATAGAGGCATTGTTGAAATTATCAGAGTGTAGAGACGATAGGCCACCGCCAATTAAAAATTAGTTAGCCACAGATAATAAAACTATATCGATGACACTAAAAGGCGGACAATGTTCATTCGTTAGTGTTTTAAAACTTTTTTTTTATTTTGTTAAATTGTTTTGAGATGCATATAAACTAGTCAAGGATACGGTCTATGCGAACCCATTGTATGTATTACGTAACAGGAATATGCCGATTATTTACACTAGCATTTTCAAGTAACACACTTGGTCAATTCTTTTTAAATTTTATTTAAATTATCAAAGGATAGATATATCCTCCAAGTACCATCCAAGTACTTGCATTACATACTTGCATTCCATACTTGTGTTATATTAATATTTTTTTACATCATAATACGCATTAGGATTTCTTAATTTTTTATGATAAATCACTATATATATTAGTATAAAACAAAATCGCTTTCTCTGTCCCTATATGCCTATGTATGCTTAAATCTTTAAAACAACGCAACGGATTTTGATGCGGTTTCTTTTAGTAGATAGAGTGATTGAAGAGGAAGGTTTTTATGTATAATACATGTGACATCCCACTGGAACGTGGGTAAAACCGCGGGGGACAGCTTATAGTAGTAATTTCTTAAAATTCCAACATAATTAATCACATCCAGTGAAAAAAGCAATGATAAATAAATCATAAACCTAAAAATGGCTGCTCTGAAAAGTATTCTATTTCGACTTATCAACCTATTCACGCCTGGTACAGATATTATATTCAAAGATTAAAATATTAAAAACAAGTCAAAGCGCCAACTATCCGCAAACAATTCTACCCACTTTTATCACCTCATTTACCCGCGAACATACATGGTACAATACAAATGAAGCCATTTTCATGGCTCACGACCATAACAAGGTATTGCTTCACCGTGGGCGTCGGAAACTAGCATTGCACTACGAATTGGCCGTTTAGAATATTATCGACGAATTTTACACGGTTCAAATTATATATAAACAGACGCCTCTGCATTAAGGGTCTGTTGTATGACACAATAATGCAGTTCTGAAACATCTTGATGCTTCAAATAGCCATGAAATTGCCTTTGTATTTAAGGAATTTCCGAGGCTAGTTGTTTCAAAAAACTGTTATATGGTAACTATTATTCAATCTGTGGTTATTACTGTTGTCATGATCTGTGCCCTTAGTAAGAACGCCTATCGCAAGCGTATCGTCATCGTATCGAGTGCGGGAAAAAACAATGCAATGGAAAATTAAACATCGTACAACGTCATGGTAAGCGCGGTGTTCCATTTTCTATATGCAGCTTTTTGGTGCACTCGATACGATAACGATACGCTTACGATAGATATTCGTGCTAGGCCTCTGTTTATTACAAGCTTTGTCTGGCTGAGTAAAATTGAGGTTAGAATAGAGCATAGAATCCCAAAAATGATTAAGCTCACTATTGTGAAAAATAATATTTTATTATACACCTAAAACGGGATTCACTCGAGCTAATTTTCCCTTATCAAATGACCTCTGAATCTCTACACGTACCATCGTAATTACCAATTCTGTGTTGGTATCCAAAAATAACATTATTACATAACCATGTGAACCGAGCCGGGCGAAAATCTATATTCAATCTGTCACTCGATGATGTCACGCTGTGTTTCCCACTATGTCAAGATAATATTTATATCAAGACGTACACTTAAGAGCTCAAATTCGATAAAAACATGCATTATTCGCATACGAACTGTCAAATTGTAAATTCAACTTGATCTTTGTGCATTTCAATATAACACATGGATGGCTTGCTAATGGCGTCCGAGAAATTCAGATTTTTGGTGATTGTGGTCAGTGACTCACACGATTTTTTCCGGAGCATTGACACCAATATAGCGTCCTTTTGGGTGTCAATAATAAGGAGGTATCAATTAATTGATTGACCTTCAAGAAAGTGGTTATATTATCTGCCTGGAGTTACGGACATTAAATCGGGAAATCGTTTGCAGTGAATCTAGGTTTTTTTAATACCACTTAGCCGATAAGCAAGCAGACGGTCCACCTGATGGTAAGTGGTCACCGCCACCGATGGACATTTGCAACACCAGCATTGTCGACCCTGAAACGTGAAGTTGTTAAGTCTCATGTGCCTGTAATTTTACCCTTACTTTTCTAGCCGAAACAGTAATACAAGTGTGCTACTGCTTCACGGCGGAAGGTGGCTTTAGTCCAGAATATCACGCTGAAATTTTTGAAATGAATCTTTTGGGATGACTTTGAGATACTGATCCGCGAGCATTTTTGTAACATGAGTGATTAACACAATCTATGCTATTCAAGATTGATGAATAATTAAAATGCTTCCTTGTAATAGAATAGTTACACTGTTTTTAAAAATCTTAGTTATCCGTGAGATTCAGTGGAGGTTCACAAGAAGGTATTTCGATTAAAATGAAAAATAATTTGTGTCGATCATGTTTCTTTTTTATAAGCTGTTATTAATTAGGGAGTTGATACTGTTAACCTTTTCTACAGAACCAAATCATGTCTAACCGACCCTAATGGTACAAGGTTGTGACTTATTTGCGATGCTAAAATACCTAATGGTCTACGGTCTGTTCAAGCCCGCCCCTTGTCCATAAAAACTCTTATTAATTAAATACTCTGTTAAATCCGCTTAAAACTCCTGTTTATTAATGACAGTAATTCAATTCGGCTAATTCGAGACAAACAATTACTGATTATCTAATTTTTTTACTGCTCAATAAATAGCCAACTCAAGAGGCACAGATAATAGGCTCTTTTTAATCCAAACATTAACACTTTTTATACTGCGACAGTTAAAAATGATCAGATAATTAGCAACAATTGATTAATTATACCCTGTGGTGTGGATCCATAAATTTATATGCCTTGAACTTTGGTAAGTCTTGACAGACTGCCTCCAAATGTAAGTTAATTTGGTATAGTTTGATTGAATGCTAAATTATAGGTGTTGTTTCCGCATTGAAATAATTATGCGAGGACATATCTATGGTTTTATGGTTCCTCAGAAATCTTAAAGTCCGTTGAGAAACCGAAATCAATTTTTGACCCTAAAGATTTAATTTTACCTAATGTTATAACTTAAAGATTGTCTTGACTTTTTCATTACTTACTTGCTCGCAGTAAAAATCCATTTTTTTTTCTAAATCTTTTTCAACACCATTTATTCAGTTTAAATCCCGGCATAAAAAGTATCATATGTTTATTTGATTTATTCAATGCCTTTATTAAAAATTAAAAACCTTTGTAGCAACAAAGGAGGTTTTTTTTAGATGAGAGCGATGAGTGGTACGAAGCATTTCTATGCACTATATTGATTATGAGCGAGTTCATACTCCGACTCGCATTTGGTCGATTTTCGGATGGCTGTGACCACAACCTTTTTTGTGGGTTGGCCAGAGGCTATATATAGGTATATATATATACAAGAGTACCTACTCTTACAAATATTCGAGCAGTCGTAACAGTAACAGATTATACAACCCCGTAAAAATATAATTAATTATCAAAGCCAACAACCTTAGTAAGCTGTCATGTCAGGGAACCAGATTATTTAACAGAAAGGCCTACGTACCTATTTTACCTAATAAATGTCTACTTTAATAGTTTTTCTAATTTTCATTCATATTTTTTTTTATTTTTTGTGGTATGTTATACAGCGTTACTACGGTTCTTAAATATTGTGAATGGACTCGTTATAAGGCTCCATTTCACTCCTCCATTCCTTTCGGCTGTACGGGTATTTTTTATACATCCTGTATATAAAATTCAAATGAAAATCGAGAAATAAATTTTACTGTGCTGACATTGGGGCTAGTTGGCTTTATGGTCTGATCCTAACTGCCGCCACGGGTCGTGGGTTCAATTGCCAACCAGAATCAGAACATGTCTGTTTAATCTCTAGCTGGGGGTAAATTCGCATGTCATTGTATAAAATATGTATTTAAAAGAAAAAGTTTCTATCTATCAAGTACATATATCGTATATATAGTAGTTTCAGATCAGTACCAACATAACGACATGAAAACTACTCGAAGTATCGAGCTAACGTTAGCGAGTACGTAAATGCTCACGTAACTCATGGTACAAGCTTTATCGAAAACTATTCGATGGTCGTTTACTCGCCAGTGACTAAAGTAAGTTTCGATAGCAACTCATGGTAGAGGTACAGATGGCTGTATGTAACTATTGTCTCAGGATATTTAGTAATATACTTCTAGAGGTTTTTATATAATATTAGGTATATATTTACAGATGTCAACTTTTTGACATCTAAGATGAGTTTTTAATATTGAATTTCTTTCTTCATTTTGAATAGCGTTATAATATTTTTAATTAATTTTCATTGAGTACGATTTATCTTTTGTATGAAAAATAAATGAGGATAGCGATTTCTAAGTTGGTTCCATATTAAAAGTTTCCTAGTGTGTCGAAGTTAGCTTTGGAGTATATCATCATCATCAGCCTATCTCCGTCCACTGCTGGACATAGGCCTCACCTATGGCACGCCACTGAGCTCGATCTTCGGCTCTTTGTTTCCAACCGCTGCCAGCCAGCTTGCGTATATCATCGCTCCATCTAGCTTAGTGTATATGTCTTGACTCAATACTTGAGAAGCGTTATTAATCATAGAACATATTGTATTGATTTTACCGATACAATATATCGAAAACAAAACTAATTACTTTCACGCAAAAAACATAATTGAGTTATTAGATCTTTGTGTTTTCTAATTAAGATTAACTTAACCTGTCCGTCTGTCTATTTAGAAGAGCTCGTCTATTGATTGGAAGATATTGACCTGTTATTGATCATAAATAATATTGTTTAAATATCTTGTTAAGTTACCATTTCTCATAATATATTAACGGTATATAAAACTTAGAAGTAATTGGTCTAGATGAATAAAAAGGACCGTAGTAGGCTTCAACAAAACGTTTTGTAGTAGTTCATATGTAACCTTTTTCATATTTTATTAAAACGACGTTAACTTTTTAATTATTTGGAACTAAAAACTCCCCGAACAATAGGTTTGCCAAAAGCAAAAATTTTTACTAAATCCATGTTTCTTGAATGTTGAATTGAGCTATTTCAATGTAAATTCGCTATTTGTAGATCCAAACTAATACATTTACAGTATCAATTTTCAGTTAATATTCCAAGAACTTTGCCTATTATCCAGTAATTGCGAAAATAAACAGTGTAAAAACTACCTAAGCAATACAAATTGGAAGTAACCCAAGTATCGCCCTGGATAAGGGTAGGAAAATTGGTGTATGCAAAATACAAAATGATATATGGTGTTTTAAACACATTTTAATAAAACCTGTCTTTTTAATGACCAGACACACGGTGCCTGGTCGTTAATTTATTAACTTGAATTTAGAATAGTTTTTTGATTCACATACATTAACTTATTTAAAGTGTCCAATCGATTCAAAAATCGAACCTTAATTTCTAAGCTCCACACTAAATAAAAAACATAATTAATAACCGTGACGGGCCAGTAGGCTTGGTGGTTAGAGACCCTGATTCCCACGCCACAGTTCGTGGATTCGATTCCTATATAATAGTACCAATGCGTAAGTAAATAATTCAGTTAATAGGATTCCATCGTACAAGCTGTGCAAGACTTATTATAAAATGGTCGTGTGTGAAGAATGTCTCAGGATATTTATTTATTTATCAAACAGTGGTAAAGGGCCGAACAGAGGATCTACCGCCTTGGAAAATGGTAAAGAATTTAATTATGTATATTATATCTATAACAACCATTTCGTAAGAAGACCGACGGTAAGAAGTTATAGCCTCCTATTGACATTTGTAAATTTCAAAAATACACACATGCCTCCGTTCTGGTAACATTTTGCTCGTTATTATCTTATACTTCAAATCATCAAAGCGTATGTTTCTTCAATATTCCCATTTTCCGTCAACAGTACGCCACCTACCGTTATATCGTGGAACTATCTGTTAGAAACCACTGCAAACTGTACAAACAAAGTGGTAGAAGTAAAAGTGAAACTATTGTATCAACATTGAAGTTGCCGACCATCGCCGCTTGTTGCCAGTGGCGCCGGCGTGCCGGCTGCGCAAGCGCACGTTCTAATGGGCGCTCTTAAAGAAGTAATCATAAATACATTTGAATTTGTGCTATAATTTTGTGTCGATTACAAAAAATACTAACAATTTTTTTTTTTTTATTATATCATTTTTGACCTGGGACATTTCTCTCTACACTAAGGAACCTGACCTCAAACTATTATAAATAGAGCAAGTTATAATGCTAGCCTAACTACTGTCTCACAATATTACACCCAGACACAGAACTGACATGTTCTTGCGCACAAATATTTGTCCAGGGTAGGAATCGAATCCATGACATCTAGCACATTATAATAACTATTTTGGTGGTTAACTTTTTCTTCACATTCTTCTAACAAGTCAGTTTATAAACCCATAGTCCGCCGTTCCTTATTTTTACCCGACTACGGCGAAGCCAAAGGAGGGTTATGATTTTGACCGGTATGTATGTGTGTATGTATGTTCATCTGTTCCCTCATAACTTTTAAACTACGTATCGTAATTTGGCAAACGAGGTATCATTCGAAGCGTCTTGATCGTCTGCTGGGACGATTATAGGATATGTGACGTCACAATAAATTAGATATGGCGCTCTCTACAGGACATAAAGGCATTAACTATAAAAAATCTTATAAGTGACACGATAATGTTTATTTATTGTTATAATTTGGCCATCATCATCAAATTATAACCCCAAAATAATTGAAATAAAAAAAATAAGTTCAAAAACTAAAACCCGACTACGAAAAATTACGCTTTAAAAAGTATGAAACAAGAAAATATTCTCATGTGAAATTGTTATATACAAACTATCCAATATTTATTGTCTATTAAATAAAAAACTCACACATAATATATTTTAAAGTATTTAATACCTGTTCATAGTGATGTTCAGAGGATAGCCGTGGTCGTATGAGCCATATGACCATATATGAGGTGGCATACAACCACGGCTATCCTCTGAACATCATATTATGTGTGAGTTTTTTATTTAATAGACAATAATTTCAGATGTATTAAATTTTCACTCGACTACTAAAAACATGATTAAAATAATCTTATCTATCATCCTTAATGTCCTAAAACAATACCATAAAATAACCCAAATGTTATCTACAATAATCTATAATAAGATTATAAAGAGGAATGATTTGTATGTAAGTATGTTTGTTACTCTTTCACGCAAAAACTACTAAACGGAAATTGATGAAACTTGGCACATCAATAGAGCATATCCTGGAATAACATATAGGCTACTTTTTATCCGGAGAAAATGTAACATCCCTCGGGAACGCGGGTAATATTAGTATAAAGAGAAAACTTTTGTACTGTTGTTTTGTAATCAATAAACTTAAAAACGACTGTACCGATTTTAATAATTCTTTAAATATTAAAAAGCTACTTTATCCAGAAGTAACATAGACTATATTACCATATCAGGTTATATTAGATAACCCGGGAACGAGGGTGAAATATTGTAATATATTTAGTAATAATTTGGAATCCTACTTCAATTTCTAGATCATCTCGAGTTACATAGCTATAAGTAGGACTCACCTTTCCCGTTTCTTCTTCTTCGTGGTGCTCGTCCCTCTAATGGTTCTGTACAAGGTCATCATCTTGGACTGTCGACCACTTATCACTGAGCCACTGATCACACACAAACTACTGCACAAACCAATACGTACGCGAATATTCGTTTATTTCTCGAATTACTACTGACATTATACACTACGTTAGAAGATATTCCTTCACTGCACTGAACGATCTGAAAATAAAGATAAAAGAAAGTTATTAAATTAGATAATACGGTATTGGTATAGTGGTTAAAGGTATGCCAAGGTCGTCGGTTCGATTCCTACTTTGAGGCACGAACAAAAGCTAAGAAATGTTGTATACCTATCAATTACTTTGTAAAACTTTTCTGTCATGAGCGAAGAAATGTCACAGTTAACTTATTTATATAATTATTACCTAAGCTTTCGCTTATTTTAGTTAGGTAAACACAGCCAGTCCAGTTCACAAATAAGATGAAAGTTTGGTCACAGCTTACGTTTCATTTTCTTAGGTAACTCCCACTCTTTCTATATTGGCCCAGCAATAATTCTATGAGATAGCCCTTTATTATCCGTAGTACATACCAAGTAGGTACCAAAAAAATCACCAGTTTATCATTAAATATTTCATACTTGATTAGTTCTACTTTATAGTGTTGCTTAATTTTTAAACAGATTTCTGAACTGGTAATAGTGTCATGTTTACCTATCCAGAAGGTTCATTTTTGTTTGTATTTTAAAACCTGATTTCACGCGGTATTTGGCAGCTACTTGAATTAAGAACAGTTTTTGTATAAACTTATTAGCTGTCCCCCGCGGTTTTACTCGTGTTTTGAACGGATGCTACATTTCCTTAAGATAAAAAAAGTATTCTATGTGTTAATCATCATCATCAGCCTAACTCGGTCCACTGATGGACATATGCCTCGTCTATGCCACGCAACTAAGCTCGATCTTCACCTCTTTGATTTCAACCGCTGCCAGCCAGCTTGCGTATATCATAGCTCCGTCTAGCTGGAGGTTGTCCTACATAACATTTACCGAGCCGTGGTCTCCACTCTAGAACATGTCTACCCCAACGGTTCTATGTGTATTCGTTATTATTTGTTAATTGACGCTATCTATACTTCTATACTAATATTATAAAGAGGAAAGATTTGTATGTAAGTATGTTTGTTACTCTTTCACGCAAAAACTACTTAGCGGATATGGATGAAACTTGGCACATAGATAGAGCATATCCTGGAATAAAATATAGGCTACTTTGTATCCCGGGAAAATGTGATATCCTTTGGGAACGCGGGTGAAACCGCGGGGACAGCTTGTAAACTATACATGAAATGTATATTATGTGTCAAGTTTCATCCAAATTCGATCCCAAGTTATTGCTTGAAAGAGTAACATACATCCACACTTACGCATTTATAATATTAGTGTTATTGGATAGGATGAATAGAATAGCATATATGAGGTGTATCGATAGAAAAATCGACTCTAACTCTATCTAACAGCGTAGTATATTCTCATTTTGTTATCTTTTACGTTATAATTTTACGAATATATTTAGTATGATGTGGCATTTATGAAATACTAGCTCTCCCCCGCGGTTTCACCCGCGTTCCCGAGGCATACAACATTTCCCGGCACAAAAAGTATCCAATGTTACTTCTAATACCGCCAAGAATATGTGTATAAAGTTTCATAATGATCGGTTAAGTAGTTTTCGCGTGAAAGCGTAACAGACAAACTTACATTCCCATATATAATATTAGTAGGGATGTTTTCGATTAAATGTTAAAACTAGAGCCCAGTTTTATCTGGCCACTAAATAATTTTGCCCACTAATGCGCCTGAAGAATTCGCTCTCTATGCACATCGGACATCCGACTGGTCGGCTGCACTACTAATTGGATGTGTATTAATTATTTCCTACACGATAACTGCTAGCATTGATCGATTGGAAACCAAATACGATGTTTAATTTCTAATATTTTGGTTATAAGCGACAGAGGAGGTAGCTTTTAAGCAATTGATTTCAATTACACTTTCCTGTAATAAAAGTTAATAATAATAATAAATATCCTGGGACATTCTGTACACACGGTCATCTGATCACAAACTAAGCAGAGCTTGTACTACAACCAGATAACTGATATACTACACATAAAACTTAGTTTTATTTTTAAACCTACATAAATATTTACATCCGTACACAGAACAAACAGACATGTTTATGCACACAAATGGTTGTCCATGGTGTGGCAACTAGGTTTTCTAACCACCAAGACTGGCCCGCTAAATAAATCTGATTAACATTATTTTATGGTATTTTTTTATTTTTGCTACATTTTTTTTAATTTTAAATATTTTTTCTTTTTATTGTATTCTACTTCCATGTAACCTCTCTGTTATAAACACTTTGTGAGAGAAATAAATAAATTGATTTTAAAAAAAGTAATTTTTTTTTTCGTAATCAGGTACAATTGTGGCGCCTATTTCAGACAAGCTTTAATTAACCTTAGAATCTGGTTTATAGATATAATGGGCATGAAAATTGTTAGGAATTCGCTGTCGACAACTGCCAGTCAATAGGGCTGGGCGTTGAGCGAGTATAGCGATAGCTACCAAACCGGTAGTTCAGCCTACTAACCGAATGCCTTAGATAGCGATTTAATATTTGCATATTGATGTACTATGTGATCCAAAATTTTATTGTTAATGTAGAAATGATGACCCTATTTGGCTTTCATTAATCATTGTGTGCAAAATTTCAATTGTAATAATGAAAATTTAAAAATACAAATTAAAAAAATTTCAAGATTATACTATGCGGTCTGGGTGAGAGCTACTCAAGGCTGTGGGGGTTGTCTCTATTCAGCAGTCGACAACCCTAGCTTCAAATAATAGTTTATTGATAATTTAACTTCCGCCCGCTGTTCCACTCGTGTTGTTATTGATACAAAGCCTCTGTCTTACTTCGTATCATAGGCTTATTGTGTGCCCAATTTAAGCAACATCGGTTCAACCGTGAAAACGTAAAAAACAAATTTATTTTAGTCTCTACTTTAGTCACCTATTGTGGGATATGATAAGGTCGTGATATCATAGATCATTCAAACATTTTAAAATAATCAAAATATGTATACGATGCTATTTGACTATGATTAAAACTGGGTGTGAAAGTGAGTCCAGTCCACTCCACTCCCATAAATCAACATACTTAGTGATGTCCGTACCTATACGTAATTTAATATTGCATATCCGTCGACAAACCGTTTTCACTCATAAAATATTCATTCGCCGCGTAAATGTTGAGAACATAATTGTTTCTAGAGACATGACACAGTTGCTTTAGTAACACAATACGTAGTTTGTTCTAACATTGAAATTTATTTCGAAACAGTGACGTAAAAAATGCATTCTAAAACACTTTTGGAGGAAAAGATATACACGGTTATTTAATCCAAATTAAGTAGAGCTTGTGCTAATAACATACTACATATATTACTTTTATCTATACCCGATATATATGTACATCCAGACACAGAACAGATAGATATGCACACAAATATTTGTCGTGGGTGGAAATTGAACCAATCCCTGCAGCATGAAGAAGAGAGTATCCACTACGCAATTTTTTGAAATTAGATCGCTACTCTATTAAAGTAAAATCGGAACAGATTTCGAACATACCTTTTTATTTTATTTCTTTATCCGGCACGAGTACCGTGACTACTATATAATAGGTTGGGGAAAAAGTTCGCATTTTTAAAAAAAAATGAAAACTTTTTTAATATAGTTTATTTACATAATAAATCATGATATTATGTAAAAACGTTTATTATTATATACAGACAGTTGACATTATAATGTCGTTATAATTAAGGCATCTGGCGATTTAGCATAGAGACTATGTAAGGAGTTTTATCATACACCATATCTCTCCCCTCCTAGCTGCTGCGGATTAAGGGTGCACCCAAGAGCTGGTCGAGGTGTCGGCGCCAGACATCACCGTTGTCGGTGCGAACAATATAGTGAAGTCGGCCCAAACGTTTTACTATGTTTCCAAACTGCCACCGCTGCGTCCCGATCGCCTGGGTTGAACTGTCTAACATTAACCTCTTGAAGGGTTGGTGCGGTCAGATTTAACTAAAGTAATATATAATATATTGATTAATATTATTGACAAATTGGTCAGTGATTAATCTAGAGAGGTTTAAATCATAAAATAAACAGTAAAGAAAATGAAAACCAATAAATAATAGGTATGCAAGTGCCGTAATCTGTCTAATTAGGTATTGTTAGAAGACATCAATAAAAGTCATTAATTAACAATATCTATATTTTAAACATTTCCGCCGTGTTATTTAATTTTTAGTATTTATTAGGCAAAGGTGCAACTTTTAAACGCGACTAACAACATATTAAATAGAGCAGATAAAAGTTAAAGAATATTTTACCTTTACCTCTATACCTATTATTATATGTATTTTGTTTAAACTAAATAGAAATGCGCATACAATTATAATAAAAAAAAATATAATTACCCCAGTTATCAAGATTGTTTTTCATTATCCCTTAAGATTATCATAAAAAGAAAGTAAAGCTTAAGCCGTATAAAAATACAAGATGCTGTAATTAATTGTACTATGGTTGTGACGCGAGCAAAAATTTAAATAAATACCAGCTGACTAAGTAATAGTAAATTAATTAATGGGGAACGTTGGTGTTTTTATAAAAATATCGCTATAAATATATGTTTTAACTAAAATCTTGCTTAGTGAGTAACTTGACGGGCTGGTTAGCTTGGTGGTTGGAGACAGACTGCCACGCCATAATAATAATTTATTTGCGAGAAATTATGATACAATAAGGTCTTATTCAAAATACAGTATAATATATCCCCACCATTCACCAGAAACTGGCATGAAAAATAATATTCTATCTAACTTACATAACTACATGAACTCATAAATAATTAGTCACAAACAGAAACAAAGAAATTACACATAATCCTACATTTATAAAATATTGATAATCGTTACTATTATGTCTGGTATATAAAAATATAAATACTGTTAATACATTCATATTATGTCAAAAAATTTTTTCTAGTCCTATTAAAATATTCTTCCACAGAATAAAAGCATTCTTTTACAAGCCATTTATTAAGTTTTTTTTTAATAGGCTTATAGGTCATGGGTCCGATTCCCAGCCGGACAAACATTTGTGTGCATGAACATGTATGTTTGTTCTGTGTCTGGGTGTCAATATCTATATAAGTATGTGTTTAAAAAACTAATATTTACGCAATAATTTCGGCAAGGACATATGATTCTTAATATGGGGGGGGGTGTTATATTTTTAAATAGACGATAATTTTTCCAATACAAAATGAATAGATAAATAAAAATACTAATGAACTCATCTCATCACATCAGACAATAAAACCATTAGGTCATGCATGATTTGGGAATAAAAACAAAATAACATTATGATATTCATCGATAGACATAATTGTACAAAAAATATTAGCAAAAAACTTATTGTATTACAACCTTAAAATCCTAGTTTAAAAGTCAAAGTTCATCAAGTTATAAAATGTTTATACAAGATAACTTGGATAGGTATTAACTTAGGTAGATTCTTACCTACAAAACAAACTCACGACCGACAAATAAAATTGTTCTTCAAGTTACAATAGTTTGTTACTTAGCTTAAAGTTCATTAATTGGTTATTTTTGGACCATCATAGAAGGCGAATACACGAATGTCCCCTGAAACTCTAAGTAGCAATACGATCCCTTTTCGCTCATCAGACCCTAGGGGATTTATTCTGATACTTTCTTAACTTACTTCTTATATGCTTCCAATTTTGAATGGCAATAATTAATGCTTCATATCTAAATAAATCTTCAAAATGCATGGTAAAACTTCAATTAAATACGTTCAAATTATTGACTGAATTATATTCCTAAAATAATATGCGCCCTGAGACCTCCTTGAGAATTTTCTATGGCTGATACATTTTTTTGAACTCTGGTTAAATATTTTTTGTAGGTTGAGTTTCCTAGTATATACTGATTTCATCTTAGACGACTATTTATAAGTCTGTCTAAAAGTACCTTTAAATTTTATACTAGACACTTATTATCATTAAATTATGATAATAGAATCCACGTAAAAAGGTAACAAACAGAAATATCAACGATAAATCTTAAACGACAGAAGCCAAAGAATTTGCTAACAAGGTACACTAACTATTAAAGATACTTATAACATGGTACATACCACAGTTTACTGACAAACTGTTTCGAAACTAGCCAAACGGCTGGTCGGTGGTCAGCCAATATACAAAGATTTAACTAAAAACAAGTTCGTGTAATGTTTTGAAATAATAGAACCGGTACTTGTCGATGACGTGGGGTAACTGCGTTTAATCGACAAATTTTCCGCTAATCTCCGGCGCTTGAAGAGTTTGAATTAATACGTGCATATATGTACATACTACATTAGCCCTAATTTTTTGGAGCGTGTAGTATATTTTTACTTTTAATTTTATTAAAATAATCTTATGTTTGACCACAACTTCACTGTGGTAAGTGATGCTATGGCCGAAAGCAGTAAACACAGAAAGACTAGAAGGAAAGGCTTCCAAATGCAGAACTGGAACCCACTGATAAGTGTTTGAAGATAGATTTGAAACTCTTACAATCAACCTAACTGGATAGGGGCTACAGAGTCCCAGCCAACAGCAAAAAGTTTTTAGTCCCCCTGTATTAAACATAATAAAGACTTCTTTATCACACAAGTGCACTTTTTATATTACAATCTGAAATAGTTTAAAAACCAAACGTAGAATTCGACAACTGAACACTGAATGTGATGATACAACGACCTGAAAACACCACTAGTGAAGCCTTCAAGTTTACTTACCGTGACACATCGATCAACAATGTACCAACTGGCTATCGGACATTCATCGCCAATTATTTGGATTATTAAGTGAAAAAATGTTAAGACTTCACTAGTTTATGTTTCCAAATATTGCATGCTACCAATCAAAACTTGACAGAGTTGTAAATTCTAGCATCGCAGTTACATGGACGTTGAAAGTTGATGAAGACAAGCAGACAGAGGTATTTTTGCTGTCTGCAGAAATTGAAATTTTGCAGAATAATAACATCGACCGAAGTGAAAGAACATTTTTGACTAAAGCGGTCATAGACTCGATCATTACATCGGTATATATCAGGCGATTGATGAAAACGAAATTTATAGAAATGACGTATCTCAAAGCAGCCTACCATTGTCAGTGGAGTATAAAAATGAGCAATGATGATGTATCTTAAAGGGGCCTACCCTTAGCAGTGAAGTCTAAAAATGGGCAACGATGCCGTGCTTCAAAAAGGCCTATCATTTGCAGTGGATTATAAAAATGGGCAAGAATTACGTGTTCCAAAGAGGCCTACCATTAGCAGTGGATTATAAAATAGGGCAATGATGAAGTGCCTCAAAGAGTTCTACCCATTAGCAGTGGATTATTAAATAGGGCAATGATGACGTGTCTCAAAGAGGCCTACCCATTTGCAGTGGATTATTAAATAGGGCAATGATGATGTGTCTCAAAGAGGCTTACCATTAGCAGTGGATTATAAAAATAGGCAATGATGAAGTGCCTCAAAAAGGTCTACCATTAGCAGTGGATTATAAAAATGGGCATTGATGTAAAAATCATACATGTTTCATCAAAATAATTGTGAAAACGAGAAGGCTCATTAATCGCTAAAAACACCGAGAGATTCTAATGGCCTTCAAGCCATAATTATTGCTAATGAAGATTATGACGATAAATAGCTTACACCATGATTACTCGCGCTTAAATCACGCATCTTAAGAATTTTCGCAACTACAGTGAGCAACAATGGTTTCGAAATCAAAAGCTTGGTCAAGATCTCACTTGTGACTCATGTACCAGTACCAACTATAAATGATCAGCATTTATTGCACAGTTATGCGCAAAATTTTACTCGTTCCTCCGGTTTATGGGTGAAATACTAAGGAGCTATTGGAATTACGGCTCAATTTGTAATTTGATATTTAGAGTAACGTAGGAAATGAGTAAGATATCAACTATTCTCATTCTGTTGTAAACAAACGGTTATTTAATGCTTGTAATGAACTAGTCACCGTATCGGGTCCCCGAGGGATCTCTGATGTGTTAATGCAGAACATATTCTCAAACCATTTAGATAGTTTAGTTTATGGGATCAAGTCACGAAACATTAAAACAATCCCAACTATCGAACTTTTACATTCAAAATATTTGAAACTTCACAAAACTGGCAAGCAGAATTAGGCACGTTGAATAATAACAGCGTATATATTTCAAATAACGTTAATCGAAATTCCTCAGCCATTTGACATGATATAAATTAAAAATGTCCATATAACTGGATGATCATAGAATAACCAAATACAAAGCTACTGTTTCATTACCAAGAATTTCCAATAAATACGTGCACGTACCACGGTGGCACGTATTGTAAAGCCCTAAAGGTCAATTTTGTATGTCACATTTAACATGCGTGGTGCGTCGGCGCATCCTGAAGTCATGATTGGAATTATATTAAGCACCATGTTTTAATGACCCGCGATATAATGAAGCTTGTGAAACGCAAGAGTTCTTTGTAATCTGGTCTTGTATTACCAGTCAGTTGCATCACTGTTTCAAAGGAAGCGAAGGTAACTATTAAGAGGTAAGGATGTTATGAGGTCGATTGATTTTCTATACAAATATTTAAAGGACTAAACGTTTATTTCATTATCAGATTTTTCATAACTTTCAGAGACGGTGCTATCACTTGTCCAGGATGGGTAACTTGCCAGAGCGAGACAGCCATATTTCTAACGATATATTTTCAGGTTATAATCGATATTATTTGAAAATCTAACATCAAGTTTTAGTACCCTCCAGACTCATCAGATTATGGAGAAACGAAAACGTTTATTATTTAAGGGGGGGGGGACATTCTTTACGGCTATTATAAAAACTAGTCTACCTTGGAGGGACTAGATCCTAAGACTGATTTAGGAGTTATGGTATCTGAACTATTTTCCGACCGCTATCCTGGGGAGAAAAAGTTGAAGGGACCAAGATTTTCTCATCTTACATCAGGACTTCTTCTGGATCACGACTACATACTACCGCATGCAGCGCCATACTAAACGTCGTCAACAATCAACAGAATACAGACAAATAATGCAAATATTAAATCTGTAGATAAACCTCATATGTTACTCTAAATCAAATAAAATAAACGTCCTGGGACGTTTATACATACACTACCTGAATCCCAAATTAAAGAGATTTTGTTATACGTATAGATATATGCACAAAAACAAGTCAAATTTGCACACAAATGTTTGTCCTGGATAAAAATCAAACACACGTGGCGAGGTAGTATTGCCGGTTCACCTCAGTAAATTCAACCTTCCGAACCTGCGTCAGAGTCTGACCATTCATAAGTGCCTGTGAAAGCCTATTTTAATAAATATATTTTACTTCATTCATAGTCAGGGTCTCAAACCACCAAGCCAACTAGCCCGTCAAATCAACTTTTATATGTCATCTAAAATTTACAGCTTCACTATTCATGTAATTATTAATTGATACTGTAATTTATTCAATCAACTACTTTCTCGTTGCAAACGTTATTGCTCTTACAGTTGCATATTGCGAATTGCAATACAATAAACTATTTACGCTTTCAACACGTCAAATGCTCGGTATGTACAATAATAAGGATAATGTGCGTGCACATATGGCAAATAAATCGCTGTGATCTCGACAAATGATGATTTCGTTAGCTGCTGTTGTCTGCTGTGTACAGATTGCAGAGTAGTTTTATTTATGTACGAAACTACAATTGCAATGGAATTACGAAATAAGAAAAATATGGAGTATTTTTGCGCTGATAAATTTAATAAACCTACCTCTTATCTAATATGACAATATTTTACGATATTTCACCCTGTTAAACTAAGCTTTAGTTAATTAGTATAACATATTTAAATTTAGATATGGAAATTTATTATTAAAGGGTGATTATTATAAGAGTCCCTAGAGAGGTGCGGAAATAGCTCACTGCCTTTACACAAAAGATGGCTTTTTTTAAATAATACTTTAAAGAGCACTACCAGTTTATATAGTACACAACTTTCATAGAATATTTTTGAATGGTTCTTGTACCTACACTAAATCATGCGTCCACAACGCTTCAATAAAATAAAAACTTGTTTTAATTCATCGGCGCTCTCAACTATAAACAGACAATTTCACATCAGTACGAGTGAGAATAGATCAATTTAAAAGAGCTAATTGGCAATTACATAAATTAGAAACAGCAAATTCATATATTTCAAACTTCTTAATAATAAATACTAAAAGTAATACTTAATGTGGTATTAAGTGTATGTAGTGTAATAGTTTTAAGGTTCTTGTTATTATATAGTAGGTTAAATAATTAAATATTTTAAAATGTTATTCACCTGCGGTGACTTTAAGTGCATACTGTGTTCTTCTTTAAGTAATGTGAAACTTACATATAAGTTTGGCTTTGTTATTTTTTATCTTTGTAATGGTGTACTCATTGTTGAAGAACCAAGTCAATGAATAAAAGAATTTAAAAAAAGTATTTAAAGCAATTTTTATCTGCTGCTGACTGTATATACATTTTCGCATCGGGATTCGGGTCTCCGCTCGGTCACTTTCGATCATTCGTGTTGCGCAACGAACGCATCTGCAGTAGAACAACATTCCGTTCGATTTTCGATTTCGATCACGTTCCGTTCGACTAAACGTCAAAAGCTTTCAAATTTCAGAATTGGCATTAATGACATTAATGCTGGCATGATACTGTCTCAAATTTCGATCGCATACTTTATTTTAAATCTTTTTTTAGCCTTACGGTTGATAAACGCAGAGCATAGGAATTCAAACCTGAGGTACCTCATATTTATTAGGCATTAAAATATCAATAGTGTTCGTGAAAATCACGATTTTCTAAAGCTTATCTATATTGTGATAGGTGCTTTTCTTGAAAAAAAAGTTGTTATTTTTAAGATAAGAGTCTAATACTAAAAACATAATCAATCTAGTGACTCAAAATAATCAAATATTATTTATAGCTGACCCGACAGACGTTGTTCTGTCTTAACTATGAATATTGAATTCGAATCTTCCGATTTAATCGTCAGTGAAATATGCAATTAATTATATATAAATTATAAATCAATTATTTTCTCAATATAATTCCGACCCACGCCTCTGTTTTAAGCAATATTGTCAGACGACTGACATTTATGTCAAACACCATAAGGTTACATTATAAGAGTTTATATTGTCAAAAGCGGTAAGTTTACATTAGAAAAGTAAATATGGTCGTTACGTTTTCTTAAAGTTTCTAATTTTCCGCACAACTTTCTTAATTTTATCGAACCATCTCCTGACAATAACAAATACAACAAAATAAGAATTAGCGAAATCGGTCCAGCCGTCTATGATGCCGTGGCCAAGTGAAATAGGGATTCAATCTACACTAATAATATTATAAAGAGGAAAGATTTGTATTTTTGTATGTAACGAATAAGCTCAAAAATTACTGGACCGATTTTAATCATTCTTTTTTCATTAGAAAGCTACATTATCACTGAGTAACATAGGTTATATTTAGTACTAGATTACTATAGAAATCTTTAGAAATTCCTATTAAAACCAACCGAAGGTGTAAATAATTAGCCATAAAATGTCTTTCATCGCATACGCTGCGAAGAGTATTAATGATAGGACAAAAACATGTTCGACAATAGATTATATAATGATGAGCTATAGAGGTTTTGCAATTTGGAATGTATTGCAGGTCGTGGGTTCGATTCCCACCCAGGACAAACATTTGGGTGCATGTCTGTTTATTATGGTCTGGGTGTAATGTGTATTAAGAAAACAAAAGGTTGTATATCAGTTTTCTGGTTTCCATAGTACAAGCTCTGCTACGTTAGCGATCAGCAGGCTGATTGTGTAATGCTCTTACTATATATACTACTTTTTAAATACATACTCATTCCTACTAATATTATAAATATAAATGTAAGGTTGTTACACATTCACGCGAAAACTACTTAACCGATAATCATGAAACTTTGTACCCATATTCTTGGAGGTATTAGAAGTAACATAAGATTATTTTTGTGCCGGGAAAATGTTAAATCCCTGGGGAACGCGGGTGAAACCGCGGGGGACAGCTAGTTTTATATATATAGATGACGAAAAACAATTCCAACCGCTTCTCCTTTGGGCAACAGGCAATAGCATAGATATCAAAAGAATAATATAAAAACAATTAGACCCTAATTAAATTAGCCTTCAAAATACCAGTGACCACATGGATTTCTTAAACCGCTTCTTACACGACCTCGGTTTCCACAAATCCACATGTTTGCCAAAGGTGTGTCGGTGTTGCCAGACTGCCAGAGGCATAAATCTCTACAATAGTGTTAAGTAAATATTTAAACACTCAGATTCGTTAAGCTATTCATTGAATACCTAAGTAACTATGGTTTAGCAAACGGAATTTCGGATTTTACTCATGGAGTAACTTATTTTTATAACCTAAAACTTTTATTAATTTAAAATTTTTATTTTATTAATCCCTTCTTACTTTACTCTACATAAGTTAATCTAGAAAAACCTTTAATTGGTTTTTGATAAGTTGTATTTTTAATTGTTAACGTGTTCTGTAAAATAGCTGCTGTGTTTCTAAAATAAATAAAAAAATATTAAAAAAAAACAACAATGCTTGGGTGAAGGGTTACATCGTGAGGAAACCATAGCTCGGTCGAAGGGTTCTTATTTGACTAGCTACCACCTTCAAATTGGAAACGCAACTGTATCACATTATCATGAGGTTTATTTGTTAATGACAACAAACGAATGGATAAAAAAATGCACCTAATTTCAAAAGCAATACAGTATTTTTTTCTATAGCATTTTTAAACATTAAAGTCTTCCATCATCACAACTCTATCAATACCAACTCTTCTATTTTATATAACGTGTCTCTTAACCCTAATGGGAGGTGTAATCTCTTCCTGAAGACTTACTTAGTGTGTGATACGTAACCCGATGCAAATAGAAAGTGTTTTGATTCTTAATGACGAATAGCATTCAATACGAACGTATCATGCGATGCGACACTGCACTTGGTTTTTGTTGTAATAACCTCTTTTTTAATTGCCGGAACTATCTGTCGGTATCATTGACAATTGTTGTGTCTTGGATTGTTTTTTATATCGATTCTGTTCATCTGTTTGGTTAATCAACTACTAATTCTCTAAATGAAAAAAAAAATACGACTATTTGAAAACTTTTACATGCTTAAAATATAAATCATTTAATCTACTTTTTTAGGTAAAGATGGAAATTAAAACGCCGTGCTATTTAAACTATTAAATTATTTTATTTATTATAACATGCAACACGAATTCATGGTTACAAGATCAATTAATTTAATTAATATATTTCTGAAACTATTGTAGCTTCAGCAACTTTAAATTTGACCTTCATAAGTGCCTTCCGAGGGCCTCAACTGAATAATTGGTTTTGAATTTTATATTATAAAATGTTTTTAAGAGTATTTTCTTTTTATTAATAATTTTCCAAGATACAAAGGAAGCAACGCACAAAGGTGAAGTGAGGTACTTGCTTATAGAGTATGAGTTAGTTATATAGTCCGATAGATATAACAAGGGCCAGTTGGCTTGGTAGTTAGAGATACTGATGCCACGCCACAGGTCTTGGGTTAGATGCCCACCAGGACGAACATTTTGTGTGCATGAACATCTGTCGTCAGTTTGTTCTGTGTCTGGATGTAAATATATATTTATGTATGTATTTAACAAAGATAATAATAAAACTAACATACAAACTTACTAACATAAACAAATATATACATAGAAAAATACAAAAGCACTTAAAATTACATTAGTTACTATATTATGTACACTAATAAAACAAAACCGAAAATTTTGCTAAAATAAAAGGTCCTCTAAATGCTCCATGGTACCCGTGATACTAGCGGCGTTGCCCCGTTGGATGGTTAAGCTTCGTCTCTGGGCAAAAAAGTTCCTGGCTCTCAAGTCCCCAGAGGCTAAGACCAAACGCTTGCCTATATCCTCAAAGGCACATTTTGTGTCAGATGACCATGGGCCCATGGTTTCTATAAAGAAGTATATGTTGCATTTTAGTTATCTGGTTTCCATAGTTCAAGCTCTGCTTAGTTTGCGATCAGATGGCCAGGGATATTTAATATATTGAATATAATCTATGTATGTAAAGGAATCTTATATAAAAGTGAGTTTCCATAAAAATACTGCGGAAACAATAATAAACCAAACATTATCCTAATGACTCATAGATTAGCAATATATAATATATTAAAACGTAATAAAATAATTTACAAATATTTAAATACATTTTAGCACAAAACTCATCGTTTAAACACTTATTTGCATAATTGATATGGCGTGACATAATGCGGATTTATTTCACGAGGTCGCGCCATCTTCAAATATTGGTCTTAGTTCCGTATACCATATATATACTATATACATACATGGCCAATGGGTAAGGGTAGATTTATCATATATCCACGACAGGTAAAATACACAAATTCCTAATCTTCTCGCAAAACTCCTAGCAAGGATTACAATATAATACTTTCAAAATTCTTTTGGAGTACAGATCGAGTACAAACAATACAAGGTTTTAAGTTTTCAGTCGGTGAAATCTTATTAAAGTAATAAAACAAACTCCTTCGAAGGTTGGAATAACACGCTAGTATAAACTCAAATTATAAAACATTTTTTTTATTATAGTAATAAAAATATAAATAACAAACGAACAAGCCAATGATTTACCTTTATTTTTAATTAACTTTCTTTAAATTATTTATATATAGTTAGCATATATAGGTAATACATACTTTTAATCATAAGTACCTAGCCTGAATAATATATTTTATTTCAGTAATTATATTAGCTACTTGGAATGGGTACTTAAATATTATTCTAATAGTACCTAACTAATGAATGAACTGACGCAAACTTACCAATTAAATTAATATCCTCCAAAATTTGCAATAGGTCTTAATGCTAAAAAAACACAGGTCCACAACACTGTCTTCACCAAGAGGAAGAAAGAAAAAAAATATCCAATCGAAAATGCACTTGAAAGATTTTAAATTTGAAATCGCAGTTTATAGCTTTTATTTATGCTAATATAAGCCTAATATCTCGAAACGTATGGTTGAAAATCGCGAGGCAGAACGCATGTAAAGATGCGCGCGAGTGACGCGTGTTGGCGGCGTCGTGTGTGCCGCTATTTTGCGCACGCGCACCTGTGCTTCGCCCACAGAGGGCCATAAGTGGGTGACATAGAATTCAGGTAAGAACGACAGGTTTCCTTTTTAAAATATTTTTTTTACTGTTTTAGGATCACATATTTTATAGTAAATCCCGGTCATTTGAAAGTCACGGTTTTATTTCAAATCGTTTTAAATTTAATTTTTCAGGTCGCCCGGTGAGATAACTTCATGATGTCGCGTCACATTATTTATTTTTTAGAATTAAATTCCCAAGTGTGTTTGAAAAAAAAATATCCCACAATTGTCTAGCGCCATCTATTGAAACTCTTGATGTTAAAGTTTCACTCTTAACAACAAACCTTGATCGTGTTCAAACTCTTCAATCCGTAACCTCAGTACACCCACAATCAAGTTCACAAAAACGCTTTGACTATTTTCAATGTCAACGAAACGAGCTTTACAATATGTAATAAAGTATAAGAATTTTGATAATGAATAAGTCTATTATTCCAAATTTATTGACAGCATATTTGCATGTTTTGTTCATTACAAAAATTAATGATATAAAACTAGGCTCACTATAAGCAAATTGGATCCACGCCCCTTATCCAAAATTAAATATTAGTTGATGTCATAACTATATCACAATGACTCATAAAAAACAAACAAAACCAACATACCTACTAGTTGAAAAAGTTTCAATAAATCCTTCTCTCGAACCTGAGGTAATCGTATAAAACCTAACTGGATCAAAAATCTATGTTTGTCTATGCCCTTAACACTTATTATTATAGCTATGAAACTTTAGTGAGATAGTTATAACTATGCCTGCAAAAGTTCCTGAAAAAGAAACATAAACAAGGTCGCATAGTTATTATACTTTTCGCCTCGGAAAAACATTAATCTCTCGAATTACCGCGAAGAAGGTTGTGATAAATTAAAATGACAAATAAGTTCCCTAATATATGTTGAAATGTTTAACACTACTGACTAATTTCATCATCATGCTTCTCGTACATTAAAATATTATTCTTCCATCGTCTCTTCCCGACTCCTATAACTTTGAGACCTTAGACTAGAGTGATATATATAAAAAAGTAGACATTTTTCCACGAAATTATGGGACCGTTTGCAATTGAGACAAACCTCCGTGGTTTTTTAGATTGTAATTATGTTGTAAGATGTTTTTAATAGTAACAAATAAAAAAAAATTAAAAATTGTATTCTTTCACTATCCACACTTTACAGTTAGACTCTATCACTTTATTAGAACATCTAATATATTTGAATTCACTTTTCTTCCTTTTTTTTATTTTATTTGTCCAAATTTTGTTTTAAAATAAAATTATACATGAAATCTGCCAAACTGCATAGCAGTTTATCGGCAGTTGTTCTCGTCCAACATTATTTACAAATTTTAATAATTTTTGTAATGCTTAAGTAAAAATAGTAAATATGCTCGGTTACAGTTAAGTTACAGTATCAATACTAATTATACTAAGTTGTGAAAATTTAATAATTATTATTATGCTACTTTAAGTTTCAGTTTAAAACACTATCGCTTCGCAAAAATACTCATATTGCTCGAATAGATTGACTTTATTCTTTTAGTTTTCTTACTATACCAAGTCTCATCTCTGTCCGAGACTCCCTGAGTTTTCCAACTACAACTTTCATGTCATTTTCGAAAACGACAAAATCCTATACACTTTCCTCAGCCACTTGACCGTTAACACACCGCCTGTTATTATTGCTACCACGCTTTCATAGTGATTGCAATTCACATAGTTCTATAATTATCGGTAGAACATCGACTAGTTCAATATTAAAGTTCCGTCAGATGTTGCAACAGACTTAAGTACTTCTGTTTCCAATGAACCACATAACAGTAACAATGTTATATTTGTACCCATAGATATCGTTACATAATATCAACTCTCAAAGACATAAATGTACTGAAATAGTAGAATTTTACAACATTATTTTTAAGCAAAACTACCCATCTCATTCTCTCTTTTTAGTCTCGACTTTTCGTCTTATCGAGCTTCAAATCACATCGTTACTAGAGAAGCTTAAAGTAAGTTTTAAGTACTTAGCAGGTAAGCGTGACTAAAATCCAGGAAGAAATAATAATAATAATAATGTTTATTTCCTTTCTGCATACAAACTAGGTATTTTTGAACAAGGTTTAAAAATCACTTATAATATTAAAGTTTGTAGGAGAAACTGGTTTCCAAGCTAAGCCGAAGCCTGTGTTATGGAAACCAGTCTCTTCCACCTCGGACTCTCATTAAATCACTAAAATCAAATACAATTTAATATATGATATGTACCTAATACTAAAGAATTAAATATTTAAGTAAGGAAAATTGTGTAGAGGAGTTTGTATGTGCGTGTGAATATGTGTGTGAGGGTGTGTGTATGAGTGTGTGTGTGGATGTGTGAGAGTGAGTGAAATGATAAGTTAATGAATATGTGCAATTTATTACTCTTTTTAAAGTCGCGGGGAAAACAGGTGTCGAAAAGAGTGCGACTGTATTAAAGAGAAAGGCCATCGACTACTGTATATAACTCAATGAATAAAATAAGACAAGGAGATCATATGTAGACAAGTAAACAGTGTAGAATAAGACTATTGTCTGAAGTCTGTGTAAGGCATTGACGTATCTAGGTTTAATTCAGACCAAGTAGCTTTTAGAGTAGTAGAGCTCTTAGTGCATAGTTCGTCCGGGGAAGTACTACCACCTTAGCCATTTCTGCCGTTAAGCAGTAGTGCACTTGTATTACTTTGTTTCGGTTAGAAAGGTAAGGGTGATATTACACACGAGACTTAACAGCTTCACGTCTCAGGGTCGACAACGCATTAGCGATGCCCCTAGTGTTGCAAATGTCCATAGGCGACGGTGACCACTTACCATCAGGTGGACCGTCTGCTTGTTTGTCAGCCCTAGTGGTATAAAAAAAAATTGCGTCTACATAAATTGTTCTTATGTACCTAGGTAATAAAGGTACCTAGGTGACAAACTATGCGTCTCATTAAAAAAATAAAACTTTCGTTAATCTTGGGCGAAGTTATTTAAGTTTAGTTATTAAAGCACTGGACCATACTGGCCGTTGGTGTAAAAACTATCAGAAGCTTAAAACCTTAAAGTCCAAAAAAAAAGAAAAGTATAAAAGAGGACGGAAAACAGATTTGAGAATCAACAATGTTAAATAAGAAGCGGTTTTCACCGACAGCCCCATTCTTATGTCCCACATTAACTCTGAATATTCCAATAATATCATATATAGATATGAAAGTTGGAGTGTTTGGAAGTTTGTCACTTAATCACGCAAAACCACGCAGACTTGGTTTAGTTTAGAACACAGTCGCGTGACATGTTCGAATAATTTATTGAGCTGGAGTTTTGGAGGAAAATATCGTGGAGGAACCATAGTAGGTGCTGTTCCCCCATGGCTGGCTACCACCTTAAAGTTGGAAATCTTTCACCATACAGACTGTCTACGTCCGGTGTGACAGCAGCACTAAAGAAGCAGTTCCCTCAAGGCTTACGACCTTAGGCCAAGAAACACAAAAAAAATTACAATGTACTAGAAAAGTATTCTGTCCTTAGGGAACACAGGCAAAGCCGCGGGGCAGAGGTAGTTGTAAATAAGGTCTAGCAACCTTAATTACGGTCATAATGCAAAGCCACAGTATGCGGAATACTTAAAGGTTTGATTCTACTAACTGTTATTTTACGATCGAAAGCGCGCAGCTATTAGGAGTCGCGCATATCGTTCGCCCTGTTCTCTATACTTTCTAAATATTCATTTCGATATTTTTCTAATATTGATTGAACTGTTGGATGGGATAGTTAATGTTTATTTGTGAACCGAAATTTCTCACGGCTTATTAGTTTCTATTCAAATAACTAAATCGAATCGGCTGTGGAGTCGAGTATGTGATTATTATTTTCTCTATTATTATAATAATGGATTTTGTCTGAGTTGGTTAGTCTATAATCTGGATAAGAGTAACTTTCTTCTTGTCTCATTAGATTACTTAAGTAGACTAAATCCTTAAAATTAGTACGACGTCCAATGTGTGATGTCAAAAACTAGTTTCATTTGTCTTCCGATTGTGGTTCTTCTTCTTCTTCTTCTTAAACAATTTTGAAGTTTTGGTGCAAGTTGCCTTATGGTCTATAATTTCTTTTGTGTTTTAAATTTTTACTAATATGTTTTATTCAGAGAAAAGAGTTTTATTTTTGCATAATTATTTATAATAAATAAACACAATAAATTTGAATGAAGAATAGTGTTAATAAAAAGTATTTTATTGTAAAAAAAAGCGTGGGGTGAGTGCATGGTGCAATAGTTATAAATATTTTATTGACAGATGTGAGTAGAAGGATTTTATCATTTTGATAATATCTTAAAAAGCACCCTACGCTTTTTTTACAATAATTTTTTTTTCTTATTTACACTATTCATTATTCAATTTTATTTATCTTCTATAAAAACTTTTTTTATTTTAACTATTATTTATTTATCATTTTTAAATTTGAATTTTCTATAATAACGGGTCTAACTTTTTAAAATATTGAATTGTCATCGGTCCTCGATAAATCTACAAAGTTAGAATGAAATCTGACCGTTAAAAGTGGATCAACATTGCGCCCAAAGGAGTCGGTTACAAACATACAAAGACAACATAAATAAATAAATAAATAAATATCCTGGGACTTTACACACGGCCATCTGGTCCCAAACTAAGCAGAGCTTGTACTATGGAAACCAGACAACTGATATACTACATATACTACTTTTTTTTTTCTAAATACATACTTATATAGTTATTTACACCCAGACACAGAACAAACAGACATGTTCATGCACACAAATGTTTGTCCTGGGTGGGAATCGAACCCGCGACCTTCGGTTTGGCAGTCAGAGCGTTAACCACTAAGCCAACTGGCCTGTCAAATACAGGTGAAGCTAATAAAAAACGTTAAAAAAATACTGGACTGACTTTTATAATTCTTACACTATCAGAAAGCTATAATACTTATTTCAAAAATAACATAGCTTATCCTTCTAGACGCGGTTGAAATTTCGAATATATCGATGCACTACAGCTAATTAAAACTGATTGGCGATGTTATTTACGTAAACAAACTACCGAAACAATAGTTCACACTACACTCGCAACGTAAATTAAAGACATGAATTAAAAAGTCCGAATAACTCGGTTAATTAGTTCCGTTCGCGGCTGACCAATATATTTATAACACAAATACCTCGTGCGTTGCACAAATCGTTCCACTTCTCAAATTAATTTACCTGCACTTTTTATCAAAACCTTGCAAAAACTAGACTAGCAGGCGCGTTGCATTCAGCCTAATGCAAAAGGATTTAATCTTAAAAAAATCTATAACGCTATCCTTTTCTCACATGCAATATGACGCACGCTAAAAAAGGACAGTATTTATAACATGTTCCTGATTGTAATTCGATAGGTCACAAAGTTTCCTAAGGTATAGAACTATAATTTAGTCTCCATATCGACAGCTTTCGTTTCAATTTGTACCTAAACACAAATAAATAGGAACGATTATAGTTTGATTCGAATAGGACGGATTACCTTCCGCCACATTAACGGAACCAGGTACCATATACGGAATGAGACCGCTTTGACGATGATTAATACAGTCATCAGAAAAGGTAACCAAACAAAGTATTAATTTATGCAGCTTCGATTACTTATGCATAATATCGTCTATCACTACGTTTACTTCGAACAAAACCTTTTGTTATTAGATACTAGCTGTCCCCCGCGGTTTTGCCCGCGTTCCCGTGGGATGTCACATGTATTATACATACATCTAAATTCTAAACCTTCCTCTTCAATCACTCTATCTATAAAAAAAACCGCATCAAAATCCGTTGCGTAGTTTTAAAGATTTAAGCATACATAGGAATATAGGGACAGAGAAAGCGACTTTGTTTTATACTATGTAGTGATTATGGAATTAAGCATAGAAGAAAACAAACTCCATTTAAAGTTTATTAACAGGTAATAGGGTAAACATACCTAAATAGTACCACCCACAGCCATTTCTCAGTACTGGTGAAATAGCGAGCAGCCGCTGGTGCCATTTGGTAATTTAATTATACTGTTACTTGAAGTAATTGTAATCGAATTATCACATATCCTCATATAAGCCAGTGTTACTAATAAGGTAAGTAGATAATTGTAATCGAGTAATTATCTACTATTATATTATTCGAATAATAAACTTGACGGGCCAGTTGGCTTGGTGGTTAGAGACCCTAACTGCCAAGCTGCAGGTCGTGGGTTCGATTCCCACCTAGGACAAAAATGTATGTGCATGAACATATCTGTTTCATATTGTTCTGTGTATGTGTGTAACTATCTATATAATTATGTATTTTAAAAGTAGTATAAATGTAGTATATAAGTTACCTAGTAGCCATAGTACAAGCATAATAGCATAGTACAAGCTCTGCTTAGTTTTGGGGCCATGTGTGAAGAATGTCGTGGGTTATTTATTTATTACAATCACATATCCTGTAAATATTAATGCGGTAAATTAAAAAGGCGTTCAGTCTTTATTCCCAATTTTACGAGACTAATCATCTCATTAATTCATTGTTAAGTGGTCCGAATATGGCAAGTTTACCACACGAATTTATGAAAATGCACAAAGAGTCAATCTAAACTGTCAGTAGGTACCTAATTAGTTAAAATTATTTGTTTTTACTATACAATATTTGTGGTAAATATTAAAAGTGTTAAATTTGCAAGTGCATATTGAATTTTCACAAATTTCATTTCACACAATAAACTAAGTTATGTTTTCACAAGAACTTAAAATTTTCACGTTGTTAAGATATATTTTACTTGTCAATATTAGAATATAATGTTGCTAGAAGCTACAGACTATTACGCAATACAGTACAAAAAATAATGAAAGTGAAACTAGGTGTTTTTAATTTAGATAATTGAGATGTAAGTGTTTATGTAACTAATCTATATAAATTGAAATGCCGTTCGTTGGTCAGCGCATCACTTGAGAACGGCTGGACCTATTTGCCGTATTTTAAATGTATTTGAATAGTCGGTATAAGCTTATTAGGGAAATGAAAATTGGAAAAGTTGCCCGGAAAATTTGCTTTTTCATTTCTCTTTGGAATTTTGTTGTTGTTACCTATTAATAAACGGCAGATAAAAATCTAAATTCTTAATTTATTAAATATGAATGTTTTCTTGAATTTAAACTAAGTAACTTGTAAGTTAAATCTTTTTGAAGATTGCAAGTTACTTTATGGTTGGTTACCATTATTTAATATCTATATGTATATAAATGACTCCATACAATACAAATTGTATATTATCTTGTAATTATATATTAATAGTATCTAAATACAATTTGTATATTAATTATCCGGTATTTCTAGTCTAAGCTTTGCTTAGTTTGTGATCAGATAGCCGCGTGTAAAGAATGTCTCAGGATATTTATTAATAACAAGGGAAATATGGAGTCATATACTATTTCGTTTTCTAATAACGCATTTATATAGATATTTACACCCAGACACAGAACAAACAGACATGTTCATGCACACAAATGTTTGTCTTGGGTGGGGATCAAACCAACCACCGACGTGGCAGTCAGCCACCAAGCCAACTGGCTCGTCTTTATTAGAGATTTTTTCTTCTAGTAGAAAAGGTTTAGTATTAACTTAGTGAAACCTGTTACCATTTTAAATGATTCTAATCTCAATTGTCCGCGGTATAATACAACTCAAGTACATAATTATAGTCTGGTCACTTTCACTGACCACTCATAATTTAAGTGCGAATTAAGTTACGCGCTTGTGGTCACGCAATCCTCTCGTTTGGACATGTAAACATTGTCTTCTGTTAGGGTTTTTATACTCTAAATACTTGAGGTAACGTTCAAATTGCTGTGGCAATGTAATTTTAATTTATTGTAGTAAAATAATATTACAAATATTTAGGTGTAGAATTTCGGAAGTATAGTGACTTTAAAAAGTTTGCGTATTCGAAAATGTTTGTTTTTTTTTATAAGTATTGATTTGTTCGTATATTTATGTTAGGGGTTTAAATCACTACATACTATAAAACAAAGTCGCTTTCTCTGTCCCTATATCCCTATGTATGCTTAAAATCTTTAAAACTGCGCAATGGATTTTGAAGCGGTTTTAGAGGAAGGTTTTTATGTATAATACATGTTACATCCCACGGGAACGCGGGTAAAACCGCGGGGGACAGCTAGTAGTTAAAAATATATATAATGCATAATACGACAATTTGGCAATTATCAAAGACATAGGGGCGTTTTGAGTTAATTCATCATTACTTTAGTTTCATAAAGTTTATTGACTACAGTTATTAAAAATGTATTTATAAATATTTCATCGGAAATCGTTCAGAAAATAATCATAACCTATAACTTAAAAATAACTTAAATATATATTCATAAATAAATTACAAATTTTTATCACCAAACAATATGACTCTATAATATTTTTCGATAATTATTGTCCAACGGCTCGCTTCAAAACCACAAGACTTCATATACGTACCTACCTACAATTGATCATTACAAAATTAGGAATCTCAAACCAAAATAGATTTCATAGAAAGTCTAATCAAACACATTAAACAATAAGTACAATTAAGTAAATTTACTCGAACACCGAAACTCCATTTGAACATCAAAGCATAAAAAGCAGAATTTCAAAAAGGTCAAATAATTAAACTTTGCACATAATTGATCCTAACAGGTACATCATTCGAGTGATCTGTACAAATATGGTGGAAGGACACCCAATTGCATTTATTTGTGCGTCCGTTTGGAGAGGAATCCGGATTGCAATTTAAGAAACCTGGCGAACTAAACATGGCTTGACTTAATTGATGTTTGTGGTTAAGTAGGCTAATAAGTTACTTCTTGGCGTTAGATGTGCTTGGATGAATAAAATATGTCCACTGGATCTGCTTATGTGCCATCAAGATAAAATGTATAAACAAAAAAGAAAAATATATAATTTTCTTTAATTTAAATTTTCCTGCGCATCAAACCTCATTGATCGCGCAGTGACATAACAAATGAAGTATGTGAGCTATGAAAAGATAACCTATAAGCATCTCGTAATTGTTATGAGAAAACAATAATTTATAATATTAATTTCATTGTTAAAATATTCTTATTGTCATGTAGGAACAGCCATAGTTAATAATAACATTAAATGTCGTTTCTTTTATTACAGGTATGTAAGTTTATGTTATGTAGTAACTAAATACACACTTTTATTTCATGTAATATATAATAACCAATAAATCTTTTACTGCTTTTTCTACAAAATATATATTTACACCCAGACATAGAACATCTCTGCCTTGGGTAGGAACCGAACCCACAGCTTATGTCGAAGTTGTCAAGATCTCTAACCACCAAGCCAACTGGGCTTCCCAATAAATTACGTTGATCTTTTATTAATACACTCTCTGAGTGCCAACTTTCAAAAGTGAGTCTCAATAACTAAAAATGCACAAATGTACATAAGTAGCATTTCTTTTTCACGTATGTATTAGCATTATGGGTAACATAGACAATATTTTTTTTATTTACATTACGTTTTAATTATATTCATGAGTTGTTGATAGATATATTTTGGTCACTCCTTGTATTTATGTTATTATCAGCATACATTATAATATTACCTATGTTAAATTGACTTGACATACAAAAAAATATATAAAGATATCAAAAAATCTTTTATGAGTTTAAAAAGTTATTGGAACGTGTAATTTGTGTTGACATTGTTAAATTTTAATGTTCTGAACACGGCAATATATTAAGACTCGCAATCTTTACTAATTATTATGACATGCGATGTAAACAAAGCCAAAACTACGGAGTTAGTTAAGTAGGAGCTTGTACATTACGTGGGTACTCCGCTGATTCACCGCGATACAATCGTTACTTGACAGGTACAGCTGTAGGAGTCTTCTTACTAATGTTTCATGCAAATGAAGACAGTATTATTTATAATTCTAAGGTGCTGTGTAGTGGCGGTGGAGTGTGGTCGCGGCGATGAATATCATCACCCCAACTTAGGGATAAGCATTATATAAGGTCTCGTAAGAGGCATTTAAGAGTATACCGATGACCACGTGCTCTTACACCTTACTCAAAGTGGTCAACAAAAGCTTTACCATAGAGGGATAACGTGAGGCAAGCCGTAAAAAAACCTGCTCAATCTCTTGTAATCCTTTATGCGCCGAATGGCTAGAAAGTATACATTTTTCCGACCCGAAATTATTGGGAGGAAAGATGATAATGATGATGCGGTGCAACATAGAATTAACATCATATGTATGTATACATTACGTAGTACATTACGTATACAATAAAAATATGGTTAATAGTAAAACTTAGTAAGTTCGATTTAATTTAAAAAACCTTTTACTAATCCTCAATTTCATAGAGAAACGTCACCAACGATGTAGCAGTAACACGGGAAAACTGAAAAAAAAGTTGTATTTTTAGTATTCAAACGCAAATATTCAAAATTCCTCTTTAGATACAGCTTACGTTTAGTCAGCCTGAGTTACGAGTAAACCTACTCATATAACCTCTTTTGTACCCACAAAAGCTGCCTCTAAGGTCCACCGTAGATAAATTACCAATGGAATATAGCTCCTACCTGCAGAGATGTTTAACGATAGCATACCCTAATGCAATACAAAAGAAATAGGAAGTGAGGAATGAAGACCCAATTAGAGAATCCACACTCGCCTGGGCCTGACCTCCAGACGATCCTGACCTAGACACAAACAAGGGCACATAAAAAAAGAGTTTTTACACTTTATGGAGTCTACCTGTCAGATGAACATTAATCATTTTGACATTTCAAATAAACGATCATGTCAGAAGAGATATTTGGAATTAGCGTTACTAAATATTATGATGGCAAATTGGTAGAGATGATGCCGATATTTTTAGAATTCCGTACCGAAGAAGTGAACGTGATGTGTGTCCCCACACATTATTAAATCGGTACAAAGTTCATTTCTTCAGTATATAGTTTAATAATAGTTGGATAAAGTATGAAAATGAACGATGAATATCATATTATGTTAAAGCTATTCTCCTGAACTAATAAGACTCGCTATTAAACAATCTTTTCATCCCATCTATTCGAAACGGATAACTTGGTTCGCCTTAAAGTGCACCCAAAGGTGGTGTTTTCTATAAGAAACCTTTAGCGGGCAGTAATGAGTTTTTAATCCTCTTTATAAGTGCGCCGCAATTATCTTTGCCGCGCACTTTTTGAATTTGTAACATCTTCGTGTTCAGCGTCAAACAAATCGAACGCAAATATTGTTTGAATAAAGACTGGCTGGTAACGACGGCCCATAGTCGCGTCGCCGGCTGAATATAAAAACAATCTCTATTCGTAATAAAACTCTAACAATAAATTTTCATAATTGCGAAAACGTCTCAAATATAAATATAAGTTTTTACTTGTTTTATTATTAGATACTATTTGATTTCAATTTAGTTGTTACTCTATATTTTATTATTAGATACTATTTGATTTCAATTTAGTTGTTACTCTATATTGTATTAAATAATAATATTACAATAAAATATAAGTTTTTACTTGTTTTATTATTAGATACTATTTGATTTCAATTTAGTTGTTACTCTATATTTTACTTGTTTTATTATTAGATACTATTTGATTTCAATTTAGTTGTTACTCTATATTTTATTAAATAATAATATTACAATAAAATATGAGGCGCATTTTCTCATAGATATAAAAAATATTTTTGCCTCGGGCGACGTACTTTGAATCCCTCGCTACGTTCAGGATTCAACTAAAGAATCCCTCGCTACGCTCGGGATTCTACTCTAGAATCCCTCACTTCGCTCTGGATTAAAAAAAACGCCCTCGCCGTAAAAATATTATTTTGCTCCCTTGTGATACAATCTACTATTTTACTATTTTGGATTCTTGATTGTGGCTTTGAAAACTAAGAAGTGCCTTTTACATCTGTAAAATAAATGTTCCTATAAAAAAAGGTTTAAAAATAAGCAATTTTCGAATCATTAAATCAATTTTGAATTTACTAAAAATTATGTGTATAAAACGTACTTTTTACTTAATTTAGCTCATTTATAAGAAAAGAAAAAAAATCAAAGCAAAAATATTCCAAATCAACTATTAACATCTATGTATATAATCCTACAAGATAATAAATAAATGAAATATAATTAAAATCGATGAATCGAAAAAAAAAACATAAATAGTTTTCAAAGCCTTTGAAGGTTCTTAAAATCTATTCAACCTACACACAAGACGGTATTACAAAAGACAAATCCTTTAAAAATGTTATCATATATTATTTATGCACTTGACCTTTCATAAATCCCCTACTTATTAATCGGATATGATATTCAATATATAAAAAAAGAGGATATTGATATATCCGATATCCCATAATTAGGAGGACTTAACAGATTATAGTATTTTGCTACAAAATCATAACTCGACAATAATCTGAGGTTTCAACGATAGGACCACATACCTAAAAAGATTAAACAATTCTCAAGTAGGCATACGTAATAAACGATTATTTTAGCATTTTAATAGCTATCTAATAGTTATCTAATGAAGTCATCACGAATCAAGCATTATTGATTCATGATCTGTCACAATGACATTTAGCTAAACAGATAGTAAAGAAATATTATAAACTAGGTGTTCCCAGCATGCGTTGCAATGCGATTTTTATTTTAGTTTCAGGCGGACTTACAACAACTCCTAAACGGCTGGACCGATTTGAATTAATTTTTTTGTATGCGTTTGGGTGGCGCCCTGGATGGTTTAGATTCACAATTGGACCCGGTAGGTGGCGCTGCTTAGAGGGTGTTTTAACATTCGCGTTCGCACGATTTTGGATATATAGTAGACCACACAAAGGAACCTCTAACTAGAATGCGCCTGCACTAATATCTTGGAAGTCTATTCTACGTCACCTAAACTGATGAATGGGCCCACACAGACAGACTGACAATGAGAGAGTAGCACGTGTCAAGGTTGCATGACTACGCATTTCTATTTACTTTGCCTAATTACAATACAAAATATAATGACTGCCGAGCCGAGTGTGACTTACAGAAGTTGTTGTAAGGTCGTGTGTCTTTTGAATACAACTTTTTGTTTACTGTTAATTGATATTAGTGTCTTTATCAATGTAATGACTTTTGAAATGTGGTCTAAAGAGAATCTAATGAAATATGTTACTTAAATAAATGAAAAAATATCTTGGGACATTCTTTACACACGGCTATCTGATGCCAAATAAAACACAGCTTCTTTTTTTCGTAAATCGATATCAAATGTTTGTCCTGGGTGGGACTCGAACCTGTGGCGTGGCAGTCAGGGACACTAACTACAAAGCCAATTTGTAATAATACAATTACATAAATGTGGAATGATATAAAAATGCTTAGAATGGAACGTATGAACTGAAGCGAGTGAGAGGTGTAGGTATATGTGTGATAAAGATGAAGAGATAGAAAAAAATATGGCAAAAGTATGGATGTAGACGAACGATGACGTCGAGCTAAGTTGCATACATGTTTGTGTTATTTGATATATTAAAATTCAAGTTAAAATCAGGGCAAAACCGTTTCATTTCACCACCTGTAACAGTGTATCCCACATAAATATAGAAATAAAAATCCTGGGACATTTTTCACACAAAAACATTTGATCCCAAATTAAGCAGAGCTTGTATTATGGTAACCAAATGACTTATTCATTACATACATTTTTGTAATATAAATTTATAGAGACCCAAAAGAGATTTTCCCAAAATAGGGTTAAAATAGAGGCTGTAACTTTGATAGGAACGAATGCTTGTGAAATCGCAGGACAGAAAGTTGATTCAAAATAAAATGCAAATTGGAATATACTCGTCAATACTTGCCTTATGACCTTTGATATTCGAAATTTTAAAATACAATAATATGTAAATACTTACGCGTTAAATTATTTTTCGCGCTTACCAATCGTGATTAATTGCTGCGGTGTTTTAACACCTTCAAACATCAAAGACTTTAGCGACAAAAAACACAAGGTCATTGGAGTTTTATGTTCTTACTTTTTTCTATTTAAAGCTAAAAGCATGTAGACATGTGAAAAATATAGGTTTTAATTTAGCTGAGTCATACCTTTACACAAGTAAACGAAGTATATAACTAGCTGTCCCCCGCGGTTTTAACGCATTTATTGATAGTATATGTAACCTATAACCATCTACGAACAATTCCGCGTCGAATGGTAGCAGTCCCATCCCGATATGTTCAGTAGTTTTAAGGTGATGGCTCCTTCTACATCTACACTAATATTATAAAGAGGAAAGATTTGATTGTTTTTTTGTTTGTTTGTTCGCATGGAATAGGCTCCGAAACTACTTGACCGATTAGAAAAATTCTTTAACTGTTGGGAAGCTACTATATTAAATTTTTAAAACAAGTTAGGGATCCATACTTAAACTCCAATAATGTAACCCAAGGTGTGAAAAAAATACCAAAAAACTTTCTTACATCGCGTGCGCTGCGAAAACTATTTATGATAGAAAGAACAAAATAATGTAACATCCCTCGGGAACGCGGGTGAAACCGCGGAGGACAGCTAGTATATATATAAAAGATATCAAATAAAAAATCACATATAAACAAGGATGATTTTACAAAAACATGCTCCTAATGGCTAATTAACACTAAGAACTATGTTTAAGCTTTTTAATCTCAGTAACGACTTAATGCGCCTCCCACACATGATTCTAACATGGTTAGCTAACAGCCTAACAACGTACTAACTGCCTGTAGACGTAGTATGCAAATGCTACACGCCCGCCTACGGATCAGTGCGGTGTACGAAACGGTTACATGCTAGTTGCTAGTGAAATTAATTGAAAATAGAAAGGAAAATGTCGTGGGTAAATCGAAAAGTGCAAGTTCTCTTGGGTTTGCTTACGTAGGTTCCCTTGTTAACCGACTTCAAAAAAGGAGGAGGTTCTTAATTCGTCTGTATTTTTGGAACGAAGTTCCTTATCGTGCGTTGTAAAAGGGGCTAGACGGAAAAAAATCATTTGAAAAAGTTGTAACGACACTTTTTTCATATTGTTACGTTCGAAATTTAAATGATTTGGTTTATTATTGGGTTAGTTTTTTTTCATAATTTATTTAAAGACTACATACAACATGTTTAAAATTCTGTTCCATTTATAAATTAGTATAATTAGTTATTATTATAAGAAAAGGAATAAGTTAAAAGAAAATTTTGAATCGCACTGAATTGAAAGAAGCATGTATTCTGTCAATGAAAACTTCATTCCTACCTGGTGTCCCACGACACCATTTTTTTATTTATTTTTTTATGTTTGTTACCTCATAACTTTCGACTGGGCGATGCGATTTTAATGATTCATTTTTTTATGTTAATAAGGGCGACAAATAGGCAGACAGTCCATCTGATGGAAAGTGGTCACCGCCGCCCATAGAGATTTACTAGGGGCATTGTCTCTCATGTGCCTGTAATTGCACCGGCCCCCTTACCTTTCTAACCGAAACACAGTAATACAAGTGAACTACTGCTTATGGCGGAAATTGATAAGCTGGTAGTACTTCCCCGGACGAACTCTGCACTAAGACCTCTATAAAAGGTAAAGTGCCTTAAATGTAGAACCAGAATAAATATTTATATGAGATCATTTTAATACATTAAAAAATAATTAAAATTGAAAATGACCACCAAAATACTGATGAGGCAGATGATTGAAAATTAACCACACCTAGGCAGTAAATTTTGATGAATCGATAACAATTTCGTAAATTATCGTCCAATATGATGATTGCCAGGCGATGTCATCATCGATATTATATCTTGATTTTATGTCACATCTTATAAATAGGTATATATTTTGTTAACTTTACAATCTATATTTATAAAAATGTTATGTTGGTTTGTGTACGCTTCAAAAACTGAAAAAGTTCTGCACCGATCGAGCTGAAATTTTAGCATGATATATAATCCGCATCAAGGAATGTTTTTATCTATTTTTTGCATCAGTCACATAGCCGCGACTGTCTTTTTTTGTTTCTCATTTCTCAACCATTCAATCACAATGTGCCACAGCGAAGCGTGGCAGGGTACAGCTAGTAAATTATATTTCCGTAAAATTTTGTAATTACTAGTGCATTTCGATTTTTAATAAATTTGCCCTGTGTTCCATTAACCACCTATCCCCCTATTTTACTCCAAAATTATAGAGCGTAAGTTCTTTTCATGGTACCTATACAAACATTGAAAATCTATATCTATACTAATATTATAAAGTAATACTACCACGCAAAAACTACTAAACGGATATGGATGAAACTTGGCACATATATAGAGCATATCGTGGAATAACATATAGGCTACTTTTTATCCCGGGAAAGTGTGATATCCCTCGGGAACGCGGGTAAAACCGCGGGGGACAGCTATATCCAATACATACCATATAAAAAAATCCCTCAAAAAAGGATTTTCGGTTAAAAAAAAAAAGAATCGAAGGCAACCTTGACATGACGGAATACATTTACCCGGGTGAACCCGCAGCATGGAAATGTGTAACAATTATTTTAACAAATATACATATGATAATAGACTCTAATCTTCATAGCCACTAAGTAGGTAACCTCTGTACACTGTTCTGAATAATCTATTCTAGACTTTAACTCTCTCAGTCACACGATTACATGCATAATAATACCAATATTGTAGTTATTACTTTCCGACCGGTGTACGGAGAAATGTAGTACTCAGTCTGTGACAAAGAAGATTTGTATTATCGTGTGAGTGCAACCAACAACCGAAAGAAAGCGCTGGTTTTTAATTATAAATATCTGGAAAAGTGACTAAGACTGAAAGAGTTAGGGTTGAAAAATCCTACCAGCCCTGATGTTGATAGTAATAAATAACCTATATATGTAATTAGTATTGGGTACGAAACATTTAGAACCATACCGACGGACAAGCTGTACTACGCGATATTTAATTAAAATCATGGCATCGAATGGCTGTTGATCATAATAATTCACTGGTAGGATTTGATCAAGATGATTATTCGATTAGTCATGCCTATTTGCAATATAATCAGTTGATTTTTAATAACGATATCACAGCTACTTAATCATTTTACTATATTTGCGTCTTGTTGGATTTGGGGATCACGTTTATTTTTTATTGATTAGTGATAAAAAAAAGATTATGCGTAAAGTATCAATGCTTTCTCGCAGAACTTTAGCAAAAAAAATAGATTGTCTTTAAATAGTGAGGGCGATAGATAGATGTGAATTTACTATATAACCCGATTCTATATATTTTCAACAGTGACCTAACTAAAAAACATGTAATGTCAACCAATCTAAAAAATCTAATAAGGAGTTTGCCTTAATAATAATAATAATAATAATTTTATTTGCAGTAATGTGTACAGATAGATGTTACAAAAATAATTAAGAGTGGTCACACAAGCCAGAATAAGGGCATGCAAAATTTACAATGTTTAGATTGTCAAATAAAATGTTAATAAATTAATTAGAAGTATGCCATTAAATATGTCAGTGTCTTAGGTATTTATCCAAATTACCTTCCAATGTAATTATTTACTAAAATATTCTAACAAGGAGTTTGCGTTAGGTATTTAACCAAAACTACGTACCATAATGTAATTCTAAGCTCAAAATAATGTAACAAGGAGTTTGCGATAGATATCTAACTAAAACTGCGTACTATATACCTATAATATTATTCTAAATTCAAAATAATGTATCTCAAACAAAATAACATACCTAAAATATAGTTTGACAGTCGTATTTTCTCTTTCTATATTTGGTTCCAACGGAGAAAGTGAGTGAAGAATTCGAGATGTTTATAATAAAGTCTTTAATCACCAGACATGTGTTTCATATCACAGGGTCATCGAGAGAGGTCGCGGTCTCAATCGCCTCTGTCGCGACGAGTGACTTTTTCTAAAACGTACGCGTCATGCATGCTAATTTCACGATTATGTCAAATAAATTCAAACAAAAATTATTTAGTTAGATTCGGTTCTATATTCTGATATTTTCTCGATACAACGACTGTTATGGACTTTCTTATATAATTGTTGTTTTTTTTTCGCTGATAAATAGTCAGACCGTACACTTGATGGTAAGTGAAGTTATAAGTGGTCACCGCCGCCACTTCCAACACCAGAAGCATCGCCAATGCGTTGCCCTGAGAAGTGAAGCTGTTAAGACTCATGTGCCTGTAATTTCGGTTTACATAATGTTTAGGATTTACTTATATCATTTAAAATAATAACACTTTGACAAACATAAATAAATATTTAATCACAATTCACTTATAATGTACATTATTGGATGGACGGGCGATGGATACGTGAGTGTCGTATACCATCAACGACCATAATCTTCAGAAGGCCTTATAGAACTGGGACACCACATCCAAAGACACCCAAATAAAATCAGGGGTTTCTGTGGCTAAAAAGTTGTCACGACTGTGGCGACAAAATTTTATTTTTTAAAATAATTACAAACACATAGATACTTACATTAAAATAAATATACATACGTACACATACGAATAACTATGTGTACTTAGGGTATAATAATATATTATATGTATATCATATATAATTTAAAAGAAATATATGCCTACTGTATTGTAAATTTGGTATTAGAAATAGTGTAAATAAAATATGTATCATTAATAATATTGTATTTTAGTACGTAGATACGACGTTAAAATTAGTTGTTGAAGAAAAACAGTGAGTCCGTAGATTGGATTTGCGCAAAATAATATCTAGCAATAATAATATACCTAAAACATTTATTTTCATGATATTGAATTTCACTCTGAAAATCTTAAAAAAACTCTGGTGCCCAGTTAAAATTCAACTTGTGTTATGGGTACCAGAGCCATGAAAATATATTTTGTTACGATTTATAAATATTTATTTAAGTGTATAGTTTAGCAGGTTAAACAAAAGTTTGAAAAAATAAACATGAAAAACCGGTCGGGCTTATTATAAATTAATTTTTAAATTTGCAATAATAAAGCGACCCCTGCCAAGGTCCATTTAGCGGGTTTGTCCTTGGTCTTCAGATTGAAGGTCCACACGTAAGTGGGACCTCTTGTCCTCGTCTTGTATACGGGACACTCGTACATATTGCGGAGATCTTGCTTATCTTGAGTAATTGCCTGAAAGGTATCAGAATAATAGCAACATGTCGTAAAGATTTCTACGAAGTGACGACGAATAGATGAGAAAGATATGAAAGTTTGGCAAACAACGTGGGATGATGATATATACAAATTAATAGAGAATATTTGAAAGTGTCTGTGACTAAATTAAAAGAGAATAACAAATGATAAAACAAATTTGAACTGTAATATCATTTCTTTCACAGCTCCAACACAAGTCCATCGTTAGCCTACGTCCCCAGCATCGGATTGACCTGGGTTGCGCTTACAGAGTTGCCTTCATGACTATAAAAAAATAATTCTAAACACAAAAATTTGAACATTGCCGTGACCCTACCCGAACATTAATAACGGGCATCGGTGGAAACAAATCCTTGAGCCTCGAGTCCATAATGATACCAGCTTGCACATCCCATCTGGCGCCTTCCATCAGCAAGCCATGCACGTACGCTCCATCCTTAGGTGCAGACCTGGAATCAGCGATCCTGTCGTACAACAAGCCTTCGTTAAGGTTGCAAACATGCAGTGCGAGTGATCATGGCAGTGAAGTGTAAAGCCCATAGCATCGTAAACGCTTTATTAGGCGCTAGAATAGAAAGCTAAGCGATGTCAGAACGACAATGTACGCAGGTACCTCGGGTCATCGCTGTGTGAAGCCCAACCGCAAAAAGCTGACGAAGTATCGAGGCTATTTCTCACTGTTTAGAAAATAATTCAACAAAGCGGTTGTAGACAATACTGCTGCTCACACTAAAAATAGAACCAATATTTGCGATACTTCAAAAACGCCCGTCGATTACCAGCATTTCCCTCATGCAGAAAATTAAACAGCAAGCCCGCCATCATGCCGCTGCTAAATTATTAAGAACATATTCAAAAATATAATTTAAAAATACAAATTATAGCGCACATACTCGTAGATCACGGCGTAGTTACTACTGCAAAATATTTTCACATTTTATGATGTTGTTGTAAATCTGTTTATAGGCAGGTCTGCCGCAAGCGACGATCATTTTAACGGTTATTACAAGTAATCCACTATTCTCAATTAATACCTTGGTGCTAGGCTTTTTGGTAGCGCATTCAAAGTTACAAATTACACGTTTTATCAACGAAGCAAGCATACAGTACTTAATCTACGTAAACAGTTTTTAAGTAGGAAGGTATCTTTTTTTTATTCCTGTAACTTGATTTGAATTAATTGTAGAACAATAAAAAAAACTGATAATTGAATAACATATTTTTTAAGCAGCCAATAAACAGGACGATATCATTAAGTTATTGTTCATAACTCCAATATTTTAAAATATAAAATGGAGTTGCGTTTGGCCTTCAACTGACCCCAGAAGTTATGGCCGAGGATGTACCACGCTTACCCAGAAAATGCTTATTCACTCTGACCTTGAATATATCCGGTTAAAAGTGTCGGGAAACAATGACCCTTAATTTTTTTAAGCATTTTATTTGAATTAGCTTGTGTTTGACAGAAATCTCACCCTGGTAAGTGATTATGCCAAACGAGGAAATCACCAAAAAAATTCACAAATAATCATTGGAAGGTATGGTTGTCCAGATACTCACGTGAACTCTTCCTTCATCTTCTTAGTGACGTCACACTGTAGACACATTTTGTCCAATGGTAGTTCGTACCGCCGGGCCGTGCTCTGCATAATGGCAGTCAGAAGACTTTGAGGGTTGAAGAACCCTGCCAGCCATACTGATGCTGGTAGCTATGAAAATCACCAATATAATAATATTGGCTATCATTTAAAACCACACGAATGTAAGATAAAATAAAGTTGATGAAATCTTACAACGAAATCAGTTGCCCACGTCTCCAATTCTCGTAAGCGTAGAAGTAGATCGACAAACCATGCTGATAGACCAAGCAACGATGGGTAGGCCCTGTTACCCCATATCGCTGGTACCTAAAATACAAGATTCTCATTATTTTACCAAAGCTCACAATAGATTGGGACAATTCATGTAACATTCATTACCTGATCTAAAAATAGTGCATTTTCCAAATCTTCCATGTCTGAAGTAATCGTCAGTTCACCCTGAAGAAAACAAATGATTCAAAAAGTTAATTAATGTAAACCAACTACTCATGTTGAAATGTCTCAAAAATGCGCTACCTTCAATCCCAGGTCTAATTCTCTTAATGATCGCTTCATTTCACCAGTCAAATGGTTCATTCTCTCGCACTCCTGGAATGCAACTATCACGTACGGCGTCCTTTCCTCAACTTTGCCCATTATTTCTACCATATTGAATTCTTCGGGTAGTTTCTCCATTATTTCGTCAAGCATTTGTTTTACCTGCATTAAATTTAAATGTTATCTTAGAACTACCAAAATCATCGTGTTCTATATTTCCATATTAAACAAACCTTATCTTCTCTTGTGACAGTAGCAGCACCAGAAGCTTGAGCGTCTCTCGGCTGCATCTCGAATATAGTTCTAAACAGATTCTCAGATGTGGTGGTCAAAAAACCTATCTCAGCATTCGGATGTAAGCCATAAAGATAAGGAGATTCTGCAGGCATTGCATCTTCTATGTATTGGTGGTAGCCTCCGTAGTCCGTGTTCGGAGGTGCTGGGAATCCCGGAGCTAGTTGGAGTTCACCATCAACCTAAACAAGGAGGACACTTCAATTTAACAGTTAAGGTATTCCGACCAAATTATACATAATTACGTCATTCATGAAGAATTTGACTGACTTGTTATGTTCTATTATCTTCCTGACGAATATGGCCAAAGTTAAATAAAGTTATACTAACAAGATCTGGTTGCATCAACTCCTCCAGATAAGCGTTGCAAAGCCTCCTATCCCAGTCATCCGTGATGTGCCCTCCGTACATGATTTCCCCAAAGAGGTATCTCAGGTCCTCCCATGGAACTCTTGAATTAGCCTCCAAATAATTGTATAATACAAAGACGCTTATAGTCAGATCACCTGGCAATACAGAAGATATCAATAAATTTACTTAGGTGTTCCAACAATTTTACGAAGTAAAATTCCTTGCCATTTTCTGCCAAATGCAAACTTACCAACATTAAATGGATAAATCTTGTTCCAACCCTGAGGCCCAAATTTTCTTCTCTCCGCTACAACTGCATGGAAGTAGCACAAAGCGAACAATATTGCTTTAAACTCAGCCTCTTTGCCACACATTTCTAATGTTTCTTGATTAAAGTTATCTAGAGCTTTGTGGATATTTGCCTAAAAGACAATCAATATCATAGTCATCGTAAATGTTTCATTTATTAACAATTTATCAACTTTCAGGTAACATAGTCAGTGAAAAGAAATTATTCTGATCATTAGTAATTCATTAAAACCACAAGAAAAGCTTATCACCAACCTGCATTCCTGTTGGAGGTTCGTTGGTAATCTTAATGCTTGATTCCAAAATGCCTTGAGGAATGATATGAGCAGCCGCAGTGGCCGCGGGCTCAGCTGACATAAACAATCGAAAATTGTCGTGACACCCAGAGGCGAATCCCTCCATCTTCTTCTCGAGACTTGGAAGCCATTTCTTTACTAAGTGAATATTCTAAAAATAAATAAATAAACAATTAAATGCAGGTTATAGTTAGGGATAAACTATCGACATAAAGATCATCAATAAAAGTTCTTTACCTGCAAAACAACCCAGTGCCCTTTATGAAAAGCTTCATCCATTGCTTGCTCAGCTACTATCTCTTGACCTTGACCTAGAGATACATTGTGGAAGTTCTCATGATCAGCTGTGAATCCCATGATTTTTCCAAGACTTTCCACGTCTTTTAGTGGATTGACTCCAGGAGATAATATGAAGAATATAGGAGTAGTTGGACTGGTCTCTTCAAACGATTTACTAAATTCTACTGTTCTATTTTCTACATACTTTGCGCCCATCTTTTCTTCTATGTATGCTCTGAAATAGTTTATTATTTTAGTTCACTTTTCAATTTCAATAAAATGTTGATTGTTGCTGATTCAATATTTAAAACCTGAGAAAAATACTCACGCCACCGCATAAGTCATTCTGTCTGGTCGTAACGCTCTCACCATACATAATCTTTGAAGAGCAGTTTTATTTTTCCATTCCTGTGAAATGTGATTTCTTGGTTTCATTATAACATTGGTAAGTTATAAGTATTCGTGATGTACGATGATGCATCTTGGTACACTTACCTGTGGAAACTTCTCTCTTTCAGGACATTCCATCTCAACAATCTTCTTCCACCTCTTTGGCGAGGTCTCTATATCTCTGTCAAGGTTCCTGAACTCGTCTTTACTAGCCAACGAACAGATTCCACCCCAACTGTTATTGGATAGGAAGTCTACCGGACTTGTTACATGTGGCTTTACAGGGAAGCGGAGGAAGAAGTCCAGTTCTACTGGGGATATCTCTTCACTCATTAGAAGCACCTGAACAAATTTCTTGATTACTAGCTGTTTGAATAAAACCTTATAAAAGGGTAGGTATAATGTATTTTGGGCGAAGATGTAGTGTTTGCATATAGAATCTAATAAATAGTCAGTTGTTGTCACGCAGTCTTTCAATAAAGACGTCACCAGGGGTCTCAAGGACATAAGATTTGTAATTGGTTTATAAGGTTAGGGAAGCAGCATTTTCACAAATAGTGAAAATATTACCTGGAAAGTCATCTGCGAAGCAAATATAAGTTTATCACATTCAAACAACCCTCGTGAAGTATACTGAAACACTGAGTAGCTGATGCAATCAATAAGGTTCTTAATCCTCTGACTGACTTCATCAGCTGGTTCAGCTCGAGATATCGCTTTTTGGAATACGACGCTGAAGGCCTAAAAAATAAAGGTATTTTAAGCCTATGCTATAATATTGCCAATCTTAAAGTCCAGTTCGATTTCTCTAATTAAGTTGCTACCTTCAATGAAAACTGATATATAGGATTGATTGTATTCAGATCATTCAAAATAAAATACAGCAATGACGCTCGCGCAGAAGCAGGTCGATAAAATTCTCGAGCTTGATCAATTTGATGCGACGTTACTTTTGCTTCAGCCACCTAAAAAACAAAAAAAAAATTAGTCAATGATTTGAAATCATTCCACCAGATATTTTAAATAAATTGTTTAGTCCACTTAAAGACCAACTTTTCCTTAGAATTACCTTTTTCTCAATATCAGCGGCAGTTTTCTTTGTTGTCTCCAAGTTTTCAACCAAAGCCGTGTCTCCTAATATATTTTCACCGGCAGATGACAATCGAGACAGCAAATCATCTTCCAATTCCTTCAACTGAATTTTGAATCGATTTTGTTGCTTTGTTAGATCTGCTTTCAATTCTTCTAGATCAGGTCTTTCAGCTTTAACTACTTCAGCAAGTAGCTGGTCCTCTAAACCATCTCGTGTTACAGTGAAGTTGACTAGAGTGGTTTGAGCTTGCATTTCTGGTTTATAATGTGGATTGGCTAGTTTTGTATGCAGAATTAATCTGAAGCTTGAACTATATTCCACTTCTTTGTCACCAATTTTAATTGCTCTGTGAATAACGCAAATAAATTTAAACTCGAAATGAAAAGAAATAGGATTCATTATTTTGAACTAATACACAAGTATGTGTCAAAGCTATGACCAAATAAAACGTTGAACCAACCTTCCCTTTTTAATTAAGTTGCGACCAAGAACATTATCCAGAACGGGATCAACAGTTTCTCCAATGTTTTCCAACAAAACTGACTCTCCTTTTATAATGGATTTTTCAATTGTATCTAAATATCCCTTTTGCCCTAAACGTATAACTTGTAGTTCGTCGCCATACTTTTGTTTGATCCATTTTACTCCTTGCAGCTAGAATTCAATATTCCTTTCGTAAATATTTTAAATAATATAAGGATTATCAAACAGCCAATTTTAATTTTGTCATGAACTAATATTTCCTAAGCTAAACAATTTTTTCCTAAGCGCAACTGGATCTAGTTCGCTAACTTGTATTATTATATTTATTTTAAATTCTACTTGCTGAAACAGACAGTTACCATTTCAAACGCTGAACATTGAAATTGAAGATGCTCTGTAGAATTCTCAATATGACAATCCTATCGCAGTTCTTACCTGAGGATCAATCATAAGTGGCCAACGATCTGAATTAGACAATATTGTAGCATTTTCAGTACTCATACGATCCGATGGTAAACCTTCATTCTGCCATATTGCAATGGTTGTATCATCAGTTAGCATGTTCAAGGGGTCTAAGCCTTCTGTTATTGGTATTGGAGGCTGGAATAAAATTACAAATACAGGGCAATATAGGCAAATTACAAATGAATATCTACATGACATTCATGATTAAAAAAAACAATATTTAATCCCTTACCTCTAAAGTCTTCAGAAACACCAACCAGTTCTTATGCAGCAAATCTAACCTGTACTGTTTGGTGAAACAGCCGACATAAGATATGAAGGCGCAAACAAGTAGAATATCTCCAGGTAGTGTTGTGTTTTGTTGCATAAAACTATAAATAAATTACTTAAGTTAGAATAACAATCATCTCCTAAAGATTTCGTCTAGACCGATAGAATATTAAAATTTGGAAAGTGCGAGAATGATTTAATCCAAAAAAGAGCTTAAGTTTCATGAACCTAACTAAAAATGGATTTTTCATGTATTTAATATCACCCTATGCGATTCAAAACACATACTTCGAAACAGCCTCCGCCCATCTAACGTTTTCACTTGCTAGGCCATTAACGAGTCTATTTGCGAGCTGGATAGTTTGGTTGGTGGCATCAGCTTCCCTTTGACATTTCATCTTCTCTGCCGTTGCTTTCTCAAAGTCTGCTGTCAGTGTCGCTAGTTTCTCTTCCAGGGACTGTTACATTTTAAAATGTCCATTAAATAATTTAATTATTGTATTTCTTAAGCAAGTTAGAAATAAGATATATATTTTACTATTATAGTGATTGCACTTACCAATACTTTATTTTTAATTGATTTCAACTTTTCTGTAGCTGCAGCCAATTCAGCGTTAGCTGCGGCTAATGCTTTTCTTTTAGGCTCAACGTCACAAAATACTTCGTAGAATTTTATTATGTTAATTACCCAAGCACATAGTCCTGCTGCGGCAGCTGATTTTGATCTTATGAATTCTGGAATAAACATTTTATGTTGTTTATCATATTCTTATTTTCTTTTCAGAGTTCGTAATTTCGTACCTGGTTCAAATTCCGAATCTTTGAGGTAAGGCTGAATGGCTTTTATAACGTCTGGATGAATATTTTCCTTATCATAATTTATAAGTGCTTCTAGAAACACGTCTACTTTTGCCATCACCACCTTAAAGAACAAAGCATACAGTTATAGTAATAGTTAATAAACTACTAGGCTTTATACGATGGAAATCAAACTAATACACATGTAGAGAGTTTAATATTAACAGATTCTTTTTTTAAATTATATTACCTTAGCAGCTTTCCAACTGCGATCCTTAGGGATTTTCCCACCCGGAGCCAATAGGACCATCACAGCAGCAGTAACATTAGTCACAGCACCCGGAGGTGAACCGAAAGATTTCAACTCAGTAAGGTTAGCTTTGTTAAGAGTATTTAAAGCTTCTTGAGCCGCAACTAAAGCTGGTTCAGCTTTGATAAGATCCTCTTCACAGTCCTTCTGTTTCTTTGATACCTCTTCAGCTATAACTGCAACTTTTTCTTCCTCCTCGTCGGCTAAAATATTATTTATTCTTAGTTCAATTACTTGCACAAATACGATTGAAATGACCTAGTCGAGCTTTCTATCCATTGCCCGCGTTCTAGATTGACGAAAATACCTCTATTTTAATCAGTTTAATATTTAAAGACCATTTTAAGTAAAATTATAATATCAGTCAAGGCTGTGGATTAAATTTGTGTTAGTCTCTCAATCCGGTAACTATTTATACATGATTTTTTCTTTTATATATTCAAATAATAGGCAATATTTAGATCCAGGTTCCAGGATTAGGTATATCTTACCGAGTGCTTTTTCGCTCTGCACCTTAGCAGTCTCAACGCCGACCATTTCGATGAGCTTATCAGCTGCTTCATTCTTCTGCTGCAATTCCACTTCCTGAATGGCCAGTTTTGCTTTTAAATCATCTACTTGACACGCTGTGCTTCGAAGTTTTTCCAGACCATTTTCTAATCTGTAATTTGATAGTAAACCAAATATTTTATGATTACGTATTTATAAATAAAAAAAAAATAAACACATATATGGAGGTATCAATACCATAAAATTCACATATATAAAACTATTGGATTATTACTCATATCTTTCCTTGTTTTTGTAGCTACTTTGGAATTTATTTCAATAATTTCGAAACGTCCTACCTTGTGATCTTAGCCTGCAGCTCAGCTGTTTTCTGATTGACTAATTTTGCGTACAAGCTTATTTGCTCCAAGTAACTTTTAGGAGTAGTGTAATTATATCGTCTTTCATTAGCTAAATACGCCTTCGATATAGTATTAACTGATGTATGCACGTATGCCATAAACCTTGCCACAGAGTCTCTTAGAGTTATCTGAAAATATTGAGCATATATGAGAATCATAATAATGTCATCGTCAAGAAATAACCATAAAAAATATTTAACTTAAAGAATGAAGTAATAAAAGGACATATACAAAAAAATACTTACCGGTAAAACATGTAACTCTTCCAAAAACCTCATGGATACTGATACCAGCGCCTCTTGCGGCCATTCGTGGAACCAATTTATAGAGGTACAGTTGATCAATGCAGGGAATTTCCTAGATCGTACTCTTAAAGTGGAACCAACTGGAGAGAAACATAGAACCACTTTCAATTGCCTCCGCACTCTGTCTATAAAGAACTTCCAGCACATTTCTCTTGTGTCTGGCAGTCCGGCTCCTTTGACCTGGTGTAAAAATTGACAAATATGAAATATAGTCAGGTCCTCAACTAGCATATGTTTTTCATAGTAATCTGGATCAAATGATTACCTCATTCCGTACTCCACCAATTATATTCTCAATCTCGTCATCAGGAAACAAGTCAGCTACTTCACCAGATGCCAACAAATCATTGATGAGTACTAAAAACTGCTCATTTGCAACCTGAGCATCTGTCATGAGGAACATGATTCCAACATTTTTGAGACCAGTTTTGATGTATAACCCAGATAGCTCATTCTACGAAATAACGAAAAAATCAGACATTTATATTGGCGCCCAACAGGGGTCGATACATATTCTAAGTAAATGAAATAAAAAAAACATTTGTTTACCTTCAAATCGGATACGCCATAACCTTTTTTCAATTGTATTTGCAAGACTTCCAAACTTGATATGAAAGCGGCGAGTCGTGACAGTGACTGTTTCCCAGATCCACCTACACCCACTAACAAAGCACTTCCTCTAGGACTTTCTAGAATACGACTTATTCTGAAATATTATCATATATATTATGTAGACTGCCAACCATATATTCAAATGAAAAAGAACCCTAATAAGATAGGAATAAAGTAGTATCTCAATTACCTGCAAATATGCATCATAGCGTCTTCAAACAGCACCAAATTCATAGCCGCGATAAGGTCATTGTAACTTGCCATAGCTTCAGTCAGCAATTTATTCAGTTGCTCCCATGATGCAATAGGCATATATTTAGGCTCGCCTATACCGCCGGCGAAGTGGCAATAAATATTAGGCCTTTCAAATACAACGCCTTCATCGATTTCCTATAAATATAAAATGTTAAATATAATTATTTTAACTTATTTAAAAATAAAACTTTTAGTTCATCGGATCTCACCTCGAAGTTCTTCTTGCAAAGATCAACTTGCATTTTGAGAAAAGCATCAATATCTTTGTCTTCAGTGAGCTTATCGCCGTACACCCTATGTGTTTCATGCATCCATAGTCTTAGGATATCTGACGGGTTCACTAAGCACTCGTTGGTACTGAATAAGAATCCCTAAGAAAATCATTAATATTAGAAGACATTCTGCCGCTAGCCTCATACTACAGGGAGCGGTGGAATCAATAGGAATCAAAGGAAAATAAATAATATTAAAAAAATGTATGGCCTTACCTGAAACACATTCGATAAGTCCCTCAAATTAAAAATGTAGTGAAATTTGATTGCAGTCGGTAAGAATATTTGCGACGCTTTATTGTGAAGGCTTATTGTTGCTGCCACCACATTCACTAAAACAAACGTAAAAAAGAATGCGTTGGAGAAAGTTGAATGTTATGTTAATAAAACATAGGTTTTACAATTAAATGTAGTACATATGCAATTGCAGTAGAGTATAGTATATGGTAACATAAGCAACCAACCTGACAATTTAGCGATCTGAGGATTAATCCTCAACTCTGGATTGGTCAAATGCTGGAACAGGATCGAATGATAGATATTATTCAATGCTTCATTATTTGGAAAACTGATGGCAAACACGCAGAAATGCCTGAGCAATCTCGGGTTTATGGTGAAGCTTCCTGAAGTTGGATTCATGCAGGACACGTATTGCGTATTGTGAATATCCTTCAACGTGAGCTTGGTTCGATCATACCAATGATTGTAGTCCATATGCTGTCTTATTATCGTGTGTGGTTGGACAGTTCCATAGCCGTCCACTTCAGGCATGTTCATATCATCAATAAAGTAAATCAGGGTCTTATTCCCCGGAGGTCCGTAGTTTCTACCAGCTTTCTTTTCCAAAGGTTTCTCTAAAACTTTTTGAAGCATCTCTGATGATGTGTAAAAGTTGAATGGTATCGATTGAATTGCGTAATTTTCTGAAAGACTGTTAAAAAAAATGGCATTAAAGTAGAAATTTCTTGTAAGATTTTACATGTAAAGTTTGTGAAACTTACCCTTGCAATTTCTCGTTTACTAAAACAGTTTTGCCGCAACCGGCTCCTCCTACTAACATGACTGGGTGTTTCTTTTTCATCAGAAGATCTAGGAAGAATCTAATCCTTATTGTCTCCGCTGTAGGTACTAATACTGCCTGGAAATCCATAAAATGTCAAAGATCATCACCTGAATTATGGTAAAAAAATTATGTATAATGACTAAAATGTACCTGCAGTGGAATATCTGAATCTAATTCAAACTTTGGTATCTTCTCAGTCCAAGGAGTGAACTGTTTAGTTTCAGAATCGATGTAAAAATCGAAGACAGTGCCGCCAGGAGGGAACTTGATGTTTTTAAACTCATTAACCCACCATTTTGTGAACTCTAAAGAAGCAAAACATTTATTTTATGATTAACTCCAAATGCGTAGCACATACGTTACTATTATGTATTCTGTGTCCATCCGAAGATTTTTCTACTTACCGACCCTGTAATCAATATTAGTGTCCTGAAACATAGCTGATCCAAACGCCCAAACACAACAAAATACAAAGAATATATCATGCCACTCTTTAGGACATTCTGGAGGAGTGTTCTCTGGAACAAACATACAATCTAGTAGGTGGCACAGCATCTGAACATGTGCCATTTCCGCTATAGGCGTTATCTTCTTAAACCTAACTCTGACTGTCTCCAAACAAGGTGGAATATATTTGTCAAAAAGTATGACCAGATTTGACTTTTCGGCTGGTATCTTTCTGGTTTCCACCCAACTCGTGACGTAACTGTAAACAGTTAATGATAAATGAAAACCCGCAGTTTATGAAATTTATTTAAAATGTATAGAAAAATGATGCTTACGGATTCCAACCTAAATCTTGCGGATTAATGTACAATATACCAGCACGTGATACTGTTGCAGGTGTAGCAGTCCGAAGATTAGAAATTTCAAACATGAGCCTCATAGTTGGTGTCAGAGCAATCCGTTCATTACTGGCTAAGGTCAAAATTTTATTGTCATCCATTACAGTATTCAGTGATTCAATCCACATTGGATCTATGTCACCGTCCAGGACTATCCATTTAGGATTTTCACCTACGATATTCGCTTGGTCTCTCATTATCACTGAGAACAAACCATCTTTCCATTCTCTAGTTGCTGGATTTATTATACCGAATAACTCATCGTTAGTTACAGCTTTTGGATTCAAATCGTTGTAAATAGGCTTCTTTTTAAGGTTCTGGTATGTTTTGAATAGAGATTTCCATACTTGAGTTTTACCAGTACCAGCATTGCCAACAATAAAGACGGAATGTCTTACTTCTAATAACTCCTCTAACTGTACAACTTTAAGAATAAAGTTATCTTCAGGCTGTAACAAGAGATCCATTGCTGCTTGTTTGACAGTTCTTTCAAATTCCAGGTCACGTTTCCTTGGTACTTCTAGAGCTGGGAAAAGATCTCCAATCAGTCCCATGAAAACCGGCATATCATCAGTTACTATTTTTGGTATATTGAAATCTCGAAGTGTTCTCATTAGTACTTCTTCTTCAGGTCTTCCAGGGTCGCCTCTCTGAGTAAATAAATATTATTTAAAACATTGAGACTATCAAACTAAAACATAGGAAGTTTAACATCGTTTTCCCGTACCTTCAAGGAACCAGCAACAACCAATACAGATTTAATTGCTCTCAACCCCCAATCGTAATGATCCTGTTTTGATAACAGCTCCTTGCACAAAGTGTAGAGTGTAATGAATTTTCTTGCCAAAATCTTAGCTTCTTGAAAGCCTTCAGCGACCAGCATAATTTCACAAATCAATTCAAAGTCCGGTACCACCATTGCACATGGTCTAAATAGAGCTTTTAAATTTTCGGGCAGTTCAGTTCTACCGGCATAACCAGGATTCATAGTGATGAAAATACCGACTGATGGTACAAGCACTATAATCTCTCCCATGAAATTAAATCTCTCCTTTTTATCCCTATAAGCATCACATATAATCATAAATACTTAAGAAGAAAAATGTACAATATTTCTAGTATTTCTGCTATACCTTATTGCATCTTGAACAGATTTAACTTGAACAGCAACTACAGATAATACTTCAACTGAGATTCTGTTGAATTCATCAAAACATCCCCAAGCGCCTGTTTGTGCTAATCCTTTGTAGATATTTCCGCATGACTGATGCAAAAGATACATTTGTTAAATCATATCCTTTCAAAAAATGAACAATAATAGCGTATTTGAGTACCTGGTAATCCATTTGCTCTGAGCAATTGAATACGTAAACCATTATACCCAAAGCTCTTCCCAGATCTTTGGTAGTTTCTGTTTTTCCTGTACCGGCAGGACCCGCTGGACCTCCTCCCATGATCAAATGAAGAGACTAAAAGATAAATAAATTTATATTTACAATAAGCACGTCACATGAGAGTTCTCATGACATGGTTCTTACCTGGGTTAATGTGATGTAACAACGATCAGTCAGAGGCGTTATCACCAGTCTTGGTGTATTTCCTAAATATTCGTAGCTATACGTGAACTGCGCATCGCAAATATTAGCAAAGCAATGTACTTCTTTTTCGTCCCACCTAAAAATATTCGATAATAATTAAACTTTGAAAAGCAAATGTAATTTTGTGATAGATGATCAAATGATGGTATCAAAAGTTATTCTACATATTGCACGTAAATGGATATGATAACCTGTGCTGATAACTACATTATTAGGTCTTTCAAAACCTGTGTCGTAGTTGAGACTGCCACTGAAACGCAGAACCGGCTTCAACCTTCCCTTGTATCATCTTGCTCACGACATCTCTCGAATGGACGTCTATTGTACAAATTGTCATAATTTTCTGCCGATCTTGTTTACTGAGTTCACCGATCAACAGTGAAATTAATGTACTTAGTTGAGATAATTGTTTTTTGTAATAATCCTTAAGTGCATTATCATAGCCTTCCTCTAATCTAGCAAAGGCCATGTTAACTTCTGTGGTCCACCAAATTTGTGACCCGCATAAAGACACCTGAGCCATAAAGTCAAAAAGCCATTGTTCACGGGGTTTTTCTTCATAGGACACAAACGCTTCTCCGAAATAATGTCGGATGGTTGATCTCATAATGTTTTGCAATCTGTTTAGCCATATCTCCACCTGAAAGCAAACTTAGTAGTAGTAGTATTTTATAGCCTATGACAAATAAAATCGTTTTAATTGAAAGTTCTTACTGGACCAGTGCAGTCACAAGTACCATGAAATGGTACATATTCACCATCTTTGGCTATCATTCCAGCTGACACGCCTGGTTTATCATTTTCAAGAAATTTCAATTTAGCTATTGAATCAAAAAGCTTTGTGAGATGTCTGAAAACAATAAAATATGTAATAGATAATTTTTGGCATGGCTTTATATAATTGAAATTTAAAAACAATATTTACCTAATAACCAATTCTGCTTGGTTTCCATTAGATAAAATATCCAGCAAATCTGCAGATGATACGAAATAGAAACGAGGAAATGCAAGTCTCTTAGTTTCCAAGTACTCTGCTAAAGCTTTCTCACAAATTACGAGGTCCTTTTGTAGACTATCAAGCGTTTCTACTAATCCATCTTTATTTGTACCTTTTACCACATTTGGTGTTTTCGCCATGTCTTTCGATAGAATCTGAAAAACATTGAAAGTTAGAAAAATAAAAACAATTTAATGTTATTACTTATCTTTAACATATGTTTTGTTTAATTTCCACTTACTTTAAATTCGGCATCAATTCTATCAAATCTTGCTGAATCACCTGGCAATTGTTTCCTAATATCTTCAGAACTCATAAAAATACTTTCCAAATGTGTCCAAGTTCTTTGCACTTCGAACCACACAGTTATAACTTGATCTGCTACTGACAACTTCTGCTGCCACCCAGAAACCTCTTCCAAGAAGTGTGCTATGAATTTCGATGTTATCAAGTTTTGCAGTTGGACCTGTAAAAGTAAATATTTACCATCACTATTTATGATCTTTATTTCATATAATTATTTCATATTTTTTTTCCCTTTTGTAACCTGATTCTCCTCTAGAGTTTCAATAAGCTCTTCACTTGCTCTAAGTAATACACATCCTGTTCTTGTATGGACTTCCTGATCGAATTCCATTCCACTCCATGTCGTGTTAAGATCTTTAAGGACTTTCTCCATGGACATTTCTTTTACAGCTTTGTCTACTATATTTTTCACCTCCTCCTCGCATTCATGCAAATTCAATGCCAGCAAATCCGCGAGTGTTGTATTCATGTCCATAACTATCCTCACCTATATTATAATAATTATTTTATTTAGTTATTTACATATAAATATAATTAAATCGTTAATGTACAGGTACTATTATTATGATTTTTAGTTTACTTATTTTAGTTTTTAAGGTTTATGAGATTAGGTGCATTTTTAATCATTGATAAATATGACCAAGTAAATTCCAATTTAATAATAATTTATAATACTTTTGACTACTTAACTACAAGCGTGTTTGTAGTATCCAGTGCAAAGAAAGCATACTGATTGTGCATTTTTTTAAACAATAAATAATTGCCAATCCTTGAAAAAAGTGCCAATTGCATGTTTTATAATTATTTACACTGTACAGCTTACACTTCATGGAGTTGTTATACTTACAGTGAGCTCACGTGGTAATGCTGCTAAGCTCTGTGAACCATAAACAGTATTTACATTCGCAAAACCTCTCAAACTCATCCAAACACTGATTAAACATTGACATGTATAATACAATTTTCAGGCAACCATGATTTTTTTACAATAGTGAAGATTCACAAGCGCAAATGCATGCCACCATTGAATCAAACAAAACATGCAAAATGCATAACAATCAAAACATCAAACCAATTCAACAAGATCCACGTTTCGTGTGCATATCACAACAGATATGGTTATTATTTACAATTCAGTATTATTTACATTTTATGATGTACATTTTACATAAATTCCTGAAAATGGATACTTACCTTTGTTGTTCTCATTAGTTGGTCCCAATGCCTTTCCCTGATTGCTGGATTTTGAAGTTCCCCGACGGCTCTCAACGATGTGAGCATGTTCTTCACTGTCGCTTCCAAGTTTATGTATGTATCCCAACTACAAACGTCATGATCGTTCCAATATTAATTAAGATATGCTACCAACTACAGAAGCCAAAGTAATAGATACATTTACGTACCTCCTCATTTCTTTGTCCAACAATCTAATCTCCTTGGCGAATTTCTTACATTCAATATCCATGTTTTCCACATCTATCTTTCGCCATGGTGTTGTCTTCCAGTCTTCGATGCTTGTTCGTACAATGTAAACGTAATCCCAAAGTTGCTGTAATGCAATTAGATCAGTTTTAGTTGACTTTTAATATGATTTCGTAGATAATCAAGTGATGCTGCCAAAATTACTAATTCACAAAAAGGCGTGAATATATTTGTGGCAACATCTATGAACACGCATTCAACAATCCTAGATCGCCCCCACTACAGTCATGTAGCGATATCTATAAACGAATAGACGTGCAAGAATACTACATCGCGATATCGAAATATTCTCAGGATTTTACATATATACAAGCATCCAACATTAAAACTTGGACCGCGGTCCCCAGGCATGATCACCTAGCCTGGCAGAAGATCTTCCTTTTTAAATGAAGTAGTCTCGTACTCCTGCATATTTTATTTATTACCTTTAACATCCTTAATTCTTTCCTACATTGCTTCAGCACTTTGAATTCAGGCACGTTAACTTCAAACAATGATCCAGATTCTTGTATGCTTCTCATTTCATCTTCCAAGTATAACATTTCGAAATCTACTCTCGACATAACTTCATATGGATCATCACATTCATATTTGAAAAACTAGAAAATGAAATTAATTTCGTGCTAAGTAGGAACTTTCATCATCAGAAGTAACTAATTGTTTTTAATCATTTACCTCATATCTTTTAAAAACTTCTCTATAATAAGTAATATGTGAATCAAATGTAGCTATCTTCTTTCTAATACCGGAAACTTCAGCAGCCTGAAGTGGAGCTACTTGCTGCTTCACTGTTAAAGCTAGTTTTTTTGTAGTTTGCCATTGCTCCGGTAATTCCTTTAACAAAATAAGTTTATTTCTTTATTCAATAATATAGTAGTAGAGGTCTTAGTGCAGAGTTCGTCCGGGGAAGTACTACCACCTTACTCATTTCTGCCGTAAAGCAGTAGTGCACTTGTATAACTGTGTTTCGGTTAGAAAGGGGAGGTAAGGGGGGCGGTGAAATTACAGGCACATGAGACTTTACAACTTCACGTCTCAGGGTCGACAACGCATTGGCGATGCCCCTAGTGTTGCAAATGTACATAGGCGGTGGTGACCACTTACCATCAGGTGGACCGTCTGCTTGTTTGTCGGCCCAATTGGTATAAAAAAAAATCTAGTTCAATTCATTTTCTCCAAAAAATTACAAACCTGTAGCAGAACATTGACTTCCTCTGGTATATCCATGTCATAAAACTTTAGGAGCTCAATAGTTTCAGTCAATGGTTGGAACATATCATCCGTAGTGACAGTTCGATCTTTCACATTCATCAGATATCCCATTATATTAACTAATGCTTCATAATCTCCTTCTGGCACTGGTTGAAGGAGACCTACACAAATTTGTTATGTTAAAGATATAATTTTCAGTTTTATGAAAAATTTAGATTTCATTTTTTTTTACTGCCATACCTTCGTCCGCTTCACGAATAAAGTTGCCTAAATCACTAAGACTTGATGTCACATTATTTACCAAGTGCTCCTTATACATGTTCCCCCATTTCCTTACGGTATTTAAAAGATTTTGACGAAAAGGTCTTATGTCCACCTATAAATTTAATAAATTACAATAATATCTAAGTACTGAATAAATAAAGAGATTAAATCGTACCTGAAACCAGCTGTTAAACACTTTATGTGACTCCATATCTTCAATGTCCATGAAGAGATTCTCAAAATGATCAATTTGTTCTCTAAAACCTTCCATTTTAGGCGTACACGGTACTGGCCCTCCTTCGTCTTCAGTGCCTATTTTGTCAACCTCCTCAGGAGTTAGTATTCTTCCATACGTAAGAAATATTTCCATTACGGCATCTCGTTCTTCTAACCACAGATACGAATAGTTTTCGAAAGTTTTACAAAAATCATTTGCGTCTTCTATAACCTAAAACAACAAATGTTCTCTAATTAGTTCGCATTTATTTAAATCATTGTTTGCAATTTAGTTTTACCTACCTTTTCTATCCCATTAAGTATTTCTTCTTTCATTTCCATTATGTCCTCATGATTTACGATTTGCTGTTCATAAGATTGATCTTTCTTGTTATCAATTCTTTCGATCAATGTAGACATTTGCAGAATATCATCAATAATACTATTAATCAAAGCAGTAAAGCCTTTTTCTTCATTTGGATCCAAGCTTGGAACGAAGACCATGTCGGGATCATATAACTCGAGCTGAGCTTCAAATAATGGAGCTAATTTATTTTTGGGATTCATATGTTCAGTTACATATCCCATACTAAAACAAATAAAGAGTTAATAACCGTACAGTTCCACTCCAAAGAAATGACATATATACTCGTAAACATACCTGCAAGCAATAGTTTTAAATAGTGACTCTTCCATCAAGGCATCTATGAAACCTACATAATTCATCCAGATTTCACTATCTTGATTGTCTTGCATATTAAACAACTCCATATTTTCTTTTAGAAGCTCGTTTATGCGTTGTGCTGTAGTCTGTATATCCGTATAACGTTTAGGTCTTTTTTCATTCCGATCTTCTAAATTTAACAAGGTATCCTGGAATAAAATCTTACTTTAGTCTCTGTTCTAATAGTAGCCTTTTTATTATTATTTTTGATTTATATACATAAATGTATTTTCAAAGAAGTTACCTTCTTGGCTTCCTTTCTTTCAAATAACGGTTGTACTGACCATTCCTTCATAACAAATTTTATCTCCTTCAAATTGTCCTGAATTTTTGACATACGCTCATATAGATTACCTACTAACCTGTGTAATTCTTGTAAATAGTTCCACAAATCTGAAACAGTACAAATTATAAAGATAAAGCTTGTAAATTATTATTTTTTTATTGATTTTAAGATGTCACCTTTAGAATTCCAATTTAATTCGTGTTGTGCCATCTCAATTCTTTGATCGATCGCTTTTATTTCATCTTCAACTAAATCAAATTCAACTTTCTGACTATTCTTTCTTATTTGATTGTACCAATCAATAGTTATTCCGAGATTGATTCTGTACTGTCTGTATGTTTCTTGCAGTTCAAATAATTCAGCACTCTCTTTTGGCAATAAACTCGCTGTATCTGGATTAGTTCGCAAATGGTGGAATTCTTTCATTATTTCTAATAACTGAAACGTTATTCAAATATCGTGTTAATGATAGATCGTTATAATAAAGTTTTGACTTAAGGTTAGTAAGTATTACTTACCATTGGACTAAAATTCAGTATTAGATCAGATCCATGCCTAGCGAGTATCATGTGATTTGTTTTCTTTTCAATAATTTTAGGTATATTCACAGTCCAATCCTTGAAATATTGCTTTTTGAAGGCGTTTATCTTTTCAATCAGCTCTTCGTATCTTATGAAAATTTTCTTCGCCTCATCCGTACCCTTTATCCTACGTGCGAAAAAGAAACGTATACACTACCTTATATTGTGCTCATAAAAATAAAGTGTTGGATCAAAAAATACTGTTCTCATTATCTACATAAAGGTCTACTTCTAACCACAAGCCAAATATAAGTTCAAACTGTGTCTATTTAAAAAGGGGCAAGAATATTCAATCTCACAGTTTTTAATGACAATGATCTATAGATCGACAGACGAATTTAAGCCAGATAATCAGCTTTCGCAATTTGCCCCACCCAGCTGACTTACGGGTGCGGCAAATTGCGAAAGCTAGCTATAGGCTTGGTTATCCTCGTAGCTAGCATAGTCATGAAGAGAAGTCCCCCGGCGACTGGAGGCAGGTACGCATCTACTTCCATTACACCGTATTTTTTCAAACGTGAAGACTGCTCTTCGAATAACTCCTGAAATTAAGAAAGTTGTCAACTGCTACTGTTATCACTGTATTAACTCTTGTATTGATAATTAAATAAAGACTTACTTCGCATGTAACAATTTCTTTTTCAAGCATCACAATAATCTCGACATATTTTGCTGTAAACTCGTTTCTAATTAATGGTCGTTCCAAAACGGATCCTACTATGTCGATGAGCTGAAATCAATTATAATGTTTTCAGTATAGGTAATTAAATAATTATTTGCTACTTTATTATTATTGCCGATGGAACGCGTAATTAGCCATTAAACTATAATTCTTGTATCACCTTGAATATAGACTCCAAAGTTGAGCAATTATCGAATGATTCGACCAAAACTGTCGATAGTTTTAGGTCTAAATCTATAATATTTTCTTGGAACTCTTTAAAATCTTCATTGAAGGTTTCATCATCAGGGTCGAGTACGTCGTAGGATTTAGAAGCGAAACCGTGGAAGTAGGCTTCGAACTCTGCTGATATTTCCCTTATCTGGCCACCCAACACTCTACCTTTCATACCACCAATCTCTATTTTCTCCAACTTTTGAAACTCCAATACCGTTTTGAAAAACCATTGAATTGTGTTTAATCTGTCCAGGAATTTGTTCATTCTTTCAAACACGACATTTGGGTGGAATGTCCATGGAATGATTCTTCGATCCACGAAGTACTTCGATAAATTATCTTTGAAATATTCGAATGTGCTTCTAAACTTCTTTAATATATCAATTGTTACTTGGATTCGTAATGTTGCTTCGTCTATATCACTATGGAAGAGTGTTGTAGGATCTAAGCACTTTTTAGCCTGAAATGGGTATGAAAATAGTGTAGCTAAGACATGAATATTCAATTGTTATAATATATTTTGATTTTTTACGGTGAGGTTTGTGTTTGACCAAATTCGCACTGTGACAAGAGACAATGTCACGAGGATAGTAAACTCGCCAAACTAAGAAGGAAACTAGCTCTCAAGTGCTGCTACGGGAACACACCAATGATTGCTTGGTGAAAGTTTTAACATTAAGGTACCAATAGCCATCTACGCGGGTACTACAAAGTACCCTCCCATCGTGCTAAAGGTACCATTCCGGTAGGATTCGAACCCACTTCCTTAGTCAACGATTTCTCTTCACTTTTATATAATAGCATAGTAAATTGACTAAGTTTTATTACAAGACGCATACTGCCATTGGAACTGACTTTCTTTTCGCACACTAATTAGCTAAATAAATAATTATAGTTAAGAGAAATCATAAGAAGTTACGGTATAACATTTATATTTAGGTACCTGATAAATAAGCAAATTGCCAATCTGTTTGAGTAAAACCATCAGCTTCGAGGAACTACAGTAATATTTAGAATCTCTCCAAATCATACAAATGACGTGGAATAAAGGACGAAATAAAGTTTGGCATTCTGTGAAGTCGGTGTCTTCTAAGGCTTGGAAATGTTTCTCTAGTGTCCTTAGATATAGATCGATTTCACGTGCTTCTGCCAAAGCTGAAATAGGTCAAAGGGTGACAATACTATGGATTGAAAGTTGCTTATGCGGATAAGCTGTAGTTGTCACCTGAATATTACTTCTGCAGGTAACTTATTTTAAACTGTTTGCTTCTTATCTGTATTATGTGGGTTTGGATTGTTATTGTAACTTAGGACTTTGATTTTTTTTAACTTTTATTCACTCTACTTATCTCCTAGCTCTAGCTTTTCACCACACGGTTTTACCTGCTTTCCAGCGCAATTCCTTTTTAAACTTACATTCTCTATTTTACCCCCATTTTTTTTATAAAAAGTTGTTCCGTCCGTCCGATAAAACAATAATGATTTATTGAAATCAATCCTAAGGTCTTTTAGGCCTTTATAGACTTTGAAAATTAATATTAGCTTCTGATCGTATTCAAATCGCAAATTTAAAAGAAATATGGCTCTTTAGCTTTATTTATAACATACACTGTCATGATCTTGCATGGATCGAAATAGATAAAAATGGCTGGCAGATTTTACAAACCTGAAACGATATTTTTGAACAGCCTACTGAAGCATGGATAGTAAGCTGAGGTGGTCTTCTCTAATATAACTGCCATACACCTGACTCTTTCTGTTCGTAACTGATCGTAAATGTAATTCAAATTACTCAACCGTGACTTCCAAAACGCAAGTTCTGTAAAAAAATTACAACATTACAAATAGACAGACAGGCCGAAAGATTCACTTTTTTAGAAGGTAGAGACAAAGCGTCATATTTTTTTTAAGTCCCTCAAACAGGCAGAGTTCACCTCATGGTAAATGGTCACCGCAGTCTAAAGAGATTTTCAATAGCAGGGCCATTACCAATGCATAATACAATTGCGCTACTGCTTCACGACGGAAAAGGTGTTAGTACTTTCTCGGACGAACTCCACACAAAGAGCTCTACTACTTCTAATACATATAAAAACTAAGAAGTTCCTAAACTAAATATAACTGTAATTAGATCTAACCAACAGAAGGCAGTGGATTTAGTCCGTTTTCAAACGCGAGGGCTGAATCCTCCATCATCACGTCGTTGATCTGCTGGGCCCATTTTATGACCACTCCTTCTATAGCACTCTTCAGGTATAAGTCAACCTCTTCGCCTTTCATCAACTCTTTCTCTGCATCATGAACCAGTTCTACTCCTACTGGCATGGGGAGGACTGTTTGACCATTTACTTTGCCTTTGACCTAGAGATTAAAACATGGTCCTTAACTTCTGTAGGTACTTGTTCAAGGCTATATTTGTTAGTTTCTCCTACTCCTGATAAAAATATTTAACTCTTCAATTACAAATTAACTATGATGTAACTTCTTACCTCATACACCGTACTCTTGAGATTGTGTATTTGCTTGAGGATGTCTTGTGAGACCACAAGAGGCCACCCTTCATGGTTCAGTGGATTTGATAGAAGCGGAACAAACACTTCGTCAACCAATGCCGCTAGCTCGTCAATTAATCTTGGTGCCAAGTCTCCTACATGTGAAGTAATAATGTATTTTTTTTGGGGCAGGTGGTTAAGAATTTCTTCGTTAGTATTTTAATAACTTTATCAAATATACTTACCAAAAATGACCATCTGCGCGCAATTTTCTTTTGGGACAACATCAGGCTTCTTTTTAACAAAGTAAACCGCTTTGTTCTTCAAATAACAAGGAAACGATATGACCGGCAATAGCTGTAACGCATGAGTCAATACCACGACCAAAAGGAGAGGAAACGGCTTGTCCACAAAGTCTTTTAGGGTCGACCTGTGCTCTTCTATGCCTAAAACCCTGTTCCATTTCTCAGGCTTTAGTTTTAAGGATTTGACAGCGTAAGAACCAATGAAATCGAATCGTGGGTCGTGGTTCGAGGAAGATGGACTTGCTTGATCCATGTTTGAAGATTATTTTATTTCTTTCTGATCATTTTTAGAATTTATGAAGTCTTCAGGAGCCTTGTTGCCGTATCGCAGGTTGGAACCTCTTTGATGTAGCGAGCTCTGGGAAGGTAGAGCCTGGCAAATGGCAAGTCACGCAAGTCCCAATGGCATGCCATTATGGAACGATGTCTCCTTTGTAACGAGCCATCGGCTTCGCCATACAAAAATAGATTATCGTGTAGCGTAGACAAAACAATGTGATTTATTGCTTTACCAAATAGAATTCATAAAAATATACCTACATTATCGCTAGGATACAATTAATAAAGTAAGTACCAATTTTTTATGAAGTACCTAGTTTTTGCGGTAAAATAGAACCGTGTGATTTGTCTGATGTGATTGATGTCCAAAGTATAAGTATAATATGTAACGTAAATACGTAATAATACACGTCATTAGCTTACATTATGTACCTGTGCCTCCAATACATCACATTGCCTACATACTAACGCTCTATACAAAGTATTAACTGTCCCCCACAGCTTCGCCAGCGTTCCCTAGGGATTTTCTCTGTATAAAGAGCATCGTATTTATTATTCCAAGGCATGCTCTATCTGTGTGCCAAGTTTCATGCAAATCCGTTGGGTATTTTTTGGGTTGTAGAGTCACAAATTTACGCCTTCATAATATAAGTGAGAAGGATTAGAGAAGGGTACTAGGGTATTTTAGTAGAATCTGCGGAGGACAGCTAGTTTACAATGCTAGTAGGATATTAGATTCCTGATCTACTCATTGAGCTACAATCTCAAATAGATTCCAATACCTGACCAATGTAAGATGGTCTTAAATATACCATCTAGTTACTGAAGATTTGTTTTTGCCGACAGTATTTCTTCAGCGGTAAGTGGGCAGGAGCGCGTGCCAGGCTACGGCCGCGCCGCCCTGCGCCGCCCGCCCACCGGCAAGATGACACTCGCGACGTCGCACAAGAAATAAGGTCAACTGTCTTTATAAATTGTGTGGGGTAACATAGGAGCAGTAGCGATTTTTAAACTTAAATTCAACGTTGTTGTTTTTATGAGCGTAGCTTGAATCACCGATCTCTTTGCTGTCTCCATTGTAAACTACGTAATCTTGAGGACCGCTTTTGAAGGCTTCGTTGCTCCACGAAGTTTGTGTTAGAGAATGCAGGAGCAGTTCAAGTCCACCTGCTTTCATTCAGAATGATTAAATATTTGTTTCCATAACCTTATCATACATTTGGATTCGCCACCAAATTTTGTGATATGATCTTCCATGATCCTGCACACCCTAAAAGTTATGATAATCTGGCAATGCACTAAGCATAACATCAACGATGAGGAAATCGAATATGCGGAGTTTAATGCTAAGATATAAACTATAATATATTACTAGCTCTCCCCCGCTGTTTCACCCCCGTTTCCGAGGGCTGTTACATATTCCAGGGATAAACAGTTACATGTGCAATTCCAGACTATCCGTTCCGCCATTCTGCCGTTAGAATATCAAACATCCACCCATCAAAACTTTCGCATTTATAAAAGTAGAAAGATTACCTGAAACGCTTTCCAATGTTTCTTAGACCAGCGAAAACCTTAATGCTAAAACAATGGAGAAAGGTATCGCAAAGTTACGGCATTGAATGTTGATGTTAGTTCATATTTTATAATAATTTGCAAATAATACTTACTCCATATACTCCCTGGTACAGAATATTTTCATCGGTTTTATGATTTAGACACTCCACTTTAGGATAGTAGAGTTTCGGCTTTATGGTAAAAGCATAAGGGTTTTATTTGAACATTATCCAACTTATTTTGAAGGTTTATTGACTCATTATCAAATTGTGTATGATTAATCCGATTATTTTATTAAAAATACTTTGAATTCTGGTTATTTATATCGCTTACATATTTATTTTCTGGGGCAGAATTCGTATGTCCGTCAGGGTTGTCCGACCCGCGACTATTGGCTTAAAGTTATAAATCAAACGAATCTACTCCTCTTTTGAATAATTTGTACTGGTTTCATTTATAGTGAACTGTTTTAATTATAGAAAAATGGTTTAAAAGGGTGTCGGTCCATCCTGATAGACATATTGATGGTATAGAAAAAAAAAAAACAATATAGTGAAGTGTAGATATCTACGTAAGATATCTATTATCGAAACTCACTAAATGAACATCTAAATAAGTCCACTCTAATAGTGGCAATAAGTCACTAACTCATTATTTTACGTATTCTATAGATTTACTTAACTATTCTACTATGATGTAATAAAAAACTACAAATATATTTTATAATATATTTATTGATAATGACAGCGATGGTTGACTCGAATTTGCTACTTGGCAAAAATATTTCCACTAGAAGTGAACTATTTCTGTTTTTAAATATTAAAATCTCTTTATTAAATTATGCTTATGTGTACAGTTACGGAGATGCAACTATCTATATGCTACCAAGTAGCTGCCTATACTCGCTTATCACATAAAATAATTAGAAATACACTTTGATTTGTGATCTATTTATTATACACATCTCAATTCTGGCAAATAAACTTACATTAACCATTATCATCTACACTAAAATGAATCATGCGTCACAATTTCATAAAATAATTACATTAACATCATAAAAGCTCATGTTTTTGAATTGACTGCAATAAATACAAAAATACTACGTGAAATAAAACAATAATTAAAATAAACAAATAATTTCATTTACCTAAAAACTATTTGTTTAAAACAAAAGCACAGCACTTGGTCAGCTTAATAATCTAAAAAAATTAAATTAGGACCTACGAAACGCTGCTTTAAGGTCACTATTAGCCTATACCTAGGAGCCCTAGTGCATACTCGCCACTCAACTCAACATGTGCTATATCCGAACTTCACTGTCGCTTCCAGTTGGTGTTTGCCCGTGTCTACAAAAACTACTGGACAAAAGCACATCGAGAGTTTCAAAGACACATCCTACAATATTTTGGAAAATACTCATTTTTTAGATTTTATTTTAACGTCTACTACACATTGAGCTGTCCTAGTTAGGTCCAGAATTATAATATACTGGTATATACTGTTACATTCAAAGTTAAAAATGTTTAAAAATGCAAAAATTAAGTCGCATATTGGTTTTAAGAAAGAAATATTACTACAAATTTCCAGCTAGTTACAATGAATGTAATAGAAAAAATGGAATGTTTTAAGTACGACAGTCTAATAAGCATTCGATATAATGTAAATTGTGATTACTATTCACGTACGTGTGACAAATATGACGTCAGTCAACACTTACAAATAACTTAGGCTATGAATACACTACTGGAGTTTACAGTATAATACAATTATAACAAAAAATATACATTAAGTTTTGAATATTGTTATAAACGGACAAAATGTTATTATTTTCTACAAATTATTTGACAAGCCATTTTCCGGCCATTTTCAGTGCTAGAAGTTTACATTCAAATATTACTTGAATGAGTACCGTACCGACCAATGATGCTCGCAGTATACCGTTAACGAAACTCTCGCAATGTACCCACAGCCTTACTATAAATTGGCATTAAATTCTCAAGTGCATACTTCGAAACAGCTGTTTTAATATTATTAAATATTTTTTGATACTTTAATCGCTTACAATGTAAATGTTTAATATACATATGTTTACAGGAATGGAGGCAAGTGGCGGACTATAATGAATGCTGAAATTGGAACTTACAAACACTAGTAAATAACGAGGCATATTATTCTATTTGTGTACTCGTTTTTAGTGTACTTATGAACGATTACTTTACTAAAAGGATGGAATATACATTAGGTGAGCTATAGACTATTAGCTCCGGCGTTACCGCAGAGCGTACACTGTGGACATTCTCCTAATACAATTCGATTACACGCATCCTATGCCGCTACATATTTTGATATTAAATTTACCCAAAAATTAGGCAGTATTCAAAATTAACTAACACACTTTTATTTATTATCAATATTGAAAAACAAGAAATCCCTTGTCCCAGTAAATTACAGTAAGATTTCATCGAATTATTGTTCGAAAGTGGATGGAGATAATAAATTGAGGACATGTATTTTCGAGTGACATTTTTTTTATTTAGTTTACAGCGTGCCGATACACGACTACACACATTTACAGCTTCAAGTATACCTACACAACCTAATTGATATAAATTGACAGCGCAAGTGATAAGCGAATGTCAACGCTTCAAATGTTTTATTTTTTCTTATTCACAAAACTTAAAATAATTAGATTTATACAATATGTATAATAATATTTTTGGCAAATTTCTTTACAATTACGAACGTTTACAGAACTGCTTTTAGTGAAAATATTGGTACAAAGTTACCAGACACGGGCAACAGAAGGCAACTTCGCTCATCACTTGCACCAAACAACAAAATTTAAAATATTTGGGCATCAATTTTACCGTCACGAATGGTTAGTTTGTGTACTAAGTACAAGTCTTTTACAAGGACGAAGATGTAATATTGGACGATTTCGTAAAAATCTACTTGAGTTCTCACCTTATAAATCAAAAAGAAAAGCAGGCGTCGAAATAAAAAAATACGTACATTTTTTAATTTAAGGTCTATAATAGGGTGGCAAGAAACTATCACAATCGAAAATAAGCAATCTTGTGTGATACGTTGATTGCCGCTGAGCAGTTTGGGAGTTATAAATGCTTTAATTACAAACGGTTCATAGCAAACTAATGCTTATTAAGTATATTTTGAAATATTAGCTAATTTTAAATGCTTATAAAATGTCAAAAAACATTACAAAGGGTAGTATAGAAATATCAAGTGTAGTAGTCAAAACTTCGCGTGTCACAGTAAATATATTCTCAGTGCGGAATATAAGCCTGTGCTGGACAGAGATAAGATAGAGCAATGATAAGTTAATGAGCTAAAAATACATAAATAACATAATTTATCGTAACAATTATACCACAAACTTTACAGTAAAAACAGGTATTTTTTATACAAATCCATCGAATCCTATCAATCACCGATCACAAAAATTTCATTGGTTCACTAAAATTATTAAATAATATAAATGTAACTAATACACACGTAAAATTCACATATTTACATCGAACTCAAAATTAAATAAAATTAAATCACGTAAACCATATTTAATTTATTTACAATTATATAAATATCGATAAAATAAAATTTCGTGTCAAAGAATAAAAGAAAATAAAATAAAGATGTTGATAAAAATAAGAGTAAATATACTTTCGATATGGAAACAGATTGACGTATCTGCAACTTTTTATTGAGTCTTATCAATAAAAGTGAGATTATCATTTCCATAAAATCGTCAAATTGTCCGTAAAAACAACACAGGAGTTAACAGAAATAATAAGGCATACAATATTGCTTTACCGATGCGGCATTAACAAGGAGTAACACGTCACCATATTCAGCTAGATGGCGCTAGTATTTAGTAAAGTTCTTGATAGTAACAGATAGATTATAACATTGCTAATACTAGCGCATCAAAATAGCAGTTCATCCAACTCCTTATAGAAAACAAACAAAATTACTAATACATACAAAGCACCATACGCGTTACAAAGACTGCAACAAAAACTGAGTGGAATTGTATTATAGTATTATAATACACGTAGTACGGAAACATGTGGACGTTTGTCTAAATTCGGTACGATATACATGGCTGGCTACGTCCGCGTTAACGGCGACTGTGTGATGGGCATACGGTATAGAGCGAGCGACGTACGTTGTTCACGTGTGTACGTACGCGCTCTGAAGCGGGAAGGTTGCTCTATTTGCTCCTAGTTTTGGTGCCGACGGCGTTTATGCTGTCGCCGCGACTCCTTGATCTGTGTAAGTTTTGTAGGCCTTCTCCTGGAAACGGTTAAGTGACGTGTAAGCATTTTTGTCCAATTTTGACACATTTGTGACCAAAAACGAAAAAAGTTTGGCGATGTGTACATAATTGGTAAATTTATTGCCTGCAGTGTCAGTCAGACAACTCATATAGCATTCAATAAAATGTTTTATTTTTAATGGTGGGTCAGTATTAAAATAACGATTAAGATGACAAAAAACTGGATTATTGAATTAAATTGAACTTTATAAAAACCCTATCTAGGGTCTTTATTGGTCCTTGAGATAATTAGAATATAGTGTACCCTTGCTGGTAGCCCGCTTGAGCTCGTTGTCCCGGTAGGCGCGCGCGGAGCGGCCGCGGCGGTCCTGCACGAGCTTCTCCGGCCGCACGAAGATGCCGTGCCGCGCGCGACACGAGAAGTACCGCGTGCCGCCCACTGAGCCCTCGTTCTTGCCTGCACGAAAGATCGAATAAATCAAAAACCTATATAAATACAGACAGCTCTCGTTTTAAGAGTGATTTCGAAAATTAAAAATAAAAATTTAATACATATTTTTTATATGCAATACCGTTTTCAAACGATACATAAGGTTTGAAATATATAGATTGTATATCTAATATTCAAAACCATAGTTACGTACGACTCGTAAGTTAGCCCATGAGTACATTTTTTTTAAGCAGAGCTAGAGAAGTCTGATTAGCCTCTCGCTCATCCGAGTAATCGTTATTAAGACAAGCGGCACTCCGTGTAGCTATTTTGACGTTGATCACGAAAAATGTACCCTATCGTTTTATGATAAAGTTTATCTGCAATAGCATTCAATAAACTATAGGATCAATAGATGGAATAAAGTGTATTTTTCTGTGACATTCAATAGTAGTGATCTTGTGAGTACGTACCGGTGGGCGCGTCCAGCTCGACGCCGACCCAGGCGCCGGGCGCGAAGTGCGTGGGCCCGAGGTACGCGATGACGCCGGTGCTGCTGCTCAGCCGCAGCTGCACGCTCTCGCCCACGCTCATCCACTCCTGGATGCCTGCCGTGTACTTGCCGTCGTAGCTCTCGTCTGATGATAATAATATAAAATTATCACACGTGAAGCAGGTCGACCAACAGTCTATATAGCGACGATTTCGAAACGAAATTAAAAAGCTATGAGTAAAAAAAAATCAAAATTATATTTGAACATGGTGTGGATAGTATTTCCAAATCCGTGAAAACAATTATGAAAAAACAGGACAATTACAACAGATTGGCAGCATATATAGAGTACTAGCTGTCCCCCGCGGTTTCACCCGCGTTTATCGATATCATATATACCCTATATCCAACTATCCGCGTCGAATGGTAGCAGTCCCATCCCGATATGTTCAGTAGTTTTAAGGTGATGGTGGGTCAAAGAAACCCCGTTTTGCTATATATAGATTTAAAACACTAGAAGCATCGCCAATGCGTTTTCGACGGGCAGATGTGAAGTTTTGTAATTGCACTAGCTCCATTATTTTTCTAACCGAAACATAGTAAAATACAAATCCACTACTACTTTACGGCGGTAATGGGTAAGGTGATTGTGGCGGTAAAACATTCCTTAATGAATGTTTCTTCTGTTTGTTCTTTGTACTTTTGTTTGCTTTTCCCTAAAATGCCTATTCTTCCGATAGCTATCTTAATTTGTATCCATAACCGTGGTAGTACTTCCCAGGGCGAACGCTGCACCTAGGGCTCCAGTACGTCTAGAGCAGGTACGTACCGTCTCCGATGCGCTCGGTGGATGAGGCGGGCGTGTCCCGCAGCGCGCGCGAGGCGGGCTCGTGCGCCGAGCGCGGGCGCGGCGCCGGGCCGGGCCCGCTGCGCGCCGAGCGGGACGCGCCGCCTGACGTCCGACGTCGGACCACCTTCAAAAACATTTTCTCCATTAACCAAAAAAAAATTGTATATTGTATATATACATATATGTAGATAACCTAAGACATTCTCTATCTTGGTCCCAAGATTTATCCAAATCCGTTTGGTAGTTTTTGCGTGAAAGAGTAACAAGCATCTATACGTCTACATCCAACCAAACAAACTTTCACGTTTGTAATATCATAAAGTTTTTTTTTTATACCACTTGGGCCGACATACAAGCAGACGGTCCACCTGATGGTAAGTGGTCACCGCCGCCTAGGGACATTTGCAACACTAGGGGCATCGCCAATGCGTTGTCGACCCTGAGACGTGAAGTTGTTAAGTCTCATGTGCCTTCACCGGACCCCTTACCTTTCTAACCGAAACACAGTAATACAAGTGCACTACTGCTTCACGGCAGAAATGGGTAAGGTGGTAGTACTTCCCCGGACGAACTCTGCACTAAGAGCTCTACTACATAGCTCTACTAAGTAGGATGAGTAAGTCGGTTACGAAATGCAAACCAACAATTTGCTCTGAAACATCGCGTCCCTTTCCTTATTTTATCGCGCAATGTAAGTTGTTCCTTATGTTACCTTTCCAGCCGGCAACTGTGTTTTGACAACAGGATGATCAGGGCCAGTGGAAGCGGAATCGCTCTCGCCCACTGAGGACGCCTCGCGACTCCGTTCCGCATCGTGACTCGATTGCTCCGAGCTCACTGACTCTCCATCTGCTTCACCTTAAACAAAACAGTGTATTTTGAAGATCGCGTTCAAATGTGTGGATTTAAGAAAGATTTTAAATTTAAGGTTTATTGCAACGTTTAGAGCATTTGACGAAATGATTTTGCCATACAAGGAAAGTGCTCACTGACCATAGGAATTATCATGCATGGAATCCCCATTAACTTGGGTGGACTCCACACTCTTGCTCTGACTGGTCAATACTGAAAGTGTCTCTACAGGAATCGCCCCCAACGGATCGACCAACTGTCCCTTCTCCTCCTCTTTAGCCGCCTCCTCACAATCCCTCAGGAATGGATTGATCCTATTCCTCGAACCTGGAGTAAGAACTGGTGTCTTCGCTTTCTCAAACGAAGTATCGTCTAATTCATTCTTCGACTCAACAATTTCGTTTTTCAAGTCGTTTATGTCATTTCTAAGCTCAGTAATTTCGTTTCTGAGTCCCATCACTGAGTTTTTCGTTCGGCTCAGGTGGGTGTAGTCCATTGTCTTGTCGAAGTCTGGCGTATCGTCGACCGACATGCTCCTGATTGATAACGTGTCGTCGTTCGTTAGGTTTGTTGATGATACTGCTTGTGAACCTACAGTTAAAAATCTTAGTTAATTAGATCATCAATTACAGAAATTCAATTCTTAACTGAAGTAAATAAAACACAAATTACCATAACCGCTAGATGATATCGAGGGTGAGTTCTTGTTGGGAACACGTTCGCACGCTAGTTCGTGGAGCGAATCTAGCGTCTTTGATGTTGGTAAGAACCCGCGAGGCGTTGCACGTGATCGTGTGCGCTGGAAGATAAAAGGTACAATATATTTACTTATCTGCCAATGACGTCACAATCTTCGTGCATAATTTATGAAATGGTAATAGCGCAGCTCGTGTACGACTTAATTCGACCGGATCAATACATAGGTGTTTTGAATCATGAATCCTACACTACCTTTAAACAAAGAGCTAACAAAAAAGATTACAGATAAAAGATACATACATGTGACTTAGGCGTAGAGAGGTCGTCCAGGGGTGCGGATTCTGGCTCCGAATGCGAGTCGTCATCATTCCGCCTCCCTGGCTCCTCGTGCAGCGTTGTCATGCGCAACCCTAGCTTTCCACTCGCTGGGGACGCTGTAAAAACAAACTTCCTTTATCTGGCGTCACAAATGATATTTTACTTTTCTTGAAGTGAAACTTTTTATTGTGACTTTGAAATTGTGATCCATAACTTTTTTGTGTGACGAGAAACAAATGAATGATAAACACAATCTATGCTATTCAAAAGCGATTGATGAATAAATAAAATGTACCCTCTAATACAAAAGTTTCACTTCCATCGTATGTCTTTATTTTTATACACCAACAGAAAACATACTGTCGTATATCTGATAAATTTGATTGAGGATAAATATCATAATAACAATTACAATAATGATATAATAACTAATTTCTGATGAATCGAATTCCTTTATTCGATTCGACACAACGTGGTAAATTTTATAAATAATTAAAACAATGATAATCTCTATGAGATTACAAGTATTATCGACTTAATATAGCAAGCGTAGAGGACGCGCTCCCAGGGCGCGTATGAAGACTAAATGTATGCCAATATAAGAATCGACACAAAGCAAACCTCTGTCGCTCGCCAAACATTAACTTCAACGCACTCCCGCTCTCTATGCTTATAAGTTACAGTCCTAAGCAAAAAAACCATTATTATAACTTGAAAAGTGAACCAAAATACCAAATGGTGCATCTTCAGATTGCTTCAATTCTTATAAAGAAGTGCTGTGTCGTATACTGCCTTAGATTTTTTACTAAACTATTACAAAGCCAAACAATTTCATGAATGAACTTTGTTTAACATAATTAACAGATTTTGTTAAACTAACGCCAATTTCATGCTTGAAATAATACAATGATTGATTTATCATGCCAATGTTGTACTAAACGTACTAGCTCAATATGAGATGTAGCAAACAAAATAAAATATTAATGTTAACTACACAATAAAAGTTCACTCTTACAACTGCGCCTGATATCCTTTAAAAATAAATACCAAAGCTTACTTTCCTGGTACCGATTTAAAAAGGATACAATGAACAACAAAAACCAAATTTGTATGAAATGTAAACAAAACCGTATAAAACAAGCGAAACTAGTGATTCTACGACTTAGTAACTTGACGTACACTTGTTCGGAGTTTGCAGTCGCAGAGAGTTCAGGTTCAAATTCAAGTTTAGGAACGTTGGCCGGGCTGTAATAAAAATGTTATAGTAGTCATAAATATGTCTAAAATTACATTTGTAAAACACATAACCTTAGATAGCATAATCACTACTTACGAGCTATAATAACTAATAAACGTACACGAAATATTGATGTTCTTATTAATTACTTACATTTCAACATTATTATTATTTACTACATTATCTATTTATGTATATTAATAATAAAATGTATCTTTTCTAAACCTTGGTGCCCAACATGGGTCTTAAATAAATATTAGTACCCAACAATGATCAAAGGCTTTCCTAATATAGAACTATCTTCAGATTGCTAAAAAACATTGTACAACATTATTCTGAAATAAATATAGGTTACTATAATTTAAATTTCCACCAAAATAATTTTAATTCTTGAACTCATGATACTAAAAATATACTTCAGAAATTCTCTTATTCAAACATCTTTAATTGCGTTAGATTTGTTCATATTCTATAGTTACATAAGTTAACCCAATTACCTACATTACAACTTGCTTACATCTTCTAGTACATGCTTCCATTACTGTAACTATGTATATTATATCTTCAAGTACATTTTGAAATGGCTACTGTTTACATGCATCTGTTACCTAACACACACACATACCTACTTCCAATTGATTGATTGGTCTATTACTACTGTTACTTTCTACAGATACAGAGACAAGACTGTTTTTCAAGTTTTTGATGCACAACAATTTCACAAAAGTTACATTTAATTCTTGGCTGCTATTACGTATTAACCTAGCAATGTTTATTTTACATTATTAGCTATCAGTTAATGAGTTTTACGATGAAGCATCGTTTTGCTTTTTAAAATCCACAGCTTTTACGAAGAGGAAGGGAGAAGGATATAATAACAGGTCATGCTCGGTTCATGCAAATGAAAGAAACACGCAAACAAACAGATAGTCAACACAACGACAGATAAGCTAGCTTGTTGCTCGAGGCTTGCATTTTATTCGCACTCTAGTAGCCAATACATTAGAGTCTAATTTTGATTGATGTACATTACGTAGCGATAACATAGTTTTAATCACTCTCGATATTCCATAGTCGAAATGCCAATCAAGATATCGATCAAATGATTTAAATTTTACAGCCAATTATAGGATAACATACATAAATAAAAATTCTCAATGAGTAACAATAATTATCACAACACATCTATTCAATTTTGTATTAATTATGTTTATGTTGCATTCGTCTAATAATTTCGCCATACAGTTGCCATTCCGAGTCAAGACCATATTGTTTTCACTGTTTACCTGATAGGAACGAGCCTGAAGGTAGCGGGGGATTAAGATAAAGAAAATACAACGTTAGTTCAAGATTGAGTTTAATTTTTTGTGGCCCTATTGCTTGTTTTTAGATCTAGCAAAATTTTATGAAGTTAGTATTTCAGGGGAGTTACTTTATAGCTGAAATTGTCATAATACGACATATTCAAGAACCCCAAAATAAAAGTGAAGGCGACTCCATAAAATTTTGCAATATCGATCTTAAGAGCAAGGGTTCTTTGAGATTTTATTAAATAAATAATATTACAAATCAAACAGTTCACTCGAGAACACAAAACATGGCAGTGACAGAAGAAAAGGGGGTAGTAAGATAGAAGAACTGTTTGAGCCATAGCATTGCCACAAAGCAAGTTGAAAATAAAATACATAATAATAGTGAAATCATGAAGATGTGGATGTAGTATCGTAGTGAATATTCGTTGGTAATTTTGTGAGAATGATTTGCCTATACAAATGTTTCATTGATATATTGTATGACCTATATTATTTATTATCTATCGTTTGTTATAGTTTAAGTACAATACTATGCTAAGTCCTATAGCGTGCATCTGTCTTTACAAACTTCTAATTCTGTTATTTATATACCTCTACTGAATGCACTATTTATTTTCCTTTGAACTAAATTACTTTCGATATCTTTAAGCTCGATTACGAAGTTAGATGCGCTATTTAGTATACACAGTGCAAATAACCTCTTTTAAATCAACGAATCAATAACAATTCGATTTTATGCATGACATGTGTGATGCTCATGATCGATAGAATAGAAAAAGATTATGTATTGGAAATAGGAGTGTTTTTCTGGTTCTGTAAAAAAATATAGTTATCCATATATAATAAACCTTGTAACTATAATAATAGAGTTCAACTTACCGAGTCCAAAGGGCTTGGTCGGTGTCACTATATCCGGGTCATTATGCGCCGGCGCAGCGTACGAATGGCGGTGTAGCGGCCGCCTCGGGGCCTCATCGGCTAAGTCCGCCACGCTGCCAGATCGACCCGAAGCCAATCCCGCTAGTGACTCGAAGGACGAATCCAATCGCATGATCTGTTGATATTTGATGGCTTAAGTAGATGCTAAATGTTTTCAATTATAAAAAATACGAAGAAAATAAAATAAGCAGGACATTTCAAGTCATTTTACAACATTAACGTTAGAGGCGCTAAAAAGCGTTTCTAAACCTAATATTTTGATAAACTTTTAAGTATATTTAGCTAGGCCGTTTCATTACAGCTAAAATACAAGATGATAATATTTATTAGCACACTCAATTTATGAAAGGAAAACACAGAAAAGAGTAATAAAACAATTTGTGACATAAAAGAAAAGAAAAAGAGGCGAAACTACAACGATAAATTATAAATAAATACAATGAAGGCTGGAAAAAAATGGTACATGGTATATTTAAAGTGATTGTCGAGCTTGCTTCAATCTTGAAAACATAAATGAAATATATCTTAATTAAGGCTATATATTTCTTCCAAAAACTGAACATATAAAATATCAGAATAATTCATGAAGAAATTAACTTTATGTCGTCCGTAATAAAACTAAAACTCGACTATCCCCATCATGAGTAATGATAACACAACATAATCTAGATGCACGTGTTGACAGCGGGCCATGCATGGGACTCACGTTGTTTCCGCTCTTGGCCGCGTTCTCGAGCGCCTGCGTCAGCTGCGGCCGACCGGACGACGTGACCGGGTGCGTAGCGATAATACCACACGTTAGCAAGCGTACATTACAACACCGCTACTTGCGACAGTTATATTTATACCTCAAGGATATTTGTTATTCAGTTGTGTTTAGAAAGAGAAATAAAGTACAAAACTCTTCACGAGTTGCCTTGCTTTACTATAAGCCCTCATATTTATTTCACGTGACGTTCCGTGTTTGGAAGAACTAGACAGACTTGTCTGTCTGACAAGTGATTTATTTATGTCGAGTTTGTGAACACAAGCGTCAAAACCTATATAAAGATTCTTACTTAGCTTGTGAAATAGTAACACGTCGATCTAAATCTTGGTTGATATTTCCCAAATTGTTTTTGAGCTGTTTCATTAATATCCAATCAAATATTAGAAACATATTGACTTAGGTCGAAAACTACTTAGACCCTTTACCATTTTTTGCTCCATAGGCATCCATTGGTATAGACTTTAATTTTTTTATATCATTTCAATAAAAACGAACACACTGAATAACAAATAAAATGTTAAATCAAAAACTACTTAGTTAGTAACTTGTGTAATTCTCTATGTAATCATGTTATGTACAATGTGGTTTCTAGACCAAATATGTTAGTGGCGACATCGACTAGCGATTGTGAAATAGCTTTATCATTGGGTTAGTAAAAGCTTTATTATAGATTAGTATTATATTTCTAAGGTTTAGTATAGTTTTGTGCGAATTAATACTTAAATAGGGATTTATAGTGAAATTTAACAGCAAAGACACAATGTTTCATAACATTCATTGACACCACATGATATTAAAAAAAGTATACTTTAAATCGTCCATATTTAAACTTTTAATCCACTTAATAAATAAAGAGGCTGTTACATAATTAGTTACATTTTCTTTATTCCAAGTTGGTATGAAATTAACGATGTAGTTAAGGTTCAAATTGTATGGTTAAATATCTCCTCATTGTGTCTTCACAGTATACCTATACAAACAACAGAGGTGCTGTCTAATTTTTGAATTCTAAATATCAAAGTCGCGTGTAACTAAGTATAAACCGTATTCAATTACAATAAAGTTGATAATCCTATATTGATAGCTTACCTGTGAGAAGTTAGGCACGGAGGCGGTCTTGCGCATCGTGATTGGTTGTCCTCGCGCTTGCTCTAACTCCTTGACGGCAACGCTCTGACGTAAGCGGTCGAGAGTCAATATACTTTCAACTGCACTTACGCCGCGGGTATATTTTTCTAGAGAAATAAATACATGTTAAAAATGAGGTATAGTTATTTCATATCCTGGAAGATTTCTTCAACACGTATAAGGCACATAAAAAGTGAGTTAGGACTCCAAAACCTAACCTGATCTGATCATGTACCCTGGCCTCTGAGTTAAAGGTTATTGTTGTCAAATTCAGAATAAAACAACTTGGTATCAAAAAGGAGAAGTTACCGAGAACCCATTGTAATCGATCTCTTCTCTCAATGAATAATATAAATTCTATATGCAAACATACCAATATAAGTTTCCCCATCGGCAGCGCTGGCTTCCTCGCCTGTTGCGGCTATCTGCGCCAGGCTCTCTCGCTCCTCCAGCTCCTCAGACGCTTTGGGAATGTTCGACACCACTTCGTATGTCACTCCCGTGTGGGTTAGCTGGTCCGTTCTGAGGTATGAACTATTCGATTATTAGGTTATCAAACTTATTCGAAAGAACTAAGGTACATGATTGCATGCTGGGAAGCGTCACTCGCGCGTCATATTAAACATAACCACCTGACGAAACTTCAGCAACTGTGCATATAAGAAATGTAAACGTTGTATTTATTATTATTATAAAAATCTCACCTAACAATTTTCTTCCGTATCCTTTCGGTCAAGCTCTGTCTTTTATAAATGTTTAATCCTAATCGTTTCCTAAGTATGAGATCCATGGGGGCGGGGTGCGACAGTCTCACTGTTGTCTTCAGTATCAGGTACACGCGTTCGTTTGCTGGAAAGAGACAGCAGTGTTCATAACTTTGAAAAGGAGATAATCTTATGCAGTTTCGGTGTATCAGAAGTTGTCGAATCAAAAATAAATCACACTATTTCGATTAATTAGTATAACATTAAATTAATAAAGCTACCATCGCCTAATATGGGGGAAGACTTTCGAGGTTAGCATTGTTTGATATTTATTCAAAACAAATTAAATACACGTGTCTCGTGAAGTGAAACCTTCAGAAAACTAACTATCTCATTGTCTCCCAAGCTAACTTACTTCCCTTTTTGTTTTATCGAGTTTTAAATCACAACGGTGCTAAAGGAAACTTAAAATAAAAAAAGGCTTATTTATACATACGTTCAGTGATGCGATTGAGGTATTGAGAGTCGTGTATGGAGGAGTCCCACGAGGCGAGCGCGGAGACATCTTTGTCGTGGTGGTGCAGGATCTGCAGCTCGTAGAACTTGTTGCCGTGCTCCTTGGGCAGGATCGAGTGCAGCCCGGCCACGGTCACCTCCTCGCCACTCGGGTGGGTCGTTAGGTCATCCGCTGCGAACGATTAGCTGTTAGCTTTACGCCTCTGACAGACGATGTTCTTTTTTTATCGACACAGCCCCGCGAGCGTGGATCGTCGATAACTTCTCATAGAATAATGACAGAATTATATCGTATAAATTCATCCACGCTCGCAGGTCCTACGCGACTTTGCGGCGACTGCCTACATTTAACGTAGTTCTTTTCATGCACAGTATGCTTCATCAGTATTCAGCGCCCCCTCGTTGTTAGAGGTGGCTGGTGCCGCAGCGGGAGCGTACACGAGCTGTGTACAAGTTTGCACGTACCATTGAGATCGAGGAACAGAACTGGTATGTGTTGTTCCATTCCGGCGGGCGGGTTCCAAGCGGCCGGGGCGCCCGGGATGGGACTGCCTGGACTTGGTACTAGTACCTGGAAATAATAAAATATTATAACGGTACCTTTGACTATATTAAATATTAGGATGTCGGAAAAGTTCTCGGTTCTTTGAGATGAAAATCGACAGACCATAGCGAGTAATATCATTCAGATTGAAAACAATAAACAAAAAAAACCTCCCCAGGAAGTATACTGGGTCTGGACTAAAACCGAATCGTATAATATAGACAGTGATCAGTGTTGCCCAAAATACCGTACTAGGCCATACGTCCAAAAAGGTCGTGAACTTTTTCGTCTACCGATCATTATAAAAGAACAATGATAGAAAAGCTTACGGCGTTCCTTTCCTCGGTGAGCGAGACCCACTGTTCCACAAGCGACTGCTCGCGCTCCATATCGCGTTCGCTTTTCATCGACGGCGACATATTCACCAATTTCTGTTAATAAAGCGTGCATACATTAGTACAAGCAATAATGTGCTTCTAAAATAGTGTTGAATTTTTAGTTAGTCCGTTATTAACGGAATATAAAAGCAACCAATAATAAAGCCACACACCAACCATAACTAATGACGTTTTAGGTCAAATTGCTGAGCAAATGTTAGCCATATATTTAATTTTCGTGCTATCCAGTTACTATCGGGCAAAAGAATTCTGTGTCCATCATAACACTAGCAGTTCTCAAGATCTAATAAACCCGTTTTAACAGTTATAACGTTATTGGAAAATTAACTCTATCTATAGCTTTACAACGAGATTCATCACAATCATCATACAATTAACCTTCATCAATTGATGAACCTTGTCTCAGAAGCAATAAAGCGACGATTTTTCATTACATTGTAGCTGTCAAAACGACTTTTAAGATATAGACATTTTTTGTGCCTTATTTATGCGAAAGGTCGTATTCACATTCATTTTAGTGCACGTGTGTTTACACCGCTATTTTATTCTGCGATGGGGGCCACATTTCTGATGTGTTTTCGTGTTACTATTAAACTTGCAATTACTATACATGAATAATATACTATCTAGCGACACGTTAGCCTTAATGGCAGTTTTGATTTTAATGTCATAGAAAAATTGCCTATGTTGCTTTTACAATGAGGTGCATGTTCCTTTATATGATGCAGATAACCCTTATCAGAAAGCGACAAGGCAAATTTCCTCATGAAATTTGTACAGAACGCTTATGAATGTACCTGTAGCTGCGCATGTAAATGTTGCCGTCGCCGCGCAAGCGCCTCGCTCCACCTCTCACGGAGGACAGCCAAGTCCTCCTCTTGATATGAGTCTAGTGGCTTTTGTAGCCGGGATCTGCGAAGATAATTGATTTACTCGAAGGCTGTTTAATTTATAACGATAGTTGCGAATTAATAGACAGCTTATACCATATAGCATTTTTTATGCTACGATTCCTCACAATCCTTTCCTTCATCGAAAGCTAAAACTCTTTATTGAATTCGAATCCTCTACACATCACGACATTCGACATAACTACAAACTGGACAATGTCTCTTAATGTTTTTTTTTTCATTGACAACGTAAGTTTATTATTTTTATACGGATAGAGCTCCCTCTTGCAATGATCAGCTAGTGGAGTAACTGAAAGGGCGGCGTCTGACCTGACGGTGACGGAGCCGACCTCGACGCTGACGATGTGCTGGCAGATGATGGGCAGCGTGCCCGAGTTGTGCGCCGGCTTGACGCGCACGGCGAGGCGGCGCTGCTGGCCCTGGCGCAGCTGGTACACGCCGCCCGTCACCATGTCCGCGCGCTGCACCACCTGCACCATACAAACTTCATATATTACCATTCTTATGTACCTACAATAGCTCAGAGTTCAGTCCCCCGGATTATTTAACTCTCATTAATAACTGTAGTAGTTGTACTTCACTTGTCTACTTGATTTTTGCACTGTTAGTTGCCTTATTTTCTTTTCGATGTTGCCCTTTGTTTTAATGATTATTATCATTTATAAGGCATGCTCTTCCGAAAATTTAATTTGTATTTGGTAAGTTCTCCTATACTCACTTTTGCCATACTGAGTTGACGGGTGGAGAAAAATTCGGGTAAAAAAAAACATCTTAATCAGTGCGAGAGAATGAACTAAAAGAACAAAAAATTTCAGACGTTTTCAAAAGTTTTAAGTAGCATAACAGAGAGAGGCAGCAAGAGAAAAAAAAAGTAAAGTAATTGACGATAGGATTGGAAAAAGGGTATAGATACCTCAACGGGCGCATAGTCCCCCTGGTCGTTGAGCTCGTGTATCTCGACGTGCAGCTCGATCTTGCGCGTGAGCTCGGCCCAGCGGTCGGCCAGCGAGCGCGCCTTCGCGAGCTGCTGCTGCTCCACCTCCCAGTTGCCGCGGCCCCGGCTGAACCCGGCCGAGCGGTGGCCCCACACCTCGATCGATAGGGCGCCCTCTGGAGACGATATTATGGTGCAGTGACAGGAACGATTTAACGACAAATTAAATAAATTGCCCCAGACATTTTTGTTTACGACTACTTTAAACAATCAAGTGGGTTTTGAATAACTTCATGAGTCAATAATACTGTATACAATTTTGCAAAGTTGCAGAGTATTTTTATGACATATCGACGATAGAAAACAAAAATATTGAATACCACATGTCTTTAAGTCTTTTATTTCACCATAATCTACAGTAGTAATTTATGATAGCCAATATTCATGATAACAAAATAAAACAAATGCTGAGCCTTATATCAGTTCACACATCTGAACTTCCCGTAACTTTGCACGGAATGAAACACTTCAGGGGAACCAATGCTATAAGACGTTGCCGTTCTTATTGTTGCATCATGAGCACACATACCAGCACAATGCTCGATGAACTCCTCGGTGAGCGCGACGGTGAAGTCCTCCTTGTGGTCGAAGCGGAAGGAGACCTGCGGCTGGTGGCGCGGCGAGGCGGGCGGCGCGGCGGGCGGCGTGTCGGCCGACACGTGCGGCGGGACCACCATGGGCTCGCCGCCGCCCCACAGGTTGTACTGGCAGAACACGAAGTGCGACAGAGACGGCGGGAGCCCGCTGGCTTGCTTGATCGCTACTTGGATTGTCACCTGGAGATAACGAGCAATGTTTATGATAATAAATTATGATCTCGACACACCAAATGAAGAATAAATAATTCCACGCTAATTGATGGGAATAATGCCCAGATGTAAAGCATGCATCAAATATATATATTTTTTTCTTGAAGATGTATGTAGATATATTAGTACTAAACTAAGGACAGTGCCCTAATATTATACCGTATGATTTTTAAGTCCCATAGTAACATGGCAACAAACTAACGAAGAAATTAAACGTCGATAGCACATTTTCTAATTTCAATCTGCAAAACCACCGTACAGACAAATGGGTTCTGATATTGTAGAGTTGTTGATTGTCTTTGATAATTTATTAGATAGCTACATTTAACAGTTCTAAAGTGAGTAAAACTCATATTTATTTGTTTCTTTTCTCTCTCTTTCAAAAATATAAAATTATTATAATATTGCTAATACCTGTTGTGTTGCCTGATCAACGGGTTCATCATCGTCCCTCATATCACCGGAGCTATCGGAGGCTGCTTCACATATCCTGTCCTGGGGGAACTGACCCGCGACTCGACTGAGTTCCACCTGAAAACAATATTTGTTAGTTAGTCTAGAACCTCACTGCCTATTTCTTCCACTAGACCCTGTGTCTTGGGAATATCACATAAAGATCAACAAACTGCAAGTTCAACTTTGATGTGTGTCTATTGTCAGTCTGACTACATCACGGTTGTTTTCTCAGCATCTACAAAAGCTATTTAAGTTTGTTACAGTTGTAGGACTTGCTTGTCCACAATTGTAGTTATGTATTAGGGGTCGAATTCTGAAAGTCCAACGGTTTATCTTCGAGAGCAAGTATCTGCAGAATAATATAGAACTGTCACAGTCATACTTAAGATTGCTTTTCGTGTAACAAATATAATTGCCGTACCTGTAACCGCCCTGCTACTTCACCCTGTTGGCTGATGATAGGCGTGTGGTAGTTCAATGTGACGTCATGGAACAACGCTTCGAGGAACACGTTCGCGACCCCGATGAGGTTATGATTCTCCTGAGACTCGTAGAACGGGTCCAGTGTTTTTTCACATGGCTCCTGTGATTAATTGATAATATTGGTTAATATGTGTATACACACCCTAATAACACACCAGGAATGTTAAGAGGATTATCAGTGGGGAAGGATATCATAAACTTATTAGTTCAATAATAATGGACCGGACATATCGCTCTTGTAGAACGTGAATCGTCTTTCGCACACAGCAAGAAGGTATGTAGGCTATCGATACTGATGTTTCTTTGGGTGACCGATTTACTCATGAAAAATATTTAATACCACGTGTTTTCAAATGTATAATTTAATACCTCATCGACTTGTATCTCGCTATCGCCGCGTTGCTGTCGTCGCCTCCATTCGTCGTACATGTCGCGCATGTCCACGAGTTTGTTGTCGAGCTTCTCCATGGACCACACCTGTCCGCCGCGTCCCGGCCGCCTCACCATTATAGCTGGCTCTGATACGAAAGCGCCACGCTGTCGAGAAAAAACAAATTAAATCGAAATAAATACTTAGTACCACATTAAACGTATGTTACTCAATCAAATAGAATAACAAAAAAAGGCAACCTGGGAAAATACCGTGCGGCTGAAAGCATCGTTATAGTACGCGCCTACACCACAAAATAATTTTTACGGTAGCCGCTTTTTCAATCGTCAACCTTATCCAATCAGCAATAAGAGGTACCTTTCTATTGGGGCTCAAGTTTTGCGGCGGAATCTGCAGCGTGACACTAAAGCGAGTGTTGCGCCTCATCTCCTCGGCGAGGAAGTTGGCCTCCTGCACGAGCGCGTTGGCTCGGAGAATGTCGGCTTTGAGTCGTCCCAGCGAGCGTTTGAACGTGTCGTCTCGCTCTGCCGCCCAGCGCTCGACGCGAGCGGCCGTCGTGGGCGTGCAGGCTGTCATTTTACCTGTAAAATATTTATATAGGAAATTAAAATAAAGGTTCCTAAAGTCTATATGAGTGAAGAACAAGAAGAACTCCTCCTTACCTAATTTGAGCGGGTCGTAGGAATACGGTGGATATGGAGTCGACGGTGATAGAATATTTCTCAGCTGCTGGAATTGTCTTTCATACTCCTGTCTTTGCTTCTCCAAAGCCACTGTAATTAAAACAATAAAAATGGATGTTTCAAATCAATATTCAAGAAGTATTACAATAAAACACTGAATTCAAAATAACAAAAAGAAATTGTAACAACCAATAACCATGATGAGCTGTACTAAAAATAATCATAATGCCCCCTTTTACGAATTCGTAGCATACCTTGTTTGTCCTCTTCATGTTGCCTTTCCAACCGCGATATGGCAGTCTGTATGGGGTCGTTACTCAGTTCGTTTAGCATGATCTCGTCGCGGGCAAAGTTGTAGTCGATCGGCTGCGCAGGAGTTTGTGGTTCTGATGTAGCAGCTGGAATAATAAACACGGTTTTGGATTCATTTAGTGCTTGGGGAGGACTATCTTTTAAATTCCCGAATTGATGGACATATTAGCAAATAAACATAACGGACAATAAGATAGCCAAACATATATCGTTACAGATTGAAAATTTGGGGCCAAAATCATTATCAATCTAAGTAAGCGACATAAGAATTTTTTTATCAAATGAGCAATAACAATAACAAACATTGATGGGCGGAACAATATGGATAGGTGATGAAACTATTTGTGCAATTGATAATTTTCCAAAGATAAAATCAATGTACACACACTCACTAGTAGCCTTCGGACAGTTAACCCTGAAGAAGTGATGGTTCCCCCACAGTATTCTATCAGCGTGTCCGAGCCGTACTCTCGACACCACAGGAGTACCGTTCACGAAACACCGAGCCGCACTGAGTGGCTCCATGTGTAGACCACCGCCTTCCACGAGGAGTAAGCAGTGGTGTGGCTGGATGCCGAGACCTGACAGTTGTATGTCGGCCGAACTGTCTGCTCCTACAAGGGTGTGGTCCTGGAAACATATAGTTTAGTTATAACCAGGGATGTAACGGAGGTAATTTTATCGGAACCGAAGTCGGAGTCGGAGTTTTTAAATTCGATTTATCGGAGTCGGAACCGGAGTCGGAGTCGCAGGCGGAGGCAGGGTCGAAAGTGGTGGCAGGAGCCCTCTCCTTTTTTTTATTAAAGGACAAGTAAACAAAAAATCAACCTTTTTTCGTTTTATTTATAAAATAATAAATTTAGACAGACAATCAAAGTGAAATTCCAAATACAACTTGATTTTGATTTCATTGTCCAACACAAAACTATGAACCTGTGCGTAGCGGTCGGTCGACGCAGGCCGCCGCTGCTATTTGTTATGCTTAGACCTCCGATTAAAACCTCCGATTTAAAAGTTTCGGAGCCGAAGTCGGAACCGAAGGTGTAATAATAATCGGAAGTTCCGACTTAACGGAGTCGGAATCGAAGCTCCGTTACATCCCTGGTTATAACGAATCTTATAAGGTTGGCCAGCAGGCAAACATAAAGTTGTCATCGCCGCCTATGGATATTTGCAACATTAAAGGCTTTGGCAGTGCGTTGCCTTGCAAAGTAACTTTCACACCCTGATATGAAAAGATAGAGATGATATGACGCTCGTATATCATTGATTATTTATTTAAGAAGATATAGCGCTGTTATTATAGGCATATAATAGGTTGGGGAAAAAGTTCCTTCGCATTTTTTAAGAAAATTTTTAATATAGTTTATTTACATTTAACTAAAGTATGTAGGTACCATTTTGTTCGATAACTTTTTGCCATCTTGTAGGTAGGGACATGATCCCATTGCTATCGAAATTTTGGGACTTCTGATCAAAATTCTGCGACAATTGGTTTTGACAGTCCTCTCGTGATGTTAACCTGATATTGCCTAAAGAATTCTGAAGAGACCGAAACAGGTGCAAATCTGAAGGTGCAAGGTCAGAACTATACGGCGGATGCATTAATACCTCCCAGCCAAACTCTCTTAATTTTTGCCGGGTGGCTAAAGATGTGTGAGGTCAAGCGTTATCATGATGAAAAACCACATCCCTTCTGTTGATTAATTCCGGCCACTTTCTCTCAACTTCTTGCTTTAATCTCATCAGTTGTTCGCAGTAGAGTTCAGAATCGATGGTCCTGCCTGGTGGTAACAGCTCATAATGAATAATGTCCCACCACACACACAGCATCACCTTGTTGCGAGTTAACCCGGGTTTCACCACAGTCTATGAAGCCAGACCGGCCTTTGTCCACGACCTTTTTCGCACGTTCTTGTCGTACGTGATCCACTTTTCATCACCAGTTATCAGCTTCTTCAAAAATGGTTCGGTTTCATGACGTCGTAATAAAGAATCACAAATGAACCGTGTACTCAACACGGTTCATTAGGTTTCTTTCAGTGAGCTCGTGAGGTACCCAAATATCTAGCTTTTTTGTGTACCCAGTTTTTTTCAAATGCGCCCATACTGTTTTGTGGTCAATTCCCAGTTCTCCAGCTACGTCGTAACTACTGATATGCCCATCTTGCTCCACTTTTTCAAAAATGGCATCCATTTTATCCGTAATGGGGCGACCAGAGCGACGTGCATCTTTGACATCAAAATTTCCGGATTGATAACGCTTAAACCAAATTTGTGCTACTCTCACAGACACTGCACTAGGTCCATAAACATCGCAAATTTTTTTCGCGGCTTGCGTTGCATTTTTACCTTTTTTGTAGTAAAATTTTAAAATGAATCGAATTTCTTCATTAGATTCACTCATCTTGACGGTACGAAAAACAAATGCAAATCACACATTTTCCTATTTTGAATTTGGAATTATGTTCTTTAAAATTTAAACTTTCAATGATACCAAAACCAGCCAGATACAAATAGTATAGCCAAAGAGATTTTATTACAAGTTCATACATACTATAATGCGAAAAGACTTTCTCCCCAACCTAATATATAAATCTGATACTACATAGTAATAGCAATTCGTTGATAAGTTTTCAGACACCTACATACATTAAATTTTCAATGAAAATCTTCAAACGTTAAAATTTCATTCTTTTCCGATTTTCAGTGGGTACTTTAACTAAACAAATTTATAGTTAGTTCTTTATTATAATCTAATTTATTGATTTATAATCTAACGGAATATAATTTGCACACAAATAACCATTAGGTTTGCGATGTTGATTATTATTTACATATCGGGCCTTTTCATAAAGTCGTTATAACTTTCCGATAGTAATATTAGTTGACCTATGCGGGAGTTACCTTTTGAACTTTGCTTTGACGTCACAATACGAATACGCAATCATTTCAACCAACATACATACCGAATATAATATTCTTTATGTTAATATTAATATTTGTAAATCATTCCCATCTAGTCTGGTATCAACCACCAACTGTCAGTGGAGTAAGGAACTACTGTTTATAACCTTAAGATTGATTTTCCAAATTACCTTCAAGTAATACACAAGTAGTTCATTGAGCGATGGATCAGCGTTGAGATTGACTAGGTAGTATTTGTTCTTCTCTACCTTGATGCCACTGGCTTGTACGCTAATGCCCATCTTTTCTAAAGCGTGTTGACGTTCGCTTTGTATTCGACCTGTAAATAACAAAACAAAGCATCTTTTAAAATAAAGTAATTCATGACCCTAAGATAATGATCGTAGACTGAAGAAATTAATCTGAGATTATTATATATTTTAAATGTAAATCACGAATAGAAGATAAGGATTGCAAATCCTCTTCTAAGAATTAAATAAAAGACTTAAGAATAAAGGTAAAGGGCCATTTCACAACTCAAAACAATATCTCAAAGCAATTGTCGTTAAAGCAGAAGCAGGTCACAGGTCATTAGTATAGTAAGTACAACATACCGGTTTCAACCAGTTTCTCCTCCCAAGTGCGCGACATTTCCTTCATTAGGTGCTCGCTTTGCGCCAGCTGTTCGTGCACGTCCTCGCCCACTGGTGAACCCTGTAATTATAGTGAGATTAATAAATGTTTGTTTGAAATAATTTTAACCGTAATTTGAACACCCTAAGGTATAATTTTGGATGGAGGGAGAACGGTTTCGATATGACAACTGTCGTATTTTGATTCAATGTATGAAACAGGCCTGTTTGAAAAGGTGTAGTTAATACCGCAGTGATTTATTAGGAACATAGTTCACTATACTCCAAACCAGTACTTACTTAACAAATGTCCAGAGGGAATAATTTATGTTCTAACCTTTAAACCGCACAGGTCGAGTTTTGGATCTACCCTTACTACCCTGAATACTTCATGAGATACTGACTTCAGTGTAAAGCTAAAACGTATAGCAATAAGACATACCGTAGCATGCTTGAGCATTTCCTTAAGCGCTTCGACCTCCTGCCGCAATTCTCGAATGATCCTCGCGTTGGGATCCTCGTTCACGACCGCGTGGTTGACGATACGCTTCGCTCGGTCGGCGTAGCGTAGCGTCGACAACGTCTCTTCGTAGTTGTCGGCTGCTGGTGATATTGTTGCTACCTGTGGGAAAGAAATTGGATTTTTCATATTATGAAATATTAAATATTTAATGATGCTGGTTTTATAAAATTAAAATTATATAATGAAATACGGTTCTTCTCAGTTGAAGCCCGACTTCCGAACCGGTGGTAGCTTCGGTAACTTTAAATTTGACATTCACATGTGCCATCCGCGTAAATTTGAATTTTGAATAATATTTATATAATTTATATAAATATTTGGTGGAAAATACTGGGCAACCTTTTATTATCATATAACTTTTAACAGTCTTTTATATTTAATATGCTAGGGCCCTGCATTTTTTACGCCTTCTAATCAATAATCGAAACTGGCAAAAAACAAGTGTCACCTGTCCTTTACATAGTTATTCCCGTTCAAATTAATTTCTATCCGTTATTTAATTACGGCATAACAAAAGTGAGTTACTTTCGAAATTATAATATTTACATTTCACATGTAATATTACCATATGGAAAAATTTCCAACACATGCATAATGTTTACCATTTTATTGTCGAAGCATATGTGACTCACCGAGACAATGCGACTAGTGAAGGTAATAAAACTGTACAATCTATAACATCATGGATATAAAAACTTATGAATACACAAAATAATAGATGGACGTGTGACAGATGAGTCACACTCCGACTGCAACATCCTGCTGTTTGAACAGAATTTTAAGTGACCAGTCTGCATTCAGCGGCTATCAATGAATGTGACATAGACGGCTCAGATATATTGTATTAAAAAAATTAAGCATCTCAACGCGTGTCATTTAATTATACGTAGGTTTTACGTGCATTCCCAAGCGATTTCCTGAGATAATAAATGTACCAGAACATTTTCTATTCGTTTCAGCCACTTACGTGATTGAGTCACAAACTTTCCCAATTTATTATATTTGTGATTAAAGCTTACCATGACAGTCTTGCTGTTCCCCCCAAGGTTGTCCTTCAGGAGCCACGTGAGAACTGAATCCCTGTATGGCACGAATTTGTCCTTGTTCGGTTTGCCAGACGACTGATCTGCCAGCTTCGATATCACCAGGCCGAGGGTGGTAAGTGATCTATATAGAACAAATAATTTAATATAATATCTCCATCCAAAATCAGTAGCTTAATGTTGTTTTTGACAAGAGTTATCAATCCAGAGATTTTAAGATTGATACGAGATATGGAGATACAAACTTTAGCCGCTAGCGATTATGGATGAATAACCATGTCGGTTCGCATTTATAAAGTTACTAGCTGTTCCCCGCGGTTTCACCCGCATTCGCGATTGTTCAAAGTTTCTATATTTTATTCTAGGGCATGCCTTGTGCCAAGTTTCATCCATATCGACCCGGAAAGAGTAAAAAAACATCCACAAATTTTCACTTTTATAATATTAGATGGATTACAAGATTTAAGTTGCCTATGTATCCGTCCCGTTAATTTTGTAAGCTGAAAAGAGCGAATAGACAAGTTTATTTTATATCCACTACAACATTTATGGATCGTCAAATGTGACCGACTACATAAAACGTTTCATCTCAAATAGTTTGCCACTCCTAATCCAAACTAAAACCTAATCCTGAACACATAAACAACTCATCCAAGCTAATAACTTCTTACTTGTTAATATTAGATCCTTCCTTCAGCCTATCCCCAACGGCCCCTGTTTTGACGGCCCTCTCCGAGCCGGCCAAGTCGACGAGCGACAGTCTTGCGACTTTTTCGCCCGACACTCCAGTCGCAGCATCGGTCAACGTCTGCGTAAGCACCACGCTGAAGACCGCATGCGACCTTGACGACTCGCTGTTCATATTGGTCGCGGCGACTGTTCGGGATTTATTGCCTTCTGTCATTAAATTGTCGATGTCCTGCGAACAAATATATATAGAATAAGAAAATGGTCCAACGTAAGCAAAGGACAGTTAGCAGACGGGGCACTATAATGACGCATTTAGGATTTATAAATATCCTGGGACATTCTCGACACACGGCCATCGGAAATCAAATAACTGACATACTATTTATTTTCTGTCTAAATTTATACTTTTATAGACCCAGACTCAGAACAAACCGAAAAAATGTGAAACGTAAAAATGTTTGTTGTGGAAATCATTCACACGTTCTGTGGCGAGGCAGTCAGGGTCTCTAACCACCAAGCCAACTAGCACATATATAAGTAGATATATAGGTACTGTAAATTAATTTCAAATTTGTAAAGCAACGACAAGAGAACAAAAACAGTAAATATGAAATTATTACCTACGGGACCGACAGCGAGCCCGCCACTCACCCTTCAATTTTCCAATCCCGCCAATTACAAAACACGCGGCAGATTTACAATGGCAAACGTTAATAATGTTAAAACTGAATAATCTACCAATTCGACCAAATTTCAGGGTCCGTAATACTGCTTTATGGTAATAACATAAAGAACAATTTTATTGTGGCTACTATTATTCTATTCCAAAATTTCTTGTTAAAGTTTTAAGCGGATATTTGGAAATAGAACGGCTTAACACACACAATATCTTGAAGGCGCTTTAACTTAGGGCTGTTTTGTTTAGAGGCCCTATAAACTCCACCGGATACCTTTGGAACTTGGCGTAAACTTGTCGGGGTGAAAATTAAATTAGATTCATTCAACGTTGTTAAGTTAAGCCGAAGTGTGGTCTACGCATCACGTAATAGGGTTAACACTGACTAATATTGTTTTATAAGAACATAACATGTAGGTATATTAATCTTAAAAGTTTTGACCCTAAAGTTTAGATAATAAGATACAAAAACGTTATACCCGAGACCACATGATCTTGTATTCAAACTTATTTTCGGCTTTCCTTATAAAACATCGTGGCAGATATTTTAAGAACCTGATAACATTGATAGGAAAGGCACGTGTAGCTTTTATGCAACGACGTATAAAAAAACTTGAAAGGTATTCACCGTAAAAGCGGAATAAGTAACACCCATTCAATCAGAACCAGACGGCGCTTTTCACGTCAAAAAAAGCAAACAAAAACTGCAGAGAGAGACCGTAAGCAAATTACACGATTCAATTCTGGGAAAAAAATATTGCTTCATCTCGCTTTATAGGCCAAGGGAGCATAAAGTGAAAATACATTTAAATTAGACCCTTTTTATTCAACGCCACTGTGATATTTTATTGAGCTTTTGATCAATTTGATATAAGCTTTGTTTGATATTCATTGAAGATTCCAATAATTTGATATTCAACGAAACAATTCAATTCAATTGCAGACCGAGTATTCCAATATTTTTCAATATCAAAGACGTGGTGAGGCGACACGAGTAATGTTTTTCCAATAGAGTCAATTGCACAGTCAATGGAATTATATAGGAGGACATCTGTACCGATTGCGTATTATTTATTTTATTTTTACTTATTTATTTATTCTAAATTACAACACTTATGAACGAAGAGATATGTAAAGCATAGCAACGGGATATATATATTTGAATTTCATTGTTGGAAAATGTAAACCTATCTCTGATAGATATACAATGGACTATCCAGAAAGAAATTACACGCTAAATTGAACTTAATACACGAGCCTACAAAACACAATCTTGAATGAAAATATTACGAATTGAAGTCAGAATAGAACGTTGAAACATAAGTCAGTCAGATGAAATGAGATGGAAAAATATATCTTCAGTTCCATCAAGACAAAGGGAAGCGTTTTCAATTTTGCACAGTATTGTTATATTGGACTCCCGTTTTCGCTTCCACAAGCTTGAGTCAACGAATAAATCCATTATACGAAATGAACGATTGGTTTTGCGATACTGGCAGTAATTATGTAGGGTATTTAAGAGGATTTTTAATTGATTCTCTTATTATCTGTTAATTGCAAACGTCGTGAGAGGTTTTAATGAATTAGATTTGATTTTGATAATTCGTCATCATAAATATTCCAATTAAAACTTTAAAAAGTGGGCTACAAAGGATCATAATGGTTTTACTGTTCGATAAAACGGAACTTTTTTGGTCCTCGCTTTATCGCTACGCGATATTTCATTCGGATCGGGTTAACGTAAAGTATTAAATTTGATAAAACATGTTGGTAATTTGTTGGAAAAGCGATACGGGCCATAATAAGCTTACAACGATTCCACGCTCAATCGTTGTGAAAATTCTGTATCACATTTAAAGGATTGGGTTGGGTACTAATAGGGTTGAAATGACAAGGTCAAGGTTAACTCTGACGTTGGTTGAAACCCTTCAAAGTCCCTGCTTGAGTGATGGGATTACAACGGAACAACTGACAAGGGCAAAGTTTTCAGAGAGCATTAACCTCTTTTTGTAATTTAAGAGAGATATAACGGTTTGTAAGTTATTGAATATTACTGCTTCAGTTCATATACCTTAGTCGATGACAAATTAATACATCATCACATGTACATTAATTGTTGGTTCAACGAATTCATTGAATTCTTCTAACAACATCATTAATTTAGACGAAAATCAACACGTGCAGTGTGTGCGAAGTGACGGACTTCTAAGGATATAAGATACAGAAAGCAACATAAGTAGCTGAACAGATCTTAGTTTACAACACAATTGTACACTGCATCTATCCATGATATGAAAAGATAAAGTAATTAGGAGTTTACAACGTGTCTGTGTAAAAAACCTATAATTTAAGTTTTCTCCATTATTCATTCGTTTTAGAGTTCAGATGTTTTGTAATTGCGGATCTGTTAAGCTACTTATGTTGCTGACCGTACACACGAAATATTTTAGAACACTATTTTTAATTACCGTGTATTCATTCAAATCAATAGCAGACATGTTGTGGTTTTCGTGGACGGATGATGCAAACAAAGGCGTTTGAGGTGACGTCATCCTTTGCATATAATTTTTATAATTAATTCTTTTTTTGTTGTAACTCTATGATATTGTCCTTAGGGTCTAAATTTGCACCTCATGATAGTAGTTTACATACTCAGACTGTCCACGACCAAACTTGTGTCCGGGTACCAATCCATAAATACATATTTATCATCGATGACGGCTAAAGAAATATTGTGGCAGATTATCGAGATACCAGTATCAGATAAGGAGTATCGTTCAGTGATTTGAGCTTAATAAGGTGACATTAAGACGTAGTTGAGACGGGCATGTACTCACACACTGAGTACCTGGAGACCTGAAATACAGAGTCGCCGTAGTTTAGGCTCCAGATCGCACACTTGGGGCGGTTGCTGTTATTATTTTAGTATATATATCTACCTTTTATGTAAGCATACTGTACCGATTTGTGTGTGATGAATAAATGTCTTTATTATTATTAGTATTCTTTGATATTGGCTCATTAGTACCAACCAGGTATTTGAAGTAGTAAAGCTCTTAGCGCAGAGTTCTATCGAAGTCGTGAAGTAGTAGCGTACTTGTATTACTGTATTTCAGTTAAAAAGGTAAGGGGGTCGGCAATTACAGGCACATGAGTCTTAACAACTTCGTCTCGGGGTCGACAACGCGAGCCCTCTGGTATTACTAATGTCTGTAGGCGACACCAAGTGGACTGCCTGCTTTGTTGTCTCCGTACTGACATAAAAAAAAACCTATCGAACAACTATAGATCACCAAAATATTAATAGATATCGCTTTTGCAAGTTGAAATGAAAATGCGATCTCCTATCTCAATTATGATAAGTGGATAAATGATTTGCCGTTTCCCGGTTCAATCAACTACATCCATCATCTAAACGAGATTTCATACCCATTTACAAAACGCACGGATTATGGATATTTCATCCGTTGAATTGAACATTTTCCATAGCATACCCTAACTACTCGTAAGCTGTAATAGGGTTGGTACTGCAGAAACTTTATAGAACCTCAAAGCAATGCGAGAGCAACATCATTGCACCTAACGGACTAACGGCTTTACCTTAGAAATATTTCAAAGGTTATTATTTTTGTAAATAAATATTAGAAGAGGCGAAATAAGTTTTAAGAACAATACATAAGAACTAAAATCACTTTTCGTTACGCAGTGCCAGAGCGCAAACCCTCAGCTTTAGACGTGGTTTTGATTCGTTACTGCCAGCCCTAGAGCTAGGCTACGCCTAATATCGACATTGTGATACATGGATTATTTTATATTCCACTACCTTCGAGCTTTGGAGTGTACGCTAAGCCGTTTAGTCATACAAGCCAGGTTATATAGGAGTAATCTTATTACATCATTATTCGATCGTATCGCATTAACGTTATGGAACTTATGGTAATCCATTGACAAAAAACAAAATGTATACGTACTGAAAACGAATAAAATCATTATGTAGGTACTATAATTGGTAATGAGGTACTGTACTGGAGACAGCGAAAACATCTGTTCCATTGAAAACCGGGACATTTCGGAGACATCTCTCCGTCTCCGTCAAATGTTCAACTGATTCAAAATTCAAAATCATTTTTTCAGTTCAGGCCCGCGGGCCCTTATGAATGTCAAATTTAAACTTACTGAAGCTACCATTCCAATAAAATACCCAAAAATAAATATAATTCAGCTTAAGATCGTATTTTTAAAAGTCAGATAGAAATCCCATTCTAGCCACAAATTGATATGAAAATTATCACATACGAGAACAGTCTCTCTACATACCGCGTGAATGTAAAAATATATAATATATGCAGAGATAAGAATCAGGAAAAGACAATATATAATCCATCAAACAATCGACGGATAATGTGATAGATAGAGATCCAGCTTAACCCAAGGTCAATAATAACTCCGAAATAAAGGTAAAGCTGAAAGAAACTTTGCGTGAAGCCAATAAATAACAATATCAATTCGAAAATCGAAATAAAAAGCACTGCATAGCGTGGTTATGTAAAACTTAATGCAAATTGCTAGTTGGGACACCAACAATCAAATAGATACATGAATTTCAATAACAATGCATGTTAATTAAAGCGAAATCATCAATTGGCATATAGACTGAAATGACAGCATATCTATATTGGAAATGGGCCACTCTCGTTTAATATGCAATATCGCTCATGACAATACATCAATACTCTACGAGCCGCAGTTCCACGGTCGTTATGGACGCATTAATAAGCTAAGTTAATCGAATCAAGCGACGACATAATCAGCTTGATATAAAAGGACATTTAAAAACATAGTTGAAAAAATTCCACCAAGCAGCAAATGGCGTTAAGTTCTGGCTGCTGCTCTTGAGACATATCACTTCTAAGCTGGGTGTGCTTACTACCTGTTGGAAAAAAACCTTACTGAGTTCTTACGGGTCTCAGTTTAAAGACTTACTTCCGTACTGGTGGTAGCTTGAGTACCTATGGCCATCATAACTTAATTCTAAGCCCTAAAACAGAAAGCTCGTCATGACTTTGATGAGAGTATCAGTCAACACAGTTGAAGTGATGGATGATCTATGTATGGGAATTGTAGTCAAGTCAAACCAGAAGGGTCTAACCGATTGCCGCCCAGCTGATACCCTGACATCTCTTCACACGCTCTGCGGGCGGTTTCAAACAAATTCTCATAGTAAAGTGAAATCGAGGGATTGAGAAATGACCATAAAAGACTCGACTTTGAAAGCTATTCCGATTTTATGATTCGACTGGATTCCTTACAACTATGTAAAGTTTGCGTGCTTAATACACTCCGAATGGGTTTGCTGGTAATAAAACTTTAAATCTGTTTGCTTTATATTTCAGTACAATGCTAAAGATCCGTCTGTAACGTCCATTTCGTCCCTGCTAACTTTAGCAAAACCTTTTGTAATTGGCAGTATTCAACAAAGTACGCAAGTTAGGCATTTTGCAAACTAATAATAGTAAACAACGCAACGTAAATTTATTTTTGTAATATATAATACACTTAGTGGCGAATGAGCATACATATATATATATTGGGCCAATCTCAAATTACTAGGAACACGCCAGGACATCATTGAAACTGTTATACATGGTAACCATGAGAATCAGGTGCGTCTCGAATTAAAGTAGCTCATTTTATTAATGATCAATTATATGTAAAGTTTGTAAGGTGTAGTAAAGCAATTGATGGTTCACTGATGGACACTGCGACTGAGTGACATAAGTATTAAATATATATTATATTATAATTCCCAGATTATTATTTAATTAGACCAATTATCGAAAACGCGGGACGGTAACTTGTTATTCATAAACAAAGAAATGATTTTTACATGCTCAATTACCCATACCGACACGTTGCTGTTTTATTTTGTTTTTCACAGCTTAAGTACTTTCACAATTGGAAGGCATCTTGATTTTTCAGTATCTAAAATAAATTCCCATCAAGAGCAAGGAAAAATATGCGAAAAGATGTTTTCCTCCAGCGAAAGTGTAAATAAAAACATTTCTCCGATATGAATCCCTCGGCCGCCAACGGAATATTGACAGGAGCAATGGAAACCCGTTAAGCCCGCCCGAGCGGTTCTGAGCCAACATAATGAAGCTGTCGAAACGACCAATCTACACGGAAACGGCAATTCTATCTGCCAAATTGCCAATTTTAGTTGCTTTGCAAACTCTTTTGAAATTGTCTTGGTTTTGTTAACAAAAATTAATTACTTATGAAAAATTTGGGCGTCGAATGATATTCTGTTCGTCTCATATTATACGAATGTTTTTAATTGAAAATAGCGTATCTCTTCCCATTTAACAATATTTGCCGATAATATTTTGAGTGAAAAACTTAGTTGCAATAGGCTAGCTAGACAAATATTCAGTATGAGAAAATCCAATATATATTTAATTGCATTGCATATAAATGAGTACTTATAGTATAGTGTAGGATACACGTACAATATGGTATAAGTTAAATTAAATAATGGTCTACGTGGAATACGTCACGGGCATGGTTTCAAAAGGCATCGGAGCAAAACCGTCGCGACACAAGGTATGGATAAACACGAAGAAGTACTAAGATGTTATTAATGTGGTGTATATGGTGCCATATCCCGCTACCAGAACCGTTAGTCACAAAGAGGCGTTATTGAAGCTATCAACGTAACCAATCCTAATTTTATTGTTTAGATAGTTTACCATTTATTTTCTTAATAACACCGTTTTTCATCATTTTTTAAGAGACAAAAATAATAAGTACTAAAAACTAATTAAGAAATTGGTCATGTTAGTTATATGTTAAAATAGTCCAATTTATTTTAATGTTGTCGCAGTATAAGAATAATTAATTAACATTAGAAGTTCATTGAATTAATTGGATGGGGAACAGAGCAAGCAGATAACGAACAAAAATTAATTACCAAATTTTATTCAAACAAGCGTCCCGTCTATGATACTGCTTATAAAATATTCGAGATAAATTAACAAGTTGAAAACATGGAAAATATCTCATTTAACAATGAAAATTTAATCAGGGGAACGGAGCTGGGGGCGTGGAGCGTAATGAGCGACACTGGATTGCAATTAAGGTCTCAGTCTGTTCTCGACCTTTCGTTAAAGTACTAACAATAAATAGATGGAGTCTGAGCATTGTGTTTGTAATATTGCTTGGAAAATAAACTGACTGAAGGCCCTTTTACGGGTTACTAAACATCGAACTTCATAAATAATTTCACATTCGGTAGTATAATTAAACATAAAAACAACATTAATTATATTTTTATAAAAACTTTTCACTTAAAGGGCCACTTAGCCGGATTATGAATTCAAATGCTGAATAAACTTCGACCTCAAAGTCAGTGTAAATATTACCCTAACTTTCGAGTATGACCCAAAGTAACTTAGCTAAAGTATTACCCATTTATGAGATAGGGGACCGGCTCCTATAGGCTATAAGTACAGGCTTTATAACGGCTTAAGGCAGGTAAGCTGTGAATGAGGTCATTTTGCTCAACCCTTCAGAGTGAAAAGTGATGTAAGACGATACTGCAAGGTGGTAGGTGCTCAGGATTTATGTTTATAGCACTTTACAAATTTCCCCCATAATAGGGTAATTCGGTGAGTAATTAGGGAAGTATCTGGTGGACGAAGCACCTATTATACCTGAAGAGATTAAAGATATAGGTGTGAAAGGTAGAAATTAATAAATTCCCAGAAAATTACATAGATTCATTGCGGGATCATGTCATTAGCATTACAACGTTTCGGCATCCAAAAACTATCACTCCAGATTTATCACGTTATAACGTCTCATTAATTCAGTTGGAGTTAAACCAGACAAATATTGATAGAGATTTTTTTTGTATCTATCTGTGCCCGCAACATCGTACGCATGACATTAAATCCATATTTTTTTTCATTAGCCGATTTTGATGAAATAAAGCCTAGGTATATGTTGCCCATTCTTCAAATTCATTTTGTTATTTCGGAATTCGTATGTGAAAACATAAAAACAGATAGACAACATTTTCAAAAATTGTCTGTTACACTCCCTACATCAACCGTGATCTGTTTTCCGCAAATACTTTCTATGTACAGAGACGACGGTTTAACAGTTATATTAAAGTATAGACAGATATTATACACAAAAATAAATTTGACTAATTCCTAACGATATGAGAGTCACTAATTGAATCATATTCATACCTGAAACGATGATACAGCCAATTGCGAGAGTCCATCGACGTACGGCCCCAAGACAGCGTGTTCACGCACTCGAAGGGACCGTCGCGTCGTCTCCGGATCTAGTAGATCGTGGACTCGTTCGTTGTATATTTCCATGTATGATACTTCCACCTGAGGAAACAGAGCTTCAATCAGATTTGCTTTTGAATAGAATATCGCTCTGTACGAGACGATGTGGCCGAGGATGACGGAACCATGCACAAATTAGAAGAAATGTTTGTAGCTGGCTGAGCAATAGATTTGGATGAGGTTATTTATGTGGTAACAGAAAGAAACACAAGACTTTTATGCAGTAGAATAATAAGTCATGAATATTATTCGATTAAGTCCAATCTTACCTTATAAGTAAGTGCAGGTGGTGATTGAAGCCTTGAGATCCTCTCGAACAGTGCGTCGCAGAGTCGAGGGATAATGCCCCCTTCAGCCCCCGGCGAGCCCATCATCGTGTACGACTTGCCTGAACCTGAACAATTAGAAAAAAACCCATTTAAGATAGGCAAGTTCCTGTTATGAATAAGGCGTAAATTTTGTATCTATTATTCCTAGGCAAGTACAATAGGCCTAAAAGTTAGTTCCTATGATAAATACGGCAAATACACAATTAACAGGGAAATATTAAACAATGGCTAATGACAATGATTTAAACTTTTACCGGTAAAGGCAGGTTTAAAAGTTATAAATGAGTCAACTTTTTATTGTATCAGTTGGATCTATCTATAATAGTCGATACACACAGCAATCATCCTAGTGTACAAATCACAATAATTAAATTAAAAATAATACACAATTAATCATGACACGAAAGCGGACCCAAATTACAATTTGGTTTTCTTTCAATCAATGCAGAACATTTCATTCAATGCACACGTAGTTAACAAACAATCTGTACAAAGTGAAACACCAAATTCGGCATTCTATGATATTGCTGTTGGGATTATCAGCCGTATTTCTGTAGCTACAGAGCTGTGAATACAACACACTACCGCCTGAATGATATAACGGTAGGCGTATAGCTTCGGGTACAAATAAATAAACAGGGACAGTCCATGCAAATACCAACTGCCAGAGTATATTTGATGTATTTGAAATAGAATTTCCAAGTAAACCTCTAATCATTGTGGAAATTTTATAGGCAGTGTCCAACAGTGTTGTGTGTTTTGTCCAGCAGTGGAAGGAGAGTTGTAATGATAATTATTATTATTGTCTAAGCCACTAGGTACTCAGAATAACAAGCAACTTTAGTAAGGAGATAATAATTTGGATTCAGAACAAGCTGGGACTTGGGTAGACGAACTTTGGGTTAACGCTCTGAATGCACGCGAAATGAATTGCCTCAGTGGGACTGTGACAGAACTTGAGAGCGTTGGCATCCATAATGCAAACCCCAAAACAGTTGCTTGAATTTACACTAGATTATTATATTGTAGGGACGCAAGGGATAACTAAAAGCCACAATTGTACCGATAAACAATGTGTACATTTCCCATTCAGTGTTCAAAAATGCTGCTGTTTAAGAATGTAGATTAGTTTTTTATTGTAAAACGCAATAACTGTAGAAAGATTTCCAAGAAAAACTATCAACGATATTAAAATAATAAGTTCTTATAAATGGTAACTAAAGTTTTTAAAACTATCATCGGATGACACTAATGTAAACTAAGATAGAAAAGAAGAATAAAGAAGGATACATTCTGAGACTTTTCCTGTTCATAAATAAAGGCATCGCAAAAGTTCTTACAGAATAGGGAAGCAACTCGGTTTAGTTACAAACAAGTTGGGATAAACTAATCGAGTCCGAAGAGAAAAATAAGACGCGAAATGTTACCAGTGGATAGTTGTGCGCACATTGTGAAATGTTACAAGAGACGGGAATATTAGTTCACATGTAGCACGGGTTGTGACAGAGAACCCGGCCGAATTACATGCAATGTTGAACACACAGCGAAGCGGAATTCGGCAATTAAACCTTGACGCTAGATTGCTTCTGTATTAGTTGCTAATTAGCAAATATAATTTTTTATTTATTTATTTATCATACACAATACAAATTACAAACAAAAGTTAACCTCATAATAAGTAATAAAACATTTAGAGCTGGGTTGTAACTCAAAACATATGTATACAGAAAAACAAAACTAGAAATGAATACCAAGACAAATGCGATTGAAGTGCAAGTGAGCACTCCCAAATGGCAATATAGATAGACATCTTATTATTTAGAAACTATAAATAAATATTATTAATTTAGACTTAATTCAGCTGCTAAGTATGAACCATAAATATTTCAATAACATTTGATTAAATTGTTCACACGTTTATATCATAACAATCTGAAGAAAATTACGTCAATTTTATTTATTATTTCAAATTCACTAGAAAAAAGCTATTTTCGTGTGTGACGTCGCGACACAAATCACAAGATACACCTAACATGTGCCTCGAATGGGACAATTCAATATTCCCAAAGTAGAAACGTCGAAACAATAGTAGCAGTGATGGTGAATTTACAATTTATAGAGGTATTATGCGATGTCGAGACAGATAACACCTGGCGCTCACCTGAAATGTATACCGCGATGACAGCAACAGCAAAACTTTTGAATTTCATAAACGATTGAAGGTACTGAAGCATTGATTTGTTTATAAATAACATTTGTGGCAGCTTGTAAGTTGGAATTTGGACATTAAAATATATTAATAATTCATATCCATATCATCCATATTTGTAACTGGCAAATTCCTTACCCCTTTTCATCAAATAAAGCCTTATTTAGAAATAGCGAGCAGCAATCCTTGTACCATACATCGATAATATGAAAAAGGAAATACCAAGTCCAACATACGAATGTGTAGAGAAAAACGAATGTGAAAGGCAACAAAAGAAGATATGCCAGCATGGGGTACGATCACACGGGACACCGGGCAGCTATAACTCTCCCGAGCGATTGCTATGGGAACGTCAACTTTTATTGTTACACACACTTGTACCGTCACCATATCTTTTCCAAATATATGTTTTGCTAGCCGCGGCTTTTGTTACCCCAGGCTTTTATCTGCTTCGAATACAATTTGTTGCTGAATATAAGCATTTTTACTGAAAGCATAAAACTGCAGTTATTTATCGTTCAAAATATATCATGAAATTCGCCCAAAATTTGTCTTTCATAAATTAAACGGGGAAACTGAAATTGAACAAAACGCTAAAAATATTTGTTCCAAAAGGGGTTAATGCTCAATATTAATCGTACCGAACTAACGATTTTGATATTGTTAGTCAGTCATCCACAAAATAAATATTGAACTTCAGAGAACAATAGTAAGGGTTTCAAAATTCAAATCAACTCATTTCAAATAAGTTCAAATATTCACGCTAGATACACATTCAGTTTCGTCAACTGGTTCGTTTGAATCGCACATTAATATTCCATCCACATACAGCTCCGAATATCGACTAACAGTTACTAAACTACATAAAGGTAAAGGAAAAAATAAAAAAGTGATAGAAACGCCAACAAAAATGCCTACCTATAGATTAACTTATTCCCAAGTTTGCAGCGATATGTAGCTCTTTACCGATACAAAGTATACCCATACTTTGTATCCTACATTTAGAGAACAATAGCAACAATTCATCACGCCGACACAAGTCAAAATACGTATTTTCATTTCACGAGATGAATGTTCTAAAAAATGCAAGCGTGACTCGAACCTCGCATGAGGGATGATCACCCTGGCAGGGTGCCAACGCTCCCAATACAACGTGTCAGCATCATTGTCGAGTGATGGTTAAGTCATCATTCATTGAGGCACTCTCCAAATTGCTTGTGGTTATACTGCATTCTTAATCACTTAATTACATCTGCGGAACCATTAGCTAACTGAAATCGCCAGTAATTCTGAACTAGGGCACTTGGGTATTCACGTTTTATTTCCAAATTATTATTACTCCCTAATTCCCTATAAATTTTGCCTAGGGTTTTGTTTACTAACCTCATTTTGTCGTACGAATCTTTAAGAGAATTCCACTATAAGACCATCAATTCAATTTAAATCTTTAATAGCCTTAGAATTATTACAATTTATTAGAATTATTTCAAACGAGTGTTATGGTATGATATTGTTATAATTCTATTTTAATACGTGGTTAAAAACCATGTTTTTTTTTAGTTTAAGACTAAGTTGCTGTCCCAAATAAAGATAATGAAATAAAATATTTATGCAATTAAAACTATTCAAGCTGCTATCAATTTAGAATCAGGCAAAAGTGAAGAAAAGATTGTTAGCCTATTCCTCTCTGGAAACAATGCCAACGCAACCTCAACTGACATTGCCAACGACACAACAAAACGCCTTATCGATATGTTGCCTCGTGTAAGAACTTCAATTTAAATGTATGTATGCTAATAACTACTGGAATTGATAATGAGCTTCTTTATATTCAGGAAGTGGCTTATGGCATATATATCCCGAAAAAAAGCTAGGTATATTCAACTCAAGTAAAACATCGGAGATACAGACCTATACAAGTTAGAGACTGAACATGCTTAAACTTAATTAATAACTTCAAACCAGACAACTTGCTCAAGTTGAAGACTCTTAAGAGCATGGAATCTTACTTTCAAGCACACACGAAGGTATACTTGAGACCATAATTTAACGAGAGTGTTTCAAGCTATCGACAAGGTATATGTCTAGCTAGTCTATCTAACAGAACGTTACTGCCGTACACCTCCGACAATTAACGAGCGCAAACATCGGATAGTTAAAACTTGGCCCCGGGGCTGTTTGTAATTTGTGAGCGAGTAGCAATTTCAGTTTTCAGAATTTCGTAGATTTTTAACAAGCATTTTTTATATACCAACCATTTTTACCTACCTACATATAACAATAGATTTTTTTCTGATGAGATGCTCGGAAAATCAATGGTCGTCGAGGAAAAAAAGGTTTTCATAAAAAAATACACGGTTACTCGTAAGAACCTCATTTATATAGTTCATTTATTAGGTATATTAGTTAAGTTAGTAGCATAATTAGGAGCATTCATTTATATATATAAACCCAGCAATTTTTTGCCAAATTTCAGGGACATCAAAACAAAACGTTTATTAGAATAGCTATAGAACAAATCTAATTCAGAAGACTAAAAAGTAAAGCTCCGTCACCTGTGAAAGTAAATGTTTCCGACTGGCTGGATGTCAAAGCTAAAGAAATGAACATCAATATATACAACACACAAATAAATACACACACCAAAGGTTGGTTTGGCCAATTTAATTGGGCCATTTGTTGGTCCAAAATGTTGGTCTTACTTTATAGTGTCGAATTATAGTAATTGTCATCGGAGACAATGTTAAACTATAAACCTTTGACCTATAAAAGGTTTATAGGTTATTTTATAATAAATATATTGCTTTTTATAATGCAATCGGCATTATTAAACGCCAGAAGTATATAACCTGCACCATTATCAGAGCGACACAAAGCTGGCACCTGCAGTTTTAGGTCACTCGGGCGCGCTACCTGCCACAGCTCTCTTTGTTCCTGTTCCGCCATTTGTTACGTATCGTATGCTCATTGATCGCTTGAATCTAATAGACTTTACTTTATTATACTTTTTTTCTAAATACAATATGTATATATAGATATTTACACCCAGACACAAAACAAACAGACATGTTCATGCACACAAATGTTTGTCCTGGGTGGGAATCGAGCCCGCGACCTTCGGCTTGGCAGTCAGGGACATGACTGGAATTCTATTCGTAAGCGAGACAAGTTACACTATCAACCTACGACGCAGCTCGTAGCAACGTCGTAGCAGTGCTACGAAACGTTAATAATTCACTACGCAACACACAGCTTCCATTGGAAATTTCTACAAAAATGTAAGCACAAATTCTAAATGAAAATTTATGTATGGAGTTTAGCAATAAGCGGGGTATGAAAGAAAGTTTCCAGAACTTTCACAGTGCCACTTCAGTACCGAGCCCGAGCTCGGAGTCCCTTGTAAATTCACGTCACTAACTTATAACTTGTATTTGCATACCTTACACTTTCATTATGAGCAATAATATACTGAATTAAACATAAGGTATATATAACTGAGCTCATGGCTTTACGTGGAAGTAATATTACGGAATAAGTAATACTAATGACGTAATAATATCAACATATATTATTTGATTTACAGAGTAATTTTAGCCTCTAACATAAGCCTATATAACGCATTATTTGTATATTACAATGTTTGTACGCTCTTTAGACTTTTGTAAGGGGAAGAAAGTGAATGACAAAATTTTGACGTTTGATTTTTTTTAAAACATTGTACAGATATCATCACTACATAGTATAAAACAAAGTCGCTTTCTCTGTCCCTATATCCCTACGTACGCTTAAATTTTTAAAACTATGCAACGGATTTTGATGCTTTTTATTATAATAGATAGAGTGATTGAAGAGGAAGGTTTTTATGTATAAGACATGTGACATAAAACCGCGGGGAACAGCTAGTAGAAGATATTTTAATGTTCGTTCCCATATCACAGTAATAAACATAAAAAGTAAGCGGTCTTAAAGTCCACGAATCGACAACCATATGTACTCTAAACAACTGGACCCTGTTAAGCAGAAAAGATCCAGCCAATTTTTTTTGTAGAATCGAGTTATCTACTTATCCATAGTATACTCATTCAATTTATATGAAAATGCACTAAAAACTACTTTAAAAATAATGTACATGTGGCCTATTAAATTACTAACTTTCAAATAGATACTGTATCTTACGATTTTTTTATTATCTGCCTAACGTTTAACTGCATTTACTCAAGTAATCAAACGTTGGTTGGATCTTTTCTGCATAACAGGGTCCAACTGTACGTGAATATTACGTTTGCAATTTGCACAGGCGAAGTTAAATCTTGACCTATAAACCTGAAACTTTGCAGGCTTGTTGACAAGGAGCTGAAAGGAAGTTCAAAGAGCACGATTTACGTTCGCAACTCATGACGATCTCATGAATATGCGAGCAATCGTATCGTAAACTAAGGTTTATTGCCGACAGTACCACTGGCTTCTGATCGTTTATCAAGGAAAACACTTTTGCATAATTTATTTATTGAAGATGAATGTGGAGTCAGTTTGTAACGATTTATTTATTTTTCTCACTTACTATAAATTTATTTACATTATCAACACAATCAGTCAATCATAATATACGTTTAATTTATTTTTACTGTCGTATTAAAGTCACATAATTTGACAATTATTTTACACACGTACTTTACAACATGAATGCATGAGGGCGTCAACCAAAGATCATCACATCTGCCAAAATAGTCAACGGCATTATTCAAAAAAAAGTATTTTATTGACCTAAGAATATTCTATTTAATGCAAAAGATTTTTTTTTTGTCAGAGTATTAAAGTCTATTCTAGATAATAACCAATATCTCTGCTACCTTTATTTTGATGCAGAAAACCTTGATTACTGATGCGCGTAATAGCATTTCTAGAACAGAAATGCCTCAAAATACACAGTATTGTTTGCGAAAACAAAAATACAATATACAATCCAAGTTCATCCGTTTTATATCATGGATAATAAATGAGGAACATAGGTACCTTAAAAGGGCCGTTACGAAGATATACGTAGTAAAATATTACTAAATACAGCCATACAATGATAAATTGCGTATTTTTTCACAGTCGAGATGGGAATTACCGTACGCTCCATGTAAATTCTGTACTTTTAGTCTACCCAGGGGTGTTGTTTACGTATACCGCAAAGCTTTACGTCTGATAGGTGACATCTAGTGATCCCCGCCGAGTGATGGCGTACCAGTTTTTATGTACCTTACGAGTTATTTTCTTTTTTGCAAACCATTTACCTATCCATCACTACTAGACCGTAACCCTCGAAGAAGAAAATGTTCTACTTTTGAAAGTATTAAAAACCTGTGTAATTTTTGATAGAAAAAAAAAACATTCCTCTTTTCAACTTTTCATGGATTATTACTATACCCTTCTATTTATTCCTATTGCGCATATTCATAATTCCAAACAAGAACTGCAACAGCAATATACACGTGGTTGTAAAACTTGGATATTCTCCAAGACAAGTCCATATTAAGTATAACCGTGTCCAAAATTCGCTGAAGCCCAAATAGCTTGGGTCTCAGGAAATAATATTCACTAGATTCTAACATAATGCATGGCAACATTCCAAGTTCTGTGCGTAGGCGTGTCTTACAACCGTACAATCAATAGTCATTCACGACCGAGACTTCGCTTGAATGAACTGGTTTTCTTCTCGAAGTTCCTAGTTATTTTGCGATTTAAAAGTATACATATTTTTACGCCTATTCTCCCTGAAAGATAGGCAAAGGTCTCCGTACTGAATATCACATTTTTCGGAAGATATTTAATGTGTCAGCGTTAACAGTAAAATGTGCTAATAAAATATAGTGTTAAAATGTTTATAGTGCAAGAGAACTGCTATTGATGATTTTTCCAACCTTTTCTTTGAAGTACCCCACCAAATACTTGACTACTCTGATTGTTCAAGTTTGAGCCCAATAACGACCTCTAGTATTATATATTTTCTGCGAAGTAATTATTTACTTTTTCTTTTAAAGTGTTCTTCAAGTCGTATGGGTCAGCGGAGAGAAACCCTTTAGCCGGTAAGTACCACACAGTGGCAAAGTAAAGGTGAGCCGTATTTGTCCTTAATTTTGTAAATCTGTACCAATGCCTATGATATTAAAAATGTTTATAAACAGAATAACAAACTCGTATATTTTCCTTATTTTGTCCTGGAACCAAGTTTACACAGGGCCATCCAATCCCCGCGAATACTAGCTCTTTTCTTCTAAATACATACTGATAGATATTTACAGCTATTTATATATAGGAGCAAGTTAATTTGATTACCGACCGCTAGTTAAAGTATTTTGTCTCACGTGCCTCTAATTTCACCGGTCCTCTTACCTTTCTAACCGAAACACAATAATACAAGTGCATGTCTCAAGGTGGAAATGTGTATGGTCGTAGAATGTACGAACTCTGCACTAAAAGCTTTAATACTTAAACAAACATATTATAAATAATGTTTGTATATCAAAACGAAATGTGGCCAGAACCAATAGCCCATGAAAACGATTTGAGAATCACAAACGTCTACGTCTACATAAGAGATCATAAACACAGACGGATGAGTGCAAAATGACCCGACAAACGATAGAGATGCATTCGAGCGGGTGCTTCAACTAAACACGATATAAACAGATAGCTATTGGAAAACTATATTGCAGTGGGAAAATCTCGTTATCTCACACGTGGTTGAGATTTATTTCATATTAAGTTTATTATTAACAAGCGAGTTATTACATACTT